>CM061130.1:34865939-35465939 GCA_030789695.1 Scilla litardierei
AGTACGCCTGCGGTTGCCATAAAGGGTCTCCCGAGAATAATTGGAGTGTGATTATCCTCAGGCATGTCCATAACTACGAAATCGACTGGCACATGCACACCGCTGACGTTGACTGGCAAGTCGTCGACTACACCCACCGGGTACTTTACTGATCTGTCTGCCAGCTGCAGAGTCATTCCCGTGGGTTCAAGCTCACCCATATTTATCCTCTTGTAGAGGATAGGGGCATCAGACTTATGCTTGCATCCAAGTCGACAAGCGCTCAATTGATTGATACCCCCCCTATTGAGCATGGGATAGAAAAACTCTCGGGGTCTTTAAGCTTTGGCGGATTGGCTCGTTGAATTAGAGCGCTACATTCCGCCGTGAGGACAACTTTCTCTTTTCTCGTCCCCTTCGTAACTAGGTCCTTCAGAAATTTTGCGTACGGGGGGATGGTCTCGAGGGCTTCCAGAAAGGTGATCTGCAGACTCAGGTCCTTCACCATTTCGAAGAACTTGCCATACTTTTCATCAATTTTTTGCTTTGGCAACCCTCTATGGGAATGGCACTGTAGGCTTGAAGATCCTTGAGTTGTCACCATCACTTTTCTTCTCCTCTTCAAAAACTCCCTCCGGAGTCACGGGGTTTGACGTCGAAGCTCTATTGTCATTTACTTCCAGATTTGATCTCTCATTGACCAATGGAGCTTCAGGTTCTTTCACGGCCTTCCGCACTGGAATCTGTGTACCACTTCTCAAGACTATTGCGGAGACATTTGCTTGATCGTGCATCAAGGCTAGAGTTTGGTTCGGTCCCCTTGGGTTCACCTCCGGCTGTCCCGGCTATTGTCCCTGTGCCTTCTGGAGGTTGGCCACTTGTAACCCCAGCTGGGTCACTTGATCGGCCAAAGACTTCTGCCCAATCTACAGTTGTAGGTTGATCTTCTCCTGATTTGATATATACTGAGTCAGGAGGTTCTCGATCGGAGAGACCACCCGTTGTTGATTGTATTGTTGCTGCTGGGGCGGGGGTTGCTGATTTCTAGGAGGGTACTGCTGATATATCTGCTACTGAGGTGGAGGGGGCTGATATAGCTACTGTTGAGGTTGCTGGGGCTGCTGGTAGTGTGCCATGTAGCAGATGTTTGGGTGGTTCTGATTGTTAGGAGAATATGCAGGATTGGAACTTGTCCTCGGTGGATAGGGTGCATTACCCGTGGGGTTATAAAAGAGGGCACTCGCTTGATCCATCGGTGCCAAGATATCTCCACCATCAAAGTCTCCCAAGACTTCAGTTTCTACCGCTGCTACATGCTGAGTGTTGGTGCCACCGACACCTACCATGAATGCTGAGATCTGGGTGGAAAGCAAATCAAATTTGCTTAACAATTTATCTACTTCTTCCACCCGATGCATTCCTCCATATTTTGGTGTGGCGCACTCGTCGCTCCACCTTTCATTGTTTGATGCCATATTTTCCAGAATATTTCCAGCATCGACTTCATTTCTTTCCACGAAGGATCCTCCTGTCACAGCATCCATTGAGGACTTTAGGTCGTCCTTCAGCCCATTGTAAAACAAGTTTATAATCTACCAGCGGGGGAGCTCATGGTGAGGGAATTTCCTCTGCATTTCCTTAAACCTCATCCATGCTTCATGCAATGATTCATGGCTGGCCTGGGAGAAGGAGGAGATTTCGCTCCTTAGCTTCATTGTCTTCCCAGAGGAAAGAACTTGTTCAGGAATGCATTTGAAAGCTTCTCCCGGTTGTAAATGTATTGGGGTCCTTCCTCTTTAGCCATTGCTTTGCCTTGTCCTGCAGAGAGAATGGGAACAAGCTCAACCGAATCACCTCGGTTGACACGCCATTGATTCTGAAAGTTTCGCACTTCTCTAGAAATGAGTCCCGATGCTCAATCGGGTTCTCCATAGGAGCTCCAGAAAACTGGTCCTGCTGGATCCAAGCCACCGGCGATAGCTTAAGCTCGAAATTTCTGGTCATGATGGCCAGAGGTCGGATGCTGGACGTGATGGCCAGAGGTCGGATGCTGGATGTGGACCCAATGGACGGCATTGAGTACTCAAGCAAGGACTTTTGGGGAGTGATATTTTCTCCCATGGCGAATTCTTCTCTTCTTCTTCTCTCAGCATTATTACGCCTCAGAGTGGCGTTGATCTTTGGATCTAGAGGAACTAAGTCGTCAAGACTTCTCGAGTTCCTGCGCATCAAAAATCAGATATACATGTGAAGCATGTATGGTATAATGCCAAATAAAAATAGAAAATAAAGAATAAAGAATAAAAATAAAAGTGTAGAATGTGAAAATTATCACGGGGTAAGGATGTGAACTAGTCGCAGGGGTTAACATGGTCCTATATGAAACAAGCACGTTGCCTCCCCAGCAACGGCGCCATAAAGCTTGACGTCCCCTAGATTTGGCACGATATAAAGTTGGAATGGAGATACCAGGATTAAAATTTGTAACCGCAAGCACACTGTGTTGTAGTGTGGCTTGGGGGTCAAACACGGGGAGGCGTGTGATGTGCTTGTGATCAAACAGGAACCGGATCACCCGGTGGGTGAGCTAGCCCTATCGCTTGGTGGGTTGTCACGATATGAAACTACGGAAAGGTGTAAGATATAAAAAGTAACCCAGGACCTTGGTTTCCACCCTATCATGAGTTCTCTCTATTACGACTGACGGATAGGGATACGATCGGATTATAGGGTTTAGTGGTGAGACGTTGCCTCTAATAGCGGTACCTAGCGTCCCATGGGCCCGATATTCTGGTCGATGCCCAGGATGATACGCTAGGTCTACCTGGCTTCAGACGGTGGGCATTCCCATGTCCAACACTGACCGACTTCGAGAGCACTTAGCTCGCAACGATTGCTCCTGACATTTCATCCTGCCATTCCCACGCGCTAGGAATCAATGTCTACGCTAGGGGTGTGAGCTGTGGCTAGGGGATCAAACTCCCATTTTATTTCCCCTTGGCCCGACGGTCAGAGGCGGTCTTTATCCCGCTAATGACAATAAAACACCCCGTGTAACCATCTAAATCCATATATCCTATCGAAACCCTAATCCTATGATCGTTCTAGGGAGAACTCACGAAGGGGCTTCCACCAATGTCCCAGATTAGGAAACTACTCACTAATCATAGCAATAGATTCAATACCACAAATTTCAGCCATTGAAATGAAGATTAAACAATAGAATACTAGAGCAAATGGTATTAATAACGCAATATTAAAGTATCAAAGCGATCGGAGAACTTACAAAACAAGTTTAATTAGCAGCATCCAAAATCCCTAAAATGCTTAAGAAAATGGGATGCTCGTTTCTGGGAAACCTATGGCTATATATACATTCTGGCAAGATGCCAGGGAATATTCCCAGAAGAAGACAAAAAATAAACGTCCAACCGATCGGTTGAAACATCAACCGATCGGTTGAGACGACCGTTTGACTGGGTCTTCAGCTTCTGAGATACTTCACCCGATCACTGAACCGGTCGGGTGAAGTCGTTGGATTCTTGAGCTCGCGAAGAACTGCTACAGGTGACCCGATCGGTTGACAAGTCAACCGATCGGGTGGAGTTCGGCTCAGAAAACAGAGAGTATTGTCGCGACCAACCAATCTCTAAACCGATCGGTTGGATTTGCCTCATTGCTGCTCCTCATCGGTCAGATACGGTGCACGAACCGATCGGGTGGTACTGTCCACCCGATCGGTTGAGATATGATACGTGATATACTTTGGCGATTGGCTCTTAGGATCTCGTGTCGCACCTCCCGTTGCTCCGGGGACTCATGATGTGTGCTTGGTATGTCCCCTGCACTGGAAATCTCCTGCAATAGCACACAAACACAAAGAAAGTGAAAAGGAACTAAAAATCACAAAAGAATAGATACAAAACAACGGAAAACAATGGAAAATCACGGAGAAGCCGTGCGTGAATATATAAAATATAAACACACGTCAATACTACACACATAATATCAAGTCACACACTCTAGCCACACAAACATATAGATCTACTAACATGTATGTACTACACTCATACACATATTCACACAAGAATATATTCGCAAACCTTACACAAACCTTACACCTTCACTCCATAATACATCACACACGTAAAGTATAAAAACACACATACATACACACATACTACACACATAATATCAAGTCACACACTCTAGCCACATAAACATATAGATCTACTAACAAGTATGTACTATACTCATACACATATTCACACAAGAATATATTCACATCGCTATCCAAGTATAAACACTAACCATTATACATCCAAACATACACACTAATATAGTATATAACACATATGGGTATTACAATCTTTCTTTTATAGATACTGAAATATAAACAATGAATATTGGTACCCTTTTATATGGGTCCTTAGGATTAGTCCTTAGGAAACCAAACCCAAGTAGAGTTTGATTTCTTCAAATAATTTGAAGAAAAAATAACATTTTGCATAAAGTTAGAAACATATAAATCCTTGTCGCATATAAGCAAACATCTTTAGGAAACCAAATAGTATGTAACGAATTTCTTAGAAGATGTAACAAAATTGGTCTTCTTTGGAATATGAATAGTATCCTTTTTTAAACTAAATTTTCTTTGCTTTAATAATAAATACATGATGTTTCTTTTTCAAAGTAATAGCATTACCAAAATTATTGGATTTGGGAGTATGCTTATAAACCAAACATTGTCGATGATTAGCAGGAAGTTGTACTCTAAGTAAATCATCGAGATTATTCTTTCCTTTATTAATCTTATTAATGTTCGAAGACATATCATCATATTTCAATTTCAAAGAAGAGATATCCTTATCTAAACTAGAAATACGTGAAATCATATTATGATTCTCAGATTTAAGAATCTCATTTTCATGAATTAACTTATCATTTTGAGAGGATAATGACTCCTTTCATTTTAAGACTATATAAAGATAATGATGATGAAGTTAGTTCTTGATGTGAAAGAACTAATGCCTTATGTTGAGAATTTAACTTCTTAAATCTCATATATAAATCATTAAATGCTTCAAGTAGTTCTTCATTATCTAAACTACTTACCTCATTATCATTTTGTGCCATAAAGCACATATGTGCATTTTCTTCATTAGTATGTTCGTTGGTTTCTTATTCTTCATCAGAAGATGAAGAATCACATGTTGCTGCTAAAGCTTTCTTCCTTTTCTCAAACTTCTTATCCTATCTGAAATTGTTAGATGTTCTCTCTTTTGGCTTTAGGAGTGGACAATCCTTTTTCATATGTCCAATCCTGTTACATTGAAAACACAGAGAAGCATCAGTAGTTTTAGGTTTGAAAATTTTAAACTTACCTTTTCTTAGAAACTTTTTGAAGTTTCTAGTTATTAGTGCCATGTTATCATCGACCATGTCAAAATCATCAGTGTCTGAAGATGAATTGAAGGCAAGAATTTTCTTCTTTGAATCTGCTTGTTCCTTACGATCTTGGAGTTGTACTTCGTAGACCATTAAGTTACCAACTAAGCTTTCAATGGTGAGAGTTGACAAGTTATTGGCTTCTTCTAAGGCTGTAATCTTCTTCTCCCGTTCTGATGTTAAGTGAAGGATCTTCCTTACTTGTTCAGTTTGATATGTGTTTTGCCAAGTGCCATTAGAGAGTTGGTTATGTCGGTGAATCGAGTGATCATCTCTCCAATTGGTTCATTCTCCTTCATTCTAAATAACTCAAACCCGTGAACAAGAACAGAGATTTTAGTTTCCTTAACTTTACTAGTTCCTTTGTGTGTTATCTCAAGTGTATGCCAGATGTCATATGCTGATTTGGCCTGGGATAAACGATTGAACTCATTCTTGTCCATGGCGCAGAATAATGCATTCATCGCTTTAGAGTTGTGAGTTGTAACGATTTCTCAGTAGCATTCCAATGGTGATAAGGAGTTGTAGGCTTCTCGTATTGAGTTCCCAACATGTTCTAAAGTTCGTAGTCGATACTTTGAAGATAGGTCGTCATCCTTGTCTTCCAATAAGAGTAGTTGGAACCGTTGAATAGTGGAGGCCTTATGGTAGAGTGCCCTTCTGGAAATTGTGATGAAGACATTGAATTGTGTGTTGGATAGGTGTAGGCCATCTTAACCATGAGACTCTGATACTAAATGTTGGATCTCCTGGCACAACAAATACACTAGAGTGGGTGAATAATGTATATCACAACGATATTGCTAAATTAAAAGTAAATAAAAAATTGCAATTAGAGTGCGGAAGTAAATGAACACAATCCAGAAAATTCCAAACGTAAACAAATAGATTTATCTCGGTTCGGGTCCTTGTGATCCTACGTCCAGTCCTCTACCCTGTAGAGATTTGAATCCATTATAACACTTACACCTCCCCCCCCCCCCCCCCCCCCCCCCCCGCGCAAGCAACCAACATACAAAGATGCCAATACTCCCTGTGTTGCAAACTTGTACAATCTCTTCAACAAGAAATTCACCAAATAAAGTAAAGAAAGAGTATGAAACAATATCACCTATAACCTTAATAATGTTGGAATTATAACGCAAGGAATGTGATTGAATCTCCAAGGTTTTGGATGAAAACTTGGATAGAACAGACTTGAAGATTGGACTTTCTATGGAGGAAAAATTTCTGCAGAGGTTCCTCAATGAAAATCTGAAAATCAATCACTTTCTGGAGAGAGAAAGTAAACTTAAGAAAAGAGAGAGTGAGTGAATTTTCGTGATTTTTAGACAGAGGTCCAAGGGCCTATTTATAGCCCAAAAAGTTAGTTTTTAAACGTTGGATAACTGCCTAAATTTTCAAAAAATTCTGAGAAATTTTTGTTCAAATTAGTCGACTAATGTTAGGGACTAGGCGACTAATTGGGCTGCTGACTAGGATTTTGGTTTTTGAGGTGTCTTTTCAGTAACTTCTGAAAACTGAAAATAACTGATGTAAACGGCTATAAACTGTCAGGAATTAGCCATTTGTGGCAGTTCTAACTTCCATTAAGAAAATATAATTTTTAAATGACAAATCATTTAAAATAACTAATTTAAAATGATTCGTAGACTAACAGAATCTATTAGTCGACTAGAAAATCTGAAACTCATAAATTTGTAGGAAAATGATCCTAGAGACTCTAAAATAGGTCTGACTAAGTTTCAGGATTTTCTGAATTTTTTAATATTTAAATTAGTCGACTAGCACTAAGGAATGGTCGACTAATTGGATTTTTGACTTGATTTTTTGAAGACAGACCCAAAACGACTAAGTGGGATCACCATCAAGGTTTTTACATTCTAAGTATATGAAAGAGAAAAAATAAAGATTACATCTCTTTTTACAAGATACAAAATATCAATGATATGCTTCGTCTTGCAGTGGATGCATCTTGCAACTTGTATACTTGATGATTGTCTTAGTTGATTGTGCTATAATATCTGCATAGATAAAGTTAGTACGTATAACATAATATGTTTGTATCATCGAAACTATATGAGGAGTTGTGAGTTTCCAACAAGTCTCTGTATGCATGCATGTTTTAAAGAGATACAAAGATCAGTCCTACCATTAAATCTGTGTCTACTGAGCTTGACGAAGAACTGATAAGTATTATTATATTTTTGCCCTAATGATTGGGTATCACAATCTCTCTTCATTTCTTTGCAAACTCTGATTTGCTGATTAACAATGATGCATAATGCAGGGGAGATGGTCTTTACTAGCAACATTGGCCAAGTTAATTATAGCGCAGCAAAGGCGGGGCTGACTAGCTTTATCAAAATTGTGGGGAAGGAATTTGCGAGCAGAAACATAAATGTGAGTGTAGTTCTGTTAAGCTTTTTGATGTATGTATCTTTGAGTTGAATGATACACCAAAGGACATTGTGATGACCATTAGCATCCTTCGTGCAATAGAACAAGCAGTTTACCAAATGAATTCTGTTTTATTGCATGAATCAAGAAATAGATCATCATCACAAGAATTTTCTGGGCCTAAGAATGTCTAATATTTGCCAGTGCTATGTACTTTTTTGAGTCCATGGATCTTTATGGTTATATGTTGGTGGGTTCTCTGTTAAGTATTGGACTTCTCCCTACTTGGTTTTGATGATGAGCAAAACATAAATACTTGTGAATAATCCCCTACATGTAGTTAATCCATTGCCTAAGATAATCTTAAAGATCATATAGCAATGGATGACTTCCAAGATCAATCAAAGCTCAATGAATTGAAGATTGGATGACCAAGTTGAAGAATGAAGATTCAAAGACTTCAAGGCCATTCAAGAGAAGGAAGAGAAGCATATATAGAGAAGGAAGAGAAGCATATATTCAATGTAAATCTTTTTATGCTTTCATTTCTCTAGAGTAGAATGTAGCCTTGTAGTAGAGCTATCTTGGAGCTCACATGCTTCACTTTATCTAGCCTAGGATGCCATTAGAAATCATTTCCTAGGATTCCAACTCTTCATTCCCATTACTGTGCATTTTGGATTTTTAACAGGCGACTGAAGAACAAAATGCAGGCGCCTGAGAATTGTTCTGCAGTCGACTGTAATGCATATGTTTTGACTTAGGTTTTTGGGCTTTTCTGTATTCAACTTCAACAGGTGACTGATGTACAAAGTACATGCGTCTGTCTAGTTTCAAGCGCATGTGACTTGTTAGTCAGTTGCATGTGTCATGCCCTATTTTGCATTATACGGGTATTCTACTGAACACACGTGGTATTTCTACCTACGATGCATACGTGGGCATGAAATAAGCATAGATATCGATGTATGTGACGTAGTACAAGGGATATTAGGGCGTAATACGTGGCTAAGGGAAGAGAATGCTGAATTTGAATGCGGTAGAAATGCAAATGACGTCGTGGGTGTAAAACAACAGGAACGTGTTAGACGTGTGTGTGTGTGTGTGTGTGTGTGTGTGTGTGTGTGTGAAGCATGAATGCATGCATGGATGTGCGTGGATGTGTGTAGGAAGACCATGCAAGTGTGAAAGGGGTTAGGGGTCAATGGAAACCCCGTAAATTTTTAGAAAGGTTAGGGGCAAAACGGTCATTTGGACTAAAGCTGTTGTGCCTACATACTTAAATGGTGTGTATGTAAAGTAATGGCAAACTTGTAAATACCTAGAACATGGAAGGGTATTTTAGTCATTTAAAATGTTGCATGCTTATCCTAGGAGTTTTCTCGTGAGATATTTTGAGAGAAACTTCTCTCTTTTTCTTTACTCTTCCTTTCTTTATCTTTTCATTTTTTTTCTTTCCTCCCTTTTCCTCCCCATAGGGCCGGCCACCCCCTCTCCTCTTTCTCCTTCTTCTTCATTTGGAAACCCTAATTACTCACTCCAAGAATCAAGTATGTCATGTGGCTTGCAAGTGGGAAGGTGGAGAAGAAAGAAAGAGAAGAGAGGAGGAAAAACCAAAGTTTTGAGGTAGGAATCAAACTTGGATTTGGAAATTTAATTAGGGTTTTATTTTATCATGTTTTTACATCATGTTTTATCAATATGAATTAGTGGTAATCAAATTAATATGCCATCATTCAATTTTCATGAATCTCCCTTCAAAATTCTTAGCAAAATTACCCCCTTTGAAATTCTGAAATCTTGATGTTTGTTTTTGTCTTAATTCTGGTTACTGTAGCTCGAATTAGGGTTCGAAAAAAAATATGATCTTGTAGATCTTGATGTTCTACCCCAAAAGCATATAAATTTTGATATATGTTCAATTCAGAAATTAGGAGCTAAATTTCCATCTTTATAACATGTCTGTTGGATTTTCAGTTTTGACATAGTTTAGTAAAATTGATCTCAATACCGGCACACACAATGGAATTTCATGTTCTTGGTCTTGTTGAAAAGTTAACAAGTTTTTCTAAAAATTCATCAGAGTGCTTATATGTTGAATTTCTGGCTGCATCATGCCCAAAATTGTCTTTCAATATAAACCCTGAAATCTGTCTGAAAAACAGATTTGACACACTTTACCAAATAATTCACTATATATCATATACTTAGTATTATTACCTGAACTTTTATTTTTAAATCCCGGACTAACATATCTCCAACTTTCATTTATAAAGTTGTGTAAAATTCTAACTATAATTTGGTGATATCATCCATCTTTTAGGACTGCAGATACATTTCCTGCAAGTTGAAGTAGTTAAACAGTGTGATAACTTGTGTATTGTTGTTATTCTACCTGCAATGGTGCATGATTATTTTTTTACATGGAAGGTAGACTAATGATATGGTTTCTCAATGGATTTGCTAATGTTCTTACGGACATATACGTCACGTTCACCACGTGTTCGTGAAAATGCCACAATGAAGTGAAAGTTGAATAATCTGATAAATGAGCTTGTAAACATTTGTGTTATGAAATATGTTGTGAAATAGCAATGATGGGGTCATGTGAAGCATGGTATCATATGTTATGAGTGATGAATTGAAATGGCTATGTTGAAGGGCATGACACTTGGATGCATGACCCATTTGATATATGATTTGATTACGATGGAGGGCATGACACTTGGGTGCATGACCCATGTTGTTATGAGTGTGGAATGTGAAACCATGCAATGTGTCCCCTTCAGTCCAATATATAATGGTAAATGAAGTTTTAGAATGCCTCCATCCTCTCTAAGGAGGGTGAGTTAGCAAAACCCGGGGTTTAGGTGGAATTTGAGTAAATTGTGGATATTAGGCCTGGACTTAGAAGTTGAGGGAAATGATTATGTGATATGTGATATTTATACCCACTCGCCTTTACCTGGAGTGGAGGGGACATACGGAGGTTGTGTTACTGTGGGAGAGCCTCACTCCTGCCAAGGACGGGAGAGCTGAGAGGCCCGGTGTTGTACAGTGCACGTGTCCACTGCGCCGTGTGCTATATTCACCCCAAATTTGGGGTGATGTCCAGGTCCTATTATCATACAGTTTACCCAAGTTCCAATAATTCAATTATGAAATAATAAAATAAGAATTTGCGTGTTACTCCTTCTGCTGGCAGCACTTTTCCTTCCTCTTGCCTGTTCTTGTGACTCTGTGACATGCCTTAGGTGCTTGCACTTATCTTAGTAGATAATGGTTGCTTAAACACTTGCGTTATTATTATTATTATTCGTGCTAACCCTTTTCTTGCAGTAACTCGACATTGGACCGCAGGTATGACCCTCTTCTTTAGCTATTCACTTTTCGCTATATATTTAATTTACATGTCTTATTCCTTTGCCTTGCCTTGTAGATTGATAACCCTCAAGCGATGCCCAGATCCAAGTTGGTTCCTACTGGGACACGCATTGACGTGCTCCTCCCTATTTTTTAGGTGACAGGGGTAGCATGGTTGGTGGCGGCTTGGAGTTGGGTTTCTGGGGTAGTCTAGATATGAGTTGTAGTTGTGTAGTGTGACATGGTTGTCATGGGAGGTGGAGAGTGGCGGTGTATGTGTGGTGGTGCATTTGGACTATGTATGTAAATGAAAGTTGTTATATAAATCTGTTGTTGTAGTTCTATGTTATTTGTGAGTTGTTTGATATTTTAATAAAGCTGCACTTGTACTATCCCAGCATATACGCAGTGGCCTGCTTATTCAGTTTCTTCTTTCTCTCTCTCTCTCTCTCTCTCTTTTCCTCTCTCCTCACCCTCACTCTTCAGGATACTTGGAAAAAAAATTTTAATGCCGGGTATTCTAGGGAACGGGGCGTGATAGTTTTTGGTGGCCCATGCAGGTCACCGCACTGCGATGTGCGTAAGGATAGTACATGTAATGCTTCAGTAGGTGATTGAGATAGATTAGACCTAAGGTGGGTAGTGATCTTAGAGCCGTAAGTGGTCCACCCTTGCACCCCTAGCTTTAGGGAGTCCGTGGATGAACTTTCTGCATTGTATTATACTATAGAAGTACATTGTGGGTGTACGTGTGTATCTATAACTGTGTGAACCCGTGTGTATAAGTGCAGTTGTTGTGATTAGAGATTTAATTATACATGTGGTGGTATACTTGTATTTAGTATATGTATTTATCTTTGAATAGCATGAAGTTGCATGTATCTTGGATGGTTATAGTGGTATATATATGTGGGTGATTATCCTAGGTGGGTAAATACTTGAGCGTATACATATATTGCCTCTATATAGATACATGATACGTGCCTGTGAGTAGGTATGTGTTATACTTATGTAACTCTGAGGTATAGGTGATAAGTATATGTTTATTAGTGGATGTGTACTGGTGGATACATATCAGCTAGCAGGGATATTATATGTTTGTAGAGACGTGGACGAGGGTGTGTACGTATGTGATGTGAGTGCATGTATGCGGTTCACTATCTCATAAATTACAGTTGTGTTTATGTGGGGAGTACACCAATGTGCGTACATCTACCCTTGTATGGATAAAGTAGTGGGATGTCTACATTGTCTTTGGACATGGGGGAAAGTGTATGTGAGTGTATATATGTGTATAGTCATAACCCGTGCCCGCGGGCATGGTTCATTTAAGATTTCCCCCGTAAAATCTTTGTTCCCCGGAAAATTATTTCTACAGCCAAAATTTAACAGAACAATAAAATATTTAGCGGCACTGGCTCCTTCGACGCGGAACAACAAATTCGACGTCGAACAACAAATTTGGCGCCCGCGCCTTCGGCGCGGGACAACACATTATCATAAAAAAATTTAGCGTGCGCCTTCGGCCCGGGCGCTTTCGGCCCGGAACAACAAACCTCATGGTATTTTTACGCTAATTTGTTGTTCTGCAAAATTGTTTTATGCTAAATTTTTTATTTTGTTTAATTTAATGGATCATGCCTCTTCATAATCTTTCCCAAGGCACTTTTAGTTTCAAAGTTTAGGTTCCCAATGCACTTTTCCCCCCAAATTTATTCTCCACAATCTTTCCCTATGCACTTCTAATCTCAAAGTTTAGGTTCCCAATGTACTCTCTCTCCAAATTTAATCTCCACAATATTTCCCAAGACACTTCTAATTTCAAAGTTTTGATTCCCAAGACACTTTTCCCATCAAAATTTAAGTTTTCCCACTAAAATTTTCACAAAACCCAATCTCAACCATTGATTTACCAAGATCAAATCTCAGCCACTCTTTATCTTGTCCTAGTCAGCCCTAGAATTCAAAAAACACTGTCAAATGTATAATAGATTTGTATGGGCAGATGGTGTAAATATAGTATGGAATACTGGTACAGGTATATCACTAGTATTGCATTGCTAGGGTATGAATTCTTAATGTGTTAAAATTTTGAATAACTGTAAGTGTGTGAATGTGCTACCTATGTGTTCATATGAACTGGTATATTGTCTTAATTTAGTATATGGTTGTGGGTTGTATTATTGCGTGAAGATATGTTTTGTGCTATGGCCATATATGGTGTGTATGTAGCGATATAAATAAGCAATGGACGAACGGGTAGTATGAGTAATGCCCCAGGGTGTTTGGAGTACATGTATCCTAAGGTGGGTAGGGGTGCTTTAAACCTGTCCACCCTAAGTTTAGACTCTTAGCCCTATACCGTGCCTAATATGGGATATGTATATAAGTGTGACGGGTATCTTATGTAGAATGTGATGAACGTAAGGATTTGAGATATACAGTGCATGTATAAGTGGGATGGCTATGGGTTTGCACGGTTAAGTGGAGTTACGGTATATGTATACATGTGTGTATACGCTTACTCGTAGAATGGTGTCTATAGGACCATTTGGATGTATATGTAGTACACGTAATAGTGGCATGAGGAGGATTTTGTATTGGCATATGAGATACTTGTATGTATGTAGGTGTGTTGTGGCAAGCGTGGTGTGATTGTGTATATGTGTTGTTGTTATTGAATGTGTATTGGTGTATGTCTTATGAGTGGTTATATGTATATGTATATGAATGATCCCTATTCTGATATACATGTATCAGTATATGGATGTGTACGTATATTGGATGTGGCTATCTATCGAATGTGTATGAATATTGAAATGCACTTATTTGTGTGTATACTAGCGTGCTAGTAAAAGTGTGGACATATTGGATATCATGTATGTGATGGTATGGGTGGCTACCGAATACCTGCTAGTGTAGTTGAGTAACTTGACTATATGAGTGTGTAATAGCAGGATATGTATAGAATGTGTGAATTGGTGTGCGTGCCCATACATGGTAATGTTTGTGCATGGTTGCAGGGATCCTAATAGACATATATGCATGTCTGTGTGCATACCTGCTATTAGAGTAATAATCTGATATGTATGAGCCAACGTGTATTTGGTTATATGTAGGCTTAGATATCTATATATGGAATTAATGTGTATACTTCTGCGTGAACATAATGAGTATGTGCATATAATTGGGTTATATAGAGTATCCGTGTAGTGTATTGGCTGATGTGTATATGTGAATATTTATATGGTTGTATAGATTTCTATTATATGTGTCATAGCAGAGTGTCGGGATGTGAAGATGTATGTGCAGTGTGCAGTAGAAGCATATGTGGTTGTGTGTATATTGGTTGAATTTACGGCAGAATATGCGTAGGATGTGTAAAGGTAGTTATATATATAGCATATGGCTGGAAACGTATTATGTTTGTGCACTCTTGTGTGTATTGTGTGTAGTATATGTACCTATCTGTGTGAGGCAGTAGGTGCACTGCTATGGATGTGAGGTTATGTGTATATTTATTTATAGTTATGATTGTGAACCTTATGAGACTTGATCAAGCATGTGCTAGTACTTGCACGTGAATGTATGTATGGATGTGACTAAATATTGTGTGTGTATATAGGTATTTATGTGTCTATGAATGTGAGTGAGCCCATGTGACCATGTATTGGGAGTATAGGGATCCGGTGTACATACGGTGTGACACCATGATAGTGACCCTGTTTATCAAGCAATGGTGTGTAGATTAATGTGTATTGATGGATGTCTGGCATGGATGTAGACGTATATGTAAATATATAAAGAGATAGAATATGAATCATTTATACTTGAATGTATTGTGATGTATCTGAAAGCATGCCATGTATGAATACCTTATGCATCGTGATATGGATATAGTGTGATGTCCTATGCATATAAATATGAGTAGTGATCTAAATACGTGTAATAATACGTATAGAGATTTATTTGTGGTGTGTGATGTATATGTTAATGTGTGAATATGTGTGCCTAGATCTTTGTTTGAAGAACGTATATGTATGTGTATGTAATGATACATATAGTGATATGGATGTGCTACTAGATGAGTAATAGGATGTATCTGTGACATGTGTGCGATGCGGATGTGTATGGATGATAGGGAAGCATATAGTGTATCTAAGTGTGGTGTAGATACGTATTCTTGTTTGTACTTCATGGGTAGTAAGACCAGCATACCTAGCTGACCTCGGCAAGGTTCACACCCTAGGAAGTCCGAGGACGGACTTTATTTTAAGGTGGGTAGGATGTCATGCCCTATTTTGCATTATACGGGTATTCTACTGAACACACGTGGTATTTCTACCTACGATGCATACGTGGGCATGAAATAAGCGTAGATATCGATGTATGTGACATAGTGCAGGGGGGATTAGGCCGTAATACGCGGCTAAAGGAAGAGAATGCGGAATTTAAATGCGATAGAAGTGCAAATGATGTCGTGGGTGTAAAACAACAGGAACGTGTTAGACGTGTGTGTGTGTGTGTGTGTGTGTGTGTGTGTGTGTGTGTGTGTGTGTGTGTGTGTGAAGCATGAATGCATGCATGGATGTGTGTGAATGTGTGTATAAAGAGCCATGCAAGTGTGAAAGGGGTTAGGGGTCAATGGCAACCTCGTAAATTTTTAGAAAGGTTAGGGGCAAAACGCTCATTTGGACTAAAGCTGATGTGCGTACATACTTAAATGATGTGTACGTAAAGTAATGGCAAACTTGTAAATACCTAGAACATAGAAGGGTATTTTAGTCATTTAAAATGTTGCATGCTTATCCCAGGAGTTTTCTATTGAGAGATATTTTGAGAGGAACTTCTCTCTTTTTCTTTACTCTTCCTTTCTTTATCTTTTCATTTTTTTCTTTCCTCCCTTTTCCTCCCCATAGAGCCGGCCACCCGCTCTCCTCTTTCTCCTTCTTCTTCATTTGGAAACCATAATTACTCACTCCAAGAATCAAGCATGTCATGTGGCTTGCAAGTGGGAAGAAGGCGGAGAAGAAAGAAAGAGAAGAAAGGAGGAAAAACCAAAGTTTTGATGTAGGAATCAAACTTGGATTTGTAAATTTAATTAGGGTTTTATTTTATCATGTTTTTACATCATGTTTTATCAATATGAAGTAGTGGTAATCAAATTAATATCACATGATTCAATTTTCATGAATCTCCCTTGAAAATTCTTTGCAAAATTACCCACTTTGAAATTTTGAAATCTTGATGTCTGTTTTTGTCTTGATTCTGGTTACTGTAGCTCGAATTAGGGTTTGAAAAAAATATGATCTTGTAGATCTTGAAGTTCTACCCCAAAATCATATAAATTTTGATATATGTTCAATTCAGAAATTAGGAGCAAAATTTCCATCTTTACAACATGTCTGTTTGATTTTCAGTTTTGACACAGTTTAGTAAAATTGATCTCAACACCTGCACACACAATGGAATTTCATGTTCTTGGTCTTGTTGAAAAGTTAACAAGTTTTTCTAAAAATTCATCAGAGTGCTTATATGTTGAATTTCTGGCTGCATCATGCCCAAAATTGGCTTTCAATACAGATCCTGAAATCTGTCTGAAAAACAGATTTGACACACTTTACCAAATAATTCACTATATATCATATACTTAATATTTTTACCTGAACTTATATCTGTAAATCTCGGACTAACATATCTCCAACTTTCATTTATAAAGTTGTGTAAAATTCTGACTATAATTTGGTGATATTATCCATCTTTTAGGACTGCAGATACATTTCCTGCAAGCTGAAGTAGTTAAACAGTGTGATAACTTGTGTATTGTTGTTATTCTACCTGCAATGGTGCATGATTATTGTTTTTACATGGAAGGTAGACTAATGATATGTTTTCTCAATGGATTTGCTAATTTTCTTACGGACATATACGTCACATTCACCACGTGTTCGTGAAAATGCCACAATGAAAGTTGAATAATATGATAAATGGCTTGTAAACATTTGTGCTATGAAATATATTGTGAAATGGAAATGATGGGGTCATGTGAAGCATGGTATCATATGTTATGAGTGATGAATTGAAATGGTTATGTTGAAGGGCATGACACTTGGGTGCATGACACATTTGATATATGATTCGATTACGATGGAGGGCATGACACTTCGGTGCATGACCCATGTTGATATGAGTGTGGAATGTGAAACCATGCAATGTGTCCTCTTCAGTGCTATATATAATGTTAAATGAAGTTTTAGAATGTCTCAATCCTCTCTAAGGAGGGTGAGTTAGCAAAACCCGGGTTTTAGGTGGAATTTGAGTAAATTGTGGATATTAGGCCTGGACTGAGAAGTTGGGGGAAATGATTATGTGATATGTGATATTTATACCCACTCGCCTTTACCGGGAGTGGAGGGGACATACGGAGGTTGTGTGGGAGAGCCTCACTCTTGCCAAGGACGGGTGAGCTGAAAGGCCCGGTGTTGTACAGTGCCTGTGTCCACTGCGCCGTGTGCTATATTCACCCCAAATTTGGGGTGATGTCCAGGTCCTGGTATCATACAGTTTACCCAAGTTCCAATTAATTCAATTATGAAATAATAAAATAAGAATTTGCGTGTTAATACTTCTGCTTGCAGCACTTTTCCTTCCCTTTACATGTTCTTATGACTCTGTGCCATGCCTTAGGTACTTGCACTTTTCTTATTAGATAATGGTTGCTTAAACACTTGCGTTATTATTATTATTATTCTTGCTAACCATTTTCTTGTAGTAACTCGACATTGGACCGCATGTATGACCCTCTTATTTAGCTATTCACTTTTCGCTATATATTTAGTTTACATGTCTTATTTCTTTGCCTTGCCTTGTGGATTGATAACCCTAAAGCGATGCCCAGATCCAAGTTGGTTCCTACTGGGGCACGCATTGACGTGATCCTCCCTATTTTTCAGGTGACAGTGGTAGCATGGTTGGCGGTGGCTTGGAGTTGGGTTTCTGGGGTAGACTTGATGTGAGCTGTAGCTGTGTAGTGTGACATGGTTGTCATGGGAGGTGGAGAGTGGCAGTGTGTGTGTAATGGTGCATTTGGACTATGTATGTAAATGAAAGTTGTTATATAAATCTGTTGTTGTTGTTCTATGTTATTTATGAGTTATTTGATATTTTAATGAAGCTGCACTTGTACTATCCCAGCATGTGCGCAGTGGCCTGCTTATTCTGTTTCTTCTTTCTCTCTCTCTCTCTTCCTCTCTCATCACCCTCACTCTTCAGGATACTTGGAAAAAAAATTTTAAATGTCGGGTATTCTGGGGAACGGGTCGAGACAGCATGCCTCCTCTAGCCCAAAGATCCAGTGTTCTGTCAACTTCGCACTGGTGCAAACAGACGACTATAATTGGTTTCGCAGTCGTCTGCCCATAGCACATGTGCCTATGGATACCACATCAGTCGCATGTCCATCACTTGCCCAAAATTTTCATTTTGGCAAGTTACGCACTTGCGCACACAGACAAATGAAGTTGGTTTCCCATTCGCCTGCTGGTAGGCCCAAAATAGTGCTTCTCTCAAGCGCAAGAGTCCGTACAAGTAATATAATCTGGGAGTCCAGATGTCGAATCCTCGGGAGAAAATCTTTTGCAACCACAGCTCAAATCAAATAGAAATCCAACGAAGAGAAACTAACCACTTCAATAATGATGGTGATGTGAATGGAGTTGATCGTGGTGAACAATGCGAACGAAGAAAATTCGTGAAAATATCTATGAAAAGTATGCACATGGTATGGGTTCATTAGGGTCCATGCGTTGTTTTAATTTGGTTGACGAATATAACGTAATGAATTCTCTTTTAGAGAGCAATTCACCGGAAAATACCCTATATAACTCAATGAATTCTCCTTTTGGGAGCAATTCATCGGAAAATACCCTTTTGGGGGTTCAAGCACAAAATTCAATAAGATCGTTGCTAAAGTTTTAGTCTTTTAAATACGATATGGAAGTCCCTTTTGGGGAAATCAAAACTCACCCTTGTGGGGTGATCATCTACTCTAACATGTTCTTTTGGAAAATGAAGAGAAGATTTAATAACAAAGACTATAACTTTATCAACGTTAACAATTTAGCACAACGAATATTCAACCAAAAGAATACAAATCATATCCCCTAACTACATCATACCATGCACAATAAGAATTTAGCTACTGATGGTGCAAGAAAAATCAAGTTTCATAGCAAAATACATCATTCTAATAGCAAAATACAATAGAAAAGCACCAAATACGGGGTATAAGTTTAAGAATTTATCACCAAATCTCCAATATAGACACCAAAACTCTCTGGAAATAAGAAGAATAGCCTCTGGAATTTTACAGAATTTTTCAGAGGAGAAATACGGCTATTAGAGCCTCCAATACGCCCCGAATACAAAGAATACGGCCAAAACCCTAGAAATACGCTTATATAGAGGCATTGCGGGTTTGGGGGCCTTAATGGGTTTAAAATTCGCATCCGCTTGCATCCGAACCCGATCCGCCAGGCGGATCAATTCCTGGCCGTTCATCGCGTGCGAGATCGCACCTCCGCTCGATGTGTGGCTCTGTAAAAGTCACGCTCCGCTGCATCCGAGTTCAGCTCGGGATCGTTCAGAGCCGTTGGATTCGAGATCCAATGATTGTGAGCGTTCCACGTTGCCCGTTAATTTTCGCTCTTCTCTTCGTTCTTGTCGCGTGCGGGGTCGTTGATGGTCGTCGGATGGGGATCTCGCGGACAGAGCATAGCCACGTCGTCGCTCATCTTCTGGCCGCTGGATGAAGAATGGACGACGCCGATGGAGCCACGTGGCCCCCCGATCTGAGCTGCGCTTCAAGTTTGATGGGAGAAGTATGGACCGTTCGATTGAAATCGAACGGTGGAAGATACGCCGCGTCGCCTTTTATTTCGACCGTCGGATCAAGCGGGAATTTACAGATGTCCGCCACGTGGCAAGCTCTGATTGGGTGGCAACCGTATTTTCGTATTTCCTTGCGTATTTCCCCATTTAATTGGTATTCTGCATTCAAAAATACACAGTAATTAGCACAGATCTCAGAAAAATACAAATAAATAGTCGTTGGTATCATGAGATCGAGATCTTGCCATGAAAAATATAAAAAGTGCAGAAATACTCCATTAATTGATGTTTTGTACTCAAATAAGGTGTTTTCTCTAATAAATGATTGTGTACAAAATACGTATGTATTAGAGAACAATATAGCATCACATGAGCACAAAATAGGGCTAAATGGGGGGTTAAATATGTAATATTGAACCCGAATCACCTGCCCATGGCACAGGCGCCTGTGGATACCGCATCAGTCGCATGTCCAAGTTTACCCAGAATTCTTACTCTCTGTCAACTTTCGCACTTTGCCATACAGTCGCCTGTAGAAGGTTTCTCAGTCGCTTGATGGTTTTCAGGCGCCTGTCCAACCTTCATTAGTCGACTGTCATGTGTGATAGGTTACCGTTTGAAGTCTCACCTACCTGCTGACATAGTGCAGTAGGTGAATGTGAGTTCTTCATCAGTTGCATGTCCTGTCTGTAAAATCTATCCGTTGGCTTTTTCCACACGGATTTCAAAGGTGGTTTTGGAAATTTTGTTTGAGTGTTTTAGAGAACTTGTAAAATAAGCTCTCTACTGTTCTATTAAAGCTTCTTAGCCAACTTCTTGAAACCCTTAAGACTTCATTGCTCACATTCTCTCTAAGCCCTAGAATCTCATTCTCTCTTGCTCTCCAACCTAGAATCCAAGATGATATCCTCTAGGCATTTGGTGAAGACAAGAGAAAGGGCTTCACTCTCTTCTTGGAAGAGATCAACACTCACTTAACTTTGCTCCTTCAAGTTCTACTTCAAGACATAGGTGAATTGTAAGTGTATTTCATAATTTCATAACTTTCGTTATTTGAATTCACTCTCGGTTTGTGAGAGTGGTTTGCTTGATCCCAAGTTGTGGGATTCAAGGACATCGATTGTTGTTCGATTTCACTTGTAGGGTTGCTACAAGTGTATTTAAAGGAAACCTCAAGTTAGGAATCTAACTTGAGTATCCGGAGGTATCCGGTTGGAAGGGACGTAGGATTACCGGGAACAAGTTGGGTTTGGCTTGGGTAATCGAACCCTTGAAACATCTTTGTGTTAGCATTGATTATTTGTTGTTTCATTTAATTCCGCATCTTTGTTGGATTAGGATTTTAATTATGCATAATTTTTAGTTAAATTTTATAAATAATATTCAACCACCCTTCTAGTGTTTTCTTCATAGCCATGGTGCTTACAATTGGTATCAGAGCGCAAGTTTATAGAAATGGCATCCAACAACAACAACGTTCATCTATCTCCTTCGTACAACAATCACGATCGTGATGGTGCTTCTACAGTATTCGAAGGACAATCAACGGTTCGTCCTCCGCATTTCAATGGCACGAATTTCGGCTATTGGAAGTGCCAGATAGAGACGTTCCTAAGGAGTGCTTCTCTTTGGAGAACCCACCATAAGGATTACGTTGAACCCACCGAAGAATATTTCGACAAATGGACTCACGTCGAGAAGTCCATCGAGGTAAACAATGCCAAAGCAATGAACACTCTTCATTGCGCATAGGATCTGGATGAGTTCAATAAGATATGTACATGTAAGAGTGCATATAAAATATGGAACCTTCTCGTCGTCACCCACGAGGGGACGAACAAGGTAAAATTGTCAAAGTTATATGTTGATATACAAAACTTCGACATGTTTCATATGCAGGAAGGTGAGAACATTGCAACGATGTACAGCTTCACCGACATCACCAATGAGCTTGAAGCTCTCGGTCAAGTATACACACAACAAGATAAGATAAGAAAGATAATCATGGGAATAACCTCAAAGTGGGAAAGAAGGGCTATTGCCATTGAGGAGGTCAATAACATGAAGAACTATACCGTGGTGAATCTTACGGTATTATCATGTCTTACGAAGTAAGAAGGGAGAACCGATTGAAGATTAGAGCTATAATGAATCCAACGGAGGCAAAGAAGAAGGCATTAGCATTCAAGGCTACCTCTTCATCATCTGATAGTGATGAATCCGAGAATGAAATGGATTTGGAAGAAATGGCATTAATGGCGAAGAAGTTCCAACGCTTCTTTCACAAATGTAAATTCTCTTCCAAATATAAATTTGATTCCACTAACAATTCCTCTTCTCTTTGTTTTAAATGTAACAAGCCAGGGCACATCAAGAAGGAGTGCCCAATGCTAAGGAACAAAGAAAAAGGGAAAGCACTGAAGTACCATAAGTCCGACAAATTAAAGAAGAACAAGAAGAAAGGACTCGTTGGGACTTTCAATGACTCAAGGGGAGATTCCTCACGCGAATTCAAGGATGAGAAGGGTGAGAGTGCACATATGTGCTTCATGGCCCGAGAAGATACATTCTCCGATGGAAGCGATAGTGAGAACGATTAACCCGATGTAACTATGGATGATCTTCGTATTGCTAACGAAGAATTATTTTCTAAGTATCAATATCTTATGCTTAGATATACTAATTTGAAGAAATCAAATGTTAGCAAATAATACATGTCATGCATCACCAACAATGACACCATTGTTGACACACTTACACTTAAGAAAGCCAATTTGGTTTCTCAAAATGTCACTTTGATGAATGAGGTGAATTCTATCAAATCTCAATTAGATCACGTTTCTTCTAAAGATAGTGTTGATCTAGCTTCACAAAACACACAATTGGGTATTGAGAATGATTTGCTCAAAACCCAAGTGCACGAGCTCACTACACGTGTGTCCACTTTGGACACTAATATTTCTTCCCGTAGAGAGAAATATGAGCTCATATCCTCCCAAGTTAAGAGATTTAACAAAGAAAACGTGCAATTGGATGAATTGCTTTTCAACCAATTCCGGTCACACATCGTGTTGGACTGGGTTATATGGAAGCAAACACATCCAAATCATGCACCTCCTATGGTGGTGTAACTATAGATTTTGTGAGGCCATCCTCCGGTGCATCCACTAGTAGTGACAAAAACACTATTGGTAGCAAGCCTACCAAGAAATTCACCACTACACACGTTCCTTCGTTTGACAAGAAACCCATTAAGGGTGGAAATCAAAAGAAAGTACATGCTTCATGTACACTAACACTCACACTCGTAGGAACACTCCTTCCTCTCATTTGAACACACATGATGAGTTTTATGCTCCACACCCACGTGCACGTGCAAACCCACACGTGAGAAATACTCATGCATGTGCTCCTACACACTCTTATGCTCATACACATTGTTTCAGAGTGTTTTCTCACTACAAAAGCGTTGACCGTGGACTACCCGGTCAACGTGGTCAAGGGGCCGACTCGGGTCCCTCGGATGCGACGAGTCCGCGCGGACGCGACGCAAATCTGAGTCGTGGATGACGTGGAGCACTTCTGCTGGGCCGGGTCTGGATCCTCGGTCGCAATGGGGCGAGGGGAAGCCTCGGCCTGGTGTGAGACGCTCGACCTCGGACGGTCGGATGGCGAGGGATAGCCTCGGGGCCTCGTGAGCGGAGGGGAAGCCTCAGCTCAGACGGTCGTGCTTGGCCTCGGTCGGTCGGGCGATGAGGAGTAACCTCGGTCGTCTTGCTTGATGCGTGGCCAGCGTGAGGCGAAGGGGAAGCCTCGGCCCGTGGATCTGATGTCCTCCTGCGTAGACGAGAACACTCGTCAGGGGGGCCGGACCTTGGTTCCGGCCAAATCCCCTCCGATGCCTAAGTCAAACGGTGATCTGAAAGAGGAGGCTCGACGGAGACGGTTCGACTCGAGAGGAGATCGGACCGGCGTCTACCGGCGCGAGCGGGGGAGGAAGGAGATGAAATGGGGGAACTAGGTCGTTGAAGGAGTACCTTAGGTTTTAGTTACCTGAGATGCTGTCCCTTGTCTAGTCGTCCTTCTAGCCCTTTTATAGGCCTCCCGTCACGATTGTCCACGACTCACGTCCCTCATCCGCCCCCGATCGTGCCCCCTCAATCCGCCTCCCTATCGCCGTTCCATGCGCCCTGCCAGCACCTCCCCATTATCGTCATTAAGTGGTCGCGGGCCCGGGGGAGCGGTTATCGCTGGAGTGGGCGAGTGACTTGTGCGTTTCCGGGGCCGGGTTGTATCACCGTTCGGGGGCCCTCGAAGGGGCCTTGTCGGGCGGGCCTGATCTCGCAGACGGGCTTCTGATCGGTAGTTGGGTTTCTAGCTCCATGTTCTTTCGGGCTTCGTTTGGTGGGCTGCGCCTTTGGGCCCATGCTGTTGGGCTTCCGTAAAATAGACGTATCAATTGCCCCCATCGGTGGGGCCGATCGGCCTTGGCCGGCTCGGTTCGACCGATGCGACTCCTGGGGTTCCGAGTGGCGCGTCAGTCGAGGCGTGGTCATAAATGAAGGTTATGATGAGGCGGATCGATTGGACTTCCCTTGGCGCCGATTTCGAAACGTCGCCGGCTCTTTGAGGCCTGCCACGCGTTCCTGTCAAACGTTTCGAATTCACCCCTGGGTCTGGTATATAAGATCCCCGGCTGCGTTGATCCCAACTTCTTCCTTGCTCTTCCCTTCGTTCTAGGCTTTCCACAACTCGGAGTCTCCCGCCGCCTTCGTTTCCTTGTCTTCTCCAGATTAGCAAAAAGGTAACTCCTTTCTCATTTTCATATTATGGCTACTCTTAGGATAGGTGGTTCTGGCCAAGGGGCGAGGGATCCTCCTGAGTCCAGGCGGGGCGGGTCCCGATCTGTGGGATCTGGTTCTTCCTCTGGGAGCCGTCTCCTCCGAGATAAAGGGAAGGGGAAGCTCTTCCCGGACTATGCCGGCGATGATGTGGCGTCGGCTTCCGTGCGGCTTAATGTACCTCCGATTATCCTCCGAACACCGTCGAGGACTCCTCTTCTAGCAGCCGCGGAGATCCGGGAAAGGTATCTCTGCTACCCGTACGACGTTCGAGTCCCCTTCATCGACGAGCGGATCTGCCTTCCGAGGAGCAATGAAGTCGGCGTCTATGTCGAGATGTTCCGCCTGGGTCTTCGTTTCCTGCTCAATCCCTTCCTCATCCAGGTCATGGAGTATCTCACGGTGCCCCTTTGCCAGTTCACCCCCTGTTCGATTGCGGTACTGACGTGCTTCGTGACGCTCTGCTGTACTCGTGGTCTGGAGCCATCTCTCCCCCTTCTCTTCTACTTTTATCAGATCCAGACGATCGGTCCAGGGTCGTGGTTGCACCTCCGAGCCCGCTCGAGGAGGGAATGCCTGATCGGGCTACCCCGCTGGTCGGGGGATTGGAGCTCGGATTATGTCTTCGTGGTCTTCCTGGAGGACGCCCAGATTATGACAGGTTGGGGCGGGTCGGTCCGGCCTTGCCCAACGCTAGCCCTCTCTGAGGTGGATCAGGCGGCCGTCGCGCTGCTGTTGACCCTCCCCTTGGAGGTGAAGTCCATCTGGTCTTTGTTGGACGACCTACTCTTGAAGGCCGTCTTGTGGTCTCCGGGTAGGTCGCTTTTTCAGTCCTGGATTGCCCCGCAGCTTACCCTGATTTCAGTTTCCCTTGCAGGAATGTCTGGTCGCGAGTTCACCCGCGATGTCGATGAGCTGATCCGTCGTGGAGCCGCTCGGAGCCGGGGCAGTACCTCTGGAAGGGCGCCTCGGCGGACCGTTGAGGAGGAGGTGCGCCGAGCCGAGCCTTTCGTGGGCAAGTTGGTGGCCGTGCCTCCCGCCTCTTCTTCTGGCGATCTCCTCCCCGGGGGGGTCGCAAGGGCCGGATCCGCCCCGTCAGCCCAAGAGGCGGGGGTAACGACGGGTCTGGTGCAGTCCCTCATGCACTTGGCGTGCCCCCTCTTGTCCCCGAGGGTGGAGATGGTGCGAGGCGGAAGCGCTCCCCTTCGACGCCTGCGGAGCCTTACAGAGGGAAAAGGATGAAGGAAGATGTGGATCCCTCCAGTCCGGCGTGTTCCGTGCCTCCGGCGGCGACCACCGGGGATCTTCCGGTGGCCCTGACAACCACCCCCGTCGCAGCGTCCCCGCCTCCATTGCCGGGAATCGGAACCCTGTTGGCGAGCAGCTCGGCCTCCCTCGAGGTCACCCCCGGGGGTTCGGTGTTGTCGACCGAGCCCTAGCCCAGCAGGTTACCGAGGGCTCCATCCTTCCCCGAGACCACAGTCTCCTCGAGAGGATTCCCGCCGACAAGGTGTCGGACTCCTTGGTCTGGATCCTTCAACAGGTTCGGCTATCCTGCTGTCCTTTCCTTCCCTTCACTCTCTTCCTGGCTCATGTCTCGTCTTTCAGGGTTCAACGCTCGCTGTTGAGTCGCAGCGTCGAGCCGTCCGTTTGAGGGAGCTGGAGGAGTCCTCTGCAAGGGCCCACGAGCGGGCCGGGGCGGCGGAGGTAGCTATGGTGGCAGCCCAGATGGAGTCTCGGCTACTCAAGCTACGGGTGGCTGAGCTAGAGGGTCGAGTGGACGACCTCCAGGGAAAGTTGGGGGACGCTCGGTAGTCGGCCGAGGAAGCGGCGGAGTAATTTCGCCTGGAGAGGGAGAAGCTTCAAATGGAACTGTCGGATCGGCGTCAGGTGGCGCGGTTTGCGGAGGAGGTGGAGAGGGGCGTCGTTGGGACCCTGGGGGAGAGGATCTTCGAGGTTCTTAAGGAGGCCTTCGGTATGTATGAAGACCTCATCGGCCCTCGGATCGTCGAGGTCGTCCAGTCTTCCTTCCGGGATTGTGCGGAGCGCGTCCGGCAAGCCCCTCCGCCTGTCGATCCCCTTCACTCTGAGCATGGTGAGGCGCATGAGGACACGTCCTCCCGATCCCGGGCTCCCTAGTCATCCTTCCCGGCCTGCCACCCTTGTTTTTATCCTCAAATTTTTTAGCATTTGCTTCGCTTTGGCCTGGCCTACTTGAAATGGATCCCTGACCTCGCAATCTCCTTCGGCTTCGCTACCGGATCCCTGCTTCGGAGCAAATAATTGTTGGTTGCATGGATGTTCGCTTAGGCCAGCAATTGTGGGTTCTTGGTCGACAGGTTTTGCTCCGCCGGCGTTATCCTAGTCTTCGTAGGTGACGAATTTTGTTGCCCGCCAAGAGCGGGTCATTTGTAAGGAGGTTTCTCCACTTCAATTTCCTGTAAATAAGACACCCTTTTGTACCTTGGTTAATTGTTGGAAATGAAATTGACTTACTCGAACTTCTCGCGTATTTTGCTTTGTTGCCACAACCTCGGCCCCTCTGCTGACGGTGGTCGCTCGCCTCCTTTCTCCGGGAGGTTGTCCCTTGCCCCCTGAGTGGACAAGGCGGTTGACGTCCTTGATGACTAGGGGGGCTGCCCCCGGCCTTATGAGCAGCGAAGTCGGTCAGCAGGGGTGTAGCCCCTCGGCTTAGGACCGGTCGGCGTCCGAGCTAGCTGGGGGGATTGCCCCCAGATTCACGATCGAAGGAGACGGTCGGCGAGGGCAAAGCTCATCGGCTTAGGACCGGTCGGCATTTGCGCTGGCTGGGGGAATTGCCCCCAGACTTACGAGCGGTGGAGTCAGTCGGTGAGGGCGAAGCTCCTTGGCTTAGGACCGGTCGACGTCCGCGTTGGCCGGGGGAGTTGCCCCCAGACTTACGGGCGCATGAAACGGTCGGCGAGGGCAAAGCTCCTCGGCTTAGGACCGGTCGGCATCCGCGCTGGCTGGGGGAGTTGCCCCCAGGCTTACGAGCGCAGGAGTCAGTCGGCGAGGGCAAAGCTCCTCGGCTTAGGACCGGTCGGTGTCTGGGCTGGCTGGGGGGATTGCCCCCAGACTTACAAGCGAAGGAATCAGTCAGCGAGGGCGAAGCTCCTCGGCTTAGGACCGGTCGACGTCCGCGTTGGCTGGGGGAGTTGCCCCCAGACTTACGGGCACAGGAGACGGTCGGCGAGGTCAAAGCTCCTCGGCTTAGGACCGGTCGGCGAGGGAAAAGCTCCACGTCTTGGGACTGGTTTTGTCTGACCCTCCCCATCCGGTGTGGCGGCGGTCTTCACTCTTATGCACCCTTAGTAAAATGTTGATTTCGTCGAAGATAAAGAAAAGATAAAAGGGAATGCATTTGTACTCTTAAGGGTCCTATTGGACTTAGTACATTTGGAGGAAAATGAGAAATAAAGCTAGGCGGAGGGATGTAGACCTAGATAATCTCCTCCGGACTAGGCTGTGACTGGGGGGAGGGGCCTCGCCTGCTCACTCTATGATGCGGAGGGGTCCTTGGACGGTGTTGATCTTCTTCCCTTTGTTCGGCTGCATGGAGGTTCCTTCTCCGTGGGCCGGCTCGTCAGCTAGGTTCCTTGCGTGCCCTCGGTTCATCAGCTTCTCGATGTCCTTCTTTAAGTGCCAGCAGTCTTCAGTGTCATGGCCATTGTCCTTGTGGTATTTGCAGTACTTTTCCCCATTCTTCCCCCCTCTTTTTGTCTTTGGTGGGGGGCGATCGGCGCGCTCTTCCTTCTGTACTTGAGCGACAACGGCGTCTGGGGTGGCGTCCCTGGTACCCTCTCCCCGCTGCCTGTTTGTCGTCCTCTTCTCAGTTCGGTACCCTTCGGGGCTGCGGCGCTCGCTATCGCCGCGTTTGGTCCCTCGTCTGGCCTTTCCTGCCTCAATGGCCAAGGTCTCCTCGGTCAACATGAAGCGCTCGGCCCTCGCCATGATCCCCGGGAGGTCCTTTGGGGGATCGTTGTGCAGAGATTTCTTCAGGCCCCTATGGCGCAGCCCTTTCTTTAGGGCCGTTTGGACAACAAGGTTGGGGGGCTGTTCGCGTTCAGCCGTTCCGTGTTGAAGCGGCGCATAAACTGTCGGAGCGGCTCGGTCGGGCCCTGCACTATGTTAAACAAATGTTCAGCATCAGGCATTACCTGTCGCCCTGCCATGAACTGTTTACAGAATAGCTGGGTGAGTTCCTCGAAGCTGTCGATGGAGCGGCTGGGTAGGCTGCGGTACCAGGTTCTCGTCGCTCCCCTGAGGGTCGAATAGAAGCCCCTGCAGAGCCGGTCATCGTCGGCTCCTTGGAAGGACATGTCCCCCTCGTAGTCCATCACGTGGTTTCCCGGGTCTCCTATCCCGTCGTACTTCCCCAGCGCCAGGATCTTGAATCGAGAGGGGACCAGCGCGTCGGTTATTCTCCGCGACAGAGGGCACTGGTCTCCGTGGATGCCCCCGGGGGTCCGACACCAGCCTACCTCCAGTTCGTTCGGTGGTGGAGGGGGCACAGGCGCAGGCGGGGCCGGTTCCATGGCCCTCGCCACACTGGGGGTCGGGCTGACCCGACGCTCCCGGCTCCTCCGGCAGGAGCTCCTGCTCCGCTGTGATCGGTCTCTCGAGTGGTGTCGATCGCTTCTTCTGCGGTGGGGTGATCGTGGCCGACGAGACGACGCGGTCACCGATTCGTCCCCCGTGCCTTCGGTTTCTCTTTGGCTCCTTTCACGATAAGGGGAGGAGGCGCATGATCTCGCCTGACGGGAGCCGGACAACGTGAACCGATGCTCCGTGCTCGGTCTTCGATTCCCGTGGTCATCGACCACAGCGGACCGTAAGAGCGGAGGCCCCCCCGCCCAACGATGGCCGTCACCCAACACGTCTCTGTTGGCCGGCACAGCGCTGACGAGCTGCTGTACCGTTACGACCAACGTCTGGATGCTCGCGTTGGTCTCTTGGGCCAGGGCGCGGATCTACCCCTGCGTGGCTAGTTCCGACCCGCCAGTCTCTTCGGTTGAGGGGGCGGGGTGATTGTCGTCGGGTGCATCCTCAAGGTTGTTGTTGGGTGCACCATTCCCCTCCTCCAGGATGGGGGGCATGCGTCTCTTTCCGTTGCAGGCTCGTGCCATTGCAGGTGTGGTTTGCTTCTTCGTGGGACAGTTCGTTTCCACAGACGGCGCCAGATGTTTCAGAGTGTTTTCTCACTACAAAAGCGTTGACCGTGGACTACCCGGTCAACGTGGTCAAGGGGCCGACTCGGGTCCCTCGGATGCGACGAGTCCACGCGGACGCGACGCAAATCTGAGTCGTGGATGACGTGGAGCACTTCGGCTGGGCCGGGTCTTGATCCTCGGCCGTAATGGGGCGAGGGGAAGCCTCGGCCTGGTGTGAGACGCTCGACCTCGGACGGTCGGATGGCAAGGGATATCCTCGGGGCCTCGTGAGCGGAGGGGAAGCCTCGGCTCGGACGGTCGTGCTCGGCCTCGGTCGATCGGGCGACGAGGAGTAGCCTCGGTCGTCTTGCTTGATGTGTGGCCGACGTGAGGCGGAGTGGAAGCCTCGGCCCGTGGATCTGATGTCCTCCTGCGTAGACGAGAACACTCGTCAGGGGGGCCGGACCTTGGTTCCGGCCAAATCCCCTCCGATGCCTAAGTCAGACGGTGATCTGAAAGAGGAGGCTCGGCGGAGACGGTTCGACTCGAGAGGAGATCGGAACGGCGTCTACCGACGTGAGCGGGGGAGGAAGGAGATGAAATAGGGGAACTAGGTCGTTGAAGGAGTACCTTAGGTTTTAGTTACCTGAGATTCCGTCCCTTGTCTAGTCGTCCTTCTAGCCCTTTTATAGGCCTCCCGTCGTGATTGTCCACGACTCACGTCCCTCGTCCGCCCCCGATCGTGCCCCCTCAATCCGCCTCCCTATCGTCGTTCCCTGCGCCCTGCCAACACCTCCCCATTACCGCCATTAAGTGGTCGCGGGCCCGGGGGAGCGGTTATCGCTGGAGTGGGCGAGTGACTTGCGTGTTTCTGGGGCCGGGTTGGATCGCCGTTCGGGGGCCCTCGAAGGGGCCTTGTCGGGTGGGCCTGATCTCGCAAACGGGCTTCTGATCGGTAGTTGGGTTTCTAGCTCCATGTTCTTTCGGGCTTCGTTTGGTGGGCTGCGCCTTTGGGCCCATGCTGTTGGGCTTCCGTAAAATAGACGTATCACACATCATATGCATGCTCATCCATATCCTTCACATCACACGTATGCTCCATATGCACCATATAATATGCATGCACCTCATTTTGCATGTAACCGGTATATGTCTCATGCATATCCTCCTCCACCTTCATATGATAGATCTTATGCCCTTAGGAAATATGCACTACATAAACCTCAACCTAATATGCATGCAACTAGGAAGAGGACACCCAAACATACACAATTTGGGGTCCCAAGAACATTAGCACAAATGTTAGGAATGCATATGTAAATTTTAGTGATGTGATAAATAGTGGTAACTATGTTGGAAAGTTAAAGTCCACTTGGACTTGGTTTCCAAATAGCTAATTCCCTTGGACCCAATAAGCTTGGGTACCATAAGCTTATGGTATACTATGTAGGTACCCAAGAACAAGAAAGAGAGCAATAATAGAAATATTGGCTCTAAAAGGAAAGGATGGATACTCGATAGCGGTTGCTCCAAGCACATGAGGGGAGATCCATCCTCTCTCTCTGAAGTGATCCGCATCAAGGACGGTGCAGTGGTCACCTTTGGAGGCAATCAAAAAGGAACCATCATTGGAGTAGGCAAAGTCGGTAACCCATCCAAACCTCTAATTACAAATGTTTATTTAGTTAGTGGCTTATGTCATAACTTTATCTCCATAAGTCAACTTTGTGGCAAAGGTTACAAGGTTAACTTTGGAGAGGGTATTTGTAATATAGTTGAGAATGATTCGCATGTTTTATTTTTCGGTATTATGCATAAAAATATTTATTATTTGAGCATACCTAAAACCATAGAGCATTGCTTAATTGCTAATTCAGATGAACAACTATTATGGCATCGTCATTTTGGTCATGTATATTTTAAGCACTTATATAAGTTAGCTAAGCATGATCTAGTTAAAGGTTTTCTGAAGATTTCTTTTAATAAGAAAAGTTTTTGTGATTCATGTCAACGAGGTAAACTTCGTAAATCTTCATTTAAACTCAAAGATGGCATAACTTCTACGAGGCCCCTAGAATTACTTCATTTAGATCTATTTGGGATTACTAGAGTAGCATCTTTAGGAAAATGCTCATTACGGATTAGTCATTGTAGATGAATTTTCTAGATTTACATAGGTATCATTTTTAACATATAAAAATGAAGCCTTTGATGAGTTTACCAAATTTGCAAAGAAAGTTCAAAATCTCTTAGGAACCACCATTATCACTATTCGTAGTAATCATGGAGGGGAATTTGAGAATGAACTTTTCTCTAAGTTTTGTGATGACAACGGGATTACTCACAATTTTTCTTTTCCTCGCGCACCACCACAAAATGGTTCTGTTAAGAGAAATAATAGGACTCTATTTGAGTGTGCACGCACCATGATCCATGATAGTCATCATGGACTTCAATTTTGGGCGGTGGTGGTGCACACGGCATGTTATGTGCTCAATAGGATCCTAGTGAGGCCCTGAACGATGAAAACTTGTTTTGAATTATTTTATGATAAAAAGCCTCAAGTTAAGTATTTTCGTGTTTTTAATTCAAAATGTTTTATAAAGAACACTCTTGGTAATTTAGACAAATTTGAGCCAAGATCTGATGAAGGAATTTTTGTTGGATATTCCACATGTAGAAAAGCCTACCGGATATACAACAAACCCTCTTCAACAATCGAGGAATCACTACACACTTTCATTTCATAAAGATTTTGATGTTCCTCATGTTGTCGATGATAGTGTAGCTGTTTTATGTGATTCCATTAGTAATGTTAAAATTAATGATTCTAGTATTGAGACTAATAATGCTAATGAAAATGCTGAGAATGTTCCAAGTGATCCAGCTATTCCCAAAGCTTATCTGATCGTTCTTGACCACCCCCATCACCAAATAATTGGAGATATTGGTGTGGGTGTCCGAACAAGGTCAAGGATTGATGAGTTCTCTCATTGCACCTTTGTCTCTACCATTGAGCCAAAGAACATCCAAGAAGCTTGCGAAGATAGCTCGTGGATAGTTACAATGGAAGAGGAGCTCATGCAATTTGAAAGAAATGAAGTTTGGGAGCTCATCCCTCTTCCAAATGGTCACCAAGTCATTGGGACCAAATGGATATTTAAGAACAAGACGGATGAGAACGAGGTCATCACAAGGAACAAAGCAAGGTTAGTAGCTCAAGGCTACCGACAAGATGAATGTATCGATTTCGAAGAATACTTTATCACGTAGCTAAATTGGAAGCTTTTAGGTTGCTTTTATCGTTTGCATCTCATAAGAATTTTAAATTATTTCAAATAGATGTCAAAAGTGCATTTTTAAATGGCATAGTTAATGAAGAAGTTTGTGTTTCTCAACCACCCGTTTTTATTCATGAAAATTTTCCTAATCATGTTTTCAGTATGTCTCTGTGCTAGATATCAAGCTAGACCTTAGGAATCACACTTGATTGGGTTAAACGAATTTTTCATTACCTCAATCAAACACTAGATTATGGGTTACTTTACCCTAAATCTAGCACATATGAGCTAGTCTCGTATAGTGATGTTGGTTTTGCTGGATGCAAATCCGACAGGAAAAATACTAGCTGCACTTGTCATTTTCTTGAAAATTCCCTTATCTCTTGGTTTTCCAAGAAGCAAAACTCAGTATCTTTGTCCACAATCGAAGTAGAATATATTTCCCTGGGTCTTGCATATGCACAAGTCCTTTGGATGAGACACTCTCTCAAAGACTATGGTGTCAATTGTGATGCTTGCCATATCATGGTTGATAACCAACGTGCAATATGTCTTTCGAAAAATCCGGTACACCACTCCCGTACCAAACACATAGATGTGAGGCACCATTTCATTAATGATCATGTAGCTAAGAATGACATCATCTAAGAGTACATTGAAACCCAAAAACAAATCACCGACATCTTCACTAAACCTCTAAAAGAAGACTCATTTGTGAGGTTGCGTGGAGAATTAGGGATTATAAGTGAATCTGAAATTTAGGAGCTCATTTTCATATGTTATAGCATGTTTTGAATTCATATGATCGTTTCAATATCTCATGTTGATTATGTCATATTTTCACGTTTGTTTTCAATGAGATTTATTGGAGATTTTTGATGATTTGATGATTTGATTAATATGCTTGATATGTGTATTAGTCTATATGCTTATAATGGTTATTTTATGTTTTTAGAGTGATTAGAGTATATGTCTAAGGGTGAGATGTCTCAAATCCTTGATTCTAACTCAATTCTGGATTTCAGAACCAAGACAGTCGACTGTCATTTATTCTATAGTCGACTGCCTAATCTCCAGTTTTTAGCCTTCATAAATCTTATTCATAACAGGCGACTGGTGGTCATTTTTCAGTCGACTAGTTATCCGCCAGGCGACTGTATTTTGGTCAGCAGGCGACTACCCAATTATCACCAACTTTCACGAGAGATGGCTCAAAATTCTTCAAAATTTTACTGTACAGCAAGCCCCAGTAGGTCATTTCACAGGCGCCTGGCCAAATCCAGTCGACTGTATTTTCTTCTACAGGCGACTGTCTGCTTTCTGAGTCTTTATGTATTAAGGCTTGATAGGCGACTACACATTGTGCATCAGTCGCATGTCCGTTGAGTTTGGCAGTTCGTAGCCCTCGATTTGAGCCGTTCATTTTGATCCAACGACCCAGATCTCTCACACTCTTTCCTATAAACGTCGATTGTGTGTTTTAATCTATCTCCTCTGATTCAAAAGCCCGACTTTCCTCCTCCCTCCTCTCGACAATCCGATCAGGTCCTCCTCCATCGATCAGACCTCTCAACCGTCGTCTCCTCCGTCCACTCACTCCGTCGTCAAGTTCTTGTCCTCCACCTTCGACTTCGATTGGTATAATCTCTCTCTTGTTCATTTCAATCATGCCCTAGATTGTCGATTTCATGTCGATTTTCTTCAAATGGCCCCCAAAACTGCAACTTCTAGGTTCCTTCGAGTGAAGAAGGCTAGAGACCCTCCATTTGAAGCTTCTCTGTCCAAATCTATCTCCAAGAGTCCTCAGTCTTCTCCTACTACCTCTGAATTTTTGGGGATTTCAGTGTCTGATCCTCCTCCCTCAGAGTTTCTGGGGATATATTGGACGTCTCTACTTCTTCACCTACACATCCTACTGACCCATTGATTCCACCTCTGCCAGCTCCTCCACCTGATCCTCTCCTCATTCAGTTGAATGCGAGTGTGACTCTTTTGGATAAGAAAGTCTCCGAGTTGGATCAGAAAGTCTCCGAGTTGCTTGAGCTTTTCCTCAAGTCGTTTCTGCATCACGGCTTCCCAGTTCATGCCTCCCTCTGGGCTTTGTTTCCTCCTTCTGAGGATGCCCCACATACTGCAGTTCCTCCTGCACCCATTGTTATTCCTCATTCTCCTGGTGATGCTCAGGCCCCTCCTACTGAGGTTACCAAGCCTCCTCCTACTGCTGTTCAGTTGTCAGAGCCTGCTTCAGCTGAGGCTGCACATGTGGTCATTCCTACTGCTGGCATTGCTTTGTCATCTAAGAGGAAAGCTCCTGTGTACCCCCCGGCCCTCCCCCCATCGTCGTTCTGCTCGTTTGATGTCCTCCTAGTATTCAGGTCGACCTTCTCCTCAGGACTCCACTGTAATCGAGATCGACTGAGGTGGCTCCGAGACATCTTACCCTAGGACCTAGTATTTTCTTTTGCTAGGGTTTGAGAGTCTTAGCTTATTTAGATGTTTGGTTGGTGTATGGATGGTTGTATCTGATTGTTTGTGTGCGATGGTGCGTGTGGCACATTGGATGGTTATGTATTTTGCATACACTTATGACGTATGTATAGTTGTGGTTTTATCATTTGGGTACTCCATGTATTCTCTTCTTATATATATAATGCTGACATTTCCCTTTTGGCTCATTATTCTCTCATTGTTATTATTTGTGCAATGTTGTCTCTCTTTTCTATTTCATATATATGTTGTGTGATGAGACGTATCGCATGTTAATGTTGTTATTGGACTTCTATTCCTCTAGTCAACCTAGTTTTGATGATTTTGATATGTATTTATGTGATACACCTTCATGGTTGTCTTATTTTCTTTTGGTATCACATTAAATGCATATACAATTCTTTATATTCATATGATTGTTTTTCTTTTATTTAGCACTAGTTGTTGTTGTTTCTCTACTCCCACTTTTTGGATAATGCCATAAGGGGGGATAGATAAACAAATAAACTCATAATTTTGTGCTAATTAGAAGCTAAACTTGAATCTAATTTTGAAATAGCCTTAGATTCAGGGGGTAAGATATAGTGAATTGGGATTCAAAAATTCTAAATTCAAATACTTGAATTCATTTCATTCACTCATATCATACTTATGCTTTAATTGATCTCATGATGCCCATATCTTTATTGTCTAACTTGATTGGCATCTATGTAGGGGAGTAAGTATTCTTAAGCACAATTATTTATCTTTTTGTTTATGTCTGTTTGTCATCACCAAAAAAGGGGGAGAATGTTGAGTCTTGGACTTCTCCCTACTTGGTTTTGATGATGAGAAAATATAAATACGTGTAACTGATCCTATACATGCAATTAATCCATTGCCTAAGCTAATCATGAAGATCAAATAGCAATGGATGACTTCCAAGATCAATCAAAGCTCAATGAATTGAAGATTGGATGACCAAGCTGAAGATGAAGCTTCAAAGACTTCAAGGCCATTCAAGAGAAGGAAGAGAACCATATATTCAATGTAAATCTTTTTATGCTTTCATTTCTCTTGAGTAGAATGTAGCCTTGTAATAGAACTATCTTGGAGCTCACACACTTCACTTTATCCAGCCTAGGATGTCATTAGAAATCATTTCCTAGGATTCCAACTCTGCAGTCCCGTTATTGTGCATTTTGGATTTTTAACAGTCAACTGAAGAACAAAATGCAGGCGCCTGAGAATTGCAGTCGACTGTAATGTATATGTTTTGACTTTGGTTTTTGGGCTTTTCTGTATTCAACTTCAACAGGTGACTATTATACAAAGTACATACGCCTATCTAGTTTCAGGCGCATGTGACTTGTTAGTCAGTCGCATGTCTCCTTTTGTCGAAAGATCCAATGTTCTGTCAACTTTGCACTTTTGCAGACAGACGACTGTTGTTGGTTTCCCAGTCGTCTGCCCAAGGCACAGGCGCCGGTGGATACCACATCAAAGTATGTCCATCAGTTGCCTAGAACTTTCATTTTGGTAAGTTACACACTTTTACACACAGACGAATGAAGTTGGTTTCACAGTTGCCTGCCCATGGCACAAGCACCTGTGGATACCACATCAGTCGCATGTCCAAGTTTACCCAAAACTTACTGTCGTCAACTTCCGCACTTTGACACATAGTCGCCTGTAGAAGGTTCCTTAGTCGCTTGATGGTTTTCAGGCGCATGTCCAACCTTCATAGTCGCATGTCCTATGTGGTAAGTTACCGTTTGAATTCTCACCTACCCATTAACACAGTGCAACAGGCAACTGTGATTTTTTCAACAGTCGCCTGTCCTGGCTGTAAAATCTATCCATTGGCTCTTTCCACAAGGATTTCACAGGGGTTTTTGGATATTTTGTTTGAGGATTTTGGATAAATTATAAATAATCTCTCTACTTCTCCATTAGAGCTTCTTAGACAACTTCTGGAAACCCTTAAGACCTCATTTCTCACATTCTCCCTAAGCCCTAGAATATCATTCTCTCTTACTCTCCAACCTAGAATCAAAGATGATATCCTCTAGGCATTTGGTGGTGATAAGAGACAGGGCTTCACTCTCTTCTTGGAAGAGATCAACACTCACTTCACTTTGCTCCTTCAAGTTCTACTTCAAGGTATAGGTGAATTGTAAGTGTATTTCATTATTTCATAACTTTCGTTATTTGAATTTACTCTCGGTTTGTGAGAGTGGTTTGCTTGATCCCTAGTTGTGGGATTCAAGGACATAGACTGTTGTTCGATTTCACTTGTAGGGTTGCTACAAGTGGGTTTAAAGGAAACCTCAAGTTAGGGGTCTAACTTGAGTATCCAAAGGTATCCGGGTGGAAGGGACGTAGGATTACCGGGAACAAGTCGGGTTTGACTTGGGTAATCCGAACCCTTACATCTTTGTATAGCAATGATTATTTGTTATTTCATTTAATTCCGCTTCTTTGTTGGATTTTGATTTTAATTAGAAACTTTTTGAACTTAGAGAAGCATATATATATATATATATATATATATATATATATATATATATATATATATATATATATATATATATATATATATATATATATATATATATATATATATATCTTTGTGTTAGCATTAATCATTTAATTATCATATATATATATACTAGTCATAACATATGCCAGCGGGCACGGTGCATTTAAGATATTTTTCCACACGAAATCTTTGTTTCCCAAAAAATTATTTCTTAGCGTAAAAATTTTTAGAGGCACGGGCGCCTTCGGTGTGGAACAACAAATTCGACGCAGGCGCCTTCAACACGGAACAACATATTCGACGCTGGTGCTTTCGACGCGGAACAACAAATTAGCGTAAAAACGGTATGGGTGCCTTCGGCCTGGAACAATAAATCAGCGTAAAAATATTTAGCATGGGTGCCTTCGGCGCAGAACAACAAATCGTAGTAAAAATATTTAGCATGGGCGCCTTCGGCAAGGAACAACAAATTCGACACAGGAGCCTTCGACACAGAACAATAAACAACAAATTCGGTGTAGACGCCTTCGACACGGAACAACAAATTCGGTGCGAAATAGCAAATTCGGCGCAGGTGCCTTCGACACTGAACAACAAATTCCGTGTGGAACAACAAATTCGACGCAGCCACCTTCGGCACGGTACAACAAATTAGCGTAGAACAACAAATTCGATGCGGAACAACAAATTAGCTCTCCACAAATTTCGCTGTGCAACATCTTCTTTGATGATGGGCCCCGCGACCATTAAATTGCCCTAACCATTTGAGCTGATAATCTGTGAGCATGACAAATGCATGCCAATAGATTAAACGCAAGTGCACTTACTCTGTTGACTAATGCATGCAAATGCATTAAACGCAAATGCAGTAAGTGCACTTGCTTTTCCACAAAATGCATTAAATCCACGTAAATCCACGTATAAATGTTGTCCCCTGCTATAAAGTTCCCCTTGTTCGGGGCTGAGATTTGCTATGCCCGAGGTAAGAGAGGGTCAGCTGCGTTTTTCCATACAAATTTAAAAATATTGAGTTTTCCAACCAAATAGATTCCCCATCAAAACTTTCTCAAAACTCTTCTCGACCTTCCATTCCCCAAGCTCAAATCTCGGTCACTCTTTACCTTGTCCTAGTCAGTCCTAGGATTCAAAAACAATTATCAAATGTATAATAGATAAGGGCATGGTTCATTTAAAATATTCCCCCCTTAAAATCTTGGACCCCCTAATTTTAAATGAACACCAATAATTAAATCGCAATAAGTATAGGGTCCCCCCCAAAATCTTAGTTCACCCAAAATTTATCATCATTAAAGAATTTAATTTCCATCAAAAATTTAAAAATTTTAGTTTTTCTCAAAATTTAGTTCCCCCAGAGAATTTAGTTCCTCACATTAGTTATTTAGTTCCCCAAAAAATTTTAATCCTCAATAATTAGGTCCCTCCAAAAATTTTAGACAAATTTAGTCCCTCTTCACCCCATTGTTTAAACAAATTTTCAATGATGAAAAAAATAATTAATTGTGCCACCTAATTCTACCTATGGACTTGAAGAACACTGTCTTTACATAGCTTAATTTAACCACTATGACATTTAGCCTGGACTTGTGCACTTCTCGTCACACTTCAACTGCACTGACCAAAAATTAGAAGAGGTTTCATTTCAGAGTTGGTTATACATTTTATCAAACTTAACTTCTCTTCGTATTATGAAATATTTTATGTCTTTGAACTTGATGTTCTCGATATAAATCTTTTCAGCTTGTCTTGTGTGTACTTGATTTTATATGTCCTTACAACCCCCTAAAAATGTGCTATTAGCAAACTATCACTTGAGAGCTGTGGAATTGTGTAAAAGCAAGCAAGCTTTTTTATTTTTGAATTCCTTGGTGTGGCACTCAACTAATTATTTTTACAATAACACGTATGATATTGTCATATGTTTTGTATTTCATCTCCTGCAAAATCCGAAATAGACTAAGAAACTAAAGGCGATGAAATATTCACATTGCTTCATAGCTTGTTAATGGGTTTTAAAGAAGAATCATTCCCAACTTTACCCTTGCACAAAAATAAAAGAAAAACATAGAATATTCCAAATAGCAAGCCAACACTCTCAAAGATGTTTCAGTTATTCTTCTATTTCAGATAATGAGAAAATAAACATGCATATATAGAGGCCTCAGTATTCTTTGTGAGCTCTATAGTCAAACCCGAGCTCAACTTTTAGTATTTTTGAGTTTTAAAGTTACAGCTAAAAAAGATCGAGAGAATGTAAGGACACTGGCTATGAGGAAAACACTAAAGGAGGGGTAATAGTATTTATAAAATTTAACTAAGAAATTACACCTAATTAAAATCCTAATCCAACAAAGATGAGGAATTAAATGAAACAACAAATAATCAATGCTAACACAAAGATGTTTCAAACTTAAGTCTTTTATGTTTGAAAATTTGTTCAAAGATGCGGAGTAAGAGCACTTGTGTTTAATGCATTGGCATGCATTTGTCATGCTCACATATTATCAGCTCAAATGGTCAGGGCAATTTAATGATCGCAGGGCCCACCATCAAGGAAGATGCTGCAGAGCGAAATTTGTGGAGAGCTAATTTGTTATTCCGCACCGAATTTGTTGTTCTACGCTAATTTGTTGTTCCGTGCCGAAGGCGCATGCGCCGAATTTGTTGTTCCACACCGAATTTGTTGTTACGTGTCGAAGGCACCTGCGCCGAATTTGCTGTTCCACACCGAATTTGTCGTTCTGTGTTGAAGGCGTCTGTGTCGAGTTTGTTGTTCCGCACCAAATTTGTTGTTTCGTGTCAAAGGCGCATGCGTCGAATTTGTTGTTACATGCTGAAGGCATCCACGCTAAATATTTTTACGATGATTTGTTGTTTCGCGTCGAAGGCGCCCACGCTAAATATTTTTATGCCGATTTGTTGTTCCGTGCCGAAGGCGCCCACGCTGTTTTTTACGCTACTTTTTTGTTCCACGCCGAAGGCACCCGCGTCGAATATGATGTTCCATGTCGAAGGCGTCTACACCGAATTTGTTGTTCCACATCGAAGGCGCACGTGCCTCTAAGAATTTTTACGCTAAGAAATAATTTTTTGGGAAACAAAGATTTCGCGGGGAAAAAAATTTAAATGCACCGTGCCCGCGGGCACATGTAATGATTTGTGTTTGTGTGTTTGTGTGTTTGTGTGTGTGTGTGTGTGTGAAAATGGGTATCATATGACAATGAATGCCTCTTCTCATATACCAAGACACAAAAAGTGTGGTGGTACAACAAGTACAAGCCCATGTGGGCTTGTACCACCCCACTTTTTGTGTCTTGTATATGAGGAGATGCCTCTCATATCTACACACACACACACACACACACTAGTCATAACACGTGCCCTCGGACACGGTTCATTTAAAATCTTTGTTTCCCCAAAAATTATTTCCACGCCAAAGAACAAAGATTTAAAAGAACAAAAATTTAGCGGGCGCGGGCGCCTTCGACGTGTGCGGGCGCATAGTTAATTAATTCCACATACTTAATTCTTTCCCATAAGTAATTCCACATAATTAATTCTTTCCCATAAGTAATTACATGTATATATTTCCAATGAGGATTTTTTGTTTTCCCAAACACTCATCTCAACCCTTCTTTTACCAAGATTAAATTCTAGCAATTCTTCTTTCAACCTTTTTATATATCAGCATGACATCAGCTTGTCCTAGTCAACAAGGCAATTCAAAAAAGTCATATGTCATATGTTTTGGAGACTCTCAAGTTAGGTTTTATTTTGTTTGTGAGAGATGCGGATGTTGGTTGTTTATATGATGGATGTTATTTTGATCTACCTTTAGTTATGTTAGTTGATATTTTGGCTGATGATGTATTTGACATGTTTTGTTGTATGTGTCATCTTTTGTAATTAAGAGCGATGGTGTGATGTATAACTTTCATATTTATCATCGTCTCTTTCAGATTAATATTTGGAGCTTTTATTTATTTAGAAATATGTGTATATGTTCTTTTTATACATTCTCTAATAGATGTCCAATTTGAATGTTGATATTGTCTCCATATTATTGTTTTTGATTTAAGCTGAGACAAACTATTGGGTGGATACTCCTTTTTAAGCTTTGATTTAGATTTCAGTTAGTATCTCCTCAATTGTTTATCACTTTCATTAACTCCTATGTTTTCTATTTCCCTTAGCACTAGTTGTTGTTATTTCTCTTTCTCCCACTCTTTTTGGATTATGACAAGGGGAGAGAAATAAACAAAGGTAATAATTATGTGCTAGTGAATTTAAAACATTTCCATGAATGATAACCTTCAAAACTATTCTTTTGAACCATTGTATGATTCAGGGAGAGTTTGATATATAAATTTGGAATTTATCACACGTTCTATTTATGTTGTCATGTTTGTAGATTCCACTCACTTATGTTTAATTTCCTCCATGCGTATCATCCTCTTATCATGTTCATGTGTATTCATTTATGATTATGCTTTAATGCCTATAATACACTATATCATGTGATACACTCACTTTCACTACATATTGATGCCTCAAATTATATATGATTAGACTAACTTGATTGGCATCAATGCAGGGGTGAGTAAGTATTTATTTTTAGCACAATTATTATTATTGTTTATGTTGTTTGCCATCATCAAAAAGGGGGAAAATGTTGAGTATTGGATTTCCCAACTTGGTTTTGATGATGAGCAAACATAATTAATTGTGCCTAACACCGTGTTTTGTAGTAAATGAATATCATCGTTAAATGTAGATCAAAACTCTATCAAACGTGACGATGATATGAAGTGATGACATGAGGAAATTGAGAGATGCACTCAAGAACTCAAATAGAAGACTTCAAGGAATTCAATAGGAAGTGAAGTGTATTAATATGTAATATTTTTATTTCCTTACTTCTTTATTGCATTAGAATGTTAAGCCTTGAATATTCTTACTATAAGCACTTACATGTCACACACAACACTTTAGATCATTCATATGTTGATCCCATATGGTTAGATAGGCATTCAGCTCAAAATTGAGCTTTAAGCCTTTAACCAGACGTCAGGTGTATGTCTCCCAGACGTCCGGTGTGCATGGTTTAGGATGCCATAGAAACCCTTATAAAAAAGACGTCTGATAGTGTCTTCCCAGATGTCTGCACAGTTGGGTGGACATCTGGGAGATCTCCTACAGAGGTCTGATATTTTATGTCAGAATTCCCAGTTACTTCATTTTCTCTAACCCGGCTGTTATGTCGTCCGTAGCTTTAGAGCCAGACGTCTGAACAGTGCTGCCTCGTCTCTAATGATGTGAGAACTACTCCCAAGCGCAGGAGATCATGCAAGTAATATCCTGGTGAGTCCAGGTATCGAATCCACGGGACAACTGACCTACAAAACTACGAACGTCAATCTGTAAAGAGTAATAATAAGATGATAACCTACCACCTATCAAGTATATTCAAGAGTTTGAAATAAGAAACGAAAATCCTACGATATTTACGGTGACTTCGGTAGGGGTACAAGTATGGAGGGTATTTGTTGGGTTTGATTTCGTTAGGGCGTGTGCAATCAATGATTATCAATACCTTTTCTATAACTCAACGTTTCGTTCGGTCAGGGCATGAGAACGTCGGAAAGTATGGCGATCAAGTATATAAAAGCGTGCCAAAGAATTAATCACGTGCAAATAGGGCGAAAAGATATAGAAATCAATGAATACGACACCCTAACTACGTCAACACCAACACATAAGAAGTGGATGTGCTACGGTTGTGAGTTCATTAGGAGTTTATAATCGCTGAAATATCATGTCTTTCATATAACTCAACGCTTCACCCGGTCAAGGCGTGAAGCGTTCGGAAGATGAATCGATACAAACTAGTCAAAATAGCCGTATACGTATCACTAGCAACATTGATTTCATTAAACGATAAATGCAACAATAAGTTCAGATTAGTGAACATGAGTTGGCTAGCCTTGTCAGGGCCTAGCCATATGGGATGTAAACAATATCGACAATAAGCAAATACCCAACAAATACGTTGTAGAAATCAATGTTACGAGCAATTTTGACATGATAATAGGGCTAAAGACATGAAATTTAGCGAATAAATACTCCTAACTACATCACAACCATAGCACAAGGAGATTAGACACGCATGGTGCAAGGAAAATCAGATTTCATGGCCAAATACATCGTTTTAATAGCCAAATACAATGAAATACACCAAATACGGGGTATAAGTTCAAGAATTTATCACCAAATCTCCACTTTAGAACCCAAAACTCCCTGGAAAGTAGAAGAATAGCCTCTGGGATTTTTCAGAATTTTCTCCTGGAGAAATACGCACAGTAGCCGCTCCAAAAGTCCCAAAATACGCCAGAATACCCCCAAAACCCCTAGAATTACGCTTATATAATAGCATTGCGGGTTTGGGGGCTTAACGGGTCGAAACCCGCACCCATTTGCTTTTAAATCCGATCCAATAGCAGCCTTCAATATCAGCCGCTCATCGAAAGCGGGATTGAACGTGAACGTGCCAAGTGTGCTCCAAGATTCGCGCACGCCCGATCCGCCTTCGACCCTTCGAATCCGATTCGGGATGAACATGGACCGTTCGATCGAGAGATCGAACGGTCGAGATCTCGCCCGCTCGCGAATTCGAATTCAGTTCGGCTTTGCTGTCAACCGTCCGATGCGGCGGCAAATAAATGGATGCACGCCACGTGTTCTCGGATCTCCTCCGCTGCGAGTTCGAGCGGGCGAGATGTGGAGCGTTCGATCGAGATCGAACGGCTGTAAAGTCGCCCGCTTCAGCTTCGTATGGGCGTAGATCTGGCCGTTGGATCTCAATCCAACGGCCATTATTAATCCCGCTCGATAATTCCCCGTTGCCGTCGGATTTGAGCGGGAACTGCCAGATGGCCGCCACGTGTTCGCCAAGATTCGTGCGGTCGAATTTTCTTTTTATTTCTTCTTTTTAATTTGGTATTCTGCATTCAATAAATCACAGAAATTAGCACAGATCTCAGAAAAATACAAATAAATAGTCGTTGGAATCGTGAGATCGAGACGATGCTAGGAAAACTATAAAAATGCAGAAATACACAATCAAATTCACATTTTGTGCACAAATAAATTAATTTCTCCAATAAATGATTATATTAAAAATATGAATGTATTAGAGAACATTTAAGCAGCATATGGGCACAAAATAGGACTAATTAGGGGGTTAAATACGCAATATTTACTCCGAATCACACCCCCCAACTAGCGATTTGCTAGTCTCTAGCAAAAAGAGCGATTACTGCGGATGATTTGTAAAATAATAAATTCTATCAATTACTTATGGTATGGCTCAATGATACGCTTCTCAACATGATCCTGGCCATCAATATACACAATCCATGCACAAGATCAATCACATGAAATTTTCTCTAGTTTAATTAGAATAAATAACATACAAGCATCGTTTTGCCCAAGCGAAAGTATAACACGTCGTTATATTCTAGTCTTCTCATTTCCAAGGAATTGGCTTATCCGAACAACCATTCAAAATATGGGTATTGAAGTTGCTCAATATATTCACTATTTCTTTTCTTTTATTAGTTCCGCGTAATGCGCATCAAGCAACATTCGCGGGAAATGTATAACTTTGATCGCTCCATCAAATGAGTGAGGTTCCGGTCAATGGCTCCCAAATCAGACGATAATAGGGCATTAGGCCAAAAAGGACCCCTCTGACTGTACTACTCGAGCCAACCAAGTTATTTATTTATTGGCACACTTATTCCATTCATTCATTTGTCATAGCCAAGGTTTTTTTTTGTTTTTTTTTTGTTTTTTTTTTGTTTTTTCGTAAGCAACTCAACACCCATAAATCGAACATAAATATCAATAACAAAGGCCAAGTTTCCTCTTCAACTTGAAGACTTTTCTAATAAACGTGTATACTTAAGCTTTTTCATCACTTTAGCATGCATGAAATAAATTCAAACTATTTCGAGATATTAATCATGGAGATTGAAAATTTTCATGAATAGCATATTAACGAGCAATTCCATGAAGGAAAAAAAATATTTCAGGCCATAAGCAATTTTTAGAACTCAATTAACGCATAATCACCCGCATTTGAGGTATACGAAGGAGTTTAAAATGGTGAGATTGGTGGTTCATTCTTTCCTTATGCCATGTTTTTGAAAAAAAATCCTAAGGTCTCATACACACCCCCCCCAACTAAAGATGGACATTGTCCTCAATATCGAAAGGGGTACGAGTTTATTCAAGCAAGCATCCTAGAAAGCATATAAAAATCTACACTACTGGAAAGAACACACCGTGGTCAAATGGCGGATCCTGAATCTTTAATGGTGGAGGAAGTTGTTCAATTTGTTCCTTGCGCTCTAATCACTCCTTATTTTACACCTTTTTTCTGCATGTTTGCATGCCATTTAGATCGCCCAAATCATGTTTTTCACGATATATCGACGATATTGCGATGCTTTTCACGATTTGTTGTTTTTGTCGCATTTCAGGTGATTTGGCGCGATTTGGAGTGATCTCGAGATGCGCTTACTCTAGACGGTCACCGACGACCTCCCCGAGGGGTATTTTGCTGTTGGAGAGGAGCGGAAGAAGAATGGACGTCGCAGGAGCGACGAGGAGGCCAAAACAATCAGATTGGGCATTTTTTGTGTCCCACTCGGCCGACCAGCAAGACACTGCTCGGTCGACCTGTTCAGACACGAGTTACCTGTGCACTCGGCCGAGCACCGAAGACCACATCGGCCGAGTGACGATATCACGTCCGCCCGAGTGACGCCCAGACGAAGCCCTTCCAAAACATCGAAGTTACTGTTTTTCGGCTGCCTGAGCTTCAGAAGACCCACTCGGCCGAGTGGTAAATCCCGTCCGCCCGAGTGCAGTGAAGCCATCGGCCGAGTGACGACAACTCACTCGGCCGAGCCGCCCCCGAACTGAAGACCCCTGAAAGTCCCGACTTACTGGAAAATTGCAGGGTTTTCACTCGGTCGAGCGACTTTTGTCACTCGGCCGAGTGCGATGCGCTGCCTGTAGCGAAAACTGCGGAAAACAGGCTGTGCAGGGGTATTTTGGTCACGATTTTTGGATGATTTTTGGGGCTATTTAAGCCCTGTTTTTACCCTAGTTTGAGAGCTTTTTCCTGAGATTTTTTGCAGCTTTTTAGATTACTTTTTAGCTTTATTATTGTGATTGGAGAAGAGGAAAAACTTGGATTTTTGTTAGATTAATTGAAGAACTCCAATGGTTTGCATCTCTCTTCCCTAAAAATTCTATTTTTATTGTTTATCTCAATATTTGTGATGAATTCTATTGCTTATTTCATTGATTATTCTTGTGCTATTGCCATGATTTATGAGTAGTCTCCACGTCTTGGGGCGTGGGGATGAACCCTACAAGCCCTATTTCCTATTTGTGATGAATTGGTGGAAATTGAGCTAGAATTGCTATTAGGGATTAGATTGGGATCAATTTACTACGGATAGCTAGGAATTCATATCGATTGGGATTTGCAAGAGATTGGATCCCAAATTGATAGGAAGCCCTAGAAATCCGAATTGGGTTGGAGTCAGATTTTCGAAGTATCGGTTTGCAAGAGATTGGACCGATACCAGGATTTCCGATTGCAATTCCATGCTAATACCCGTTTGCAAGAGATTGGACGGGTAGGAACTATCCTAATTTAGATTGTGGACCGAGTTTGCAAGAGATTGGGCTCGGTGCGCAATTGGACGATGATGTTTATCCGAAAGCTAGCTTCCCTAGGCTAGGGTTTGCAAGAGATTGGACCCAAACCTAGGATAGCTATAGACCGGCAACAGCGCGAGAGCGTGAGCTTGGTTCCACATTTAGTTGCAACTAGTTCATCCGAATTCTCATTCTAGCAATTTTGATACCGACGAACCATATTTATGAAATACGGTGAGTAGCGGGAATTCCCCATTCCCTAGACGTTCTTTATTTGATTTGATATTTCGCACATTTACCTGACGATTGTGACAGGATCACCCAAGGCAATTTTCTCTATTCTTAAATAGCCAGGTTGATTAGGAGCAAGCACGGTCATTCGTCCTCCCTATGTTCGATATCCCGCTCGCCGCTACACCGTGCGCTTGCGGTAAAACTACAACCGTTCTCCGGGTGTATATCCGGGGCCGACAAAGTTTTTGGCGCTGTTGCCGGGGAGGATTTTTGACGGCATTCGTCATCGACCACCTGGTTACTTCTTCTTTCTCTCTTTCTTTACTTTCTTCTATTCGCACATCCTCCCTGTATTTTGTATAAGGCCTTTGCAGGAAGAATGGAGGATGCAATGTCAACAATAGGACTCAGTCAGGAAGATTATGACTCCTTCACAGACCTCCTTAAGGAGCTTGTCGACGAGGTCCACGCTACCGGAGCTTTCGCTATCAATGTCAAGGACCCCGACGAACAGCTATTTGCTAGTTTCGTGATGGACCAGATCTCCCCGGAGGGGACTATCGGGGGCAATGTCAGAGTTGACGTGATCGACGACAAATTATATTTCGAAAGAGGTGGAGCAAGTGTCGAGGATCACTATACTTCGGAAGGATCTTCAGAGGAAGCCAATGTTCAGGGAGTTACACCCCATGACCCTTACTCTTGCTTCTATGAATCGTCTGATGTGTTTCTTGATTCCAGGAATGAACCGAAGCTGAATGAAAACTCTGACGATGCTAGCACAGAATCGGAACACGCCTATTTTGATGCATTGTCCTCGCTAAGCAGTGAGTCTGACTCTTCACAAGAGAGCGCGCCACCTGAGCACGAGCTAGACCCGGATGGCAAGGAAGGAGCGGAACTCATGCGAGCCGATGAAGTAGAAGGAGAGGCGCCTCTTCAGGTAGAACTTAAACAATTACCTCCGAATCTAAGGTACGCCTTTTTGGGTAACAAGTTAACTTTCCCGGTGATAGTGAACTCCCACCTCACACCAGACCAACTTGAAAAACTCCTAGACGTTCTTAGGAGCCACAAAGATGTCTTGGGATACACTATCTCCGATCTAAAAGGGATAAGCCCTAGGCTTTGCACGCATAGGATCCATTTGGAGGATACCGACGCCACCTCCATAGAGCCTCAAAGGCGGTTAAACCCGAACATGAAGGAGGTGGTTAAAAAGGAAATCCTAAAATTGCTAGAAGCCGGTATAATCTATCCTATTTCAGACAGTAGGTGGGTTAGCCCCGTTCACGTCGTCCCCAAGAAAGGGGGGATGACTGTCGTAAAAAATGAAAAAGGTGAGCCCATATCTACGCGCACCGTCACGGGATGGCGAATGTGCATTGACTATAGGAAACTCAATAAAGCTACCCGAAAGGACCATTACCCATTGCCCTTCATTGATCAAATGCTTGAACGCCTTGCAAAACATAAATACTTTTGCTATCTTGATGGGTATTCGGGATTCTTCCAAATCCCTTTGCATGAAGATGACCAAGAGAAGACAACTTTCACTTGTCCCTATGGCACCTATGCCTACCGCAGGATGCCGTTTGGCCTTTGTAATGCTCCCGCTACTTTTCAGAGGTGTATGACATCCATATTTTCCGATTACATTGAAAATATTATGGAAGTTTTCATGGATGACTTTTCGGTTTACGGGAGTGAGTTTGACTCCTGTTTGGAAAATCTCACTAAAGTCCTAAAAAGGTGCCAACAAAACAATCTCACTCTCAATTGGGAGAAGTGTCACTTCATGGTTACGGAAGGTATAGTCCTCGGACATCTTGTCTCCTCGAGAGGAATTGAGGTAGACAAAGCAAAGATTGAGGTAATCGAGAAACTCCCTCCTCCTATTAATGTCAAGGGCATTAGAGGCTTCCTTGGTCACGCGGGGTTTTACCGCCGCTTCATAAAGGATTTCGCCTCGATTGCCCGACCACTTACTTCTTTGCTTGCTAAAGATATTCCTTTTGCTTTTTCAGGAGAATGCTTACAAGCCTTCAACGCCTTGAAAGAAGCACTAGTCTCCGCGCCCATCATACAACCGCCAGATTGGAGCCTTCCTTTTGAGCTAACGTGTGATGCTAGCGACCAAGCCATTGGAGCGGTATTGGGACAAAGAAAAGATAAGAAGCTTCATGCGATATACTATGCGAGCAAGACATTGGATGATGCGCAGAAAAACTACACAACCATCGAGAAAGAGCTTCTAGCGGTCGTCTATTCCATAGAGAAGTTTCGCTCCTACCTCCTCGGTTCCAAGGTGATTGTCCACACCAACCATGCGGCATTGAAGTATCTTTTAAACAAGAAGGAGGCCAAACCTCGGTTGATTAGGTGGATACTCTTGTTGCAAGAATTCGACCTAGAGATAAGAGATAAGAAGGGTATGGACAACGTCGTGGCGGATCATTTATCTAGGCTCATTCGCGACAAGGATGATGAGAGCTTACCTATTGACGACACATTTGTTGATGAGAGGCTATATGCGGTAAGGAACAGTGAAGTACCTTGGTACGCGGACTTCGTCAACTACTTGGCTTGCGGAATCAAACCGCATGGGATGTCCACGCAACAAAAGAGGAGATTTATGCATGAGGTCCGTAGCTATTTTTGGGAAGATCCTTACCTTTTCAAGATATGCAAAGATAGTGTCATCCGTAGGTGTGTCTCTAAAGAGGAGGCAACATCCATCATTTTGCATTGCCACGGTCTACCATGCGGGGGACATCATGCCGCCTCTAAAACCACCGCTAAGATCTTGCAGAGCGGGTTCTTCTGGTCGACAATGTTTAAAGACACCCACAACTTTGTAAAGGGGTGCGATAGATGCCAACGGACCGGGAATATCTCCAAGCGCAATGAAATGCCAATGAGGCCCATCCAAGAAATTGAGCTTTTTGATTGTTGGGGAGTAGACTTCATGGGACCATTTCCATCAAGCAATGGTAACAAATACATCCTATTGGCCATCGACTACGTCTCCAAATGGGTGGAAGCAATTGCCACCCCTACTAATGATGCAAGGGTCGTCTCCAAGTTCTTCAAGCAAAATATCTTCCCGCGCTTTGGAGTGCCGCGTACCTTGATAAGCGACGGGGGAAGCCACTTCATAGAGAACAAGTTCGAAGCCATGCTAAAGAAGTACGGGGTAAATCATAGAGTTGGCATGGCTTATCACCCCCAGACAAGCGGCCAAGTGGAAGTCTCAAATAGAGAGATCAAGCAAATTCTCGAGAAAACCGTGGATCGGTCTAGAAAGGATTGGTCAATGAAGCTAAACGATGCTCTATGGGCATATCGCACGGCCTTTCGCACCCCCATCGATACCACACCGTTCCGACTAGTTTACGGGAAGGCTTGCCACTTGCCGGTAGAGTTGGAGCACCGCGCATATTGGGCCATCAAGACCTTTAACTACGACTACAAGAGTGCGGCGGTGAGGCGACTCTTGGACATCAACGAGCTTGATGAAATAAGGAGAGACGCCTATGAGAGCTCGAGAATTTACAAGGAAAGGACCAAGATTCTCCACGATGCCCGCATAACCGTCACGGACTTCAAAGTAGGAGACAAAGTCTTGCTCTACAATTCCCGGCTCCGACTATTTCCCGGTAAGTTGAGGTCACGTTGGTCCGGACCTTTCACCATCAAGCATATACAACCGGGAGGAGCTTTTGAGTTGGAGAGCAAGGACGGTTCCACGTTTAAAGTAAACGGTCAAAGGCTCAAGCACTATTCCGAAGGAATCCCGACAGGCGAAACCAATAGAGTATATTTGCTTAAGGAACGGTCGGATGATCTCTCGGACCTCCTTGATGAGGTGATAGAGGAGGCGATTCCTCACTCAATTGGCTCTCTTTTTGATGAAGATTTCGAGGAAGGCCCGGATTTAGGCCATGAAGAGAATAAAGATGATTCCCCCGACCTCTCCGCTGAAGATGATGAAGGCGATGCTGATGTCGCAAGGATTCGAGAGCTCTGCAAGCTCTCGAAATTAAAGTCTCCGAAGAAAGCTCCGCCGGCACGGAGATCGGCATCACCGGCAAAACCGTTGACCGGAGCAAATGCTAGCTTGGGGGAGCCTCCCCCCAACACTATTCGAGATAGGAGACCACCGAGGGAGAACGCGCCGCCGCCACATCCAAATCCAAGCGCGCTCCCCGGAAAGTTTGATGGGTGCATCTCATATGCACCAAACATCCCGCATTGATTGGAAATTATAGGGGGTCGAGCTCACGACCTTAAACGAGCGCTTGTCGGGAGGCAACCCGACGGTTTTTGCTTTATTTTACTTTTCCTTTATTTTCGTTTTAGAAATTTTTAGTGTTTTGAGTCATTCGCCCAAAAATTTTGTGATAACGGGTCCTATTTTTCTTGACAGGAGAGGAGATAGGTAGATCCATCATGAGGAGTAGGAACGAGACGACGAGGAGCGCCCCAAGAAGGCGCTCGACGCTTAGGAGGAGGATGAAATCGACTGGAGGAAGAAAGACGGAGTTTGGAGCCAAAACGAAGACAAACAGCAGAACACAAGGCTCACTCGGCCGAGTATACTAGTCACTCGGCCAAGTACACAAGTTCGTCCGGCCGAGCCGCTCACGAACGAGGGAAGTCTGCTGTACCCAACTCTCTGTTTATTTTCTTGATTTCGATACAACTGCTACTCGGCCGAGTATATATATTCACTCGGCCGAGTGAAACGGATACCCTCCTAGGGCGAGTCATGCCGAGTAGCTTGAGTCACTCGGCCAAATGGACTTACTCCACTCGGCCGAGGCTGACAAAGCCACTCGGCCGAAGCGATAGCGGGGAGGAAATTTTCATTGGCCTCGTTCGGCCGAGTGACCACGTCACTCGGCCGAGTCGTAACTTCTTTATATAAAGGGCGAGGGGGGGCGCATTTTTCGAAACGCAAAACCCCCAAAACACCCGCGCCCCTTCAGCTGCCTCGCCCGATCCCCTCGCTCGCGTCCCCCTCACTCGCCCGACCGCCGCTGCCATGCCGCCGCCCGGCCCGCCACCGCCGGCCGAGCACCGCCGACGCCTCGCCCGAGTCGCCGCCGGCGGCCGCCCGTCCGATCACCTCCGGTACCCCTGTTTTCGCCGTTTTCTCCCCTTTTCATGTATTTCTTGAGGATCCATGTGCTAAACGCCCCCCTAACCCAAATCAATTTCTATATCTATCCATTATACCCCTATTGCTCCATACATTTTGATTATTACTCACTGATATCGCTTTTTCATGCGCAGGTTGCTTTTTGGAGCTTAGGGGAGCTCAGGGGAACTTCTACGGGCTGTTTTGGACTTCGTGGAGGCGCGGACTTCACACGCTTCCACTGCTTAGCACTCGCGGCGTGTTTGGGTATACTCTTTCCATTCTTTTTGCACACGCCACACTTTTTCACTTTTCGGCGCGCTCGGGGCCGACATGCCGCCCCGGACACGGCCTCGGACGAGGAGACCTTCCGCTAAGCGGAAGGGGTCAGAAGATGCCGGCCCCTCCCACGAGGAGGAAGTCTCTCCTCCTCCGTCCCCCACACACCCCGCATAGCCTGTAGGCCCCGCACACCCCGCACAGCCTGCAGTGCACCCACAGCCCGCACAGCCTCTCCCCGCCGCTGCACAGCCACCACCACCAGCTCCACTGGTCGGGCCGCTCAGGATTACGTTCCGAGACGACGCACACCGCACCGTCTTCGAGCGTATCTCCCAGCGCTCGATCGTACCCTCCAGGTTTGCACACCTCGCTGACCTAGGACGCCTGGGGGTACTAGAGGGGATGCTCACGTTGTACGACAACGTGGGCTGGCGAGATTTTTTCCAGGTGTCGGCGGATACTTTTACCCGCCCGACACTTGAGGTTTTGAGTTCGATCGCCCGGACCGACGAGGGATGCTCGTTTCGGTTCATGGATCGAGAGTTCCAGGTCACTCTCGATATGATGAGAGCGTTCTTCTCGTGGCCCGCTGTCCCCGGTGCCGATCGCGGTTACGGTCCTACCCATATCCCCCCACCTTCCTTTGACGCCGGTGCCTTCTGGGCACGTATCACGGGTCTGCACGCTGCCTTTGACCCTAGTAGGGCCAAGGCCTCGGCCATCGTACATCCCTGCCTTCGCATTGCTCAGCGCCTCATGGCGACCACCTTTTTGGCCAGATATGAGCCGGGCACGATGTCTACGCCAGAGCTCTACATGCTCTATGCGATGACTCGCCCCAGAGCTCTATCTAGGGATGGAGACGAGCTTGTCCCCGCCGTCGTGATCGATATCGCGGCTAGGTTTTTAGACCGCATCATTGTATCGGTGGGCGCTCGCTCACCGATATGCTGCGGCGGCCTGATCACCTTGCTTGCTCTTATGACCGGCGAGGACTTCCCTGACGACTTGCGACGCGTCCCGGGCCCCACTTCTCTTTCGATAGATGTTATGGCCTGGATGAAGATGCTTCGTCCGCATGGCGAGCGTCACTGGGTCTGGTTGCACTGCCCTTTGGTGCCGATTACATGATTCTCCCGAGCCCTGCTCGGACTCAGATTGCACCAGCCCACGTCGACTGGATCCCTGCGATGGATGTTCTCATCCCCGCTGCCTACGTGCTCGAGGCCGAGGAGGCCGAGCAGGCCCACGCTGCCCCTGTTGACCCTGCTGCACACCCTGCCGAGCCCGCTGCCGAGCCCGTTGACCCTGTGGCCCCTCAGCCCGTACCTGCTGATTCCGCTACTCCTGACACTTCTGCTCCCACTTCTGTCAGTGTCACGAGTACCTCTGCTGAGCCCACTTCCACCCCCTCCACCACTTCTGAGGCTGTCACCACCACTCCCACCACCACAGGCCATCTGTCCGTCGATCCTCTCTGCTCCGCTCTCCCCGAGCGCCCGCAGACCTTTGTTGAGAGTGGAGAGCCCTCTTTTGCCGCGGTCGTGGAGACCATGGCTAGCATGATCTCCGCTGGGGTTGCGCCTTTTGGACCACACACTTCCACCCCAACGGTAGTCACCTCTGTCTCCACCCCTGCTGTATCTTCTGAGAGCGTCGTGGCGTCTGTCCACACTTCTGTGCCATCGACCTCTCTGGCCGCCTCGCTGCCACTTTTGCACTCTTCTTTCGCTGCTGCCGCCTCCACTTCTCACCACCCGCCCCGGCCTCACACTGAGGCCGGCCCACATTTCCAGGCGCGGCACCTTTTGTTCCCTTCCCTGCTGAGCCCATTACATATTCCACCCGCGTACGCCAGCCTCGCCCTGCGCAGCCTCGACCGGTGCGTCCCTCTGCACCACCCCCGCCCGACACTGTATTGCAGAGCATACGTGCTCTTGAGTTGGCGGTGAGTGGTCTTAGAGGTGACCTTAGGACCCTGTCCTCCACCGTCTCTGCGATGGCTGGACGCTTCGAGCTGATCCCCCAGATCCACTACTGCCTTACACAGGTCTTGGAGCGTCTCCCACGCGTACCCCCACCCACCCAGCAGGTTCCCACACACACTTCCACACACACTAGACCTGCTTCCACTTCCACACCCACCCCAGCTCAGCAGCCTACACCACCACCCACACGCCCTCCGCCTCAGGACGGAGACGGCGCAGCACCACCTTTCTAGGCACCCTTGATGCCATCGATTCTTATTGCCGTTGTGCTGCCCGTTTCTGCTGGGTCCTGACGCCTTTTGTCCCCCCCCCCCTCCCCTCACTTATTTTGGGATTCTCATTTTGTCATATCTTTATATATTTTTTTTTGGGAGAGAGGGAGAGTTTTTGGTGACACTTATATCTATGTATCGCTCCTGTCCGTGCATGCATCATATCAGCATCATATTTCCACTTCTTTATTTTTCTTTTTTTTTATTTTCCTTTTTTTTACTATCATGCATGCATCCTCACTTGCCCCTCACATTACTTGTCTCTCGGTGTGCCACACTTTGCACATTGGGGACACTGTGCCGTTTAGCTTGGGGGAGTGAGTTCTCACGTTATTTTCCGATTTGCCACCTTTATTTTCAGTTTTTCACACCGTTTTTCACTTTTGCACTCATTTTTCATTACTTTTCTTCTATTTTACCATGCATCGCGTTTTTCTTATTTTTTTCTGTGTGCCGCATTGTGAATAGCTCTATTTTCCTTTACCTTTATTTCTTTTTTTTCATCTCATGCTAGAGATGACTTTTCTGTGATGATGACTACGTGGAGTTAGCTTATCATATATGCATGCTATATTTGTCATGTCTTAGATTTTATTTCAGATATCATATGCTATGACTTGCTTTGCATTTAGAGATAGTAACCCACACTTTTTCCACATGAAAATGGATGAAGTTTTACTATTAGCTGAGTCTGAATATTCATATGTATGCTATCACAGAAAATACACCAAGATTCACGCATTGAATGCCTATATCTGGAGTACTGATTTCTTTTCCTTTATCACTTCTATATGCATGAATTGTACACTTCACTTCAGGATGATTGAATGATGTTAGCTATGATAAATCTGGACTAGTAGCTTTTTTGTGATCGAAACTGAGTAGATTAGATTACCCTGCTGAAGTTGTCGTGCATGTCTTATAGAGTGAACCGAGAGTTATATTTATTTCTTTCTCCACAAATCTTGAACATCATTTCTCTACTTTTAAAATCATTGGTGAATCTCCCCTTAGTGATTCTATTTTATGGCATTTCCCCCGCTATTAATTCCTAGCTCCAAATCTCTTATTCAAAAAAAAAATATAAAAGAGAGAAAAACATTCTTGTATATCATTATCTCTCTCTGAGTTGGGATCGTTGTGTATATATTGCTTATTGCAAAGAAAAAAAAAGAGAGAAAAAAAAAGAGGAAAAATCCTCAATAAAAGATCACATCTCACTTTCTTCTTTCTTTTCATTGCTTTTGGAGCTATATGTATAAAAAATGGGGATGTAAGTATTTTTTATGCCACCACGCTTATAGATAAGCTTGGGGGAGGGGATCCATTGATGTGTGAGAGAGTGACTACTTGACATTGCACGAAGATCTAGGCTAAGTAATATTCTATACTCGGTGAGATTATTTTTAGCTTTACGAAATCCAGAAATCTAAGCCTAGCGTTCATTTCATGAAATCCATACTTTTCTATTCTCTCTATTCTATAGTGTGATACTCTTATACTCCTGATAGAAAGCGTTCAATTGAAAAGTGTGTGATCTGTGATTTGTATACCGCTTTAAATGATTCAGACAACGTTAATTTTAAAATTATTCCGTTTTTCATGATTATACCATTGTTCGTGGGTTTTCTATTTCTATTTGCACTATTATACTATGATATCAAAATAAAATTCTTTGACATGTATTTCTCATTCGATGCATGCTATAAGAGTAAGTGAAACCCACGTCCTAAGAAAATGATCTAGCATCCTACCTCTTCGTTTCTTTCTTTCTTTCTTTCTTTATTTTCATTTCATTCTCATTCTTCTTCGTTTTTCGTTTTTCGTTTTTCGCCATTTTCGTTTTCCGAATCCACCGGGTTCGCCTTTTTACTTATCTTCCTCGAGGACGAGTAAGAGGCAAGCTTGGGGGATTTTGATCACTCCTTATTTTACACCTTTTTCCGCATGTTTGCATGCCATTTAGATCGCCCAAATCATGTTTTTCACGATATATCGACGATATTGCGATGCTTTTCACGATTTGTTGTTTTTGTCGCATTTCAGGTGATTTGGCGCGATTTGGAGTGATCTCGAGATGCGCTTACTCTAGACGGTCACCGACGACCTCCCCGAGGAGTATTTTGCTGTTGGAGAGGAGCGGAAGAAGAATGGACGTCGCAGGAGCGACGAGGAGGCCAAAACAATCAGATTGGGCATTTTTTGTGTCCCACTCAGCCGAGTGGAGGGGCCACTCGGCCGACCAGCAAGACACTGCTCGGTCGACCTGTTCAGACACGAGTTACCTGTGCACTCGGCCGAGCACCGAAGACCACATCGGCCGAGTGACGATATCGCGTCCGCCCGAGTGGCGCCCAGACGAAGCCCTTCCAAAACATCGAAGTTACTGTTTTTCGGCTGCCTGAGCTTCAGAAGACCCACTCGGCCGAGTGGTAAATCCCGTCCGCCCGAGTGCAGTGAAGCCATCGGCCGAGTGACGACAACTCACTCGGCCGAGCCGCCCCCGAACTGAAGACCCCTGAAAGTCCCGACTTACTGGAAAATTGCAGGGTTTTCACTCGGCCGAGCGACTTTTGTCACTCGGCCGAGTGCGATGCGCTGCCTGTAGCGAAAACTGCGGAAAACAGGCTGTGCAGGGGTATTTTGGTCACGATTTTTGGACGATTTTTGGGGCTATTTAAGCCCTGTTTTTACCCTAGTTTGAGAGCTTTTTCCTGAGATTTTTTGCAGCTTTTTAGATTACTTTTTAGCTTTATTATTGTGATTGGAGAAGAGGAAAAACTTGGATTTTTGTTAGATTAATTGAAGAACTCCATTGGTTTGCATCTCTCTTCCCTAAAAATTCTATTTTTATTGTTTATCTCAATATTTGTGATGAATTCTATTGCTTATTTCATTGATTATTCTTGTGCTATTGCCATGATTTGTGAGTAGTCTCCACGTCTTGGGGCGTGGGGATGAACCCTACAAGCCCTATTTCCTATTTGTGATGAATTGGTGGAAATTGAGCTAGAATTGCTATTAGGGATTAGATTGGGATCAATTTACTACGGATAGCTAGGAATTCATATCGATTGGGATTTGCAAGAGATTGGATCCCAAATTGATAGGAAGCCCTAGAAATCCGAATTGGGTTGGAGTCAGATTTTCGAAGTATCGGTTTGCAAGAGATTGGACCGATACCAGGATTTCCGATTGCAATTCCATACCAATACCCGTTTGCAAGAGATTGGACGGGTAGGAACTATCCTAATTTAGATTGTGGACCGAGTTTGCAAGAGATTGGGCTCGGTGCGCAATTGGACGATGATGTTTATCCTAAAGCTAGCTTCCCTATGCTAGGGTTTGCAAGAGATTGGACCCAAACCTAGGATAGCTATAGACCGGCAACAGCGCGAGAGCGTGAGCTTGGTTCCACATTTAGTTGCAACTAGTTCATCCGAATTCTCATTCTAGCAATTTTGATACCGACGAACCACATTTATGAAATACGGTGAGTAGCGGGAATTCCCCATTCCCTAGACGTTCTTTATTTGATTTGATATTTCGCACATTTGTCTGACGATTGTGACAGGATCGCCCAAGGCAATTTTCTCTATTCTTAAATAGCCAGGTTGATTAGGAGCAAGCACGGTCATTCGTCCTCCCTGTGTTCGATATCCCGCTCGCCGCTACACCGTGCGCTTGCGGTCAAACTACAACCGTTCTCCGGGTGTATATCCGGGGCCGACCACGCTCCTCAGCGATTAATCTTCCTCCAAATGCTAAATTGGACCCCAGCAACACAACTCCAAGCATCTCTACAAGCTGTTTACCAATTTCCTGCAAGAGATGAGTTACGTCAGTCCAAATTGTTTTAAAATTCTTCGCTACGAACATATTCCAAATATAGTCATCAAAATAGGTGAAGTAAAATAGAGCATGGTGATGACAACTCCCTGAAAAATGTGCACTACGCTCGGTATGATGCTCGGTCAATGTGGAGAGGGGTAAATGATTTTGGGAAAAAAACTGGGGAAGGGAATGGTTCGGGCTCAATAGTGATATTCTTTAAACCAATGTCCCTAGTCGTCTCATCCTCCTGTTCATCCAAAATTGCTCGCTCATCCTCTACTTTGCACACACTTCCTGCCATGTCAATGTTTTCATTAGTGACTTCATCGTGACATGGCTCGCTCGATATACCTGCAATAGAAGATGAACTCACATTAGATGCTGGAAATTGAATTTCAAAAGATTTATTTACTTCTAAGCAAGTGGAAATCAGCATAAGATTTTCAATAGATTGATGAATCTGCCGACTCCGAGCGAGGAATTTCTCTTGGAATTGATGGGACGTGGCCTCCTGTGTCTGAATAAGCAGTTGAACTTCCTCTTCCAAGTGTTGCAAAGGTACGTCTACGCTTTGCTCTCCTTGATCAAGGCTTGAAGGCTCCGTTGAATCGCACTCTGAAGTCTCTTTCGTGATTTCTTCGTTCTCTTGTAAAGACTCCATGTACTTCCACGCCTCTGTCGGCGTCATGACTCCCAGGAATTCCTGCAGCTGTGGTCGTAGTCCACCAAGGAATGACTCCATGAGCTCTTTCTTTGTGAAACCATGCTGCGGATAGCTCGATATTATGTCTGTGAACCTCCTCCAGGCCTGAAAGAAAGTTTCACAATCAGTCTGATTAAAACTAACAATCTTGAGCTTCTCCATCCTATGTTTGTGTGCCTTATCATATTCTGCATCATACAAATTGTTCGTGCAATAGAATTTCATGTATTCCATATACTCCATTTTTAAAAGAGAAAAAAATAAAAAATCCTAGACTATAAGATGGAAGGATCTCACCGAATGTTCCTCCAAACGAACTGAAATCGTAGATCGCAAGTACTGTTATCCCCGGCAACGGCGCCAAAAACTTGCATCATCTCAAATGATGTGAGAACTACTCCCAAGCGCAAGAGATCGTGCAAGTAATATCCTGGTGAGTCCAGGTATCAAATCCACGGGACAACTGACCTGCAAAACTACGAACGTCAATCTGTAAAGAGTAATAATACGATGATAACCTACCACCTATCAAGTATATTCAAGAGTTTGGAATAAGAAACGAAAATCCTGCGATATTTACGGTGACTTCGGTAGGGGTACAAGTATGGAGGGTATGTGTTGGGTTTGATTTCGTTAGGGCGTGTGCAATCAATGATTATCAATACCTTTTCTATAACTCAACATTTCATCCGGTCAGGGCACGAGAACGTCGGAAATTATGGCGATCAAGTATATAAAAGCGTGCCAAAGAATTAATCACGTGCAAATAGGGCGAAAAGATATAGAAATCAATGAATACGACACCCTAACTACGTCAACACCAACACATAAGAAGTGGATGTGCTACGGTTGTGAGTTCATTAGGAGTTTATAATCGCCTTTAGTTATGTTAGTTGATATTTTGGCTGATGATGTATTTGACATGTTTTGTTGTATGTGTCATCTTTTGTAATTAAGAGCGATGGTGTGATGTATAACTTTCATATTTATCATCGTCTCTTTCAGATTAATATTTGGAGCTTTTATTTATTTAGAAATATGTGTATATGTTCTTTTTATACATTCTCTAATAGATGTCCAATTTGAATGTTGATATTGTCTCCATATTATTGTTTTTGATTTAAGCTGAGACAAACTATTGGGTGGATACTCCTTTTTAAGCTTTGATTTAGATTTCAGTTAGTATCTCCTCAATTGTTTATCACTTTCATTAACTCCTATGTTTTCTATTTCCCTTAGCACTAGTTGTTGTTATTTCTCTTTCTCCCACTCTTTTTGGATTATGACAAGGGGAGAGAAATAAACAAAGGTAATAATTATGTGCTAGTGAATTTAAAACATTTCCATGAATGATAACCTTCAAAACTATTCTTTTGAACCATTGTATGATTCAGGGAGAGTTTGATATATAAATTTGGAATTTATCACACGTTCTATTTATGTTGTCATGTTTGTAGATTCCACTCACTTATGTTTAATTTCCTCCATGCGTATCATCCTCTTATCATGTTCATGTGTATTCATTTATGATTATGCTTTAATGCCTATAATACACTATATCATGTGATACACTCACTTTCACTACATATTGATGCCTCAAATTATATATGATTAGACTAACTTGATTGGCATCAATGCAGGGGTGAGTAAGTATTTATTTTTAGCACAATTATTATTATTGTTTATGTTGTTTGCCATCATCAAAAAGGGGGAAAATGTTGAGTATTGGATTTCCCAACTTGGTTTTGATGATGAGCAAACATAATTAATTGTGCCTAACACCGTGTTTTGTAGTAAATGAATATCATCGTTAAATGTAGATCAAAACTCTATCAAACGTGACGATGATATGAAGTGATGACATGAGGAAATTGAGAGATGCACTCAAGAACTCAAATAGAAGACTTCAAGGAATTCAATAGGAAGTGAAGTGTATTAATATGTAATATTTTTATTTCCTTACTTCTTTATTGCATTAGAATGTTAAGCCTTGAATATTCTTACTATAAGCACTTACATGTCACACACAACACTTTAGATCATTCATATGTTGATCCCATATGGTTAGATAGGCATTCAGCTCAAAATTGAGCTTTAAGCCTTTAACCAGACGTCAGGTGTATGTCTCCCAGACGTCCGGTGTGCATGGTTTAGGATGCCATAGAAACCCTTATAAAAAAGACGTCTGATAGTGTCTTCCCAGATGTCTGCACAGTTGGGTGGACATCTGGGAGATCTCCTACAGAGGTCTGATATTTTATGTCAGAATTCCCAGTTACTTCATTTTCTCTAACCCGGCTGTTATGTCGTCCGTAGCTTTAGAGCCAGACGTCTGAACAGTGCTGCCTCGTCTCTAATGATGTGAGAACTACTCCCAAGCGCAGGAGATCATGCAAGTAATATCCTGGTGAGTCCAGGTATCGAATCCACGGGACAACTGACCTACAAAACTACGAACGTCAATCTGTAAAGAGTAATAATAAGATGATAACCTACCACCTATCAAGTATATTCAAGAGTTTGAAATAAGAAACGAAAATCCTACGATATTTACGGTGACTTCGGTAGGGGTACAAGTATGGAGGGTATTTGTTGGGTTTGATTTCGTTAGGGCGTGTGCAATCAATGATTATCAATACCTTTTCTATAACTCAACGTTTCGTTCGGTCAGGGCATGAGAACGTCGGAAAGTATGGCGATCAAGTATATAAAAGCGTGCCAAAGAATTAATCACGTGCAAATAGGGCGAAAAGATATAGAAATCAATGAATACGACACCCTAACTACGTCAACACCAACACATAAGAAGTGGATGTGCTACGGTTGTGAGTTCATTAGGAGTTTATAATCGTTGAAATATCATGTCTTTCATATAACTCAACGCTTCACCCGGTCAAGGCGTGAAGCGTTCGGAAGATGAATCGATACAAACTAGTCAAAATAGCCGTATACGTATCACTAGCAACATTGATTTCATTAAACGATAAATGCAACAATAAGTTCAGATTAGTGAACATGAGTTGGCTAGCCTTGTCAGGGCCTAGCCATATGGGATGTAAACAATATCGACAATAAGCAAATACCCAACAAATACGTTGTAGAAATCAATGTTACGAGCAATTTTGACATGATAATAGGGCTAAAGACATGAAATTTAGCGAATAAATACTCCTAACTACATCACAACCATAGCACAAGGAGATTAGACACGCATGGTGCAAGGAAAATCAGATTTCATGGCCAAATACATCGTTTTAATAGCCAAATACAATGAAATACACCAAATACGGGGTATAAGTTCAAGAATTTATCACCAAATCTCCACTTTAGAACCCAAAACTCCCTGGAAAGTAGAAGAATAGCCTCTGGGATTTTTCAGAATTTTCTCCTGGAGAAATACGCACAGTAGCCGCTCCAAAAGTCCCAAAATACGCCAGAATACCCCCAAAACCCCTAGAAATACGCTTATATAATAGCATTGCGGGTTTGGGGGCTTAACGGGTCGAAACCCGCACCCATTTGCTTTTAAATCCGATCCAATAGCAGCCTTCAATATCAGCCGCTCATCGAAAGCGGGATTGAACGTGAACGTGCCAAGTGTGCTCCAAGATTCGCGCACGCCCGATCCGCCTTCGACCCTTCGAATCCGATTCGGGATGAACATGGACCGTTCGATCGAGAGATCGAACGGTCGAGATCTCGCCCGCTCGCGAATTCGAATTCAGTTCGGCTTTGCTGTCAACCGTCCGATGCGGCGGCAAATAAATGGATGCACGCCACGTGTTCTCGGATCTCCTCCGCTGCGAGTTCGAGCGGGCGAGATGTGGAGCGTTCGATCGAGATCGAACGGCTGTAAAGTCGCCCGCTTCAGCTTCGTATGGGCGTAGATCTGGCCGTTGGATCTCAATCCAACGGCCATTATTAATCCCGCTCGATAATTCCCCGTTGCCGTCGGATTTGAACGGGAACGGCCAGATGGCCGCCACGTGTGCGCCAAGATTCGTGCGGTCGAATTTTCTTTTTATTTCTTCTTAATCACAGAAATTAGCACAGATCTCAGAAAAATACAAATAAATAGTCGTTGGAATCGTGAGATCGAGACGATGCTAGGAAAAATATAAAAATGCAGAAATACACAATCAAATTCACATTTTGTGCACAAATAAAGTAATTTCTCCAATAAATGATTATATTAAAAATATGAATGTATTTGAGAACATTTAAGCAGCATATGGGCACAAAATAGGACTAATTAGGGGGTTAAATACGCAATATTTACTCCGAATCAAGTGCTCAGACATCTGGTACCCCTTCTTCAGATGTCTGATATTTTTCACCAAAAATTCTAGTAACTCATTTTCCAGTGGCCTGACTGTTTAGTCGTCTGATGATGTAGAGCCAAACGCCTGAACAGTAGCACAGACGTCTGGGAACCCTTCAGCAGACGTCTGTCGATTAGCCGTTAGATTGCATTATAGGTGTGTCAGAATAATTCCCCAGTCGCCTGGTTGGTCTTCTCCAGTTGTCTGATGACTCGTATTTCTGCCTGTTACATGCCATTTCTAGCATTTAATGCTGTTGATTTGGACGGGATTTGGTGGGATTTTTGGGCTGATATAAATAGTGACTTGATGCATTCAATTCCAAACTCTTAGAATTGATCCAAATTCATTGAAGTGCATTCATAGTTTCCCTCAAGCATTCAAGTCTTCATTTTCTACACTTTTCTTCAAGCATTGTAACCCTCCGTAGTCGATTCTACGGCGTAGGGTTATAGTTCACGGGCACGTATGGTGAAGTGGGGATGAGACTATAGAAATTATGGAGTGATGGACTCGATTGAGGATTCTTGAGCACATTAGGTTTCCCGTGCATTGGGAAGCGTGCCTAGAGTATGTGTGCATCTAGCAATGGTCGTAGTGTGTATAGTGATGTTTGGGTGGTAGCACGAGAGGTGGTGTGGAGAATAGGGTGAAATATGGGAAAATGGTGTAAACTAGTCGGACCAAGTCGTTGAATGACCGACTAGTCATTTTTTCATGCACACTTGTGCTCAGCCACGTGCACACTTTGTGCATGGACACGTGTATACATCACCAACACGAGTATGATAAGTGGACTCACCATGAGTATTTAGAAGATGGAATTTAACCTTGAACACACTCGTCCTTTAAATCGTGCACGCAGGTATCAAAATTGAACCCCATGCATTAGGATGCGTGCTTGGAAATGTGTCCCGTGGCTATCATGACCGTCTTGAGATGTAAATAGGACCCTAGTGACACCTATGCAAGGTGGCCATTGGAGGTTGGAGAGTTTTGTAATAATACCCCTCACATTTTCATTTTATCCAATTTTGGGTATATTCGCAAAAAGGCAAAAAGGAGGGGGTTTCATGTAAAAATACCAAGAGGGGGTACACTGGTCTTTTGGAGGATGTAAGTGTTGAGAGGTTTCTCGCACTAAAACCTATATTTAAGCATCCTCCGCTTCATTTTTCTCACTTTTTCCCTCTATTTTCCAAGCCATTTTCGTGGCTACAACCTGAGAGGGGGAGAGAGGGTCATGTGGTGGAGAGGAGAGGTGGAGAAGGAGGAGATATGGAGGCTGTTGCTTGCATACTAGAGGATTGAACCCTAAAGGTATCAAGAAGCTTGAACCTAGAAGAAGGAGGCTTCGAGCTTCAAGCAAGGAGGTTCCAACCTCATCAAGAACCCTAAGGTAGAGTCTCTCAGCACTCTAGGGGTTAGGATAGAGGCATGCTAGGTTTCTATTGCCCTCCTTTTGATAATTGAGCTGTATGTTACGTTTAGTGCTTGAAAAGTTTTTCTAAATTGCCATGCATGTTGAATATGTGGTGCAAGATGCTATCTTTTTTATTATCTATCCTTGCATGCTTAAAATTAGGACCTTTATGATGCTATATGCCTAAGGAATGATGAAGGATGAATCTTGTTAAGGATTGTTCATGTGGATGCATCTAAACATGTTGATTTGTTCATGTTTTCCAAAATTTAATAGCAAGAAGCAATCTTTTCCAAAGATAAGTGTTTGGATATGAATTTCAGTGGGGATTTTTGTTATATGGACTTAAGATGTTGTCTTTTTTTATCTCTGGAGTATTTCTTGTTCAAAAAATTTCAAGATTTGATCTTTAAATCATTTTGAAAAGCAGGGAAGAACTCTCCCATGCTGGGGAGACTCTGTCCAATTTTTCAATGGGGTTTGAAATTTAGTACGCAAGCACAACCAATAAACACATAGGAAAAATAGAGCAACCAATGGGACACAAAGAAATTGGTAACGCAGTTCGGTGCGCACACCTACATCTGCGGGGCCTCGCCCAGAAAATCAAATAACTCCACTAAGTATTAATGATTACAAACACAATACCACGTATTACTAAGGGGAGAAATCTCCCCCTCAATACACACCGTTAGGGGTGATCTCAATCAATCCCATGGAGTAATTTGCACAAGCTCTCCTTGCGTGCAAGATCCCCTTGCTAAACTGACAAAGATCAACTCCATTGATCCCCTACCTCTGTGGTAGTCAGCCTCCTCCCGGAGCTCCTTGCAGCTTTCGTAAAAGCTGTCGTAACCCTAGCAGCCAATCTTCATTACTCTTTTAAACGAACTCTTCCCCTCAATTATGGAGCCGTTAACGGAAGTAAATGCAATCAAATCTGGAAAGATTGGCCGTCCGCAATTAACGAAGCCCATCTAGGAAATTGGTTTCGCCTCAACTTCTAAAAACAGCAATAACCATAAGTGGGCAAAAAAATCCTCTCTCTACAACTTTCTCAATCACAGCGAGAGATACTCGATCCGAACAGAATCTGCAACGATTCATCAGTTTACGGGAAAAAAAACACCCAAGCCGTAGAAGGTAAAAACCAGCAACCAGACAACCTCCCATCTTCAATGCGTCCAGGCTTAAACAACATCTCCAAAAGCCTGAAGCAGTATGTTGGACATTATGTTCAACATAATGTTCAACACATTATTCAACATTCTCCATACCACACGCTGAGAACTGACATATGCACCCATTGTGCCACTAACGACAACATAGCCATATACGTATGACCTAACAATCTCCCCCTTTGGCTTTTAGTGGCACAATCAAGAATAAACACAGTCGAGAACAAGATGAAGCTAGCACATACTGGAGAATAGCGCAGTGATAGTAGATGATGAAGACATCATACAGATGATATTGCAGAGAGACAGCATACACCAGCATACACCAGCACCACAAAGTTTCAAGGCATTACAACAGAGACTATACTCCCCCTTTGGGCCACAAAAAGAACAAAGGACATACCTTACTAGGTACCACTTCCTGAAGATAGTTTAGATTTAAGCTGTGAAAGTCTGTCCTGAAGTAGAAGCTTGTGAGATTCAAGTAATGTCTTCTGACTTTGAATAAGGAGCAGCTGATCATCCACATTCTGCATAGCTTTTTCGAGCACTAGAATGTCCTCCATGATAAGAGACTGCCCGTCCATGGGGCCAGATGTAGATGGAGGCACTTTGTCAACAGAAGCAGATGCAGATGGAGGGGAAACAGGAGAGGTAGGGACAGACTTTTGAGGAGATGAGGAGACAACAGATATATCATCTAGTTTCCCTACCACAGACTTGGCTATAAGGCTGATCCCCTCAGAAGCCGAAGCAACCTTAGTATGAGCAGGGACAATTCGCTGGGAGAAGATCACCATGGAGATAAGAGAGGCATGAGGAAGTGAAGAAGTGGGTGCTGAGGACTTCGAAAGAGATAGAATGGAGTCGATGATCCATCCAAGATTGAATGGCTTCTTGGTCCCAGCAGCATAGATCAGCTTGCACATGGTCTTATTGACTACGGACATGTTAGTGGTGGATAGCCAGTTCCTAGTAGCAATCCGATAAAGCAAGAAGTATTTAGCTGTCAGAGCAGATGAAGGGAATGAAAATGACTTGGGCCAACTCTTATACTGTCCCCCTGTAACAGTTCTCACAAAAAGATCATAGTCGTCACCAACAGAGTTCCCAAAAGCAGGCAGATTCTGAGCATAGGGCCACTTCAAGAATTTGTTCAACAAGGATGGGGAGAAAGAGACTACTTTTCCCCGAATGTAGGCTCTGAAAGCCCATCTAGACAAAGAATCCACTGAAGATTTAGACAGATTGCAATAAAATTCCCGAACCAAGACCGGATAGAAAGTCTTGAAGCAACTAGCTGCATGAAGTAGATTGATCTCCTTGAGGAAAGATACGAACTGTGTCTTTGCAAAAGAAGATAGGGTTAGAGATTTTTCACCAAGAATGGATCTCTCAGAATATAAGGACCATCTCTTTTTGCAGGATATGTCAAAGAATGACTTGGACATAGCATCAGATGCAGAAAGTGGAGAAAGGTGAGGAGAACCTAAGGAGCCATCCACCTCGGACTTCTTAGATGGAGATAGAGTAGCCAATCTGGATGGAGCTGCACGCTTACGAGAGACAGATCTAGATTTGCGTGTGTGAGGTGGTATCAGATTCGTAGCAGGAGAGGCAGCTACTGAGTCTCCTTTTACTGGCCCAACAGTCTTCTCTTCAGCAACAGATGGTCCAACAATTGATGCAACATTTTCAATGGGTCCAACATTGACACTAAGTCCAACATTTGGTACGGAATCCATTCAGCCATAGCTATAGTGTCATCTCCTTGGATCGTACTTGGAACATCACCTAGGACAGCTTCTTCATTAGCAGGAGATATATGTGATACTGATGGACAACTTGATTCTGACATCATAGGAGTTCCTTCAACATGAGTACCTTCTATCATATCTTCAGGTACCTCAGGTGCTACACCCTCATCATCCATGATGTTCTCTCCAGTTTCAGCAGCCAAATCTACCATATCAGACACCTCAGCCACAACAGGGATAATAGGATCAACATTCATTGCTGCAGACACTTGAGGTTGATCCTTGTCAAGACAGATACCACTGTCATGACCATTAGATCCTCACTGGACACTACAATACCTGTAGGATCAACACGGGTATCGCAACCTTCAGTAACACCCTCCACAAAACTAGAATTAACACCATCATCAACATCCGAATGGGGCTTTTCTGTAGACACGGAGGACTCAGAGTCAGAGATCTCCACCACTACTATTTCTGAAATTTTCATAGAAGATCTTCTTGGATTCCAGGTATTAAGAATGATCTTGTTATCCTCAGGCACTTCCACACTAATCAACTTGCCACGCACTCTCTTTAATTTAAGCTGGCCAACACAAACATCAGAGAGATCCAACCAAGAGAGGTCCAATTTGTGCCCCGTCCTTCGTAGGTGCCAAAACCAATCTTGAACTGTGACAGGATGAGGCAACAGTTCATCTTCTTCAAACTCCGATGAGGAGGGTTTGACCGATGGAAGAGGAATATCAAGAATTGGGGAAAAAAACTACTATTGCCAAATTCGGTGAGGAGCCAGAATGCATGTAATCACGAGACATTGGGGATGAAGTGAGAGGTGAATTACCAAATGGTGAGGCCCTATAGACACGAGGAACCGTCCCCTTTCGTTTAACTCATGATGACGAAGACGAAGAAGTAGGTCTCTGAGATGATGCGGCCTGACGAGAAGAACGACGAGGGTTCTGAGGGGATTTCTGGCTCTGATCACGACCCATTTGATGAAAAGAGACAGAGAATTTCTCCACCGGAAAGAAATCAAGAACCCTAAGACCACATCGAAACTTTTGAAATAAATTTGAGAAGTGATGAGAGCCGAGAAAGGAAAAGCCTAAAACAAATAAAGGCTGGGCAAGCAAAAAAATTATACCTACCATAAGAACCTACTAAGCACCCCCTTTATGTTGCAACATAACGTGCAACATTATGTACAACATAATGTGCAACATTAAATACGACACAGCCCAAGAGCTTGTCGGAATTCTTCAAATCTGCTGGAGTCCAGGGGTTTAGTAAAAATGTCAGCTAATTGACTGGTAGTTGCAACATACTCCATGGTTAGAACCTTCTTCTCAACCAGTTCTCTGATGAAATGATGTCGAATGTCTATATGCTTGGTCCTGGAGTGTTGGACGGGATTCTTGGATATATGCATGGAGCTCTGCTTGTCACACAAAATAGTCAAGACATCTTGCTCCACACCATAATCTGTCAGCATTTGTTTCATCCATAGGAGTTGAGTACAACAACTTCCTGTAGCAATATATTCGGCCTCGGTAGTGGATAGGGAGATAGAGTTCTGCTTCTTGTTGTACCAAGAAACAAGATTATTTCCTACGTAGAGCATCCTCCTGTAGTACTTTTTCTATCTACTGCATTTCCTGCCCAATCAGCCTCACTGTAGCCTGAGAGTAAGGTATTAGTGTCCTTAGTATACCAAATACCATAATCGGCTGTCCCGCTGATATATCTTATTATACGTTTCACTGCAGTAATATGAGATTCTTTAGGACAAGCTTGATAGCATGCACATACCCCAACACTGAAACTAATATCTGGCCTGCTAGCTGTCAGTTACAGTAAACTTCCTATCATACTTCTGTATAATGTGACATCCACTGATTTCCCATCGTCATCCTTAGAAAGCTTTTCACTTGTGGACATAAGGGTGCGAACTTGACGAGCATTTTCCAGGCCAAACCTCTTAACAAGATTTTTAGCATACTTACTTTGAGAGATGAACAACCCGTCACTAGATTACTTTATCTGAAGTCCAAGAAACATGTTTAATTCACCAACCATGCTCATCTCGAACTCTTTCTGCATGAGGATAATGAATTCACGCACCAGCTGTGGTGAAGTGGAACCGAACACTATATCATCCACATAGATCTGAGCAACGATAACAGCTGACCTGGTTCTTCGAACAAATAATGTCTTTTCAGCTCCCCTCGTTCATAGCCCTTTTGGAGAAGATATTTGGTCAACCTCTCGTACCAAACCCTTGGCGCTTGTTTCAGACCATAGAGAGCCATCTTCAATCGGTAGACATGGTTTGGAAGAAATGGATCTTCAAACCCCTTCGGCTGTTCGATATACACCTCTTCATTCAATATCCCATTCAGAAACACGCTCTTCACATCCATCTGATGAAGCTTGAAATTGAAAATGCAGGCCACTGCCAAAAGTAGTCTAATAGATTCCAGCCAAGCTACAGGCGCAAACGTCTCATCAAAATCAATACCCTCAATCTGAGTGTAGCCTTGAGCCACCAGACGAGCCTTGTTACGATTGACATTGCCCTTCTCATCGGTTTTATTCTTAAATATCCACTTTGTCCCAATGACATTTAACCCTTTCGGTGTCTCAACTAGACACCAGATATCATTACACTGAAATTGATTCAGCTATTCTTGCATAGCTAACACCCAGAAATCATCAAGAAGTGCTTCCCTCACATTCTTTGGTTCAGTAATTGAGAGAAATCAAACGTACCCGGCAAGATCATGATAGTTGACTTGACTAGTACCCCTTGTACGAAGACCATCTTGAACATCACCAATAACAAGTTCAAGAGGATGGTTCTGTATGATTTTAGTGATCCGTCTAGAGGAGTGAGCATCATTTCCCTCAGACAGTGGTTCCGCTATGGATGTTGAACCCTGTGTTACAACATTTTGTTCAACATTACCTTGTGTTGTATCGCATGTCGTAACATTTTGTTCAACACAGTCTTCTTCATCAGCGCCGTCCTCCTGAGGAGTTGTCCCTTCAATTATAACAGCTTCTCCCTGATCAAAGTCGTCTATAACAACATTATTTGACTCCATCATGACATTTGTACGATGATTCAGCACCCTGAATGCACGGCTAGTTGTGGAATATACAAGTCCCTCTGTCGCTCTTAGCATCAAATTTTCCCCTAGGGGTCCGATACTGCAAGATGTAACATTTGCTTCCAAAGATATGAAAGTAAGATACATCAGGTTTTTTACCTTTCCAGATCTTATATGGAGTTTTCTCCGTTCTAGGTCAGAGATTCACTCTATTTATAGTGTAGCATGCAGTGTTGACAGCCTCTACCCACCATCTAGCACTGACATCCCTGGCATTCAGCATCACGCGCGCCATTTCTTGTAGGGTACGATTTTTTCTTTCAACCACTCCATTCTGTTGAGGGGTCTTAGGAGCTGAAAACTCATGAGCAATTCCTTGTGCTTCACAAAAGTCAGCAAAAGAGTGATTGTCAAACTCCTTATCATGGTCACTTAATCCTGACAATCTTCCCAATGATATCTCCTTTCTCAGTCTGAAGACAGGTGCATAGTTTCTTGAAGGTGTCAAATGTGTCTGACTTATCCTTGAGAAAATCTATCCAAGTGAACCGTGAGAAATTGTCAACACAAACATAGATGTATTTCTTACCTCCCATGCTAACTTCTGTTGTGGGTCCGATCAGATCCATGTGTAGCAGCTCCAAGTTCTTAGACGTGGTGATTGTCTGAAGTTGTCTATGACTAGTCTTCTTTTGTTTTCCTAGTTGACAAGGACCACATAAACCTTCTCTTCTCTTATTTATGGTCAGTACCCCACGAACAACTCCCACTTTGGATATCTTCATCAAGGTCTTGCAGTTGAGATGCCCTATGTAACAGCCGTTTTCCGACCGTTCGTATTTTCTGCGCGTACGACTCTTTTCATGTGCGTATTTTATTTGGCCTCTTCTTGGATTCGGTCTATGCGATGTGATATGCCATTGTGACCGTACGGAAGTGTAGAATTTTATAGTAATTTTTGGGAACGTCATTTCACGGCTCGTTTTCTCACAAAACAGCTTTGAATGGAAGGGCGTTTTGGTCTTTTGGCTTCAACGCTCAGTTCTTGATTTTATAATAATTTTTGGTAGGATTAGCACACGGCCAGACCCTGTAACCCTATACTTCTCGTCTCTGCGATCGTCCCGGTATTTTCGGATTATTTTTCCGATGCCTGTAGTGGGATTTATACCCTAATCTTTTTTCCCTTCCTTAATTAGCCTTTGACTTTTTCAAATTCAGCATTAATTAGAATCTAATCAAATCCCTCAAATCTCTCCAACCTATGAGGGAATCATGCATCAGCCCCTATTGTCACCCCCTCTTTTCTCTAACTCCACTCCCCCTATCTCTACCTCTCTCATCAATAACCTTAAAACCTATAGGAGTGTAGCAGAACCCTTCTCTTCAAAACCTAACACCAGGCCGCATGAAACAAACTCACACAAACCCATCACCTACGCCGACTTGCTTCTTCTTCGGCAACCCAAGGCTGCCCCAAGCCACCCCTGACCGCCGGCCACCCATCCACCTCCATCCCCTTCTCTCTCTCTCCTCCATTTTCTCTCTCTAAAGGGCCCTCAAGCCTAAGACCTACACAGCCCAGCTGCTGGAGAAACAGCCCATTGCGGGCCCGTCGCCGCAGCCGTCGCTGGCGACCACCACCCCCATTTTGTTCCCCTTTGACCCCTCTACCCTTTGCAATTTCCCTGACGCTCATATCTTGCCTATAGCTCCTTGAATACTCGTCGGAACAAGCCGTATTGGCTATTTTTGACAAATATGGGTGCTGAACTTCAACACCGACGCACGACCACCTCCGACCACCTCCGGTGACGACTCCACCACCGTTGGCTTCATTTTGAAGTCCTTTAGCTTTTGCAACTTTCTGTTGTCGCTGTTCATCGCTGGATTTCCGCTGAGACGCACGACAACGAACGTTGCGTGAATCCGCTCTCTCCGGCTTCTCACGGCCACCCACCGCCGTACGCTCACGCCGTCGGCCACCCACCAGGCTGAGCATCTTCCACTGATCCTACTTCATCTACCAACAGCCCCCTTGGACCCTTGGAGTTCACGTGCGTTGCCGTACAAATGTGTTTTTAGCCGAAGTCGTCGTTGTCGTGAAGATCCGTTGCGCTACCCACAACGGGAGGAGGATCGCTGTTTGCTCGCTGATTTTGTGCCACCACTTCGCTGTCCAGAGGTGCCTCGCTGTGCTATCCACGGTCGAGGAGTTGCAGACGACACCGACGCTTCGCCGTTCAGACCCGACTTCCGCTTTTTGAACGACGTCAAGAAGTTGGTTCCCCTAACGAGTAGTAAAACCCACACCGTAGCTCATCAAAACCTAATCTAAAATTGGTCAACGTGAACTAAAGTTATTTTCTGCATCTTTAAAACGTTGTCCACCGTAGAAAATCGACGAAAGAACTGAATTTCTGTGCACATAGGGTAGACGTCGATCTAGACTGAACAAAACATCAAAAGACGTGACTTTTGACTGTTAGGGTAGTCACGCCAAATTTAGAAAAAAAACCGTAATAGGATTGACATAAAGTGCGATCTGACATCGCCGTGAACCTGTTTCAGACGAACCATCGCCGACGGGACGCTCTGGACAGACGACGCACTCGCCACCGCAGGCAAGTGTACTCACTTGTACTTTCGGCCGTGTTTAAGCCATAGACTCTTAGAACTGTTAAAACGTAAATAAAGAGAATCGAATGTGAAATGATGGCGTCCGGGACCCCCCTTGACAGCTTAGACTTGACGACGAAGTCTAAGCACAACAACAACAACAACTAACACCTTAGGGTTATTCTGTGTGTGCGTGCGTGTGGACACCCTAGAATGAACATCTCCTCCACTCTGTCATGTCATGTCACAAAATTTTACGGGCATTTCAGGTGCCCTCCAAGCGAGGGTGATCTCTGCTTGTCTTGTCTTGAGCACTTTGGGTAGAGGAAGGTTGAGCGTTCCCTCGGCTTGGCGGGTTTGGCCATCCACAAACCGAAAGGCGTGAATCTCTCTTGTCACACTCAGTCTTGTCTTGTTTCGTGCACAAGGTTGAGCGTTCCCTCGGTTGAGAAGGTGCTGGCCGTCTTCTAACCGAAAGGCATGAACCTTAGTGACACACTTCTTGTCTTGTCTTGTCCCGTGCACAAGGTTGAGCGTTTCCTCGGTTGAGAAGGTGTTGGCCGCCTTCTAACCGAAAGGCATGAACCTTAGTGACATGCTTCTTGTCTTGTCTTGTCACGTGCACAAGATTGAGCGTTCCCTCGGTTGAGAAGGTGTCGGCCACCTTCTAACTGAAAGGTGTGAACCTTAGTGACACACTTCTTGTCTTATCTTGTCCGTGCACTAGGTTGAGCATTCCCTCGGTACAGACCGAAAGGCGTGAACCTCAGTGACACACTTCTTGTCTTGTTCTGTCCCGTCTAGTTTAGTCTCGTAGCTGGTAGCAGACACTACGGCTACTGTCTGTCTCGTTTACTTTCCAGCACCGTTTTACTTTCTACCTTGTCATAACCCCAGCATGTTAATCAACCAGTAATATGTTGCTCTAAATTATATTACACTTGCAGTAGAGTCTAACCCTTTCTTGTAGACTTTACCTGACGTACAGTTCCTTTTTTCTTGGGTGATGTACGTCAGGTGTTGAGCCAGAGCACGTGGACGAGCCGGACATTCCTGAGTACGTGGAGCCAGAGGACATCGACCCGGAGTACGTACCTGACGAGGACCAGTCTTAGAGGTCCCTCACCGTTGCAGTTCAGAGTTTTTCCTGCTTTCTAGTTCGGGTGCGTAGCACCGTTTACTTTTCTGCCTAGGTTGGGTGCTTGCACCAGTAGTTTACATTCTGTGTTGTTTCCATGCTGGGCATTACTTTCTTTATTAGACTCTTGTACTTCTGGATATCTTGATGGAATAAAATGAATGCATTTCCTTTCAGTACTTTCTGTTGTTACGAATTTTATAAATGCAAGAGCCTGGAATCTTTTAAAATGGTACCCCTACAGACGCTTATTGGGTCCTAGCTTCACAGCTCCGGCCCAAGTGGGCCTTAGTCACGCTTCGCCTCTGTAGTTTTGGGAAGTGGGGCGTGACAGGTTTTAGTGGTGGCCCACGCCGGTCCTGTAATTATAAAAATTCGTAGCAATAGTATTACTCGCATTCATTTTTATTATCCAGTTATCGTGTATGAGTCTAATTTGGGTCTTCCTTGTCAATAGGATGGCAGGAAGACGCAATACCCGAGCCAGGAGCTCAACTGATGGAGTTCCAAGAGACCAGGGCGGTGAATTCCGTCAGTTTCTGGGCCTCATGAGGGAGATGCTGGACGTTCAGTATCAATTGGTTCAGCAGTCCCATCAGGCTGCCCGAGCCGTCCATGCTCCACCACTGCCACCTGCCCCGAGAGCTGCTCCTGGAGTGAAGCAGTTCAATGAGCTGCAGCCGAAGACATTTTCTGGGAAGGAAGGACCGTTGGGTGCTGATGAGTGGATCCAGAGCACAGAGGAGAAGCTGGTAGCTGCAAAGATCCCTGATGATACCCGAGTTGAGATAGCAAATATGCACTGATCGAGAATGCTAGGAACTGGTGGCGCATTGAGGAGAGGCGCCTGCAGAAGCTAGTGGAGTGGAAGACCTTCAAGTCGATGTTCAAGGAGAAGTATTTCCCCAATGCTGCAAAGAGGGAGCTTTTGAGCCGATTTGTGGAATTGAAACAAGGGGACATGACCGTCGATGAGTACGAGGCAGAGTTTGAGATGCTCAGTCGATTTGCCTCTCATATGGTGAAGAAGGAAGAAAACCGAGCTGATTGGTTTCGTCAGGGACTGCGTCCAAAGATTCAGGCTTCCATGTCCTCGGCAGATTTTTCGACCATGGGAGCTGTGCTGAATGCCGCCAGGAATCATGAGATCGCGGCACGTCTACCTGATCCTTCTGATGATGGATGAAAGCGACCGATGGAGCAGCATAGGCCTTCTGCTAGGTCTATAGTGGGACCAGTTCAGTCAGTACCTTCAAGAGGCCAGGAGCACCTGCACAGAGCCAGGCCAGAGAGCGATGTCTTTTCTGTGGCAAGCTGGGACATCGTCAGAACGATTACAAGAAGAGGCTGGGTTTATGTCTGGCGTATGGAGCCGCCACACACGTCACTAGAGATTGCTTGAGGTATCACCATGTGGAGGGCGGAGCACCAGCCCCACTACAGAGTAGATCGCCTGCCCCTACCCAGAGAGGAGCTGTTGTCCTTGGAGCGTATGTTATGACAGCAGTGGATGATGTCATTGCATGTAACTCCATAGTTTCTGTCTTTCATATTATAGTTCAGCTTATTTTTGGCTGCTTATGTATGTTTCAAAACTTTTTGTTTCCTTTCAAATCAAATCTTTAAAGTTTTGAAACTAGCCCACAAAGATCACAACCCACCTATCCTCCCTCATCCAATACCACGACTCCACACGTTTTTCCCAATGTTTTAAAATATGTCATAGGCCTTAAACTTCCTTTCTTTCTTTCCCTCTTCGGGAGTGTTTTTTTATTGTTATGATGTTGTTAGTACTAGCTATTTTGTTATAGTATTATGTTGTAGGTAAGCATAGAGTGAGATGAGATATGTCGTAGCGGTGATTGGTTGATCTTGAACACAAAGACATTAGATTAGATTTCTTTCGGATGAAAAGAACGAGGCGTCCAAGACTTACTTATAATACAAATGTGTGACGGACTCAACGGAGAACTCTGATTGGATGAAATTATGTTTAGAGAGATGAGTACTTAAACGATCTGAAACTTGGACGAGTGATAGATAGGAGTAGCTAGGACGTGATAGTACGAGTTAGAGTGATCATGAGAGTGAGTAGAACATTTAAAGCATCAAGACTTGATTATTGAGTTGACGTGAGAAGACCTTGGAGATAACACGACATGTTAAGATGAATGGATGGTTAGGTAGACGGATTTAGTTTGATTAGGAGATTAGATGATAGAGGTAAGGATAGATGTGGTTCGATGGTTCATTGATTATAGAGGAAATTTATGAGAATGTATGATGGAGAATTTATTAGGGACATGATGATTGTTGATATGTAGATGGTAATGTGGATTTATAGTTAGTTGCTAGAATGTGATTCTAGTTGTATCTTATTCGGTGGAAAGACGAGTTATGATGAAGTGTTGAGGAACACTGATTGAAGTTATAGGATTAGCGATCGTTATGTGTAGATATGGTAGTTGTAGGCATAAGTGTTTATAGATATTATTATAATTAGTATAAGTGATTCAGAGGAAGAAATCATTTCTAAGGTAGGTAGAATGTAACGGCCGTTTTCCGACCGTACGTATTTTCTGTGCGTACGACACTTTTCGTGTGCGTATTTTATTTGGCCTCTTCTTAGATTCGGTCTATACGATGTGATATACCGTTGTGACCGTATGGAAGTGTAGAATTTTATAGTAATTTTTGGGAACCTCATTTCACGGCTCGTTTTCTCTCAAAACGGCTTTGAATGGAAGGGTGTTTTGGTCTTTTGGCTTCAACACTCAGTTCTTGATTTTATAATAATTTTTGGTAGGATTAGCACATAGCCAGACCCTGTAACCCCGTACTTCTCGTCTCTGCGATCGTCTCGGTATTTTCGGATTATTTTTCCGATGCCCGTAGTGGGATTTATACCCGAATCTTTTCTCCCTTCCTTAATTAGCCTTTGACTTTTTCAAATTCAGAATTAATTAGAATCTAATCAAATCCCTCAAATCTCTCCAACGTATGAGGGAATCCAGCATCAGCCTCTATTGTCACCCCCTCTTTTCTCTAACTCCACTCCCCCTTATCTCTACCACTCTCATCAATAACCTTAAAACCTATAGGAGTGTAGCAAAACCCTTCTCTTCAAAACCCAACACCAGGCTGCATGAAACAAACTCAAGCAAACCCATCACCCACGTTGACTTGCTTCTTCTTCGGCCAACCAAGGCCGCCCCCAGCCACCCCTGACCGCCGGCCACCCATCCACCTACATCCCCTTCTCTCTCCCCTCCATTTTCTCTTTAAAGAGCCCTCAAGCCTAAGATCTACACAGCCCAGCCGTCGGAGAAACAGCCCATGGACGACCCGTCGCCGCCGTCGCCACCGGCGACCACCATCCCCATTTTGTTCCCCTTTGACCCCTCTACCCTCTGCAATTTCCCTCGGAAAACGCGCACGGGGCACAGCCCAAGCACAATATCCCGAATCACTCATATCTCGCATGTAGCTCCTTGAATACTCGTCGGAACAAGCCGTATTGGCTGTTTTTGACAGATCTGGGTGCTGAACTTCAACGCCGGCACACGAGCACCTTCAACCACCTCCGGCGACGACTCCACCACCGTTGGCTTCATCTTGAAGTCCTTTAGCTTTGTAACTTTCCGTTGTCACTGTTCATCGCTGGATTTCCACTGAGACGTGCGACAACGAACGTTGCGCAAATCTGTCCTCTCCGGCTTCTCACGGCCACCCACCGCTGTATGCTCACACTGTCGACCACCCACCAGGCCGAGCATCTTCCACTGATCCTACTTCATCTACCGACAGCCCCCTTGGACCCTCGGAGTTCACGTGCATCGCCGTACACACTTGTTTTTAGCCGACATCGTCATTGTCGTAAAGATCCGTTGCGCTACCCGCAACGGGAGGAGGATCGATATTTGCTCGCTGATTTCATGCCACCACCTCGTTGTCCAGAGGTGCCTCGCTGCACTACCTGCGGCCGAGGAGTTGCAGATGACGCCGATGCTTCGCCGTTCAGACCGACTTCCTCTTTTTGAACGACGTCAAGAGGTTGGTTCCCCTAACGAGTAGTAAAACCCACACCGTAGCTCATCAAAACCTAATCTAAAATTGGTCAACGTGAACTAAAGTTATTTTCTGCATCTTTAAAACGTTGTCCACCATAGAAAATCGACGAACGAACTGAATTTCTGTGCACATAGGGTAGACGTCGATCTAGATTGAACAAAACATCAAAAGACGTGACTTTTGACTGTTAGGGTAGTCCCGCCAAATTTATAAACAAACTGTAATAGGATTGACAAAAAGCGCGATCTGACATCGTCGTGATCCTGTTTCAAACAGACCATCACCGACGCCACGCTTCGTCGGGACGCTCCGGACAGACGACACACTCGCCACCGCAGGCAAGTGTACTCACTTGTGCTTTCGGCCGTGTTTAGGTCATAGACTCTTAGAACTATTAAAATGTAAACAAAGAGAACCGGACATGAAATGATAGCATCCGAGACCCCCTTGACAGCTTAGACTTGACGACGAAGTATAAGCACAACAACAACAACTGACACCTTAGGGTTATTCTGTGTGTGCGTGCGTGTGGACACCCTAGAATGAACATCTCCTCCACTCTATCATATCATGTCACAAAAGTTTACGGGCATTTCAGGTGCCCTCCATGCGAGGGTGATCTCTACTTGTCTTGTCTTGAGAACTTTGGGTGGAGGAAGGTTGAGCGTTCCATCGGCTTGGCAGGTTTGGCCACCCACAAACCGAAAGGCGTGAATCTCTCTTGTCACCCTCAGTCTTGTCTTGTTCCGTGCACAAGGTTGAGCGTTCTGTCAGTTGAGAAGGTGATGGCCGCCTTCTAACCGAAAGGCGTGAACCTTAGTGACACACTTCTTGTCGTGTCTTGTCCTGTGCACAAGGTTGAGCGTTCCCTCGGTTGAGAAGGTGATGGCCGCCTTCTAACCGAAAGGCGTGAACCTTAGTGACACACTTCTTGTCTTGTCTTGTCACGTGCACAAGGTTGATCGTTCCCTCGGTTGAGAAGGTGCTGGCCGCCTTCTAACCGAAAGGCGTGAACCTTAGTGACACACTTCTTGTCTTATCTTGTCCTGTGCACTAGGTTGAGCGTTCCCTCGGTACAGACCGAAAGGCGTGAACCTCAGTGACACACTTCTTGTCTTGTTCTGTCCCGTCTAGTTTAGTCCCGTAGCTGGTAGCAGACGCTACGGCTACTGTCTGTCTTGTTTACTTTCCAGCACCGTTTTACTTTCTACCATGTCATAACCCCAGCATGTTAATCAACCAGTAATATGTTGCTCTAAATTATATTACACTTGCAGTAGAGTCTAACCCTTTCTTGTAGACTTTACCTGACGTACAGTTCCTTTTCTCTTGGGTGATGTACTTCAGGTGTTGAGCCAGAGCACGTGGACGAGCCGGACATTCCTGAGTACATGGAGCCAGAGGACGTCGACCCAGAGTATGTACCTGACGAGGACCAGTCTTAGAGGTCCCTCACCGTTGCAGTTCAGAGTTTTTCCTGCTTTCTAGTTCAGGTGCGTAGCACCGTTTACTTTTCTGCCTAGGTTGGGTGCTTGCATCAGTAGTTTACTTTCTGCGTGGTTGCCATGCTGGTCATTACTTCCTTTATTAGACTCTTGTACTTCTGGATATCTTGATGGAATAAAATGAATGCATTTCCTTTCAGTACTTTCTGTTGTTACGAATTTTATAAATGTAAGAACCTGGAATCTTTTAAAATGGTACCCCTACAGACGCTTATTGGGTCCGAGCTTCACAGCTCCAGCCCAAGCGGGCCTTAGTCACGCTTCGCCTTCGTAGTTTTGGGAAGTGAGGCGTGACACCCTAGCTTTTGGTGCCACTGCTCAGAGACATCAACAATTACACTGAGGCAATTATTAGTTTCCTGAAGTAAATAGCAATTGTCAGCAGATCTTTTCCCAGTCAGAATGAAATCTCCGGCTTCATTGTGAACCACACACTTATTTTTGGTAAACTGAATGAAGAGACCTTGGTCGAACAATTGGCTTATGCTAATAAGATTTGCCTTCAAGTCTTCCACATGCATCACATCTTTTAGAGTAATAGATCTTGTCATCTTTAGCTCTCCTTTCCCAATGACTTTGCTCCTTTGACCGTCACCAAAAGTAACATGACCTTTGTTGCCAGCTGTATACTCAGTAAGGAGACTTCGATTACCAGTCATGTGTCGGGAGCATCCACTGTCGAAGTACCACATGTTTTTGAAAAAAGCAATCATAGAGGTGTAAGCAACCAAACTGAACAGTTCAGATTTCCTTACCCACTTTTTCATGAGCCTTTTGCCAGGATGTCCATTGTTTCTTCCTTCACGCTGATGCCTCATACGGCTAAAACAATTCCTGTTTGTATGCCCTATAAGCTGACAGTAATTACACATGGGACGCCTGGATGTTGCACTCCTCTTCTGCTTCAACTTCTGATCACCTTGCTCGAAGTGCCTCATCTTTTTCTGACCTTCAGTAACAGGAACCTGTCTTTCCTTGGGTGCATGAAGATAGCCTCCTCTATTGTACCCTACACATGTATGATCTCCTGAGACTTTTCCCATGTTCAGAATGTTGTCGAGCTTTGCCTTCCTGGAGTTCCACTTGTTGAGGATGTTTTCTACCTTCTCGGCTCTGAGAAGCGTTCTCCTGAGTTGGCTTTCAAGATTCCTGAGACTGGGCTCAGTCTTCAATAGCTTAGCCCTAACCTCATCCTTTTCACCTTTCAGTCTGCCATTTTCTTTCTTTAAGGATTTGTTGATCTCACAAATCTTCATCCAATTAGTGAACATAGTTTTATAGGCTGACCGAATATCATCTTCACCAACCTCCGCATCACCACATGCTTCTGAACCAATGTCACTGTCAGATGTTGTATTATATGTTATAACATTCTTTCTAACATTCCCAAGTTTATTCTCCAATGTTGTACATGTTGTGACAAGACTCGGTCCAATATAACTAGAGGTGTCACAATCGGATTGATCATCCAGAATAGCTGTAAATGCAACATAATTGTTGATGATGTCCTCATCTCCAGCACTTCCTTCTGAATCCTCATCACTCCAGGTATTAGCTAATGATTTTCCTTTTTATTTGTTGAGAGTATTTGCACATTCGGCTTGTATATGACCAAATCCCTTACACTCCCTGCACTGTATTCCCTTGCCTTTACTCTTTGGTTCATACTTCTGTACGGAACGACTAATAACCTTTCTTGTAGTGTGGAGATTCAGTCACGTTTCCTTGTTGACATTCTAAAATTCTGGCCCCTGTTGCTGATCTTCCTCATCATCCTGCTAAAGTTCTTAGTTAACACAGCGATGTCATCTTCAAGTTCCAACTCATTTTCTGACTTTGGTGCTTCACTAGCTTCCACCTTTAAAGCCACTCCTTTGTCTCTTTTATTTTGCTTCAGATTCATTTCGTAGGTCTGAAGAAACCCCATTAGTTCATCCAATCTCATAGTAGATGTGTTCCTCACTTCTTCAATAGCCGCAATCTTTGCAGAGAACTTGTCGGGTAGAGATCTCAGAGTTTTCTCAACCAACTTCATTTGAGAGTACTTCTTCCCCAATTGGAATGCCTGATTTATTATATTACGTAGTCTTTTATTGAACTCAGCCACAATTTCATCATTATTCATTCTGAGATTTTCAAATTGAGATGCAAGCATTTGAAGTTTAGAGGCTCTTATTGTACTAGTCCCTTCATGAATAGTCTGAAGAATATCCCACGCTTCCTTTGCGTACTCTGATCGCTCCGTATTTTATACCCTTTTTCTGCATGTTTGCATGCCACTTTGATCGCCCATATCGCGTTTTTCACGATTATTCGACAATATTGCGATGCTTTTCACGATTTCTTGTTTTTGTCGTATTTCAGGAGATATGGAGCGATTCGGAGTGATTTTGAGATCAAAAGGATTTGCACCCACTCTGGAGTGTCACCCGAGGCTCTTTTAAGGGTTATTCGGCGATGGAAGACAAGTGGGAGAAGAAAGAATGTCGTAGGAGCGATGAGGAAGCGAAAAGACGAAGATTGGGCCTTTGCAGCATCTCACTCGGCAAAGTGAACCACCCACTCGGCCGAGCAAGAAGACCACTCGGCCGACCAGACCGGATACGCATCAACAGAAGAAAATAGGTGTGCACTCGGCCGAGTGACGATAGTCCACTCGGCCGAGCATGGAAACCCCCTCGCCCGAGTAGCACAAGAACCGACGCTTCGAAAACGGCTGACTTACTGTTATTTTACAGGCTTTTCAGAGCTTCCACTCGGCCGAGCAAGAATTGCCCCTCGACCGAGTGAGTAAATCTACTCGGCTGAGTCACCTCCGAAGACAGACCCCCAAAAATCCCCGACTTACTGTAATTTTACAGGGTTTGCCACTCGGCCGAGTGACATTTGTCACTCGGCTGAGTGAGCCGCCCCGCCTGTAGCGTAAACTGCGATTTTTGAGCTGCGCAGGGGCATTTTTGTCACGATGTTTTGGGCGATTTTGAGGGGTATTTAAACCCAGTTTTTGCCCTAGTTAGGGAGAGATTTTTGATACTTTTGGCAGCCTTTTTAGATAGCTTTTTTAGGGATTTAGATTTAGGTTTTTTGAGAGATTAGAAAGGGGATTCTTGTTGGATGCTATTGGATTCACATTGGTTTGCCTCTTTTCTCATTAAAAACTCTATTTTTGTTATTGATTTCTCTATTGCAATGATTTATGCTGAATTTTCTATTGAATTTCTTATGAATAGCATGATGAGTAGTGAGTAGTTTTATTGCTCTAGGGCATGAGGATGAACCCTATGAACCCTATTTCTAATTTGTGATGAATTGGTGAAATTTTTGCTAGAATTGATTAGGGTTAGGTTGAGATTGATTTATTACGGATAGTTAGGGATTCATATCGATTGGGACTTGCAAGAGATTGGGTCCCAAATGATAGGAATCCCTAGAAATTCGATTTAGGTTTACGATTGGAATTTTCTAGAATTGGTTTGCAAGAGATTGGACCAAGGCTAGGATTTTTAATCGTATTTCTATACAAATACCAGTTTGCAAGAGATTGGACGGGTAGGAACTATCTCAACCTAGGTCGTAGCTTGAGTTTGCACGAGAGTGGGCTCGAGATGCAATTGAACGATGATGTCGATCCTAATGCTAGCGGTTTAGGTTAGGGTTTGCAAGAGATTGGGCCCTAACCTAGGTTTGCTATAGACCGGCAATAGCGCGAGAGCGTGAGCTTGGTTCCACATTTAGTTGCAACTAGTTCACCTAAAATTCAAGTCTAGCAATGGCATAACCTACGAATCACAACGACGAGATACGGTTTGTAGCGGGGATTCCCTATCCCTAGGCGTTTTATTTCATTGATATTTCCATCGATATACGAACGATTGTGACAATTTTACCCCGTATTATTCTTGACCATTCTGATAGCTAGGTGATTAGAACGAGACACTGTTATTGCACCTCCCTGAGTTCGATACCCGCTCGTCACTTGACCGTGTGCTTGCGGTAAGACTACAAGTCGCTTGTCCCGGTTGCGTGTGCATGCTGGGCGGCGATCAAGTTTTTGGCGTTGTTGCCGGGGGAGGCAATAGTGTTTTATTCTCTTTACTTAGTATTTTCCTTTTCGTTTCATTATTTTTATCTTTTTACTCCTTATTCGTGCTAATATTTCCTTTGAAACTCTGTTTTCCCTTGCATGTACACGAGATCTACGGCGAACCCCGAGGAAATATTATTTGATCCGGAGATCGAGCGTACCGTGAGGAGGATTAGAGCCGAGAGAAGGCACGCTACGGAGGACGGTTGTATGAACCGTGTGGAGACACGGAGGAGCTAGCCGCACAAATGGCGAGGATCATATCTATTAGAGATAGGCTTCGGCCTAAGACTTCTTCCACCACATCGTCCATCGCCATGCCGAAACTAGCGGCTGACAAGAATTTTGAGCTAAAAACGGGATTGGTGGTATTGATGCAACAAGACCCGTTTCATGGGAATGCACATGAAAATCCGCATTACCACATCCAACTCTTCTTGTCCAAGTGCACCACTTTCCAAATGCCGGGCGTCTCCGTTGATGCAATCCGACTGCGACTCTTCCCCTTCACACTCAAGGATAAGGCCTTATATTGGTTGAGGATGCAAGCGGAAGGTACATTCACCACTTAGGACGAGTTGGCTAGCCCTTTCGTCGACAAATTTTACCCTCCTTCCAAGACGGTGAAGATCCGGGTGCTCTCATGTCCTTTAAGCAAGGACCGCAAGAAACCCTCTATGAAGCATGGGAGCGCTTCAAGGACTTACAACACCAATGCCCCCATCATAGTATAGAAGATTAGGAGCTAGTCCACAGTTTCTACAATGGACTCCAACTGGACACGAAGCAAATTATTGACGCAACCACCAATGGAGCCATATTATCAAAGACCCCGGATGAAGCTACGGCCTTGTTGGAAGAGATGGCCTCTAACAACCAACAATGGGGGGACGAGCGAGGACATTCTTCATCCTCCTTGAATCCCACTAGTATTTATGAGGCCAAGGCCGTGGCGGAGCTTTCAACCAAATTTGACTCTCTCCACAAGGTGGTGGAGAGATTGGAGAAATATATCACCGAGCCCCATGGAGCACCCTCTACATCTATGCCGACAAGCAATATGAGTGATTGGCAAGACCAATCCCAAGCCATGTATGTAGGAGGGGACAATGGAGATGGAGCCTTGTAGCAAGTACAATATGTCGTGGGGAATTCCGGATATTGGGCCAACCCGGCCGCTAGAAACCATCCGGGCTTTTCATATGCAAACAATGATGGTGCTTTGAACCCGCCACCACAACAACTTCCTCAAACTTGGCCTCCACCACCACAACCTCAATATCAACCGAGGGGCCACCACAACAAAACTACCTGCCGAGACAACAAGTGGGACCATATAGACCCCCCGGGTACAACCAAGGATGGAGAGCCCCCAACCCACCTCAAGCTCAACCACGATCGGACCACGAAGCTAGGGTGGAAGAATTTATGGTGGAGCAACGGAAGATCAACGCTAGATTGACGACGGGGCAAGACTCACTAAATACCGTCGTCGCTCAACTTTCGGAGCAACTTGCGTTGCTTAACAAGAACGCCCAACAGTTGCCGGCTCAACCCGAGCCCAATCCACGGAGCAATATCGGACACATCAATGCGGTGGTTGTGGTCACAACAAGGGGCGGGAAGGATACCACTCCCGCTATGACCCAAAGCAAGCAACCCGTGGTGGAAATTTTGGAAGAAAATGAGATGGCAATTGAAGAAGAAAGTAAGAAGGAGCCAATTGAAGGAGGAAATTCTAATGTGGTGGAGCCACTTGATGAGCACTGCTACATGCCACCGGTACCGTTTCCACAACGGCTAGCTAGAGCCAAGAAGGAGAAAAGGCTCACCAAGTTCCTAGAATACTTGAGGGGAGTAAGCCTCAATATTCCTTTCCTAGATGCAATTGTTGAGATCCCGACTTACGCGAAGTTCTTGAAAGATTTGATTTCGGGAAAGAAAAGGAAGGAAAAAAATTATGCTTGCGGAGCAAGGAACTTGGTTTACCCGGAAGAAGAAGGAGCCGACGAAATTTAAGGATCCCGGGAGTTTCCGCATCCCTTGCACACTAAGAGGCATCCCTTTACAAAAAGCTCTAGTAGACTTGGGCGCTAGCCTTATGCCCCTTAGTATGTTTCGGAGATTGAACATGGGCACCGACTTGAAGCCGACCGACATGAGGATTCAACTTGCGGACGGTCGGATTACTAGGCCGGAAGGGATCACAGAGAATATTCCACTCCAAGTACCGGGAGGTATATGCTTGCCTTGTGATTTTGTTATAATGGACATCAAGGAAGAGGGCGACACTTCGCTCATACTTGGACGTCCGTTCCTCGCAACCGCCGGCGTTATCATCGATGTGCGCGAAGGAACTCTATCCTTGAATGTCGGCAACATAGAAGTCGAGCTTCACATACCCCGGGCCATGAAACATATGCCATTTCACGAGGATTTAGATTATGTGGATCTCCTCGACGAAGTGATTGAAAAAGCAATCCCCCACTCGATTGGTGCCCTCCATGACGATGGCTTCGAAGAAGGCCAAGCTTCGGGCGAAGAAGAGAAATTGGAGGACCCTCCAGATAGCTCTACAGATGGTGATGAAGGAGACGCTGATGTTGCAAGAATACGAGAGCTTTGCAAACTCTCAAAGGCCAAGAATCCGAAGAAAGCTCCACCGAACGGAAGATCGGTGCCACCGGCCAAGAAGAAGATGGAAACAAGCTCTAGCTTGGGGGACTTATCCCCCAACAATGCACATGATGAGGAGGCATCGAGGAAGACCGATGATCATCAAGACCCAAATCCGAGCGGCCTTCCCGACAAGTTTGACGGGTGCATCTCGTATGCGCCCAACATCGCGAGCTAAACGAATATTTTGAGGGGTCGAGCTCACGACCTTAAACGAGCGCTTGTCGGGAGGCAACCCGATGGTTTTTGCATTATTTTTATTTGATTTTCATTTTTGGTTTAGGATTTTGTTAGTTTTTAGAGTCTTTTTGTCCATGAAAATCGTGACAACGGGTCCTATTTTTCATGACAGTAGAAGGAAAAAGGGAGATCAAACATATGGAGGAAGACAGAGGCAAGGAGGAGCACTCCAGGAATGCGTTCAAGCCTTAGGAGGAGGAAGAAATAGACTAGAAGAAGAAAAACAGAAACCAGAGCGAAAACAGAGTGCAGATGCAGAAAACAGCAAGTCACTCGGCTAAGTAGCATATGCCACTCGGCCGAGCAAGGACTCCACTCGGCCGAGTGGAGCACCAAACAGGAAAGTTTCTGCAGACCAACTCTCTGTCAATTTCTGTAAATTTTAGTTTTAAACGCCACTCGGGCGAGTGACTTGTCACTCGGTCGAGTGAAACAGATACCCTCCTAGCCTTAAAAACTGCCGAGTGGCAGAGCCACTCGGCCGAAGGGTTTCTCCCTTCGGCCGAGTGAACCAAAGCCACTCGGTCAAGTCGTAAGTGGGAACGAGATTTTCAAAATTTATTTCGTTTACACACTCGGCCGAGTGACATTTCCACTCGGCCGAGTCGTAATAATTTCTATATAAGTTCGAGGCGGGCGCGATTTTCTAAAATCCCAAATCACCCCCATTTTCGCACGAGCCGATGCACTGTTTCTTTTCCTCGGCCGCTGTTTCGAATTCCCGCGCCCGAATCGAACCAACCCGCCGACGATCGCCGTCGACTGAGCTCCCCTCCCCTCTCCGACGTTCGGCCACCGTCCCCCCTCGCCGACGCCGGCCTCCACCGCCCCCTATCGCCTCGGTTTGCCCCAAAACCCCCTTTTCTCCCCGTTTCTCTTAATACGTAGACCCGTTGAGCCCAAAATCCAAATTAATTTCTATATCTATCTATTATCCCCCATCTCCCCCATACATATTGAATATTATCGACTGATTTGATCATTTGATTTGTAGGCTATCTTAGGGGAGCTTTGGGGAGCTTCTGGACGCGCATTTCGCTTCGCGGCGGAGGCATCTCTTCTCACGCATCACCTATTGCTCTTGCGGCATGTTCAGGTACATTCGTTCCATTATTTAGCATGCCGCAGTATTTATTTGAGTTGGGACACGTCTCGTGGCACACATGCCGCTGCGCACTAGGCCGTGTACACGGGGATCCGCCCCCAAGCAGAGGCGGACCGATGACCCCGGTCCCTCTCACGCTAGGGAGGAATCCCCTCCACCTAACCCGCCACCATCACTACCACCCACACAGCTGATCCCAACCGATCCTATCCCTCCACCCGCTCCCGCTGTCGGGTTGATGGGGATCACGTTTCGAAACGACGCACACCGCGCCAGGTTCAAGTGTATCTGCCATCGCTCGATAGTACCCTCTAGGTTCACGCACTTAGCTGACTTTGACTGCCTAGGGATACTCGAGGTGGCTTCTCACTTTGTACGACAACGTGGGATGGCGTGATTTCCTTGCTGTGTCGGCGGATACTTACATCCGTCTGACACTTGAGGTTCTGAGCTCGATTGACCGGACCCCTGGAGGATGCACATTCCGCCTGATGGATCGAGAGTGCGAGATCACTCTCGACATGCTTCGTGCATTCTTCCAGTGGCCAGCTGTCCCTGTCCCCGACCGTGCCTACGCACCCACGCACATCCCACCCCCGTCGTTCGACACCTCCACATTCTAGACACGGATCACGGGATCCCCACTTGCCTTTGACCCTAGTAGGGCCAAGGCCTCAGCCATCCTGCACCCCTGCCTCCGCATTGCACAGCGCCTCATGGAGACTACTTTCTTAGCGAGATACGAGCCTGGGACGATGTCTACGCCTGAGCTCTACATGCTCTACGCGATGACTCGCCCTAGAGTTCTGGATAGGGGTAGCGATGACCTGGTCCCCGCTGTTGAGATTGATATTGCTAGCTGGTTTTTAGACCGCATCATCATTTCGGTGAGAGCTCGCTCACCTATTTGCTGCGGCGGTCTGATCACGCTTCTAGCCCTTATGACCGGCGTGGACCTCCCCTTGACGACTTGCGTCGAGCCCCGGGCCCCACCGCACTATCGATAGATTGTATGGCCTGGATGAAGATGCTTCATCCCCACGGTCACAGGCACTGGGTGTGGTTGCACGGTCCCCTTAGTGCTGACTACATGGTTCTTCCGAGCCTCGCTCAAACACACATAGGACCGGCCCACAGGGATTGGATCCCAGTGATGGACCTACTTATCCCCACTGCCTATGTACTTGAGGCTGAGGATGCTGAGCAGGCACCCCCTGCACCACCTGTGGACCCCGTGATCTCTCAGCCCGCACCTGCACTGTCTGCACCTCCCGACACTTCTGTCCACACTTCTGTCAGTGTCGGGAGTACCTTTGCTTAGCCATCCTCCACCACCACCACCACCACCGCTGAGCCTATGTCCATCGAGCCTATCACTTCTCTTAGCCACAAGCGTCCCACCACTATTTTAGAGACCGGCGAGACTTCCTTTACTGCCGCAGTGGCGGTCCTGACCTCACTTTTGTCCACGACCACCCCGGCCGTTGGCCCTTCTGACCCCATTGCCGCTGTCTTCACCGAGAGTGTCGTGACTTCTGTCCCCATTTCTGCGTCACTGACCTCTCCTGCTGCCTCGTCACACATTTTACCCTCCACTTCTGCTGCTGATGCTGCCGCTTCGACCCAGCCTGCGGCCCAGCCTCACACCGAGGCTGGGCATCACTTACCAAGCACATCACCCCTTCCACACTACCCTGTTGGCCCCATCCTATACGCTTCCCGTCAGAGATAGCCCCGCGCCTCACCTGTTCGACCTGTGCGTCCCTCCGCTCCACCACCCCCTGACACTCTAGTTCAGAGCATTCGTGCTCTAGACGGGGCTGTTAGTAGACTTCGAGGAGACTTCAGGCCTCTCTCTGCCACGGTTAGTTTTGTGCAGTCCCGCATCGCCATGCTTCCCGATATACAGTTTTTCCTGACTCAGATTCTGGCGCACCTGCCTCCACCACCCACACCCTCCCAGCAGCCACCACCCCCACCACCTCCACCACCACCCCGCCACAGGACGGTGATGGTGCAGCTCCACCGCCAGCTTAGGCACACCCTTGATGCCTCGAATATTTTTGTCGTTTTGCTGCCCATTTGTTCCTGGGCCTGATGATTGATTTTTGCCCCCCTCCTCCACGTATTATTTTGCTGCCTTCTTGATCATATCCTTTTTATACCTTTTTGGGAGTGAGGGAGAGACCTTTTTGGGGACACTTATATCTGCATCATCCTAATCTTTGCATGCATCGCATTCATTTGCACTTTATCTTATTTTTCATTTTTCTCTCTTTTTCATCATGCATGCATCCTCCTCACCCTGCCACTTCACGTCTCTCGGTGTGCCACACTTCGCACATTGAGGACACTGTGCACTTCAGCTTGGGGGAGTGAGTTCTCACACTTTTTCATTTTTGCCACCCTTTATTTTTTATTTTTCACGCTTTCTTTCCACTTTTGCACTTATTTTCACCACTTTTTCATTTTTTTACCATGCATCATGTTTTGTTATTTTCTTTGTATGCTGCATTGTATATAGTTCTATTTTCTTTTATCTTTGTTTCTTTCATCTTTTGCTAGAGATAATTTTTCTGTGATGATGATGACGTGGTGTCAGCTTATCTACATATGCCTGCTATTTTGTCACGTCATAGCTTTTGTTTCAGATATCATATGCTATGTCCTGCTTTGCATTTTGAAATAGTAACCCACTCTTTTCATGTATGAATATGGATGAAATTCTATTATTAGCTGATGTCTGATGATTCATATGTATGCTTATCATAGAAAACACACCAAGCTTCACGCATTGTCTGCTTATATTTGGAGTGCTGCTTTCCTCTCTCATATCACTTCTTATTGCATGAATTGTACGCTTCACTTTCAGGTTGATTGAATGTTTGCTAGGATGATATATCTGGACTAGTTTACTTTTTGTGATTAAACTGAGTAGATTATATTGCTCTGCTGAAAGTTGTCATGCACGTCCTATAGAGTGAACTGAGTGATACATTGATTTCTTTCTCCACATATCTTGAGCATTATTTCTCTACTTGAAATTCATTGGTGAACCCCCCTAGCAAAATCTATTATCGGCATTTCCCCGCTATTAACTTCCATGCTCCAAATCCCCAAAATCAAAAAGAAAAAATATATACTTGTATATCCTTCTCCCTTTTGATTTGGGATCGCTTATGTATATATGTCTACTGCAAAAAAATGAGAAAAATTGAGAAAAAGAAAAGAAAAGAGAAAAAGAAGTTCATAACGATCCCATCTCATACTCTTTCTCTCATTCTTCCCTCTTTTGTTTTATTTTTACTTTTTTGGAGCTTCAAAAGAAATGGGGAATGTACATATTGATTTGTTTATGCCACCACGCTTATGGATAAGCTTGGGGGAGAGGATCCAATGATGTGTGAGAGAGTGACTACTTGACGGTGCATGACAACCTAGGCTAAGTAATTTTCTATACTCGGTGAGATTGCTAAAGTTTCACGAAATCCAGAAATCAACACTTAGCATTCATTTCATGAAAACCATGCTTTTCTATTCTTACTATTCCATATCGTGTGATATCTCTTATACTCCTTATAGAAAGCATTCAATTGAAAAGTGTGTGATCTATGGTTATGCATACCGCTTTAGATGCTTCAGGTGATGTTAATCCTAGAATGATTCCATATTTCATGCTATTTTGATATTTTGGGGTTTTCTATATCGAATGCATCAATTATACTATGATATCAAAATAAAAGTCTTTGACGTGTGTTTTATATTCGATGTATGCTATATGAGTAAGCAAAACCCACGTCCTGAGAAAAATGGTCTAGCACCCCCCTTCTTCGCCTTCTATTCTATTTTTATTTTTTGTTTTCATTTTCATTTCTTTTATTTTTCCCTCTTTTCCATCATTTTGCCCGTCGGGCTCGCTTTTTACTCATCTTCCTCGAGGACGAGTAAGAGGTAAGCTTGGGGGATTTTGATCGCTCCGTATTTTATACCCTTTTTCTGCATGTTTGCATGCCACTTTGATCGCTCATATCGCGTTTTTCATGATTATTCGACAATATTGCGATGCTTTTCACGATTTCTTGTTTTTGTCGTATTTCAGGAGATATTGACCGATTCGGAGTGATTTTGAGATCAAAAGGATTTGCACCCACTCTGGAGTGTCACCCGATGCTCTTTTGAGGGTTATTTGGCGATGGAAGACAAGTGGGAGAAGAAAGAACGTCGTAGGAGCGACGAGGAAGCGAAAAGACGAAGATTGGGCCTTTGCAGCATCTCACTCGGCCGAGTGAACCACCCACTCGGTCGAGCAAGAAGACCACTCGGCCGACCAGACCGGACACGCATCAACAGAAGAAAATAGGCGTGCACTAGGCCGAGTGACGATAGTCCACTCGGTCGAGCATGGAAACCACCTCGCCCAAGTGGCATGAGAATCGGCGCTTCGAAAACGGTCGACTTACTGTTATTTTACAGGCTTTTCAGAGCTTCCACTCGGCCGAGCAAGAATTGCCCCTCGGCCGAGTGAGTAAATCTACTCGGCCGAGTCACCTCCAAAGACAGACCCCCAAAAATCCCCAACTTACTGTAATTTTACAGGGTTTGTCACTCGGCCGAGTGACATTTATCACTCGGCCGAGTGAGCCGCCCCGCCTGTAGCTTAAACTGCGATTTTTGAGCTTCGCAGGGGCATTTTTGTCACGATTTTTTGGGCAATTTTGAGGGGTATTTAAACCCAGTTTTTGCCCTAGTTAGGGAGAGCTTTTTGATACTTTTGGCAGCCTTTTTAGATAGCTTTTTTAGGGATTTAGATTTAGGTTTGTTGAGAGATTAGAAAGGGGATTCTTGTTGGATGCTATTGGATTCACATTGGTTTGCCCCTTTTCTCATTAAAAACTCTATTTTTGTTATTGATTTCTCTATTGCAATGATTTATGCTGAATTTTCTATTGAATTTCTTATGAATAGCATGATGAGTAGTAAGTAGTTTTATTGCTCTAGGGCATGGGGATGAACCCTATGAACCCTATTTCTAATTTGTGATGAATTGGTGAAATTTTTGCTAGAATTGATTAGGGTTAGGTTGAGATTGATTTATTACGGATAGTTAGGGATTCATATCGATTGGGACTTGCAAGAGATTGGGTCCCAAATGATAGGAAGCCCTAGAAATTCGATTTAGGTTTACGATTGGAATTTTCTAGAATTGGTTTGCAAGAGATTGGACCAAGGCTAGGGGTTTTAATCGTATTTCTATACAAATACCAGTTTGCAAGAGATTGGACGGGTAGGAACTATCTCAACCTAGGTCGTAGCTTGAGTTTGCACGAGAGTGGGCTCGACATGCGATTGAACGATGATGTCGATACTAATGCTAGCGGTTTAGGTTAGGGTTTGCAAGAGATTGGGCCCTAACCTAGGTTTGCTATAGACCGGCAATAGCACGAGAGCGTGAGCTTGGTTCCACATTTAGTTGCAACTAGTTCACCCAAAATTCAAGTCTAGCAATGGCGTAACCTACGAATTACAACGACGAGATACGGTTTGTAGCGGGGATTCCCTATCCCTAGGCGTTTTATTTCATTGATATTTCCATCGATATATGAATGATTGTGACAATTTTACCCCGTATTATTCTTGACCATTCCGATAGCTAGGTGATTAGAACGAGACACTGTTATTGCACCTCCCTGAGTTCGATACCCACTCGCCACTTGACCGTGCGCTTGCAGTAAGACTACAAGTCGCTCGTCCCGGTTGCGTGTGCACGCCGGGCGGCGATCATACTCTCATGTAGAAATTAACTTGAACTGCTCTTCATCCACTGCAGTAAAGATAGCATTCACGGCCTTAAAAATTTCCAGAGCCGCTTGTTCTTCTTCGGGACTCCAGTCTTTAGCCTGTTTGAATTGTTCCTTTCCTTCTTTGTCATCTTGAACTGGAGGAGTCCATCCTTCTATTGTGGCCACCCAAGCCTTCTCATCAAGAGACTTGATAAACGCTCGCATCTGAGACTTCAAGTAAGTGTAGTTAGTACTAGTGAGCAGTGGAGGACAAGTCACGGATGCACCTTCCTTCGTATTCATGGATAGCGTACTAAAACACATGATCACACCCACTTTGACAACACAAAGTAGCACGGATGACCTGCTCTGATACCAATTGAAATTTAGTACGCAGGCACAACCAATAAACACACAAGAAAAATAGAGCAACCATGGTGACACAAAGAAATTGGTAACGCAGTTCGGTGCGCACACCTACATCTGCGGAGCCTCGTCCAGAAAATCAAATAACTCCACTAAGTATTAATGATTACAAACACCAATACCACTTATTACTAAGGGAAACAATCTCCCCCTCAATACACACCGTTAGGGGTGATCTCAATCAACCCCGTGGAGTAATTTGCGCAAGCTCCCCTTGAGTGCAAGATCCCCTTGCTAAACTGACAAAGATCAACTCCCTTGATCCCCTACCTCTGTAGTAGTCAGCCTCCTCCCGGAGCTCCTTGCAGCTTTCGCAAAAGCTGTCGTTGAAGTCGTAACCCTGGCCGCCAATCTTCATTACTCTTTTAAATGAACTCTCCCCCTCAATTATGGAGCCGTTAAAGGAAGTAAACGCAATCAAATCTGGGAAGATTGGACGTCCGCAATTAACGAATCCCAGCTAGGAAATTGGTTTCGCCTCAACTTCTAAAAACAGCAATAACCATAAGTGGGCGAAAAACATCCTCTCTCTACAACTGTCTCGATCAAAGCGAGAGATACTCGATCCCAACAGAATCTCCAACGATTCTTCAAATGACCGAAAAAAACACCCAAGCCGTAGAAGGCAAAAACCAGCAACTAGACAACCTCCCATCTTTAATGCGCCCAGGCTTAAACAACATCTCCAAAAGCCTGAAGCAGTATGTTGGACGTTATGTTCAACATTATGTTCAACACATTATTCAACATTCTCCATACCACACGCTGAAGTAGTATGGTGGTTAAATGATGATGCTAGAGGTGTTTCGACCACACAGAGTGGGTACGGCACCCTAGCGGGTTTGGGGGAAATACCGTGTAGGGGTGACAGTACAAGGACATGACCTGTTACTTAGGAGTCGCGGCCGTTGCTACACTGACTGTGTGTTGAGCTTCAGTAGAGTTGTTTAGACCCACGTCCTGTCGACTGGAGTGGGAAGGCCTCGTTAAGCTTCACACAGTGCGCAATACCACTGGCGGGTGCCTTTGTCGTCCCCACTTCGGGACGAGTCTGGTCCTCGTATTCGAGTCTCGTACACGATATTTCCAAACTTCACATAATCATTAAACAAGAAGATAATAATGAAATCAATTATTGCTATGATATGTGGTGTGTGGTAGTTCCTTAGTGTGCGTTTGAGTTTCTCTACTGGTCACGCGTTGACGTGTCCCCTCCCCGTGGTTTTGGGAGCAGGTACCCAGGAGCAGCGTTTGGAGCCAGACCCTGCCAGATGCCCATAGTCTTTCTAGTTTGTTTGAGAGTGTTCCTCGTAATAAGAATGTGGGTGTACGTGGGTTTGGTGAGAGATGAGGTTGTAGTTGTTGTTCCCACTTCTATGGCCAATGTTGTAGTTCTGTTTTGTTGTACTTCCGGTCAGGTGCAGTTGTACATATGTCAGTCAATGGACTCTGTGGGCTTGCAATAGTGACTGTATCTGTGATGTGGTTGTGACTTTCCTTTTCTGCAGTAGTAGTTGAAGTAATTTTGTTTTGTGCTGATGTCCTTGTTCAGTTGTAACTTTACTTTTCTATTGTACTGTTTTGTGTTGTTCCAGTGTGAGTAGTGGCCTGCTATTTGTTTGTTCTTTATCCTTGGTGCAATACCGCGGCCTGTCAGGTGGCCGTCCCCTCTGTCTAGGGATGTGGAAAAAAATTCCCTCCCTTGAGTAGTAGGGTGACCGGGGCGTGACAGGTTTTGTGGTGACCCATGCAGGTCCACTAACACTGCGACACACGTAAGAACGGCACAGAGTATGCTCTGATTTATCAGCAGGAAGTACTAATCCGTACTTCATTATCTTATACTGCAAGATGGATAGCGGCAACAGACCCTCGAATGGAGGCTCTGGAGGCCCTCGAGCGATTGAGAGCCCCCAGTCTGGGGCAATGCCTATCGATCCAGAACTTATGACTAAGGTCTTGACTGGGATGTTGGAGTGTATTACTGAGCTAAAGCAAGGTGACCCGGTGAGACAGCCGACTGCTACATATCGATTGTTCAAGGATTTACACCCCAAGCCTTTCATGGGAAGTGAAGAGGGTCTTGAGGTGGACGAATGGTTGAGCCAGAAGGAAGACTGCTTGACCTTAGTGGATGCCCCTCGTAAGGAGTGGGTGGATGCAGCCAGGCGAAGCCTTACTTTTGCAGCCCGTGATTGGTGGAATGCTCAGGAGTGTCGCCTAAAGGGAGCAACACTTACTTGGGAAGAGTTCAGGAAACTCTTCGAGGCGACGTATCTTCCTAATACAGCTAAGGAAGAGTTGCGGTTGCGTTTTAAGAATTTAAAGCAGGGGCAGAAGACCGTTGATCAGTATGATGTAGAGTTTTTTCCACTTAGCAAATACGCCCCAGAGTTGGTGAATACTGAGGCCAGCAGGGCTAGACGCTTCAAAACGGGTCTTCATCCCGACTATAGAGGAGCTATGTCTACCTCTGATCTGCCTACTCAGGAGGCAGTACTACCAGTAGCTAGGCGACATGAGTTACATCTCCGTAGTATTGGGAAGTTTCCAACAGTTAGCAGTCGACCTCATATGGCGCAGAAGACTGATGCGAGACCAGTGCATAGTACACAGTTTCCAAGGCCTGCTCAGAGTGCTCAGTTTAAGAGGCTAGGAGTTCCACCTCATGTTCAGAGGCATGCAGCTTGCTTCCACTGTGGCAAGCCTGGACACTTGGCAAGAGATTATAGGGCATGGCTGCAGAGGCGATGTTTTGGTTGTGGAGGCCAGGGACATGTTCAGAGAGAGAGTCCACGTGGTTGACAGATGGTGCCTGGAGGACTTGGTGCGGTGCACAGTAGCAGTAGCGACCGGCATTTCTACTGGCCCCTCAGCGTCTTCCACTCCCAGCTCCTCCGAGACCAATGCAGCCACGATCGAGGGGACCGCCTAGAGGACAGCAGTGTCAGGTGGTGACAGGAGCAGCTCCCGCTCCTCAGCAGCGTCAAACCTTCCACTTAGCTGCAGTAGCTGAGGAGGGCACCAGTGGAGTTATTACTGGTGAGTTTTTGGACCCTTCAGTTATTTATGCGTGTTGTTTTAGCCTTATATGAGTAGCTGTTTAGTCGTTCTTTCCCATCAATATGTGTTGTTAGAATTGCGTCTTTTCCTGCTGTAGCGTTGTTTGATACTGGAGCGTCCCATTGTTTCCTTTTTCGTGAATTTGTGAGTAAGATTCAGATAGCAGTGGATGCTTTCACTTTTAATTGAAATGTTAATACGGAAAATGGGATAGTTCGTAGTTCCTCCGGTATGAGGAATTGCGCGATAGAGATCGTTGGGTTAGAATTGTATGCCGATTTCTTAATAATAGATTTACCCAACTATGAGGCAGTATTGGGCATGGATTGGTTGGAGAAATTTTATGCCAAGATCGATTATAGGCGGAGGAGGACAGTCTTCAGAGTTCCTGGTCAGGCTGAGTTTGTGTTTCATAGTGGGACTGATAAGTGTGAACCCGTGAGGTTCAGAGCTATACCAATGGATGCTCAGGCGATGGTTATGGAGACCAAGTGGGTACTTCCAGAAGTTGTTATAAATTTTCCTGATGTGTTCCCCGATGACACATATGGACTTCCTCCAGACAGATCATTGGAGTTCACCATTGATTTGATACCAGGGACTCTACCGATATCGAAAGCTCCTTGTCGCATGGCTCCGCCAGAGTTGGATGAGCTTAGAAATCAGTTGACTGATTTATCGGGTCGTGGGCTGATACGACCCATTGTTTCCCTGGGGAGCGCCTGTTTTGCTGGTAAACAAAAAGGATGGTTCTCGAAGGTTGTGTATTGATTATCGGGAACTTAAAAAGGCGACGGTGAAGGATAAGTATCCTCTCCCTTGCATCGATGAAATTTTCGATCAGTTAGGTGGGACCCGAGTTAATTCTAAGCTGGATTTACAAAGTGGGTACCATAAAGTCAAGGTTCGAGAATCTGGTATTTCCAAGACTACATTTCGGACCCGATATGGGCAATATGAGTTTCGGGTGTGCCTTTTGGAGTTACGAATGTGCCAGCTACTTTTATGAGGTTGATGGATCAGGTTTTCTTTGATTATTTGGACAAGTTTGTGGTGGTATTCATTGATGATATTTTGGTGTATTCCAGAGACGAGGCAGAACATGCTGAGCATTTGAGAACCGTGTTAGAAATGTTGAGACAGCACCAGCTTTATGCTAAGTCTAATAAATGTCAATTCTGGTTGACTAAGGTTGCATTCCTTGGACATATCATATCGGGTGAGGGAATATCAGTTGACCCTGAGAAGATCGCTGTTGTGGAAGAGTGGCCTGTTCCGAGATCGATCGCTGAGATTGGAAATTTTCTGGGTGTTGTTGGATATTACCGAAAGTTTATCAAGGATTTCTCGAAGATCGTGGTGCCTTTGACGAACCTTACGAAGAAAGATGTACCTTATGTTTGGTCTGATGAGTGCCAGCGTGCACTGGAAGAGTTGAAATGTCGTTTGACGACCACCCCTGTGTTGACAATTTCGGATCGATTGGGTGGAATCAAAATTTTCTGTGATGCGTCCGGTAGAGGTTTGGGATGTGTTCTGCACCAGCATAGGCATGTGGTGGAATATGCTTCTAGATTGTTAAAAGTCCATGAGCAAAATTATCCCACCCATGATTTAGAATTAGCGGCAGTCATTTTTGCCCTGAAACTGTGGAGACATTTCTTGTTCGGTGAACGAGTCAAGATTTATACTGATCAGAAGAGCCTGAAGTATGTTTTCACTCAGCGAGAACTCAACATGAGACAGCGCAGATGGCTCGAGTTGATGGCAGAATACGATATTGATCTTATGTATCACCCACGCAAGGTCAATGTGGTTCCGGATGCTCTTAGCCGGTTGCCAGCAGTATTGAGATTGACTTCTCAGCCGCAGCTTTGCTGGGCTTTACGACAAATGGAGATCTAAATTGTGCTTCCAGGAAGTCAAGCAGTTGATATGGATTTGCTAATTCGGTCAGATTTGGTGGATCGAATTAAAGCAGCTCAATTTGAGGATGAGAAACTAAAGAAGCTTCGCGAGCAAGTAGAAGCTGGTCGTCGAACAGACTTCTGCATTGACGAGGATGGTTCTTTGAGATTTGGCAGTCGAGTTTGTGTACCCGTTGGAATTACTCGGGAAGAACTGTTGAAAGAGGCACACAGTTTCCTGTATTCTATTCATCCAGGAGGTACGAAGATGTATCGCGATTTGAGGCAGTATTTTTGGTGGCATGGCATGAAGCGTGAAGCGGATAAGAGTGTGGCGGCATGTATTGTATGTCAGCAAATGAAGGCCGAACATCAGAGAGCTACAGGTTTGCTTCAGCCTCTTCCTATTCCTGAGTGGAAGTGGGAGCATGTGACGATGGATTTTGTGACCGGTTTGCCTTGCACGCTGAAGGGTCATGATGCTATTTGGGTTAAAGGGGATCGATTGACGAAATCAGCGCATTTCGTTCCTTTCCGAGTTGGTCAGTCCACAGATATTTTAGACAAGAGGTATATGGAGGAGGTAGTGAGACTTCATGGGGTTCACGTATGCATAGTATCAGATCGAGACTCGAGATTCATGTCTCATTTTTGGAAAAGTCTGCAAGCCAGCTTGGAAACCAATCTCGGCTTCAGTACTACTTATCACACTCAGACAGATGGTCGGTCTGAGCGCGTGATTCAGATTCTGGAGGATATGTTGAGGACTTGTGTGCTGGAATTCCAGGGGTCTTGGGGCGATTATTTGCATCTTATCGAGTTTGCTTTTAATAACAGTTATCATGCAAGTATTGGTATGGCACCGTTTGCAGCCCTCTATGGATGGAAATGCCGATCACCACTTAGTTGGGATGATGTGGGAGCCCGTGAGTTATTGGGACCAGATAAGGTGGTCGAGACTATTGACGTGGTACGGACGATTCGTGAGAATCTCAGGATTGCTCAGGATCGCAATAAGCATTGGGCGGACACTAAGAGACGACCACTTGAATTCCAACCTGGTGATTATGTATTTTTGAAAGTTTCACCCACCCGAGGTACTATTCGATTTGGGTGTCAAGGGAAGTTAAGCCCCAGATATGTTGGTCCGTTCGAGATCTCAGCTTGTATGGGTAAGGTGGCTTGTAGATTGGTGCTTCCACCATCTCTTGAAGGAATTCATGATGTATTTCACGTATCCCAACTTCTAGGCTTTGTGGGAGATCCCAGTCTGATTGTGGCCCTTACTGATATAGAGGTACGTCCAGATATGACATATGAGCAGCAGCCTGTGGCGATCCTCGATCGGAAGCAGAAGACACTACGAAAAAAGGCTATGGATCTAGTGTGAGTGATGTGTCGCCAGGAGTCACCTGGAGAATCTACTTGGGAACGTGAGGACGAGATGCGAAAGAAATATACATATTTGTTTATATAATTAACTCTCATGACTATATATCATTTATATCCCAGTGGATTCGTATATTTGTATCCCAGTGAATTAACTCTCATGACGATTAGAGCTATAGATTACACTCTGATGTTCATGTTAATGATAATTTCCACCCTATGGGTTAGTTGCTCTTTTTTTATTATGAAGCAATTGATGATTATATGGTAGTTGTTGTGAGTATTGGCAAATTGAAAGTGATGGAAGTAATGTGGTAAACTGAAATTGATGGAGCAACTAAACCCTAGGGTGGTTAAATGATGACGCTAGAGGTGTTCCAACCACACAGAGTGGGTACGGCACGCTAGGCGGGTTTGGGGGAAATACCGTGTAAGGGTGACAGTTCGAGGACATGACCTGTTACTTAGGAGTCACGGCCGTTGCTACACGGACTGTGCATTGAGCTTTAGTAGAGTTGTTGAGACCCACGTCCTGTCGACTGGAGTGGGAAGGCCATGTTAAGCTTCACACAGTGCACAGTACCACTGGCGGGTGCCTTTGTCGTCCCCACTTCGGGACGAGTCTGGTCCTCGTATTCGAGTCTCGTACATGATATTTCCAAACTTCACATAATCATTAAACAAGAAGATAATAATGAAATCAATTGTTGCTATGATATGTGGTGTGTGGTAGTTCCTTAGTGTGCGTTTGAGTTTCTCTACTGGTCACGCGTTGACGTGTCCCCTCCCCGTGGTTTTGGGAGCTGGTACCCAGGAGCAGCGTCTGGAGCCGGACCCTGCCAGACGCCCATAGTCTTTCTAGTTTGTTTGAGAGTGTTCCTCGTAATAATAATGTGGGTGTACGTGGGTTTGGTGAGAGATGAGGTTGTAGTTGTTATTGCCACTCCTGTGGCCAGTGTTGTAGTTCTGCTTTGTTGTACTTTCGGTCAGGTGCAGTTGTACATATGTCAGTCAGTGGACTCTGTGGGCTTGCAGTAGTGACTGTAACTGTGATGTGGTTGTGACTTCCCTTTTCTGCAGCAGTAGTTGAAGTATTTTTGTTTTGTGGTGATGTCCTTGTTCAGCTGTACCTTTACTTTTCTTTTGTATTGTTTTGTGTTGTCCAGTGTGTGGCATGTTGTTTGTTTGTTCTTTATGCTTGGTGCAATATCGCGGCCTGTCAGACGGTCGTGCCCTCTGTCCCGGGATGTGGAAAAAAAATTCCCTCTCTTGAGTAGTAGGGTGATCGGGGCATGACAGGTTTTATGGTGGCCCATGCAAGTCCATTAACACTACGACACACGTAAGAACAGCACAGAGTATGCTCTGATTTATCAGTAGGAAGTACTAATCCGTACTTCATTATCTTATACTGCAGGATGGATAGCGGCAACGGACCCTCGAATGGAGGCTCTGAAGGCCCTCGAGTGATTGAGAGTCCCCAGTCTGGGGCAATGCCTATCGATCCAGAACTTATGACTAAGGTCTTGACTGGGATGTTGGAGTGTATTACTGAGCGAAAGCAAGGTGACCCGATGAGACAGCCGACTGCTACATATCGATTGTTCAAGGATTTACACCCCAAGCCTTTCATGTGAAGTGAAGAGGGTCTTGAGGTGGACGAATGGTTGAGCCAGGTGGAAGACTGCTTGACCTTAGTGGATGCCCCTCGTAAGGAGTGGGTGGATGCAGCCAGGTGATGCCTTACTTTTGCAGCCTGTGATTGGTGGAATGCTCAGGAGTGTCGCCTAAAGGAAGCAACACTTACTTGGGAAGAGTTCAGGAAACTCTACAAGGCGATATATCTTCCTGATACAGCTAAGGAAGGGTTGCGGTTGTCTTTTTGAGAATTTAAAGCAGGGGCAAAAGACCGTCGATCAGTATGATGCTGAGTTTTCGCAACTTAGCAAATATGCCCCAGAGGTTGTGAATACTGAGGCCAGCAGGGCTAGACGCTTCAGAACGGATCTTCATCCCGATTATAGAGGAGCTATATCTACCTCTGATCTACCTACTCAAGAGGCAGTACTGGCAGCAGCTAGGCGACATGAGTTACATCTCCATAGTATTGGGAAGTTCCCAACAGTTAGCGGTCGACCTCGTTTGGCTCAGAAGACTACTGCGAGACCAGTGCAGAGTGCACAGTTTTCGAGGCCTACTCAGAGTGCTCTGTTTAAGAGGCCATAAGTTCCACCTCAGGTTCAGAGGCAGCCAGCTTGCTTCCACTGTGGCAAGCCTGGACACTTGGCAAGAGATTGTAGGGCATGGCTGCAGAGGCGATGTTTTGGTTGTGGAGGCCAAGGACATGTTCAGAGAGAGTGTTCGCGTGGTCAATAGATGGTGCCTGGAGGACTTGGTGCGTTGCACGGTAGAGTAGCGACCAGCACTTCTACTGGCCCCTCAGCATCTTCCACTCCCAGCTCCTTCGAGACCAATGCAGCCAGGACCGAGGGGACCGCCCAGAGGACAGCAGTGTTAGGTGGCGATAGGAGCAGCTCCCGCTCCTCAGCAGCATCAGACCTTCCACTTAGCTGCAGTAGCTGAGGAGGGCACCAGTGGAGTTATTACTGGTGAGTTTTTGGACCCTTCAGTTATTTATACGAGTTGTTTTAGCCTTCTATAAGTAGATGTTTAGTCATTCTTTCCCATCAATAGGTGTTGTTAGAATTACGTTTTTTCTTGCTGTAGCGTTGTTCGATACTGGAGCGTCCGATTATTTCTTTTTTCGTGAATTTGTGAGTAAGAATCAGATAACAATGGATGCTTTCACTTTTAATTGGAATGTCAATACGGGAAATGGGATAGTTCGTAGTTCCTCCGGTATGAGGAATTGCCCGATAGAGATCGTTGGGTTAGAATTGTATGCCGATTTCTTAATAATAGATTTACCCAACTATGAGGCAGTATTAGGCATGGATTGGTTGGAGAAATTTTATGCCAAGATCGATTGTAGGCGGAGGAGGATAGTCTTCAGAGTTCCGGGTCAGGCTGAGTTTGTGTTTCATTATGGGACTGATAAGAGTGAACCTGTGAGGTTCAGAGCTACACCGATGGATGCTCAGGCGATGGTTATGGAGACCGAGTGGGTACTTCCAGAAGTTATTAGAGATTTTCCTGATGTGTTCTCGATGACATATATGGACTTCCTCCAGACAAATCATTTGAGTTCACTATTGATTTGATATCAGGGACTCAACCGATATCGAAATCTCCTTGTCACATGGCTCCGCCAGAGTTGGATGAGCTTAGAAATCAGTTGACTGATTTATCGGGTCGTGGGCTGATACGACCCAGTGTGTTTCCCTGGGGAGCGCCTGTTTTGCTGGTAAACAAAAAAGGATGGTTCTCGAAGGTTGTGTATTGATTATCGGGAACTTAAAAAAGCGACGGTGAAGGATAAGTATTCTCTCCCTCGCATCGATGAAATTTTCGATCAGTTAGGTGGGACCCAAGTTTATTCTAAGCTGGATTTACGAAGTGGGTACCATCAAGTCAAGGTTCGTGAATTTGATATTCCCAAGACTGCATTTCGGAGGGGCAATATGAGTTTCTGGTGTGCCTTTTGGAGTAACGAATGTGCCAGCTACTTTTATGAGGTTGATGAATCAGGTTTTCTTTGATTATTTGGACAAGTTTGTGGTGGTATTCATTGATGATATTTTAGTGTATTCCTGAGACGAGGCAAAACATGCTGAGCATTTGAGAACCATGTTAGAAATGTTGAGACAGGACCAGCTTTATGCTAAGTCTAGTAAGTGTCAGTTCTGGTTGACTAAGGTTGCATTCCTTGGACATATCATATCAGGTGAGGGAATATCAGTTGACCCCGAGAAGATCGATGTTGTGGAAGAGTGGCATGTTCCGAGATCGGTCATTGAGATTAGAAGTTTTCTGGGTTTTGTCGGATATTACCGGAAGTTTATCAAGGATTTCTCAAAGATCGCGGTGCCTTTGACGAACCTTACGAAGAAGATGTACCTTATGTTTGGTCTGATGAGTGCCAGCATGCACTGGAAGAGTTGAAATGTCGTTTGACGACCGCCCCGGTGTTGATAATTCCTGATCGATCGGGTGGAATCGAAATTTTCTGTGATGCGTTCGGTAGAGGTTTGGGATATGTTCTGCACCAGCATGGGCATGTGGTGGCATATGCTTCTAGATTGTTAAAAGTCCGTGAGAAAAATTATCCCACCAATGATTTAGAATTGGCGGCAGTCATTTTTGCCCTTAAACTGTGGAGACATTTCTTGTTGGGTGATCGAGTGAAGATTTATATTGATCAGAAGAGCCTGAAGTATGTTTTCACTCAGCGAGAACTCAACATGAGACAGCGTAGATGGCTCAAATTGATGGCAGAATACGATATTTATCTTATGTATCACCCAGGCAAGGTCAATGTAGTTCCAGATGCTCTTAGCCGGTTGCCAGCAGTATTGAGATTGACTTCTCAGCCGCAGCTTCGCTGGGCTTTGTGACAGATGGAGATCTAGATTGTGCTTCCAGGAAGTCTGGCAGTTGATATGGATTTGCTAATTCGGTCAGATTTGGTGGATCGAATTAAAGCAGCTCAATCTGAGGATGAGAAACTGAAGAAGCTTCATGAGGAAGTAGAAGCTGGTCTTCGAACAGACTTCTGCATTGACGAGGATGGTTCTTTGAGGTTTGGCAGTCGAGTTTGTGTACCCGTTGGAATTATTCGGGAAGAACTGTTGAAAGAGGCACACAGTTTCCCGTATTCTATTCATCCAGGAGGTACGAAGATGTATCGCAATTTGAGGCAGTATTTTTGGTGGCATGGCATGAAGCGTGAAGCGGCTAAGAGTGTGGCGGCATGTATTGTATGTCAGCAAGTGAAGGCCGAACCTCAGAGAGCTGCATGTTTGCTTCAGCCTCTTCCTATTCCTGAGTGGAAGTGGGAGCATGTGACGATGGATTTTGTGACGGGTTTGCCTTGCATGCTGAAGGGTCATGATGCTATTTGGGTGATAGTGGATCAATTGACAAAATCAGCGCATTTCTTCCTTTCCGAGTAGGTCAGTCCACAGATATTTTGGCCTAAAGGTATATGGAGGAGGTAGTGAGACTTCATGGGGTTCACGTCTGCATAGTATCATATCGAGACTCGAGATTCACGTCTCATTTTTGGAAAAGTCTGCAAGCTAGCTTGGGAACCAATCTCAGCTTCAGTACTGCTTATCACCCTCAGACAGATGGTCGGTCTGAGTGCATGATTCAGATTCTAGAGGATATGTTGAGGACTTTTGTGCTGGAATTCCATGGGTCTTGAGGCGATTATTTGCATCTTGTCGAGTTTGCTTATAATAACAGTTATCAGGCAAGTATTGGTATTGCACCATTTGCAGCCCTCTATGGAAGGAAATGTCGACCACCACTTAGTTGGGATAATATGGGAGACCATGAGTTATTGGGACCAGATATGGTGGTTGAGACTATTGACGTGGTATGGACGATTCGTGAGAATCTCAGGATTGCTCAGGATCGCTATAAGCATTGGGCGGACACTAAGAGACGACCACTTGAATTCCAACCTGGTGATTATGTATTTTTGAAAGTTTCACCCACCCGAGGTACTATTTGATTTGGGCGTCAAGGGAAGTTAAGCCCCAGATATGTTGATCCGTGCGAGATCTCAGCTTGTGTGGGTGAGGTGGCTTATATATTGGTGCTTCCACCATCTCTTGAAGGAATTCATGATGTATTTCATGGATCCCAACTTCGAGGCTTTATGGGAGATCCCAGTCTGATTGTGGACCATGCTGATATAGAGGTACGTCCAGATATGACATATGAGCAGCAGCCTGTGGCGATTCTCGATCGGAAGCAGAAGACACTGCAAAAAAAGTTGTGGATCTAGTGTGAGTGATGTGGCACCAGGAGTCACTTGGAGAATCTACTTGGGAACGTGAGGACGAGATGCGAGAGAAATATCCATATTTGTTTATGTAATTAACTCTCATGTCTATATATCATTTGTATCCCAGTGGATTCGTATGTTTGTATCCCAGTGAATTAACTCTCATAACGATTAGAGCTGTAGATTACACTCTGATGTTCATGTTAATGATAATTTCCACCCTATGGGTTAGTTGCTCTTTTTTTATTATGAAGCAGTTGATGATTATATGGTAGTTGTTCTGAGTATTGACAAATTGAATGTGATGGAAGTAATGTAGTAAACTGAAATTGATGGAGCAACTAAACCCTAGGGTGGTTAAATGCTGATGCTAGAGGTGTTTCGACCACACAGAGTAAGTACGACACCCTAGGCGGGTTTGGGGGAAATACTGTGTAGGGGTGACAGTACAAGGACATAACCTGTTACTTAGGAGTCGTGGCCGTTGCTACACGGACTGTGCATTGAGCTTCAGTAGAGTTGTTGAGACCCACGTCCTGTCGACTGGAGTGGGAAGGCCCCGTTAAGCTTCACACAGTGCGCAATACCACTGGCGGGTGCCTTTGTTGTCCCCACTTCGAGACGAGTCTGGTCCTCATATTCGAGTCTCGTACACGATATTTCCAAACTTCACATAATCATTAAACAAGAAGATAATAATGAAATCAATTGTTGCTATGATATGTGTTGTGTGGTAGTTCCTTAGTGTGTGTTTGAGTTTCTCTACTGGTCACGCGTTGATGTGTCCCCTCCCCATGGTTTTGGGAGCAGGTACCCAGGAGCAGCGTCTGGAGCCGGACCCTGCCAGACGCCCATAGTCTTTCTAGTTTGTTTGAGAGTGTTCATCGTAATAAGAATGTGGGTGTACGTGGGTTTGGTGAGAGATGAGGTTGTAGTTGTTGTTGCCACTCCTGTGGCCAGTGTTGTAGGTTTTGTTGTACTTCTGATCAGCTGCAGTTGTACATATGTCATTCAGTGGACTCTGTGGGCTTGCAGTAGTGACTGTATCTGTGATGTGGTTGTGACTTCCCTTTTTTGCAGCAGTAGTTGAAGTACTTTTGTTTTGTGCTGATGTCGTTGTTGAGCTGTACCTTTCTTTTCTGTTGTACCGTTCTTTGTTGTTCCAGTGTGAGTAGTGGACTGCTGTTTGTTTGTTCTTTACGCTTGTGCAATACTGCGGCCTGTCAAGCGGCCGTCCCCTCTATCTCGGGATGTGGGGAAAAAATCCCACACTTGAGTAGTGGGGGCGTGACAAGCATTCAAGCTCACACTTCAAGCATTTATTGCTTCATTCTTGGACAAGTAGTAAGTGTTATCTTCTCTCATATTAGAGCACTACACACACACACACATAGCCTTCACTTCTAAGTAAGTTTATATTGAGGCATATGTTTTTGTGTTATTTCATATTAATGATTTCAATCACAATTTCTTTTCTCTTGTGAGATATACTCTCGGGTTGTGAGAGTGGAACATTCCCGGTTTGTGAAAAGTGGTGTTAAAGTGTATTGGATTTACACTTACCGGTATTTGGCAAGTGGGATATTAGTGGATTACTAATCACTAGTGAGTTACTAGTGGGTTGCTAGAGTAGAATTCCAAGGAGTTGAGAATTGACTTAGGGGGATCCAAACCAGTGTATATTCTGTGTTTACGATTGATTTTTTGGGTTGTTGTCTAATTTATTCTATTTCCGCACTATTGGTTGCTAGGGATTTTAATTAGGAGACTAACCACAGACAAGTTTCCTTTTTAATTTCATAAAACACTATTCACTCCCTAGTGTTTTCCCCATAGTTTCGGATCCTACATAGTAATGATATGAACACAAGGAATTGTTTACACTTCAAACTATCTAAAAGACTAACCATAGACAAGTTTCCGTCCAAAGACATGAATAGGAAACTAAATTTTCCAGGAGTGTCAAATACTTTGATGTTTTTTCTCCAAAACACCATAATCTTTGGAAATTAAATGTAAGTAATAAAAATTTGTTTGTATATAACTATCAAAAACTTTTTCCTTTAAGAAAACTAGCTTTGTTATAAACAAAGGTTAACGGCTAGGAAACCCCTAGCCTCATATACATAATAAACAATGTGGGTGGATACTCAATAGGCCCAGTAGGCCCATCTCATAACACTTACCCTTATCAAACCATCATTGTATACTCGATATATAAATACTGCAGGATCCATAGTGCTTATGTGTATCATAAGGGGTGGATACTTGCAGATCCTAAGTTAGGGATAACTGCCTCGTTAAAAGCTTTAGCTATGGAAAACCCAGTGGGAAAAACCAATAGCCAAGGAAAAAGAGTATAGTTTTCCATAACTTCCCATGATTAGTGGAAGTATTTAGGGGTGGATACTTCTGGTTCCAGAGTCAATGAGGTTGCCTCGTTAAAACCTTTAGCTATGAAAAACCCAGTGGGAAAACCAATAACCAAGGGAAAAGAGTACAACACTACATTTAACTCCCCCTGATCTGTACAAGCTGCAGGCTTGCAGATCTCCTAGGCAACTATACATCAATCTCTTACAGTGTTTCGATAATAAGTACAAAGTACAAGACATCACTCATCTATACAAGACATCGCTCATCTATACAAGTATCGCTCATCTATGGCAGCTACTGAATTTGAGGGAGCTCTTCTGAAGAGGAGTGGTTTGCAGACTCGGTAGGTAGCACCACGTCCATGACCCAGTCATCACTGTTTCTGCGAGGTACTGCAGGACCTGGCTGTGCATACTTATGATTTGCTTCTTGGATTGATGAGCCTCTCGGGATGGTGGGATTGATGTTGCCTTGGAAGCATGCTTTGCTGGTCTACAGGAGTTTGTCGTTCCTTTGTTGTAGTCATCACGATGATCTGTAACCTATACTACAAATACATTTAACATGTTGGATGATCCTTGACCCTTGGAGGTAGCACAGAAGCTACATATATCTGGTCAAGTGGTGCGCTGCAGGCGCTACACTATATCTGGTTAAAGGGTTTACTACCAATGCTTTCTAAAGTCGCGTGCAGTTGGCCAGATAAAGGAGTGTACAAAAGACACTTGAGTAAGGCACTTCAGGACCTAGGATATCCTTCCCCTCTTCCAGCGAACGGAATGTGTCTTAATGTGCATCCATACAACCAGTAGGTGTATTAGTGGATTGCAATTATCCATGTCTCTTCATCAACTAGATGATAATTTCATCTTCTAGATGATAATTCATCTGCTGGATGATTATTCATCTGCTGGATGATTATTTATCTTCTAGATGATGGTTTCATCTTCGGGATGATAATTCATCTTCAGGATGATTATTCATCTTCGGGATGATGGTTTCATCTTCGGGATGATGGTTTCATCTTCGGGATGGTAATTCGTAAGGGTATGTGTCACATCATCCATAGCAACATAGCCTAAAACTTTCTTTACCAATCGCATGGTTTTCGCAACCATGACCAGGGAGCATGATGCATCAGTTTAAATAATTTTGTAAGTGAGTTAAGCTCATCTTACATGGTTACTTCCTGGTTTCTACGAAATAAACCTCTAAGTTATAGCGTTTTGCTTATAGCATACGATTTTATTTATTTATACAATACTCGGTAATCCACTGTTTGATATCTTTTGATATCAGGACTTCAGGTCCAAACACTTCACATTTCATAAGTGAGTCCAACTCAACTTATTATTGCCTTGTTCCACATAATCTGGCCAAATCTCTGCGTTTGCTTCAGGAAATGGAGATTGGGAACGATATCTATGGCAAAATGAAATGTGAGTAATTGTCGACAAGTGTGTTTTATCCAAATACCTCTCCATGTACGTACATTATTCAATTTAATCCAGATTCATCTCTTCTGGAGGTTCTGGAAAGGGATAGGATATGGAGATGAGCTCAATTTTCTGTGGCGGTATTGTTATAGGGTCTCCAGGAGTTATTTCTCGCTTCGGAGCCTTGTGGTATGTCCTCTCATCCATTGAGGATATCCACTTCTGTTACTGGTGGATTGTATCCATTATATTTGGTATGTCAATCCTAACTGGATTTTTAGTAGCAAGGATGTGTGAATTTGACAATATTTATATTGTCAGTAGCTATGTCTATAACTGTTTAACAGTTTCATAAGTGTGGATGTTCATGATCTCATTACAATTCATGATAATCAGATCATAGGTATTACTGATTTAAATGGTCAAATTAAGCTTCAGGCTTGATACGTCTATTTTGCGAAGGCCCAACAACATAGGCCCAAAAGCACAGCCCACCGAACGAAGCCCGAAAGATACGAGTCCGGAGGCCCGACCGCCGATCGGAAGCCCATCTGCGCGGTCAGGCCCGCCCGGCAAAGCCCCATAAGGAGCCCCCAAATATCGATCCGACCCGGCCCCGATAGCGCACGAGTCACTCACCCACTCCTGCGATAACCGTCCCCCCGATCCCGTGACCACTTAATGGCTGTTATGGGGAGGTGCGGGCATGGCGCAGGGAGCGGTGATGGGGGGGCGGATTGAGGGGGCACGATCAAGGGCAGACGAGCGACGAGGGACGGGGGCAATCACGGCTGTAGGTCTATAAAAGGGTTAGAAGGACGACTGGACAAAGGACCGCATCTCAGGTATCTAAAACCTAAGGTACTCCATCAACGACCTTATTCCCCCATTTCATCTCCTTCCTCCCCCGCTCGCACCGTGAGACACCGTTCCGATCTCCTCTCGAGTCGAACCGTCTCCGCCGGGCCTCCTCTTTCAGATCACTGTCTGACTTAGGCATCGGAGGGGATTTGGCCGGAACCAAGGTCCGGCCCCCTGACGAGCGTTCTCGTCTACGCAGGAGGACATCAGATCCACGGGCCGAGGCTTCCTCTCCGCCCCTCGCCGACCACGTAACCAGCTGGACGATCGAGGCTACCCCTCGTCGTCCGACCGCCGAGGCTGAGCACGTCCGTCCGAGGCCGACCGTCTCAACAAGGGCCGAGGCTTCCCCTCGCCCTACCGACGACCGAGGACCCCGATTCGGCCCAGCCGACGTGCTCCCCGCTGTCTGCAACTCCGATTCGCGCCTCGTCTGCACCGACTCGACACACCCGAGGGACCCAAGCGGGCCCCTTGACCACGTTGACCGGGTTGCCCACGGTCAACGCTTTTGTAGTGAGAAAACACTCTGAAACATCTGGCGCCGTCTGTGGGAACCGTAAACTGTCCCACGAAGAAGCAAACCACACCTGCAATGGCACGAGCCAGCAACGGAAGGAAACGCATGCCCCCCATCCCGGAGGAGGGGAATGGCGCATCCAACGGCAACCTCGAAGGCACGCCCGTCAACAATCACCCCGCCCCCACAACTGAAGAGATTGGCAGGTCGGAACTGGCCACACAGGGACAACTCCGTGCCCTGGCCCAGGAGACCAACGCAAACATCCAGACGCTGGTCGTGGTAGTACAGCAGCTCGTCAGCACTGCGCCAGCTAACGGAGGCGCATTGGGCGACGACCATCGTTGGGCGGGGGGTCCCCCGCTCTTACGATCCGCTGTGGTCGACGACCACGGGAACCAAAGACCGAACGCGGAGCGTCGGTTCATGTTGTCCGGCTCCCGCCAGGCGAGATCACGCGCCTCCTCCCCTCATCGTGAAAGGAGCCGAAGAGAAACTGAAGGCACGGGGGACGAATCGGTGAACGCGTCGTCTCGTCGACCACGGTCACCCCACCGCAGGAGAAGCAATCGACACCACTCGAGAGACCGATCGCGGCAGAGCGGGAGCTCCCGCCGGAGGAGCCGGGAACGCCGAGTCAGCCCGACCCCCAGTGTGGCGAGGGCCGTGGAGCCAGCCCCGCCGGCGCCTGTGCCCCCTCCACCACCGAACGAACCAGAGGCAGACGGGTGTCGAACCCCCGGAGGCATCCACGGAGACCGGTGCCCCCTATCACGGAGGATAACCGACGCGCGGGTCCCCTCTCAATTCAAGATCCCGGCGCTGGGGAACTACGACGGGATAGGGGACCCGGGAAACCACGTGATGGAGTATGAGGGGGACATGTCCTTCCAAGGAGCCGACGATGACCTGCTCTGCCGAGGCTTCTATTCTACTCTCAGGGGAGCGGCGAGGACCTGGTACCGCAGCCTACCCAGCCGCTCCATCGACAGCTTCGAAGAACTCACCCAGCTGTTCTGCAAACAGTTCATGGCAGGGAGACAGGTAAAGCCTGATGCTGAACATCTATTTAACATAGTGCAGGGCCCAGCCGAGCCGCTCCGACAGTTCATGCGCCGCTTCAACGCGGAAAGGCTGAACGTGAACAGCCCTCCCGACCTGGTTGTCCAAACGGCCCTTAAGAAAGGGCTGCGCCATAGAGGCCTTAAGAAATCTCTTCACAACGATCCCCCGAAGGACCTCCCAGGGATCATGGCGAGGGCCGAGCGCTTCATGTTGACCGAGGAGACCTTGGCCATTGAGGCAGGAAAGGCCCCTCGGGGGACCAAGCGCGGCGACAGTGGGCGAGGCAGCCCCGAGGGGTACCGGACCGAGAAGAGGCCGAGAAACAGGCAGCGGGGAGAGGGGACAAGGGACGCCACCCCAGACACCGTCCTCGCTCAAGTACAGAAGGAAGAGCACGCCGATCGCCCCCCACTGAAGGTAAAAAGAGGTGGGAAGAATGGGGAGAAGTACTGCAAGTACCACAAGGACAATGGCCACGACACTGAAGACTGCTGGCACTTAAAGAAGGACATTGAGAAGCTGATGAGCCGGGGCACGCCAGGAGTCTAGCCGACGAGCCGGCCCACGGAGAAGGGACCTCCATGCAGCTGGACAAGGGGAAGAAGATCAACACCGTCCAAGGACCCCTCCGCATCATAGAGTGAGCGGGCGAGGTCCCCCCCAGTGGTAGCCTAGTCCGAGGGGATTATCTAGGTTTACATCCCTCTGTCTGGCTTTATTTCCTTTTTCCCTTCCTCCAAATGTACTAGTCCGACCGGACCCTTAAGAGTACAATTGCATTCCCTTTTGTCTTTTCTCAATTTTCGACGGAATCAACATTTCACTAAGGGTGCAAAAGAATGAAGACCGCCGCCTCACTGGAGGGGAAGGGGGAGCTTCGCCCTCGCCGACCAACTCCTGCGCTCATAAGTCTGGGGGCAATTCCCCTAGCCAGCGCGGACGCCGACCGGTCCTAAGCCGAGGAGCTTTGCCCTCGCCGACCGACTCCTGCGCTCATAAGTCTGGGGGCAATTCCCCCAGCCAGTGCGGACGCCGACCGGTCCTAAGCCGAGGATCTTTGCCCTCGCCGACCGACTCCTGTGCTCATAAGTCTGGGGGTAATTCCCCCTGCCAGCGCGGACGCCGACCGGTCCTAAGCCGAGGAGCTTTGCCCTCGCCGACCGACTCCTGCGCTCATAAGTCTGGGGGCAATTCCCCCAGCCGGCGCGGACGCCGACCGGTCCTAAGCCGAGGAGCTTTGCCCTCGCCGACCGACCCCTGCACTCTTAAGTCTGGGGGCAACTCCCCCAGCCAGCGCGGACGTCGGCCGGTCCTAAGCCGAGGAGCTTCACCCTCGCCGACCGACTCCACCGCTCGGGAATTTGGAGGCAATTCCCCCAGCCAGCTCGGGCGTCAACCAGTCCTAGGCCGAGGACGAGGCAACAAAGCAAAATACGCGAAAAGTCCGAGTAAGTCAATTTCATTTATAACAGTTAACCAAGATACAATAGTATGTCTTATCTACAGGGAATCGAAGCGAAGAAACCTCTCTACAAATAATCCGCTCTTGACGAACAACAAAGTTCGTCGCCTACAGAAACTAGGGCGACACCGACAGAGCGAAACTTGTTGACAGAGGATCTAAAATTGCCGGCCTGAGCGAACATCCATGCAACCAGCAATTATTGGCTCTGAAGCAGGGAGCCGGTGATGAAGCCAAAGGAGATAGCAGGGGCAGGGATCCGTTTCAAGTAGACTGGCCCAAAGCGAAGCGGATGCTAAAAAATTTGAGGATTGTCACGCCCCGCTTCCCAAAAGATTTGGGAAGCGAGACATGGCCAGCCCGCATGGACTCGAGCCATTGAGGCTCGGGGTCCAATAAGCGTCTAGGCAAGTTATGATGCGGAGGAGAAGGTCCGATCGAACAATTTAGCATGAAACAACAGATATAGCAGCAAAAGATACTATTCAAACGCAGAAGGTAACCAACAAAGAGTTTAACATAAAGACTAAAACTGTACGTACCGGAGGCAACTAAAGAGGAAAGAGTCTGCGGGGGATCCTCAGGTTGTGGCAGCTCTGTCAAGTCTGTGACATGTGCAAAACACATGTCAGCAACGAACTAATGAGACCATAAGTTAATGCAGTTATACAATTCTAGCAGTTCTAAATAGAATTTAAAAGACAACTACACATGCAGTCCTAGAAAGCAGGAAATAAGTAATGGTTATTCTAATCGATCTACTAGGGGTGTCCATCTAGTCAGATCGTCTAAGAGTCGTTCATGTAGTTTTGACGGGTGAGCCAAAGCTGGGGAGCACCAGTTCTCAATGGTCACCCCCGTCATCGATTAACTATCCATGAGTGAGACATTCCTGGAAAAAACAAGGGTGGCAGGCTGGGAGAGGAGGACTTAAGGAGCCCGAGATCGGGAGACCGCGTCCCCAGGCGCCTCCCCCTGCTCGGAGCGAGAGGGATCAACCGGAGGAGCGGCTTGCCGAACGCGCTCCGCACAATCCCGGAAGGAAGACTGGATGACTTCGATAATCCGAGGGGCAATGAAGTCTTCATACGTACCGAAGGCCTCCCTGAGAACCTCGAAGATCTTCTCCCCAGGGTCCCGACGACACCCTTATCCACCTCCTCCGCAAGCCGCGCCACCTGACGCCGATCCGACAGTTCTCTCTGGAGCTCCTCCCTCTCCAGGCGGAACGACTCCGTCGCTTCCTCAGCTGACTGCCGAGCGTCCTCCAACTTTCCCTGGAGGTCACCCACTCGTCCCTCCAGCTCGGCCACACGGAGCTTGAGATGCCGAGACTCCATCTGGGCCTCCGTCATAGCTACCTCCGCCACCCCGGCCTGCTCGTGGGCCCTCACGGAGGACTCCTCCAGCTCCCTCAAACGGATGGCTCGACACTGCAGCTCCACGGTGAGCGTTGAACCCTGAAAGGCGAGACATGGGCTAAGAAGAGAGTGAAGGAAAGGAAAGGACAGCAAGATAGCCGAACCTGTTGAAGGATCCAGACCAGGGAGTCCGACATCTTGTCGGCAGGAATCCTCTCGAGGAGACTGCGGTCCCGGGGGAGGACGGAGCCCTCGGCCATCCGCTGGGCCAGGGCTCGGTCGACAAACACCGAGTCCCTAGGGGTGACCTCGAGGGAAGCTGAGCTGCCCGCCAACAGGGTCCCGATTCCCGACAGCGGAGGCGGGGATGTTGCGACGGGGGTGGTTGTCAAGGCCACCGGAAGATCCCCGGGGGTCGCCGCAGGAAGCACGGAACACGCCGGACTGGAGGGATCCGCATCCTCTCTACGCTTCTTCCCTCTGTGAGGCTCCGTGGGCGCCGAAGGGGAGCACTTCCGCCTCGCTCCATCCCCACCCTCGGGAACAAGAGGGGGCATGCCAAGGGCAGGAGGGACTGCACCGGACCCGTCATTACCCCCCGCCTCTTGGGCTGGCGGGGCGGATCCGGCCCTTGCAACCCCCCGGAGGGGAGATCGCCAGAAGAAGAGGCGGGAGGCGTGGCCACCACCTTGCCCACGGAAGGCTCGGCTCGGCGCACCTCCTCCTCAACGGTCCGACGAGGCGCCCTTCCAGAGGTACTACCCCGACTCCGAGCGGCTCCACGATGGATCAGCTCATCAACATCACGGGTGAACTCGTGACCAGCCATTCCTGCAAGGTAAACCGAAATCAGGGTAAGCTACGGGGCAACCCAGGACTGAAAAAGCGACCTACCCGGAGACCACAAGACGGCCTTCAAGAGTAGGTCGTCCAACAAAGACCAGATGGATTTCGCCTCCAAGGGGAGGGTCGACAGCAGCGTAGCGGCCGCCAGATCTACCTCAGAGAGGGCTAGCGTTGAGTCGGGCCGGACCGACCCACCCCAGCCTGTCAGAATTTGGGCACCCTCCAGGAAGACCATGAAGACATAATCCGAACTCCAATCCCCCGACCAGCGAGGTAGCCCGACCAGGCATTCCCTCCACGAGCGGGCTTGGAGTTGCAACCATGACCCGGGGCCGACCGTCTGGATCCGATAAAAGTAAAAGAGAAGGGGGAGAGACGGCTTCAGACCGCGGGTACAGCAGAGCATCACGAAGCCCGTCAGTACCGCAATCGAACAGGGGGTGAACTGGCAGAGGGGCACCGTGAGATACTCCATGACCTGGATGAGGAAGGGATTGAGTGGAAAATGAAGACCCAGGCGGAACATCTCGACGTAGACGCCGACCTCATTGCTCCTCGGAAGGCAGATCCGCTCGTCGGTGAACGGAACTCGAACGTCGTACGGGTAGCAGAGGTACCTCTCCCGGATCTCCGTGGCCACTGAAGGAGGAGTCCTCGACGACGTTCGGAGGATAACCGGGGGCACATTGAGCCGCACGGCAGCCGACGCCACATCATCGCCGGCGTAGTCTGGGAAGAGCTTCCCCTTCCCCTTATCTCGAAAGGAACGACTCCCAGAGGAGGAACCTGATCCCACAGGCCGGGGCCCGCCCCGCCTCGACTCAGGAGGGTCCCTCGCCCCTTGGTCGGAACCACCTATCCTAAGAGCAGCCATAATATGAAATTAAAAAAGGAGTTACCTTTTTTAATTTGGAGAAGACAAGGAAACGAAGGCGATGGGAGACTCCAAGTTGCGACAGAGGGAAGAGCAAGGAAGAAGTTGGGATCCACACAGCCGGGGATCTTATATACCAGACTCAGGGACGAATTCAAAGCGCCTGACAGGATCGCGAAGCAGGCCTCGGAGAACCGGCGGCGTTTCGAAATCAGCGCCAAAGGAAGTCCAATCGATCCGCATCATCATTACCTTCATTTATAACCACGCCTCGACTGACGTGCCACTCGGAACCCCAGGAGTCACATCGGTCGAACCGAACCGGCCAAGGCCGATCGGCCCCACCGATGGGGGCAATTGATATGTCTATTTTGTGAAGGCCCAACAACATAGGCCCAAAAGCACAGCCCACCGAACGAAGCCCGAAAGATACGAGTCCGGAGGCCCGACCGCCGATCGGAAGCCCATCTGCGCGGTCAGGCCCGCCCGGCAAAGCCCCGTAAGGAGCCCCCAAATATCGATCCGACCCGGCCCCGATAGCGCACGAGTCACTCACCCACTCCTGCGATAACCGTCCCCCCGATCCCGTGACCACTTAATGGCTGTTATGGGGAGGTGTGGGCATGGCGCAGGGAGCGACGATGGGGGGCGGATTGAGGGGGCACGATCGAGGGCAGACGAGCGACGAGGGACGGGGGCAATCACGGCTGTAGGTCTATAAAAGGGTTAGAAGGACGACTGGACAAAGGACCGCATCTCAGGTATCTAAAACCTAAGGTACTCCATCAACGACCTTATTCCCCCATTTCATCTCCTTCCTCCACCGCTCGCGCCGTGAGACGCCGTTCCGATCTCCTCTCGAGTCGAACCGTCTCCACCGGGCCTCCTCTTTCAGATCACTGTCTGACTTAGGCATCGGAGGGGATTTGGCCGGAACCAAGGTCCGGCCCCCTGACGAGCGTTCTCGTCTACGCAGGAGGACATCAGATCCACGGGCCGAGGCTTCCTCTCCGCCCCTCGCTGACCACGTAACCAGCTGGACGATCGAGGCTACCCCTCGTCGTCCGACCGCCGAGGCTGAGCACGTCCGTCCGAGGCCGAGCGTCTCAACAAGGGCCGAGGCTTCCCCTCGCCCTACCGACGACCGAGGACCCCGATTCGGCCCAGCCGACGCGCTCCCCGCTGTCTGCAACTCCGATTCGCGCCTCGTCTGCACCGACTCGACACACCCGAGGGACCCAAGCGGGCCCCTTGACCACGTTGACCGGGTTGCCCACGGTCAACGCTTTTGTAGTGAGAAAACACTCTGAAACAAGGCTCATGTATGATTATAGTATTTTTGTTGAACTAAATGCTGGGGAATTAAAGTTAAGGATCTTCAGGATCTCATCAAGTCTTTAAAAGAGGGCACACCAATGCACATCTTAGGAGAAGTGATTTTAAATGCTTCCCCTGTTCAGAGTGCTCAGAATCTATTTATCTGGGGTAATTACTTCCGATAAATAGTTCTGCGTTTTGATGGTCTACAGTGGTGATATGTGGATATATACTCATCATGGCACAATCGATAAGATGTGCTCTAAACGCTTCCCCCGTTAGGGGTTCTCAGAAACTGTTTATATGAGGTGATCAGGCACATATAAATAGGTTCTAAGGAGGCGTTTTGATGGTTTGCATTGTAATTGCATGTTCCCATATGGTCACCTACAACTGGATTTCTAATGGATAAGTAATCTGTTTAAATCATTTTAATGATTTATGTAACCCATTTTTGGGTATGAACACAAACGTCAGGGTTGATCGCTCCATATTTTACACCCTTTTTCTGCATGTTTGCATGCCACTTGGATCGCTCATATCGCATTTTTCACGATTATTCGGCAATATTGCGATGCTTTTCACGATTTCTTGTTTTTGTCGTATTTCAGGAGATATGGTGCGATTCGGAGTGATTTTGAGATCAAGAGGATTTGCACCCACTCCGGAGTGTCGCACATGGCTCATTTGCAGACTTATCAGCGATGGAGGATGAGTGGAAGAAGAAGAAACTTCATAGGAGAGACGAGGAGGAGAAACGGAGAAGATTGGGCATTTACAGCATTCCACTCGGCCGAGTGGAGCACACACTCGGCTGAGCAAGAAAGCCCACTCGGCTGACCAGAACGGATACGTGCACAATATTTTTCAGCGTATACTCAGCCGAATGACAAATTCCTACTCGGCCGAGTGAGGAAGCTCACTCGCCCGAGTACGTCAGGGAAATTTTCCAGAGAAGAGGCCGAATCTACTGCGATTCCCAGAGACCCGTCGATGGCCTACTCGGCCGAGTACACATTACCACTCGGCCGAATGATGAAAGCTACTCGGCCGAGCCACCCCCGGAGACAGACCCCTGAGGACCTTGAAGTTACTGTTTTTCTACAGGGTCTGTCACTCGGCCGAGTAGAGAAGTCCACTCGACCGAGTGAAGAATCCCACTCGGCCGAGTGACGCCGATGACACACACGCCCAGATTTTCAGACAGCCTTCCACTATTATGAAATTTTCTATCATTCTAATAATCAAAGTATTTTTTTCATATTTTTTATGGATAGTAGACTTCATAATGGTTCCAACGCCACCAAGAACGCACTAATCGGAGGTCGGATGAAATCTGGAGAATTTCTGCAAGTTGACGCTGCAGTGCTGGAATTTCCACTCGGCCGAGTCAGATTGCCACTCGGCCCGAGTGGCGGCGGGCCCAGATTTTAAGTTGCGGCCAGTGCTGTTTTTGGGCACGAATTTGAGGGGTTTTCTAGGGTTATTTGCTAGGGGTTTGGGAGGCTATATAAGGGGTTTGTAGCCGTCATTAGAGGGGAGTTCCCATGATGTTTTCTTGGGGATTATTTTAGAGGTTAGGCCATGCCCTAGGCCCCCTCTTGGATCTAAAAGCTTGTATTTGGATTGAAGATCTTCATCAAAGCTAAGTATTTTGTTCTTGTTATTTGAATCTTTGTTTTTCTATCTTTTTGTATGCAAGCAATGATTTTTATTGATTCTCATATCGTTATTGTTATGCTTGAGTAGATTTGTTGTTCTAGGGCATGGAAATGAATCCTATGGATCTAATTTCAGATTTGTGATGAATGAATTTCTAAATTGCTAGAATTGGTAGGAGGTTAGGTTATGATCGATTTATTACGGATAGCTAGGGATTTCCATCGATTGGGGTTTGTAAGAGATTGGATTCTAATCGATGGGAAGGCCTAAATATTCGATTTAGGTTTATAATCGAGATTCTCTAGACTTGGTTTGCAAGAGATTGGACCAAAGCTAGGATTTTTATTATAAATCTATACCCATATTCGTTTGCAAGAGATTGGACGAATACGAACTATCACAACCTAGATCGTAACTCGAGTTTGCACGAGAGTGGGCTCGAGGGGCGATTAAACGATGATGTCGATCCTAATGCTAGTGGCTTAGGCTAGGGTTTGCAAGAGATTGGACCCCATCCTAGGTTGATATAGACCAGCAATAGCGCGAGAGCGTGAGCTTGGTTCTCTATTCAGTTACGACTAGTTCACCCCAACACAAGCCTAGTAATATTGAGATTCACTATTTACAATGTTGTATGACGATTAGTAGTGGGGATTCCCTAACTCTAGACTCTTTTATTATATTAAATTTGAATCAATACTTTATCCGACTTCTTTATCACCGACACCGACATCCACCACCATTTCCATTATATCATTCCATAACCATCTCCACCAATAAAACATTCGTAGTCAAACCAACCTAGGATAGATTGGAGCCAACACCACCTTCTCGTGTTCGATACCCGCTCGCCACTTGACTGTGCGCTTGCGGTAAAACTACAATCGTTCTCCGGGTGTATATCTGAGGCCGACTAAGTTTTTGGCGCCGTTGCCGGGGATTTATCTCCGTGCATTTGCGCCATACTAGGTTGTGCTCTTGGGTTACATTTTGGAGCGATCAAGTGTGTTCAACATTTTTCCAGTTGCAAATATAGTTTGATTTCCCAGTGTTATCCAATGTTCCCGCCATTTAGTAATGTGTCCCATTTGCTTTGAAAAAGCTGGACTGCGGTTGGATAATAGGTTTGATAATGACCATTTTTAGAGGATATATGGATGAGTACTCTAAGGTACATCATCAGCCATATGTAGGGAGTGTGAGAGTCCACTTTTATCTCTCAAATACTCTCAAGAGGCCTAAAGGTTTCATTCTTCTAATGATGATAGTATATCATCTTAAATTCGTTTGAGGAAGTGAGGAGAGTCAATGTCCACGTGAATGGAGATGATCTCGTAATCATTTTTCCCTTTAAAATGGGACAATGAAAGTTTCACCCTTTTTTTGAAGAATCTTCGGGTTCGTCTGGTTAATGATGTCTTGCATCATCAATCCAGGGTGACATCGATCCAAGGTTGGTCGATTCTGGACACTTCTGGTATTCCAAATTAATTCCTCTGTTCGAATTTATGTGGGACTTTTGAAAGTCCATTAAAATGCTCAAGTTAATTTTGTCCAGTAATAGGTGAACTGTGTTCAAACTGTGAAGGATTACATCTTCACATTGACTATTATGCGGATCAAAGTTGGACAAAGCTTCAGGCTTTATTGGTTTCTTGAGTCATTAGGGATTTCATTTTGACGAATATCCTTTGAAACTTTATAAGTTTCAGAGAGTACATGGCATCCTCTTTTTAGGAGTATTCAGGATAACAAATCATTCACAGTAAAATAAAATGCGTAAAAAGCATGAAATCAATAAGAAATATTGTAGTAATGCATTTAAACACATATATACTGCAAGAGAATACTACTGATAATTATGTTACGGCAACAAGTTTCATAGTATGATGTGTGCTCTAGAAAACATACATCCACAATTATGCTCATTTAGACTTATGTTATGACAACAGATCAAATTTGTTTTCAAAGTTTATTTGTCCTCAGGGAGTAGCTAAATATACACAAGGTCAATTGACTTTCGTCGTTTAGACTAGATATGTATATATTTTATATGGCATAAGTTAATGCTCATTCATGTTGCAAAAAGCATTATGGGTCTTATCAGAACTTCTGGTCTGATATTGGGTTGTCATATCATACTCCATGTCGAGGTATATCATATCTTCCCTTTCTTATTTTATTCAAGACTTCCCCTGTTTTCAGTCTTCCTAATTGTCATGTATAAGGAAGAATGAATATTGGTCTTACGAAGTAGACATATACAAGGGAAATGAGTTAGTTTCTATATTTCCAATTTTCTAATTTATGAGAGACTTTTAAAAGTCTATTTGAATGCTTAAGTATGGTCTACAGGCCATTTTTATTGAGTCATTCAAGTATTGTGTGGATATAGAATCATGCTCAAGGGGAAACAAATATGTGGCTACGAAGTTTATAATTTCTCACTTATCTATTAAGACACGACTTCGGGCGTACGCTTAAAATTAAGGCTAGATTGAAGAATCATACCTTGTAAAGTGAGATTACTCTAAAAGATTTTGACGGTGTTATGACAACTGCTGGTGTCAATATTGGTTTATATAAACCATAAATCTGATAGATTTATTTTACCGCAAAATGCGTAGCTCTAAAAGAAATCACATAAATGTTTTTCGCATAATCCATCATATTTGTTAATTTTTATTTTATTAGGGTGAAAGGGTGTAGACTTTTGATTTGATTTTGAACCTTCAGATTCATTTTGTCAAAGTGGATATGATGTTAAACTTTTTGAAATCATGATTGGTTTGTTGTCATAAAATATTTTCATATCATGGGCATGAGCAAAAGCATGGGATGATCATATAACAGTGCAAAATGCAACAATTAATGATTTATCATACACATAATATAAAGCTTGTAAGCTAAAAAGTTATGCTCAATAAAATAGTTGAAAGAAACTAAATTATCATTGCAAATAAATCAAGCATGTGAGCTAAGGATGTATGCTCAGTTAAGCATGAATTGAAACATATACACATGTTTTTTATATTCTACAGGTATATAAATAATTTTATCTCAGACATATATTTATGCTACATGCATTAAAAATATATCATAGAGATTTTAGCATGCAAAATAAAATGTTCATCACAGAATATTAAATATGCGGCAGGCATATAATTTTCTACACATGCATGTAGTTATGCAATAGGCATTTGTTTATTCATCACAGGCATGTAATATGTTTAAGCGTAAATTCATGCTACGGACAATGAAAATATGCAACATTACAGGCATGTAGTATGTGTAAACGCAATTTCATGCTATCGGCAATGAAAATATACAACATCCCAGGCATTTATAATAAAATATTTTTGTTTAATAATTAATCGGACCACGTGGAAACGTCATATCCCGTTAGGTTAGCTGACTAACGGGAGAGCAGTCTTAGGATCCTCAAAATTATTAAACGTAAAAAAAATAATCAATTAATCCAAGAAATGCAATTAGAGATGATTTACACATATGATGAATCAGATTTATTTGAAAAAAAGATCAGTAAATCCAATTAATTTCTGAAAATAGTCTTTTATTAAAAAAAGGAAAAACTCTAATTAGGGTTTCGTTGCGACGAGGCACGCGCAGGAAGCGCATGTGTGCGCGCGTCAGGCGCGCGGCGGCAGAGTGCGCGCATGCGCACGGCGGCGGGGCACGCACGCACGCGACAGGCACGCGGCGGTGGACTATACGTCAGGCGTAGCGGGGGGCGGTGTGCCGTGCGTCAGGCGTGGTAGCGGGCTGCGCGTCAGGCGCGACGGGGGGCGGCGGGCCAATCGTCAGGCGCGGCCGTGGGCCGCGCCTCGCGTGGCGGCGTGCCGTGCACCAGGCGCAGTGGCTAGCCGCGCACCAAGCGTGACGGCGGGCCGCGCCTGCGCGGCGGCAGGCCGCTCGTCAAGCGCAGCCGCTGGCCGCTCGTCAGGCACGGCGGCTCTTCGCGGGGCGCGTACGCATCGGGCATGCGCGGGGGGTGCCAAATCATCTAGATTGATGAATTTCGAAGGAAAATTTCGATTTTTATTGTAAAGATACAATTTTAATCTTTGAAACAATGTTTTTATCGCAAAAATATGATTTTTAGCGTGAAAAAGTTGATTTTTCATCCAAAAATTATATAAAAACTCTTTTTTGAAAATAGATATATATTAAAAATGTGAGTTTTCAATTAAATCTAAGCAACAGAGATAGATCTAATTTAAAGTAAATCACAGATTCATTATCATGCGCATGAAAAATTCAGATCTAGGGGATAAAGATTACCTCTAGATCCTACCTGCCGGATCTAGCGACGTTTGGTGAAGGAAGCCCTTTCACGTAGCGAATCGACCGTCGGGAGAGGCTCGGCTCAGCTGTGAGCGTGCTGATAACGTGTTATAAGCAAATGTTAACGGCTAGGAAACCCCTAGCCTCATATATATAATAAACAATGTGGATGGATACCCAATAGGCCCATTAGGCCCATCTCATAACAAGCTTAAAGTTTTAAAAGTTTTATTAATACTATAAGGTACTATTAAAACTATTTCATTCAATTATACCATATTTGGTCATATACCAGCTAATAAGGTGGCCTTAATGCTAATATTGGTAAAAATCCAGTGTCCATGATTTAAAATAGGCCCTACAAAGGCCTAACCTAGATGGATGGCACATTACCAAAATACTACTTCATAAAATTCCCATTTAAGAGGAGGTGAGCTCATTTTCATTCTTATACTCTCTCTATTAATTTCATATACTTAATATTATCTTACTCGGGTTTCATTTGAGCGTCAAAAGAGTTGAAGTCGGTGTACTACATGGGTTCGATTCGCTAACAGTATTGGTTGTTGTGATGTCCCCAGCTTATCCTAGAAGGTGCAATAAAGTCATCTGGATCACTTACAACCGAGTCAGTTGGAAGGGAGCCATTTGGAACCACTTGCACACCACCATATCAATACTTCTAAAAAATCATTAAAACTACCATAAATGGGTTATCCTGAATTTTTTTTGATAATTAAGTTTAATTTTTAAAATTTAGAATGTTTAAATGAAAATCTATTAACATTTGAGAGAGATTGATTTGACATTTGTCTTATGTGGTGTCCAAAAAGAGATGCCATATGGAATGACCCCCAAACACCCAAAAGCCACCCAAAAGAAAAAAAACCCAAAAACCACATCCAACCCACCAACACACACCCAAAACCAAAACAATCAAAAACACACCCCAATCAAAAAAACCCAAAAACCCCAAAACGAGAACCACACTCGCAGACACTTTTGCCATTAGTGCATGTTCTTTTGCATGGAAAGAGGTTGAGAAAGTGATTTTTGACACTGTTCATCCACTTTCTCAATCAACTTTCCTTGAGTTTGTTCTTTTGCGGGAAAGTTAAAAGTGGAAAGTTTGCTGACGTGGCACTTCGAATGACCATTTTTGGGATTCTTTGTAATCCTCAAGAAACCATGGGAAAGTTGTGGAAAGTTACTATTTTGTGGGTCACACTATCCTATCTCTCTCCTCCAACTCACCAACTTTTCACTTTCTCATTCCAACTTTCTACTACCAAAAGAACACAAGAAAGTTGGGCGGACCCCACTTTACTTTCCTAACCCCACGTTCCATACAACTTTCCACCCAAAAGAACACAAAACTCTATTTTCTCTCTCATCAGATTCCAAACTTTTCCACCTTTTCCATTTCTTCTTTTCAGTAAAAGAACAAGACTTTAGAACCAACGAGACATTCGCGTAGATCACTGCTTCGGACCGCTTCGGGTTTTTTGGCTGCACATCACTTTGTGCATATTATTTCTTTTTTTTGTGCATCGGAAATAATTGTGCATATTATTTCTAGTATAAGGGCCTGTTCTTTTGGGTGGAAGGGGGTATTGGGAAAGTTGAGGGATGGAGGAATCTAGGAGAGAGAAAAAGTTGGTTTTGTGTTCTTTTGATAGGAAAGTTAGTTGGGAAAGTGGATATGGTAGTGGAAGGTGGGTCCCAACCAACTTTCTTGTGTTCTTTTGGGTTGGGAAAGTTGATGAGGGAAAGTGGGAAAGTAGAGTATGGTAGGGAGGGGGTGAGTATATGTTAAGTTCACCCCCCCATGAAACAAAAAAATCCTGATTCATCCGGAATGCAACCCAAATTGACTAGAATCAGATACGAAATTAGTGTGCAGCAAGAGGAGAGAGAGCACAACCACAATGATTTCTGAAAATTACATTTTTATTTTGCAAAACAGTGACAGCCTCAAAAAAATCACACTGCATCTGCTTAAAAAATGAATACATAAACCAATAAAAACACAAAGCATATACTGACAATACTTTTGTCGACCGCAATACACAAAAAGCGTAACATACAATGTTGAGTTACATACTGCGCATAGCGTATCATACATGCCACTCAGTCGAGCTTTAAATACATCAACACTAACCCTAAAACCATTAGAACTACCAGACAAGACAACAAAAACGTTATTCTCCCAAGTACTCCTACTACCTGATCCAACCTACCAGCTATCTCTAACAAGTACCTATCAGACAAAGGAACTGCAGAAATATCTCCTCGTGCCCCGGCCCCTCTAGCTGTCGCAGCATTGACCGGCTGTGGGTCCTTCCAGACGAAGAAAGCACATTTTTTGCCGCTAGCAGGACAACCCCAAAATCGCCTGACGAGGTTGGTAGGGGTCCTAGATGTCATCAATGACGAACTCAGGCCACAGTGGCACACCTTGGAACTGTCCATAATTTCATCAGCATCAGGTGAAGCCTGATGGCGGGAGTGAAATGATGCGCTTGATCCTGCACTCATCTTTATCTAGAAAAGCAAAGAGATACACACAATGAATAAGTATAATGTAATTAGTTGGGATACGGAGAAATGTAAAGAGAAGTATGTGATGATGGCATACATAGGATCGATTATATAGGATGACGGTGTAATTGGTGCCGACAGCATGAACAAATCAGCATTGTAAAAGAAATAGCAAAAATAATAAAAGCGACAGTAAAATCCAAAAACATGATTGCAATTCAAACTGCCCATAAGCATTTCAGACATAAATTGTGCAGCAAGGATACTGGGATCACCAAAACAATGAAGCCAAAAAAATACAATTTCACTTGGTTTGTACTTCAAACTGGCCCTAAGCATTTCAGCCATCAGTGTGCAAGTAGGATAATGTGATATCCATCACAATGAAGCAAAAAAATACATTTTCAAATATAATTGCACTTCAATCTGCCCACAAGCATTTCAGACATAAAGTGTGCAGCTAGGATACTGGGATCACCAACACAGAGGAGCCAAAAAAACTACATTTTCATTTAGTTTGCACTTCAATGCAACAATAAGTAGTATGAACTTCAAACTGCCCCTAAGCAGTTCAGCCATAAGTGGGCAGCTGGGATAATGGGATCACCAACACAATGAAGCCAAAATAATACATTTTCAATGTTATTGCAATTCAAACTGCCCAGAAGTATTTCAGACTTAAAGTGTGCAGCTAGGATACTGGGATCACAAACACAATGAAGGAAAAAAATACATTTTCACTGGGTTTGCACTTCCATCTTCCACTAACCATTTCACTCATAAGTGTGCAGCTAGGTTAATGTGATCAACAACACAAAGCAGCAAAAAAAATACATTTACAATTGGGTTTGCACTTCAACCTTCTATTCAAACAATTCAGCCATCAGTGTGCAGCTAGGATACTGGGATCACGAACAAAAAGCAGCAAAAAAATACATTTTCAATTGGGTTAGCACTTCAAACTGCCCCTAAGCATTTAAGCCATCATTGTGCAGCTATGATACTGGGATCACCAACACAATGCAGCCAAAAAAAACCTTTTCAAAGTGATTGCAATTCAAACTGCCAACAATCTTCACCTAAGCATTTAAGACTTCAGTGTCAGCTAGGATAATGTGATCAACAACACATTGAAGCAAAAAAAAATATATTTTCATTTTGTTTTCACTTACAACTGCCCCTACGCATTTCAGCCATCAGTGTGAAGCTATGATACTGTGAGCAACATCAGCATGCAGCAAAAAAAAGCATTTTCAATGTGATTTCAATTCATACTGCCCACAAGCTTCCCCTAACCATTTCAGACTTCACTATCAGCTAGGATAAAGTGATCACCAACACATTGAAGCAAAAAAAATCGGTTTTTGTGTGTTTCCACTTCAATCTGCCCCTAATCACTTCAAACTGCAGTGTGCAGCTAGGATTATGTGATCAACAACACATTGAAGCCAAAAAAAACAATTTCAATTGGTTTGCCCTTCAGACTGCCCCTAAGCATTTCATCCATCAGTGTGCAAGTAGAAAACTGTGAGCACCAACAAAATGAAGCAAAAAAATACATTTTCAATATGTGTGCAACTCAAACATCCCCTAAGCATTTCAGACTTCACTATCAGCTAGGATAAAGTGATCACCAACACAGTGAAGCAAAAAATACATTTTCCTTGTGTTTCCACTTCAATCTGCCCCTAAGCACTTCAAACTGCAGTGTGCAGCTAGGATTATGTGATCAACAACACATTGAAGCCAAAAAAACAATTTCATATGGTTTGCCCTTCAGACTGCCCCTAAGCATTTCATCCATCAGTGTCCAAGTAGGAAACCGTGAGCACCAACAAAATGAAGCAAAAAAATACATTTTCAATATGTGTGCAACTCAAACATCCCCTAAGCATTTCAGACTTCACTGTCAGCTAGGATAAAGTGATCACCAACATAGTGAAGCAAAAAAAAATACATTTTCATTGTGTTTCCACTTCAATCTGCCCCTAAGCACTTCAAACTGCAGTGTGCAGCTAGGATTATGTGATCAACAACACATTGAAGCCAAAAAAACAAGTTCACTTGGTTTGCCCTTCAGACTGCCCCTAAGCATTTCATCCATCAGTGTGCAAGTAGAAAACTGTGAGCACCAACAAAATGAAGCAAAAAAATACATTTTCAATATGTGTGCAACTCAAACATCCCCTAAGCATTTCAGACTTCACTGTCAGCTAGGATAAAGTGATCACCAACATAGTGAAGCAAAAAAAAATACATTTTCATTGTGTTTCCACTTCAATCTGCCCCTAAGCACTTCAAACTGCAGTGTGCAGCTAGGATTATGTGATCAACAACACATTGAAGCCAAAAAAAACAATTTCACTTGGTGTGGGCTCCAAATGGTTCGTTATCTATTGATGCATCTTCCGAAGGCTCATTCGCATAATGCTCCCCTTCGCCATCCGAGGTGTGGGCTCCAAATGGTTCGTACACAACCCTCCTATAATTCCCCATAGCCTCGTCATCTCCTACGATCAATTGGAGATTAGCATACCACGGAAGGGGCTTATTCACATAGTCCTTGCGTCTTGGGTTTGCCTACATGAATACGGCATATGATTTTACTTCGTGCATTTAAAATTTCAAGTAGAGGATGACGACAACTATAAAACGGTGAAGGACATACCGCTGCAAATGTTTCATAAACTTCAGGCTCCATTATGACCATTTGCTCCTCGTCACACCACCCGGCGCCACTAATTGCGATGCAAGCTTTCACATCTTTGAGGCGCGTCCGTAGGACTTTGAGGTGATTCTTCACATTTGCGTCGGTGTAGTTCCTGTGAAATTGCACATTGATGTGTGCCGCAGTGACGTTGAAGGCGCAAGCTTTGAACAACTTATCGGACTTATGGCCTTCCTTTATTTGTTCCGCAAGGAAAGGGATAAGGACCATATCCTCCTCCCACGTCCAATATTTGTTCGTTGGCCCTTTGGGTTGTGCTTGCTTCTTCGCCTTTTTGCTTGGGCTTGACACCGAAGCATCCTCTGATTCATCCCGACGACTCGACTTCCTAGAAGAGTCGCTCCCCATCCTCGGGTCATTCCCGCCCGTCGATGAATTCCCTCCCCATCTCCCACATTCTCCCATTCCCCCCTTGGAAGGTCCCCACCCCTAGGGCCATCATCCCCCCATGTAGCATTTGCATATCCCCCGTTGGATTGTGCATTTGCATGTGCACACCTTCACCCATTCCCCCTCCTTGGAAGCCCCCCACCCCTTGGGCCATCATACCGCCTTGTTGCATTTGCATAGTTCCCGGTGGAGCTTGCCTTTGCATGTGGACACCTTCACCCGTTCCCACACCTTGGAAGCTCCCCAAACCTTGCCCCATCATCCCTCCTTGTAGCATTTGCATATAACCGGGAGAGGCGGGCATTTGCATTGGCATTTGTATATAGCCCGGTTGATACGACATACTTGGCACAACACCTTGGAAGCCTTGCATAGGATATTGATAGTCTCCCATCCTATGCGCCGTAGGACGCAACGGAGTATTCTCATTTTGCCTTTCATCTTCCCCCCTTTGACTCATACTTTCACTCCAATGACCTTGGTCTGATGAACCTTCCATGCCTACAACAAAAAGGAGTTAATAGAGCAAAATCTTACATAAAACACACATGCTTCATTCAAGTAATAAAAGTTTGTTGCACCACATGCTTCATTCATGTCCTAAGGCACATATATAAAACATACATATCAAAGTTCTCAAGCACACACATGCATAAAAACTAACACACATCTCACATGCCATTTTCAATTGTGTTCCCGTGATTGTTAATGGTATAATAATCCACCCACATATCCCAAGCTATTTGATCCCTCCGAAGTTTCCATTGGTCCCGTTGTTGGGTTTGGTCACGGCTGTTCACCTGTTGTGACATATCCATAATCGAATCATCTTGATCATCGATACCATCACCCTTCTCCTCAAGCACATCCACATCCTCAAGTAGATGTGGGTCATATGGATCTGCTACTTGGATATAATTATGCAAAACCGTGCACGCCAGGACGGTATCGACCTGAATTGGGAAGGGATAATGCTGATTGGCCGACAATATCTTAAACTTGTTCTTAAGGATGCCAAAAGTCGACTCGATCTTTGTTCTTAACGACGAATGACGCAGATTGAATAGCTCTTTGCGATTGCGAGGAACTCGATCAGTATTGTCCTTCAGATGGTATCTAACGCCCATGTATGGAGATATGAACCCAGGCATGGTAGTATACCCAGCATCGCACAGGTAATATTTCCCTGCAATCAGTAACGTACACCCACCTTATAATCACACGACTTCATAAATATGTGTATATTTCATGGAGATTATGGTACACCTATTACCTTCATATACTCGAAGACCGTTAGGAGGGGGTAATGACAATGCATCTTTAAGGACAGTAAAATCATTTGCTGATCCTTCCCACCCGGTCATGACGTAAGTGAATCGTTTATTTGGTGTTGCAGCCGCCAGCACATTTTGTGTCACCCCCTTACGGCCTCTAAATCGGGGGACGAGATTGGCGGGGAGCATGGCATCGATATGGGTCCCATCAATCAGACCAATGCAATCCTACATCACAATAAACCAACACAAATGTTTAACTCATCTTCGATCAATAGATAATGCTGACATATATTCAAGAAACATCACGTACCTTGAAATATGGAAACCACCTTGGATTATTCAGAATCTCAGGCGGAGTCTCATTTGGAGCTTGCTTCATGTACGTATCCCGCAAGGCACACACTGCTTGCAGTACTTGGTTAAAGTAACGACTAACTGTGGATCCGGAGCGTATAAAATCAACTTGCATCACTCTGTTCTTTGACTTGTGACCGACGATATGTAGAAACATTGCCAACTTCTCCTCAATGGACACATTGATCGTGTCTTTGAGAATATTCACAGATCTCATTAAACTTGTCAGGTTCATGAATGCAGGGGTCCTCATTCTTAAGTAGTGCAAACAACTCGTCTCACTCCCATGGAGGATTCTACGCATGTGGGATTTCCTATGCAAATCACGCATAACAGAAGGCTCTCTAGGTATACGTGTAGACATAGCATCATCGTAGAGTAAAAGAAATTGTATGACGGTAAAAACTACAGTAGCCGCAGCCGCGCAACATATTTGATGCCCCGACATTTCTCCATTTTCATCCATCTATAGCATACATTAATCAACCATAAATTCATGCATATGTTGCCACACCCTTTGATAATATACATGTTCATTCATAAAAAAAATTCATAATGATTTTTCATGGCCCTTAGACTATGTATATTTTTCATATTCCCTCATGACGGCCTGGCAGTTGCTCCTTCACATTATACCCATATAATCAAAAAACCCATGCGGACTCCAATGTATTCAAGTACAACATGCATGATTCACATTATACCCATTTCAAACTTCCCCTGAGATTTTCCCCTAAATCCCTTTGAATATACATCCCGGTGAAAACTGTTTTAGGTAATGAAGGTGCCATCAAGCCAGCCGTACATTGATATTAATAATATCTCAATTAATCATCCGTTCCGCATTGATTTTGTGTCATCATTGGGCTCGCATAAAACAAATCGGTTTTTATTTCTTGAAAAATCAAAGCTCCTTTCAGACCGGAAAAAACTTTTCACTTCATTTCATACACCATGTTGCAACTACCATGAATGCCACGCCAAGCCATGCATGATTCAGCTACCTTTATTTACTTTTGCTAGGATCATGTAGCAATTATTCACAAGGGGCTCAATAAATAGTAGGGCTCAGCTTGCTTGCTCTGCATAGGGCATATGCAACATGAATGTAGAAATGCAAAAAAAAATACATTTTCAATGTGATTGCAATTCAAACTGCCCAGAAGCATTTCAGACATAAAGTGTGCAGCTAGGATACTGGGATCACCAACACAATGCAGCAAAAAAATACATTTTCAATGGGTTTGCACTTCAAACTGCCCATAATCATTTTCAGCCATCAGTGTGCAAGTAGGATACTGTGATCACCAACACAATGAAGCAAAAAAAATACATTTTCAATTTGTTTGCACTTCAACCTGCCCAGAAGCATTTCAGACATCATTGTGCAGCTAGGATAAATTTAGAACATAAAACAATGAAGAAAAATCCATACATTTTCAATGTGGATTTTTCATGGCCCTCAGACTATGTATGTTCATCATTTTCACGGCCTGGCAGTTGCTCCTTCACATTATACCCATACCATTTTCCGATATCATTTTCATGTAATGAAGGTGCCATCAAGCCAGCCGGAATCAGTATTAATAATATCTCAATTAATCATCCGTCCCGCATTGATTTTGTGTCATCATTGGGCTCGCATAAAACAACTTTTCACTTCAAAAAATACACCATGTTGCAACATCCAGCAATGCTATCCCAAGCCATGCATGATTCCACTACAATTATTTACTTTTGATTCATCTTAGAGCAATTATTCACATGGGTCTGAATAAATAGTAGGGCTCAGCTTGCTTGGTGTGCATAGGGCTGATGCAACATGAATGTATGAAAGCAAACACATTGAAAATGTATTTTTTTTGCTTCATTGTGATGTTGATCACTGTATCCTAGCTGCACACTTATGTCTGAAATGCTTATGGGCAGTTTGAAGTTGCAAACCCATTGAATGAGTATATTTTTGCCAACATATATAACCAAATCATCATATCATTATAGATCAGCATAGAAATACTGATTTTCAAGCCTAAAATCCAAACGTTAAACCCACATTCATCATATACTCATATAGCTCAGCTTAGATCATCATCGCCAGCCACCAAATCGCATCCAACCTTCATATATCTCAGCAAATAGCAAAAGGATTTAGTGTTGCAGAATTTATACCTCAGCTAATAGCACGGAGAGAGGATCGCCGAGCAATCAGAAAGATGCCTCAACCATTTCCAAACAAACACCCAAAGTCCAAGCCCTAGATCTTCAGTCGGCAGCCATGGAGGTGGCACCCCCGAGCTGAACTTCAGTGGAACAACCCTAGAAGGTCCTCAATGGCACCCCCGAGAAGATCAAAAACCTAGATCTCATTCTGCAGCCATGGATGCCCTCAGATCAACCCGAAAGAGGTAGGAGACAGAAATTTTTAGGGTTTGAGCGAAGCTTTCTGAGGTGTGGAGAAGAAGGAGGAGGTGAGCACATGCGCAAGTGGCCCCACCTTCGGAGAATCCCCCCCAAGAAACTCCGAAATCGAGTTGCTCCGCCAGAGGGCCTGTCGTCGCAGCGAGAAATCAATTCCCCGAGATTACCTTTTTCGCCAGACGAACACACGAGAAGAAACGAAGGGAAAACGCAGTGCACAGTGCACGGGGACCCACCAAAATAGCGGAATCCCACTCACTTATACTCAGGGCCTGTTCTTTTGTAGGACAGTATAATTTGGGAAAGTTGAGAAGTGTGGATTCTGATGAGAGAGAAATTTGGTGTAGTGTGTTCTTTTGTTGGAAAGTGGGGTTGGATTGTGGAGTTGGAAAGTTGAAGTGGGGTCCACTCTGTGTAGTGTGTTCTTTTAGATGAAGAAAGTTGGATGAAGTGGGGCCCACCAATTCTCACTTGTTGCTGCAAGCAAAAGCAAAAAAAAAAACCGAAAGCTGCAGCTCCCATTGGCCGCGAGAGAAAGCGGGCCCACGTCATTGTGGGATTCCACTGTAATCCTCCGGTTTCGCCTGAGAGCCCAAAACCAAGCTTGAGATTCTACATTTTGTTGCCACATAGGATTCTAATGCAAACAAAAACACAACTCAAAAGAACAGGCCGAAAATTTGTGAACGTGGATTCTCTCAAATAGTAAATGAATAGTATAAATTTAGAGATTCCTTTCCAAAGATTGGACAAAAGAACATGCACTCAAAAGAACAGGCCTAACATATTTGGCCGTTTTGATAAATTTGGCCTGACGCCGACACACGACGTCAATCAAGTTTGCTCCCAAAAATATCTAGGAAAATGCTCTCTACACCGATTTCATTCGGTGCATATCCTTTTTTTGGCAAACACAAATGTTATCAAATCAAATCACTCCACATTTTCTCATCTCTCTCTCCTATTTTAGGGTTATTTGGGCCCTAACTCCTATGTGCACCACCCCCCTTTCGGTGTATTTAGTCCACACCAATATCAAAGCAGGGCCCCAGCAGGCCGCGGCATCATTTGCAGCAGCGTCACTGCACGCTATCCACGCTTGAACTTTAAGCGTGCACTGTTTATCAGAGTACTTCATGTCGAGCTCCACCAATCTCATGCGATCCCTTTCCAATAAAAATTCTATACAAGATTTTTCAATTGATTGATCGACTCCAGTCGAAACCCCAATGGCTTCCCCTTCTCTCTTCTCTATGCTCCTCCTCCCCCTCCTCCTCAGCGTGGTTGCGTTGGTCCATGCGATCCCAGAGGGCGCTCTTGTCAACAGTCTCCCTGGCTTCAATGGAACTTTCCCTTCAAAGCACTATGCTGGGTATAATATATCTCCATCTCTTTAACTCTCTCACTTAAATTATCTTAATCTTGAAGTGGGTCTATGATTTGATCTTGAAGTTATGTGACAATCGATGAGAATCATGGCAAGAACCTCTTCTATTACTTTGTGGTCTCCGAAGGGAACCCGTCCAGAGACCCCCTCGTCCTCTGGCTCAACGGCGGCCCTGGCTGCTCCAGCTTCGACGGCTTCGTTTACGAGCACGGTCCGTAAATTTCTTCATATTTTTCTTTAATTCCTGAAAAAAGGGAATGAATTTTGTTTCCTTAGTGATTGAGTGTTTGTATGTTTAGGTCCATTTAATTTCGAGGCCGGAGGTGCGCCCAACGAAATGCCAAAACTTTATCTCAATCCTCACAGTTGGTCCAAGGTAGGCTGCACAATCGAATCTTGTAATTTATATGCATCCTGATTGAGGATTAATTTTGTTTGTATAGGTCTCTAATATTATCTATTTGGACTCGCCTGCTGGTGTTGGGTTGTCATACTCTAATGTTGAATCGGATTATAACACCGGAGATCTTAAGACAGCATCTGATGCGCATGCATTCCTGTTGAAGGTGAGATCTTACTGGAAGGGTTGAAGCTTTTATTGCGATTAAATGAATTTCTGTTGTTTGGATATCATATTGAAATATTTAGCTTGTTTGGGCAGTGGTTTGATTTGTATCCGGAGTTTCTTGGCAATCCTTTTTACCTTGCTGGGGAATCGTATGCTGGGGTGTATGTACCCACTCTTGCTGCTGAAGTTGTGAATGGTATATACTGATTTGGGATTAAGTTTTTTGGTTGTAATTAGGTTCACAACTTCGCTAATTCTTGGAAATGCATTCTCTTTCACAGGCATAAATGCCGGTCTAACGCCTGCGCTGAACTTCAAGGTCAGTAGCCATTATAAGAGTGAAAAACTTGTTAATTTTGATTTTTTTGGGTTTTTTTTTTTTTTTTTGGGGGGGGGGGGGGGGACGCAAGGTAGTGTACTCAATTAGTCTGCTTATAACCGATACAGGGATATATGGTTGGAAACGGAGTCACCGATGAGCAATTTGATGGTGATGCTCTCGTGCCATTTGCACATGGAATGGGTTTAATATCAAATGATCTGTATCAGGTTTGATACTTGCCTATGCTATTCCTGTAGGATTAACTTCATATTTGTATTTACATTTTACAATAGTTGCGGGAGTAAAGAAGCAAATCATAATCACACAAAAAAGAAAAGTAGAGAAAATAGCAATATAGACTACATAAAAATTTATGGTGACAGATCGATATTCACTATATTAATAGGGGAGAATACAACGTATAGAATGATAACTCGTAAGAACCGTACCTACAACTGAACCATCAGGAGAAACTGTCAAGTTTCTTGTATACAAGGAAAAGAAAGACACTTTAGAACCTGATTCATTGAGGAGAACAAAATATGCTACATATATAGAGATTTCTGAAAGTTAGAACCTCAACTGTAATAAGGATTATTATTAATTGCCCGTTACAGTTGACCGACCTGGTTTGCTTGAATTTGACTGGTCTACATGCTTTATGAATTTGAATCAAACCCGAATGCTTTTCTTTTTCTTGAATAAAAAATATGGAAATGTTGACTTTCTACCTTTTTCTCCATGTGCCAACTGAACTAGTAGTCGGGCTCGTTCACATAATCGGAGTCCATCTTAGAACTTAAGTTGGTTACGGATCGGTTTCGGGTTTAATTATTTGAGTCAAACTAAACAATAATTCCATACTCACCTACCTATGCTGTTTTGTTGTTATATGATCACAATTTTCTATAGTTTAACTTTTGTAAAATATATTTGGATTGAATTTGCAAGTGGAGGAAATTAGATAATTGACTCTTAACATGACGTTATTTGCAGGAAGTTAATTCTGCCTGTCAAGGAAGTTACTGGAATCCACCGAATGATAGTTGCCTAGACAAATTAGAAAAAGTTGACTGGGTAACTCAATTGTTCAATATACTTTACCTGACAAGTTTCACTTTCGAGTATGCCCTAATTTTTTTATTTACTACCATGCAGGAAATTAATGATGTAAATATCTATGACATTCTTGAGCCATGCTACCATAGTCCTGTAATAAGATATCCATCAGCGGATAACAGCAGGTTGCCTGCTAGTTTCAGAAGTCTAGGGGAGACTGACAGGCCACTTCCCGTGAGGAAAAGAATGTTTGGCCGCTCTTGGCCTTTGAGAGCTCCAGTCAAAGCTGGACGTGTTCCAACGTGGCCAGAGCTTGGAAGCAGTTCAGTTCCATGCACAGTAAGTTCAGGAAATATACATTTGTAGTTTCTCCATTACTTCGCTTTTTTGGCCTTGCGATCTTTCTGATAAAAGTACCGTCTTCCTATTAGCTGATACAATTTTCGGCAAGTGTGTTTAGCACTTACAAATTTAAATTTGAAGGAAGTGTTAGATTCTTGGGTTTTCCGGAATTTTTTGGGCCCATACATTTTGGTATCTATGCAGTACTTTCTATTTCCATCAAGAAACTCACTGCTTTTACATTCATGCAGAATTGAGTTTTAGATGGAAATATAGTTTTGTAGTTACAGCGCAAAAATTCCTAAAAGATAGAAAATAATTTAAGAAGAAATGTAATGATTCATTGTAGATTCAACGGCCCGGTACATCTTGTTATCTATTGTACAATAGACATTGACTGTAATGTGTCATTGAGGACCATATATTTATTGTTAAATTTTGTGCCGGAAATTTATTTTTCAATTTTAGTTAGCAACGCAGCTTAAGCACTCTAGTTTACTTTGCTGTTACCTAAATTTTCAGTTAGCCATCCCGGCTAAATTTTCAGTTAGCAATGCAGCCTATTGCTGAATATTATTTGGTCATGCTATAACAAATTACTGCATTGCGGGAATGCAGTAATATGAGGATAAAGAGTAATGTACTGTACTTGTTATTGTTATTTGAGGATAAAGAGTAATATACTGGTATTTTAGTTATCAGATACGGATTGTCTACTTCCTGATTGTTTAGGTAGTTATTTATTCTTAACTCTTTAATATATATTGTGCGTTGAAGTGAATATGATTATTTTTAGTACTCTTATTTCTAGTCTCCTTTCTGGTTCAATATATTTAGTATCAGAAATCATTTTGGTCCCATATCATTCCGTATATCAAATCGTACGATATTTGATAAACTGAAAAAAATTAAGCAAATCACTCAAATAACTAAATATATCAAAAACCAATCAAAAAATTTAAGTACATAATAATTACTTATGGATAATGAGGTATGCTAAAAGTGCGTAAACCAAAGTTTTAACTAAAGTAAACAATTAAACATATTTAATTATATAAAAATTATAAAAAGAGAAGCTAATTATGTCACAAAATCATAATATCATACATAAACATACATAACAATACTACATTACAAAGTATCACTCGTATCGTGGATTGATACATCATTCTCAGATCGATCACCATCTTCTTCTTCAACAATCACATTTTGCTCATCATCATCTTCACTCCCCTCCAACTTTTCATCTTCCTCTTTCTTTTCCAATGTTATTTTCTTTTCTTTTTCTTTCGTGATTTTTGCTACATTCAAATTTTTATGTCCTAATAGAATCAAAAAATATTAAACGATGAACATAAACATAAACTTATATGTTTGGAAATGAAGAAAAATATCTAGTATTATATACAACTCCTTTTTTTCCTTTTTAAACCACTTGTTCCTCCTCCTTGAATATCAAAATATTCTTGAATGTCCATTCAAGTAGTATTTTGCGAGAGACAAGGAGCTTCTTTCTCCATTATCCACTCATCATCGGATTTCATATCTGACAAACAAATTGGATCATAAGTATCTCCTTCTCTTCTTTTTCCTTTTGCCTCAACTCCAATTGAATATTATATTTCATAAAAACTAAAGCATTAAGCATTAGCTGCTCCAGTCTAATCTTCTTTTGAAACGGACAAACTTAACAATGCTTCAATTTCTCTAACAACATGTATCATTACATGTAACGTTTAAGAAACAGATTGAAACCTTTGAAGCTCTTTGCATTCTTTCCTATAACTCTCCTAATAAAACAAAGAAAATACAAATTTTTTTAAAAAGAATCTTAATCATATATAATTTATTTTCGTAAATGATAAATTGGTAATAGTAAATTAGACATATATACAAACTAGGCTGCTGCGTCACTCTTGTTGTCAAGCCATGTCTATACCGAACATTCCTTGTGCTTTCTTAGATCTTTCTATTGTTCATCAATCTTACAGTTTGATAGAATGGCATCTTCACTTCCATATTTGCATGACATAATGGAACCTATAAAATTGAAAAAGAAAAAAAAACAAATTACAAGCTATCGACCAAGAATTGAATTAAACATATATTTAAATTTCAACATAATTTTACCTAGGGTCAAGGAAGCAAGTGCATGAAGATGCATATGGAGTTGTAGTTCCCATCTTTCATCAATAATGTCCCATCCTCTTTAGTATCTAATCTTTTTATGCCTAAAATTCTCCTTTTAGTGCTTATTGTCTTGATTTATAGCCTTATATATAGTCCATTGCTGGCTTCACATCACCATCCATAAACTTAAGCATTTTTTTACTAAATGTAACATGCATTTCAAACATTACTCTACTTGTTTCTAAAAATTACCATCCCCTAAAATGATGTACTTTACATTCGCAACATCATTTTTTATAAAATAACAACTTGCTATTCCTTTGATGCAACCATAGCTTTTAATGCAACTTTTTACTCATAAATGCTCTTTAAGTAAGTTAATTAGTAGCAAACATTATCATTGCTAGTCTTGTTAATTCCTTTGCATTTGTGGAGGTTCTCATTAGGTTGAGAACCCAACAATAAATATAGACGTAGATGGTGATTTTCTCACACATTTCAATTGTATCTCTGAGCACAGACAAGTCACCAATATTCTTCAACATATTGTTGGTACATTGTGTATTATAAAGACTCCAAAAAGAGTCTTTTCTTCTCATCTGACATTGATGTTCTGAACCTGAGAGTTTTGGAAACCGGCTAGCAAAATCCAAACGATCTAATCATACGCCTAGAGCTCCCTCTTCGTCATCTGGTAACCATCATTGACCTGATTATCGATGACCATGGAGTACCATCGGACGATGATACGATGCACATCGACCTCCTTAGCTAGCCTGAGTACTGTGATGAGGGCCTCGTACTTCGCCTTGTTGTTGGAAGCCTTGAAGTTAAACCTGAGGGTGTAGTGGAGACGTGTATCCTCAGGTTTGAGCAGAAACACGTTGGTTCTTGAAACTGGTTCGGTAGAGGAGCCATCTACGTAGATGATCCACGTTCGGCGATCCACCAGTACATCCCGTGATGAAAACCCAGAGTTGTAAGTGTACTTCGTGATGAAGTCAGTCAGAGTTTGACTTTTGATGGCGGTCCGTGGTTTGAATTGGATGTCAAACTCCCTGAGATTGATCGTGCACTTGGTGATCTGTCTTGATGTGTCTGGCTTTTGGATCAAGGTTTTAGGTCACAATTTTGGTCTTGGTTTCGGTCTTCCGAAAATTTGGGTTTCATTATCAGTATTGTCTGTTTTGGAGGTTTTGGAAGTAAGTTTCTTTTGGTCTGTATCGGTAGTTTCAAATACTTAAATACATATCAAATAATAAAATATCAAATACTTTTTACCAGTTATACATTTTGCAAACTATATAAAAATATATTATAACTTTTTGCTAAATTTATTTTGCAAATATATTACATGTAAAGAATGAATGGCAAACTTGTAAATAAGTTGGTATGTAAACCAAGCAAAAGGTCTATTCGCATAGCAATTCCCCCAAAATATCTGAGTGCTGCTACTCACATTACCCATTTGGCTAAACATACTTTATTTATTTACAAGTTCGCCATTTCCCAATGAAGCAGGAACTCGGAAATTCTGCAACTTATATGCCTAAGTGGAAACACCAAAACTTAGCCTCTTATCAATCGCACGAGTAGTCAAATGAGGTGGGTATTCGTCGAATTCCCCTTTGGGGTTGGCACGAGGAAAGCAGACAAGAAATTCTATCCCCTTCACCTTGTCTCAAATCTGCTACTGCTATCGGAACGAGATATGATCTACAAAGCCAGCTTATAGAAAATCCATACATGGACGGTACCCTTACTGCAACAAGAAGAGGAGTTTTGTCACTTCGCTCTCTATAGGCCTCAACCGCTTACTTAAAGTATAGATTGATCCACCGGACTTTTGAAACATACAGATGTGCCACCATATTGTGAGCTGGGGGAGCAGCTTCGAAAATACCGGCCTACTCAAAAATAAGCTTGAAAGTCAACGTCAATAACACGAAAAAGTACACATTGGTTGCCTACTGATTTGATCATAGGTGAAATCCAATCCGTTTGCATCATCATGCCGCTAGATCTATAATGACCGATGAGTCGGAACATGTACATAACAACGCTTCACACCGGACGGTGAATCTCCAGAATTTAGAAGTTTCTTATTGTGGAGCGAAAGGTTTGAAAATGGCCGGATTAGCAAGAGGTGCTTTTAAGCCCGGAAACAAAGGTATACATTCATAAAAAGAGGCTGGTTATATTGGCCCCTCCCATCTATATTGACCAGGAAGAGGGGGAGGCTCTTGCGGAAGCCCTACATTGTTTGATGGAGGCAGTCTTAGCCAGAAAGCTTCATGCTCGAATTTTGGAGGCTTGATGGTCGAGATTCAAAAATCCTCCGAGATTGTAGCATGTAGGTTGGCAAATCACAATTGGACATGTGTTAAGCATATTGCTCTAAACAGTGATCCTTAGAGTTTTGGAGTGTTCACGTGATCGAAATGCATTGGATGTCGCATCCCCACCCATAGGAAGAGCTCCCCTTGCTCGCATGGCTCCTGGAAGCAAAGATGAAAACTTTCGTTGATGATTGAATTTCCTAATTGACTATGATCTTCTTCTTTATTGAAGATTCTTTTTGTATCTGCTTATTTTATTTTGTATTGCAGCGGAATGTCGATTCTCGTCTTATTGGTATATTAGTCTTTTCCATGTAATTGTCTAGCTTTCAACCATTTTGCACATGACTATGTCCGGCTCATCGTTTGTTGTAGGATGCATGAAATGATTTATGAAGATAGATGAAGATGTCTCTAATCCAATTGTTGTGTGTCTACGATGGGAAGATCGATGTACATAGAATGTGTTACGGACCCAAAAGGGCTCATGTAAATCACGGGGAGTTGGATGGTTGACACACTCAAAGATTCGGCCATTGGAGCAAGCGAGAATACTCCGTGCACGCTAGCTTTAGCATACATTTTTCAGGTTAAGGGCTTTCTTCGCAGGCTCTTATCTTCTCGTAGTGGATGCATATCGTAAGATAGTTTTAATCTTTCTCGGTATACTTCTTGTAATATTTACCTTGAATTACCTAAGGCGCAGAGCGTTGGAGGTATCACATATAACTACTAAGAAGCACTATTAGTAACCATTTGGATCACATTTTTCTTTTTTCTACAAAGGAGTCAAGCAATTTGAACAAGTCTTTTCCACTATTCGATATGTTTGAAGTGTCTATAGATTCCAGGAAAACTGAACCACTTGAATTATTGTCAAGAAAATTTGTGATGGACCTTGATTTCATATCAGTCCATCCGTTGGATATCAATATACATCCCATCCCTTTTCATTCCATCATATACTTTTCCAAATTAATTCTTTCTTTCTTCTGCATTTTCTTTTTCAAGTATGTGACTCTAAGCTTATGATATGAGGAAGGCTTTAGCTCTTTTCTGTAGGTGCTAACTGACTCAATCATCTTTGTACATAAAGAAATTTTTCATCAGATTACACGGAAGTTCGTTCCCGTATCAAAACTGAGCAATATCCTTGCACACCGCGTCCCGGTCCTTCATGATTTTGTTTATTGTCTTTTACCTCATTTTCCTCCTCTTGCTTTTCTAGTCAAAAAATCGATGATTTCTTTGCTCATGTTCACGCTTCTACTTCCGCTCATTTCCATATTTTAAAGCACTTATCATTGTCTTCATTTTTCTTCTTTACCATTTCAAAAATAATTTTTGAACTTCGTCCGGACAATATGAACACGGAGAGGTATCCTTTTATGTTCCAGTTAAATGAGCCTTCATACTTGTCTGGCCGCCTTATAATTCCTTACTACAAACTTGCACTTCAAAAGTGATTTATTAGACAATGATTTGATACAGGAGCAACTTTCTTAGTATTTATCTTTGCTCATCCTTTCCATTCCAAAAGCTTTAAATTGATAAATTAAACAAATTAACATGATATTAAATTAAAAATTAAATACAAACTATTAAATACCAAAAATAATAGCTATATTAATTAACAATTAACAATTAACAACTATGTTAATTAAAAATGATTTTAATATTAGATAATTTTTAATTCATAGAACTAAAATTAAAAAAACATAAACTAAACTGAAATTGAAACTGCTTTAAATACTGAAATATAAACTTAATATAGAAACTTAAATTAAAACTTGAATTAAAAATTTAAATAAAAACTGAAATTAAAAACTGAAATTAAAAACTGATTTTAATATTACATAAATTTTATTTCACAAAACTAAAAGTAAAAACATAAACTAAACTGAAATAAATATTGATTTTAAAACCAGAAATTAAAAATTTAAAATAAAACTGAATTAAAAATTGAACTTAAAACCTGGAATAAAAACTGAAATAAAAACTGAAATAAAAAAATAAACTCAAAATTTAAAATGAAAAGAGAAAACTGTGAAAATTTGTGATAAAAACGCAGATGAAAAATAAAATAAAACTGAAACAAAAATGTTCCTTAAACAAAATCAAATAAAAAGTGAAAATAAACAAAACAGAAATTAAAATTTATGAACAAAAAATGGAAATAAAGAATTGAAATAAGCACAACTTGTTGTGAATGGGTATTTACTGGGTTGGATGAGTTATTGGGCCAACTCAGTGTTTGTGCCCATATCTGTATAAGCCCACTTGTATTCTCCCCTTTGGCTATAAATATAGACCTGAGGGCTCTCCCCTCAGTAGTTAATTCATAACACGTTATCAGCACGAGCCTCCAACTTTTTTCTTTTCCACAAATTTTTTCCGTTCGTTGCGAAGGCGAAGGCGAAGGCGAGACGGGAGATCCACGAGCGCGGTGCAAGGCTTCCTCCATCGAAGGTCGTCATCCGCGTAGGGCTTCGAGCAACCGTCGCTATATCCGGAGGACGAATATAGATGTAAAAATACTAAAAACGATACTTTTAATCATACGTATGGTTGCCCCTCCCCTAGATCTCGCAAGATCGTCATGGGGATTCATCGTCGCCTTGAAAACGACAGATTATTCATCCCAAAAATCAAATTTTTTAGGGTTTATGGATTTTTTTACCAAAACCCCAAATCAACCCCGCCGGAGGCTTCGCCGCTGGCCCCCCTCGCCGTCACGCCGTCCCCCCCAAAGGGGGGCGGCAGCCGCCGCCCCCCCTTGCAGGGGGGCGGCGGCGGCCCCCTCTGCCGCGCCCCCCTGCAGGGGGGGCGGCGGCCGCCGCTCCCCCCCTGCAGGGGGGCGGCGGCCTCCCACGGCCGCGCCCCCCTGCAGGGGGGCGGCGGCCCCCGTGAGGCCGCGCCCCCCTGCAGGGGGGGCGGCGGCCCCGCCGCTCCCCCCTGCAGGGGGGCGGCGGCCCCCGCGGCCGCGCCCCCCGGCAGGGGGGCGGCGGCGGCGCGCCTCCCCCTTGCCTGCGAAACCCTAGAACAAAAAAAACGCAGAAGCTGTGGGCCTGAAGCCCACAGCAGATCTGTGGGCTTCAGGCCCACAAATTTCAAAAAAAAAAAACAGAGCTGTGGGCCTGAAGCCCACAGCAGATCTGTGGGCTTCAGGCCCACAGATTTTCACAAAAAAAATTTGGGGGGAGGCAAATGGCTATAAACTCGCCTCAAAAGGCAACTTATTAGCCCAAAAAATAATTTAAAATGGGGATTCAAAGGCAAAATATTCGTGAAAAATCACGGTAAATTACGGGACGAATATCGGGCAGACAAGGGCATTTTGGGGATTTTTTTGGGGGGCTTCTTGGGATGATGAGGGAACCTTTTTCCTCATACAAAAGAAAATGTTAATTTTGGGCTCTTAATCAATTTAATTGATTAAACCCATTTACTTTACAACCTATGCATCGTAATTTCTTTTACATGCTTTACATCTCTGGCAAAATTATGTGGATATTATTTGCGTGGTTGTACATTTTATTTAAAAACTTAATAATTAGGAAGATCCTGCGACCGCTCTGCCGTTAGTTACCTAACCTAACGGTGTATGACGTTGCCCAGTGGTCCAATAATTATTAAGTGATTAAATATCGCTTTATCCTCATATGAATAAACTGCCTGTGATGTCTGTGGATGAAAATGTTGATGAGCACAATATTCTTGCATGAATTGCTAAATGTGGTTTTTGGATCGGCCGTTTAGTCCCACAGTTTATTTCCCGCACATTTCTTTTATTTTTGAGAGAAATTGTAGTGAGAAATTTATGTAAATGTCAAAAAAAGAAGACCAACTTCAAGGAGTCGGAAGCTACGCTTGAAGACGAAGATATTAAAATGGGACCCACGGGGTTTCCAAAGTTGTATTTTCATTTTATTCAAGCTGCAAATTTGTATAATTTGGACTGTGGACTCTTGGACTCTTTCTTGTGGGACTGGCCGATCCACACGTTTAGTTTTTCATTCAATATTGCTCCCGCATGAAAATGTTCTTTCTGATTGATTATTAATTCATGCATGTTTGTGCTCTGCTAGATAAATGGCTAAAATTGCAAGCGTTGACTTTGAAGTGCTGGATGCATCAGGCAGAAACTATCTAAGCTGGCAGCTAGATGTTAAGTTTCACCTGCGGGCCAAGTCCCTCATCACTGCTGTGACTGAAAAAGAAAATGTTAGCGATATAGAGAAGGCGCAAGCCATCATCTATATTCGCCGCCATGTGGATAAGACCTTAAAGGCTGAGTACCTTACGGTCGAAGATCCACTTGAGCTATGGACCGCTCTTGAGGACATGTATAAACATCAGAGAGATGTTATACTCCCAAGGGCGAGATATGAGTGGGAGAACCTGAGACGGCAGGACTTTAAGTCCATTGCTGAGTACAACTTAGCACTTTTTAGCATCACCTCACGCCTGAAGTTGTGTGGTGAAAAAGTCTCAGAAGATCGCATGCTGGAAAAGACGTATACGTCTTTCCATGAAAAGGATGCGATACTTATGCAGCAATACCGTGAACGTAAGTTCACCAAGTATTCAGAGCTGCTGTCATGTCTTCTCATGGCCGAGCAAAACAGAGAGCTTCTTCTCGCCACTCACAATATGCGCCCTCCCGGCACTGTCCCCCTACCAGAAGCTCACCATACCTCTTCCTTCAAAAAGAAGAGGGACAATAAAAGAAAAGAAAGACCACAGAAAGGGGGACAACAGAAAAGAGCCAAGGGCCCACCACAGCAGCGCAAGAATGAAGGGAAGCGCAAGTTCACCTGGCGCAGGAATGATAACAAGAAAAACAATGCACCCCCACCCAAGAGGGACTGGGAAGACCAGTGCCACAGCTGTGGCATGACAGGCCACTGGTCTAGAGTGTGCAGGACCCCAGTGCATCTCCAGGAGCTTTATAAACAAAGCAAGAAAAAGAATGCTGAATCAAACCTGGTGGCTGCGAATAATGCAGTCAAATTTACAGCAAAAGACTTCGAGTCAGATAATCTGCTTGATTAGCCCGTTATCATTTATCTTAGCATTCTATTGTATGAACATTTTATTTCATAAGAGCTTTTTATGTATCTTCAATTCTGCTGAATAAAATTTAGCCTTTCTAAATGCAAATGTTTACTCATCTTTTTTAGATGGAATGCTCTCATGACTGCTTAGTAGACAGTGCGTCAACACATACGATCCTTCAACACAAATGCTATTTTCATAGCATTATCCCGTATAAGAGCCCTGTAAACACAATTTCAGGGCCATCGGACATAATTTAAGGTTCTGGGAATGCAACCTTGTTGCTCCCCAATGGAACAGAACTAAAAATAAAAGATGCACTTTACTCTCTGAATTCCAAGAGAAACTTACTAAGTTTCAAAGATATCCGTTTTAATGGATTCCACTTGGAAACAACAAATGTCAAAGAAAATGAATTACTGTATGTAACGTCTCAAGAAAATGGAGTTAAAACCATTCTTGAACGCTTTAAGAGCCTCTCATCAGGCCTCTACCATACAAAAATTCGGAGAGAGGAAGCAAACCTGACGGAGCACCTGAAGTGCCCGACATCGGCCAAATTCCTACTTTGGCACGATAGACTTGGCCACCCCGGATCTGTGATGATGCACCGCATCCTAGCACAATCCCATGGGCATAACCTGAAGAACCAGAAGATTCTTCAGAAGGGAGAATTCCCTTGTGTACCCTGCTTTAAGGGTAAATTAATAACAAGGCCATCACCACTTAAAGTGGATATTGAGTCTCCTAGCTTCCTTGAAAGAATACACGGAGACATATGTGGACCTATCCACCCCCTAGCGGGCCTTTTCGGTACTTTATGGTACTGATTGATGCATCTTCGAAATACTCGTATGTGTGTCTACTTTCAACCCGCAACTTAGCTTTTCCAAAGCTTTTGGCACAAATAATAAAGTTGCGGGCGCATTTCCCAGACAACCAAATAAAGAAAATACGTCTGGATAATGCGGGGGAATTTACCTCTCAGTCATTCCAAGAATATTGCCAGGCAACGGGAATAGAAATTGAACATCCGGTGCCGCATGTTCACACCCAGAATGGGTTAGCTGAGTCGCTAATTAAAAGACTCCAATGGATCGCACGACCATTGCTGATGAAATCCCAGTTGCCGGTGGATGCATGGGGACATGCAATTTTGCATGCTGCATCACTAATAAAAATTAGACCCTCAGGAGGTCAGAGTCTATCTCCAATGCAACTCGCATATGGAACGCCGCCGAACATCTCTCACTTGAGAATCTTCGGCTGCGCAGTTTATATCCCCATTGCACCACCACAGAGGACCAAGATGGGTCCTCAACGTCGCCTAGGTATCTACGTAGGGTTTGACTCACCCTCCATTATAAGATACCTAGAACCCCAAACGGGGGACGCTTTCAAGGCACGCCTTGAAGACTGCAATTTTGATGAGACGTATTTCCCCAAAATGGGCCTAGACATCGAAAAGTCTAGTGCAAAGCAAATGTTAACGTGGGATACAAGAAGCTTGACCCACTATGATCCGGTAACAAAACAATGTGATGATGAGATCCGGAAGATCTTACACATCCAGGACACAGTCCATAGATTACCGGACTCGTTCACTGACAACCAGAAGATTGTCAGATCACACATCCCTGCTGCGAATACTCCAGCTAGGATTGACATCCCGAAGGATGGATGCAATCCACCTGCAGCAGAAGTGGCTGCACCTCAACAGAAAAGAGGCAGACCACCAGGCTCCAAGGATAAAAATCCAAGAAAAAGAAAAATATCTGGAGACCTTGGGACGATACCCCCACAGAGAAACGAGCTCGTGTCCATACCCTCTCCCCTCCCGGAATCCACTGCAGAGGAACTGCCGGGAGAAACAGAAATATCACTAAATTATGTACGTACAGGGGAGGTATTGGACAGAAAGAGTACAGTCGTCGACGATGACTTCGCGTTTCACATTGCCATTCACGTCGCCGGAAGCGATGATGATTATGAACCACACTCCGTTGCTAAATGCAAACGTAGAGATGATTGGCCAAAGTGGAATCAGGCAATAGAAGCCGAGCTGGACTCGCTTCAGAAACGAAAAGTCTTTGGGCAAATAGTCCAGACACCTACCGGTGTCAAACCTGTGGGATACAAATGGGTATTCGTCAGAAAAAGAAACGAAAATAATGAGATCGCACGCTACAAAGCTAGACTTGTAGCACATGGATTTTCCCAAAGACCGGGTATAGACTATGACGAAACATACTCCCCGGTCATGGATGCGATCACGTTCAGATTCCTGATAAGCTTAACAGCAAAGGAAGGCCTAGATATGCAGCTAATGGATGTTGTGACTGCGTATCTATACGGCAATCTCGACAAGGAGATCTACATGAAACTTCCTGATGGCTTTTCAATGCCTGCTGAACTGAAAGATAGACCTCGGGACGTCTATTCTGTTAAGCTACAAAGATCATTGTATGGTCTCAAACAATCAGGAAGAATGTGGTATAACAGACTCAGTGAGTTCCTTGTTCAACAAGGATTCACAAACAATGAAGTCTGCCCTTGTATCTTCATAAGAACAAAGGGAAAAGGATTCGTGATAATAGCTGTCTACGTAGACGATCTGAATCTCATAGGATCTCCCGAAGAGATCACTGAGATATCTGTAAGCCTAACAAAAGAATTCGAAATGAAAGACCTAGGCAAAACCAAATTCTGCCTTGGCTTACAGATTGAACATCAAAAAGACGGAATCCTATTACACCAAACCACATATACGAAGAAAATGTTGCAAAGATTCCATATGGACCATTGCCATCCATTGAGTACACCTATGGTGGTACGATCCCTGGATGCACATAAAGACCCCTTCCGGCTGCTGGAAGAGGGGGAGGATATACTTGGTCCGGAAGTTCCCTATCTGAGTGCCATCGGAGCACTACTATATCTGGCAAACTGCACGCGTCTCGATATAGCGTTCGCAGTAAATTTGCTTGCCAGATACAGTGCAGCGCCTACACAGCGCCACTGGACCGGGGTAAAGCACCTTCTGCGCTACCTCCAAGGGTCTACAGATTTGGGACTCTTCTACAAAAATGGAACACCCTCTATACTTGCAGGTTATGCTGATGCAGGGTACTTGTCTGATCCCCACAAAGCAAAATCACAGACTGGGTACGTGTTTACCTACGAAGGGATAACCATTTCCTGGAGATCCATCAAGCAAACCTTGACGGCGACCTCATCCAATCACTCAGAGATCATTGCCATCCATGAAGCAAGCATAGAATGCGTATGGCTACGCTCAGTCATCCACCACATCTTGTCTACGACCGGACTGAAGACTGGAGACCTCGAGCACACTACCATGTTCGAGGACAATGCTGCTTGCATAGCTCAGCTACGAGGTGGCTTCATCAAAGGCGACAGAACGAAACACATTTCACCAAAGTTCTTCTGGACGCACGAGCTACAGAGAGATGGCAAGATCGACATCAGACAAGTGCAGTCATGTGACAATTTGGCAGATTTGTTCACTAAAGCCCTTCCTACTGCTACCTTTAGAAAACTTGTACATAGGATTGGAATGAGACGCCTAAGAGATCTGAAAGCTTGAGAGCTTGTACAGATCAGGGGGAGTTTGGCAGAGTTTGTACTCTTTTTCCTTAACTATGGTTTTTCCCACTGGGTTTTCCATAGCCAAAGGTTTTAACGAGGCAAATCTCACCAACTCAGGATCCTGAAGTATCCACCCAATGTGAGACCCATACAGGCTCAGAATCCTGAAGTATTCATGAGCAGGGTCCACAACTATGGCTGGATAAGGGGGAGTGTTGTGAATGGGTATTTACTGGGTTGGATGAGTTATTGGGCCAACTCAGTGTTTGGGCCCATATCTGTATAAGCCCACTTGTATTCTCCCCTTTGGCTATAAATATAGACCTGAGGGCTCTCCCCTCAGTAGTTGATTCATAACACAACTAAGATTTTTAAATTAAAAATCATAAGCAAACACTCTAAATAAAAATACTTACAGAATTTCTTTGGCATGTTCGAATCTTTTGTCGTCATCGATTTCATCTTTGATTTCTTCCTCCAGCTTCGATTTCGGCTTCAATTTCTTCATCGAGCTTCGATTTCTTCTTCGATCTGGTCTTCGATATCATCTCCATTCTTTGATTGCTTTGTCACAATGGGGTTCGAGCTTAATGCAAAGCTCAAGGTGCGTAAAACGTGATGGATCTGTTCGTTTGGGGGATTTGAGCGTTAATCAACATCCAAGCTGGGTTTAAAATGAAAAAAAAATCTACTAACCTGAACAGTAGAAACTCATTTTATATCATATCGTACGATATGAAATCCATAAATAGTTTATCTTGATGCAACATGCGCCTACGGTTTGTATGGAAACATGCTCTGCATTGTACTATATGACTAGCATATCTTTCGATATTGATAACTATGTGTGTGATGCGGCTTGGAATCCGGTCCCAGTGGCATTTTCGTAAGTTGGCAAATGATGTTATCTTTCTCTATTTATAGAGAGGAGCCGGCCCTAATGTGAGGATGCGAAAATTGTTGAAGAATTTCCTTCTATTCTATTCCTTTAGTTCTTAGATAAATTGTATTAGGATTCTCCCTATTTCCCTTAAATTAATCCCTAGTTAATTGTTCTTTCAATTTGTAATAGTTGTTTAGCGAGTAGTTGATTTGTAGTAGGGTTTTCGTAATTTTCAGATCTGAAATATCAATAAAAATCCCATTTTTATCGTTCATCCACCCAAAAATCCCCCTTTTATTCCACGAAAAGCCCGGATCGCATCAAATTGGTATTAGAGCGTGAGATCCTATGGCAACGTCAAGAAAGTTCGTCTCTTTAGAGAAAGAATTACGGGTGGCGATCAAGAGATGGGAAGACAGAATGAATCAAGGGATTATGCAGACACACCGTCGAATGACGGAGAATTTGGCCGAGTTCGATCGCCGCTACCCCTTTGCTGCGAGGATAAAGACAGATCTGAAAATAAAAAGCGTAGATCTATCAGCTACCAGATCTGGTGCCAGATCTGAAGATTTCAAGCGTATATCTACCAGGTCTGGAGCGAGATCTAAAGCTTCCAAGAGTAGATCTACTAGAGCCGGGGCCAGATCTGCAGATTTCAAGAGTAGATCTACCAGATTTGGAGCCAGATCTGAAGCTTCCAAGAGTAGATCTATCAGATCCGGAGCCAGATCTAAAACTTCCAAGAGTAAATTTACCATATATCCGGGGCCAGATCTGAAGCTTTCAAGAGTAGATCTACCCGATCCGGATCTAAAGGTGACGCCTTTCGGCGAGGAGTGCCGTGCGTTTATATTTCATATATTCACGCACGTCTTCTTTTGTGTTTTTCCGATGTTTTCCGCCGTCTTGTATTCGTTTTCTCGTGTTTTCTTATTTTTTTTCACTTTTCCTTGTTTTTGTATGTTTGCAGGAGTTTGCCGGCGTAGGGGACATAAAACGACGATATCATGAATCCCCGGAGCAATGAGAGGAGTCACACGTGATCCAGGGGGTCAAACGACGAAGATCGCCATCTTTCAGCCCCCCACCCGATCGGTTGGATAGGCCAACCGATCGGGTGATGCACGCGTGTACGACCCGGTCAACTGCTGAAGCAACAAATGTGTCAACCGACCAGGTCGCAGACCGGTTCAACCCAACCTCTCTCTGGAAATTGGAGCTGAAACTCAACCGATCGGGTGATCTTCACCCGATCGGTTCACCTGTAGCCGTTTTCCCGAAGAAGATGACCCAGAGAGCTCACTCGACCGTCAGCAGACCGCGCCAAACGTCCGAAGTTACTGTCTTTTGGGCAACAATTCCAACCGATCGGTTGATTTATCAACCGATTGGGTCACCCGATGAACTCAAGATCCAAACGACGAGCAGCTTCCATCAACTGACCGTGTCGCCTGACCGGGTGAAGTCTCGAAGATGGCTGCCGAAGTTCGCAGCAGGTCACCTGATCGGGTGATTCTTCACCCGATCGGGTGATGTCGTTTTCTATAAATAGAGAGCCTAGGTTTCCAGAAAACGGGAGTTGTTTGTTTTTTCTCTCTTGACGGCTGTAATTTTCTAGATATTTGTAAGTTGTCTGATCTTTACCAAACTTTAATATAGTATTATTTGCATTGCTCTTACTACTTTTCAATCGCCTGATCATGTTTTTAACGGTCGATTTTGATTTAGATTGCTTTTTAGTAAATATGTGTGAGTAGTTCCCAAATCTGGGATTTCGGTGGAAACCCCTTCGTGAGTTCTCTCCGATGCGTCCATAGGACTAGGAAATCGATAGGGATTAGGAATCTATCGGTTACGCGGGGTGTTTCATTGCCCTCGGCGGAAAAAAGACCGCCTTTGACCGTTGGGCCAAGGGAGAATAAACTTGGCGGTTGACTCCCTAGTCATAGCTCACGCCCTTAGCGGAGACGTCGAATCCTAGCTCACGGGAGCGGCATGATGAGATGTTGGGAGTTATCGTTGCGAGCTTAGTGCTCCCGGAGTCGGTCAGTGTTAATGGACATGGGAATGCCCACTGACCTAACCCGGGAAGTCCGGCGTATCATTCTGGGCATCGATCGAAATATCGGGCCCATGGGACGTTGGTATCACTCTTAAAGGCAACATCTCACCATTAGACCCTAATTCCGATCGTTACCCTATCCGTAGGCTGTATCGGCGAGAATCACACGATAGGGTGGAAACCGAAGTCCCGGGTTTCCCTTTATATTGTTTATCCCTCGCATTCTATTTTTCGTGACAACCCATCATCTGATTCGGGCTAGCTCACCCATGGGGTGAATCCGGTCCTTTCTGACACAAGCACAACCACGTCTCCCTGAGTTCGACCCCCCAAGCCACACTACAACACCGTGCGTTTGCGGTTATAAATATTTAAATCTCACGCCCCCAATCATATATATTGCATACATCTGACGCGCGCAAACGCGGGGGACATCAAGCTTTATGGCGCCGTTGCCGGGGAGGCAACGTGCTTGTTATTCTAGGATCTCATGAACCCTTGAGTCTAGCTCACATCTCTATCTCGCGATAATTTTCGCATTCTTCTTTTTTTCATTTTCATTTTATTTTCTTATTTTTATCTTTCTATTTTATCTGTTTCTTTCACACTTTTTGCTTCACGGGTGTTTGTTGTTTTTAATGCGTAGGAACATAAGGAGTCTCGACGACTTGATTCCTCTTGATCCTGAGATAAACGCCACCCTAAGGCGTCTTGCCGCAGAGAAGCGAAGAAGAGAAGAGCCGGAAACCATGGGGGAGAACACCCCACCGCACAAGTCCCTGCTGGAGTACTCGATGCCATCCCTCGAGTCCACCTCCGCCATCTATCCTCCTGCTATTACAGCGCAAAGCTTCGAGCTTAAGCCATCTTTGGTGACGTGGATCCAGCAGGATCAATTCTCGGGGGCACCCATGGAGAGCCCCATCGAACATTTGGACTCCTTGGAGAAATGTGACACCTTCCGGATAAATGGTGTCACAACTGAGGCGATCCGTCTGAAGCTATTCCCCTTCTCTCTGCGCGATAAGGCCAAGCTGTGGCTTAGGGGGAAGGACCCAAATACGTTCAACACTTGGGAGAAGCTTTCAAACGCTTTTCTGACGAAGTTCTTTCCTCCGAGGAAGACCATGAAGCTGAGGAGTGAGATCTCCTCCTTCTCCCTGGCCGGCCACGAGTCCTTGCATGAAGCTTGGACGGGATATAAGGAAATGCAGCGAAGATGCCCTCATTATGAGCTTCCGAAATGGCAGATAATTAATCTGTTCTACAACGGATTGAGTGATGACTTGAAATCTTCCATGGACGCTGCGGCTGGAGGGTCCTTCATATCAAGAAGTGAAGAAGATGCCGGACAAATTCTAGAAAATATGGCATCAAACAATGAGCGGTGGTGTGACGAGAGAGCCACCCCTAAATCTGGGGTATCCACAGGGTCGAGGACGTCGACAAATTATCCAGCAAGTTTGACTTGCTGTCGACCCAGATCTCCGCATTGATGGTAGGAGCCGGTGGTGCTGGTACACAACATATTGCGGCGGTGGAAGCCGAAATCTATGGAGAATTCGACGGTGGTGACATCTCACCACCGTTGGACCAAGCGAGCGCACTATTCTACAATCCTACGAAAAATGCGCCGTATCCACCACGGACTAGCTCCAACCCGGCCTACTCTCCGAACAACCGGAACCGCCCTAACCTTAGTTACCGGGCACCGTATCAGCAGCCGCCTCCTCAGCAACAGCAGCAGCCGATATATCAGCCGGCTAGGCCTCAGCAGCAACAGCCTTCACAACAGTATCAGCAATATGCTCTCAGGAATCAGCAACCAGTTCAGCAGCAGCAGCAATATGGCCAACAGAGGGCCATCTCTCCGGTTAAGTCCTTTTTGACTCAATATATCACCAATCAGGAGAAGATAAATTTGAAGCTGGAAATGGGACACCGGGCTCCCACGGACCAAGTAACCTAGCTGGGGTTACAAGTGACGAACCTTTCAAGGTCGCAAAACTTATTGCCGCCACAACCGGAGGTGAACCCGAGGGGAGCAAACCAAACTTTGGCACTCACGCACGAGCATGCGAATGTGTCCGCTATCGTGTTGAGGAGCGGAACGCAAATCCCCACAAGAGTGCCCCGAAAGGAACCAGAAGCACCATTGGTCGTGGAGCGACCGATTGAAAAATTGAATTACGCCGGTGCTTCGTCGCCAAAGCCAACAACTCCGGAGGGAGTTCCTGATGAGGAAAAGAAGAAAAACGAGGAAGGGAGCCTCAAAGTGTTCAAGCCCGTTGTGCCTTTTTCACAACGGCTAGCCCAAGCCAAGATAGATGAAAAGTATGACAAATTCTTTGCCATGGTCAAGGACATAAGCTTGCAAATCCCCTTCCTCGAAGCTATCAAGACGATTCCCTCCTACGCCAAATTTCTAAAGGACTTAGTGACAAGAGGGTCCAGAAAGGAGCAGGTCGTATTGACGGCAGAATGCAGCGCTCTCATTCAGAGAGCAAATCTGCCTAAGCTTAAAGACACAGGGAGTTTCTCTATCCCTTGTGCGATCGGAGAGGTAAAGATCCATCGTGCGCTCGTCGATCTTGGAGCGAGCGTCAGTTTGATGCCCCTGTCGCTGTATAAGAGAATAGGAATGGGTGATTTGGAGCTCACCGGAATGACCCTACAGCTTGCAGACCGATCGGTCAAATATCCGGTGGGGGTTGTAGATGACCTCCCTGTCAACGTAAGTGGGGTGCATGTGCATGTGGACTTCGTTGTCATGGACATGCCTGAAGATGCACACACACCCATCATTCTTGGACGGCCTTTCATGGCCACTGCCGGCGTTTTGATAGATGTGAAGAATGGGAAGCTTTCCCTTAACGTCGGCAACGAGAAAGTCGAATTTGACTTGGGATTGTCAATGAAGCACCCCGATCCCCCGGACGATCCAAGATGCAATGTGCTGGAGTTAGAAGAAGAGAGAGCTGTGGAGGAAAGCTACTGGGAAATTCTTTCGAGAAATCCCCCCGATAGCATAGGGACTCAGAAGAATGTGACGGCCCGAAGAATGATGACGCTGCTGGGAAAGCGGATGCGGCACACACGATCCCTCTCGGATTTCAGAAGGCTCCTCCAACGAGGAGGAAAGGGAAAGAGCCCATGGGGCTCACAGGTGACGAGATCCAAATCCTGAAACGCGTGGCGGTGGACGCCAACATGAGGGAAAAGCCCACGGATCCCGTCAACAAAGGGAGGGTCGTCGAGCAAGTTTTCTTCTCAACGCAGACGACGCCAAAGGCCGCCAACTCTGAAGCTGAAGCGATGCCGACCTTAGGGCATCACCCCGTCCGCCTTGAGTATCATCCACTGGCGTCGAGCAAACGACGTTAAACAAAAGCGCTTCATGGGAGGCAACCCATGCTCTAAACTTTTATCTTCGCTTTTAAGATTTTTATTATCTTTATTTTTTCTATTTTAATAATTAAATTCAGCCGCGAGATCATCCGTCGAGGAACTTAGGCCATTCGTGAATTTTTACAGGAAACAAGCCCTCACCCGATCGGGTGACTACTCAACCGATCGGGTGAGACGTATCAGACGATAGCCGTATCTGCTCTCCTTGCGAACCGGTCGGGTGAAGCTAAACGTGACCGGGTGGCAGACCGTGTGAGCTGAGCAGAAGTCTCGGGAATTTTTTGGAAATGATCAACCGATCGGGTGAAGCAAAGCATGGTCGTGTGACAGACCGGGTGGGCTGTACTAAACTTTCAGGAAAATTTTTGAAGCGGCGAACCAATCGGTTGAGTTCTCAACCGATCGGGTCGCATGTAGCCAACTTTCAGCAAAAATTTCGACCTAAAAGTCAACCGATCGGGTGACATTTCACCCGACCGGTTCGACTTAAACACTATATAAACCCGACCCCCTCGCCCGTTCATCTCCCTCGCCCGACCCCGATTCCCTCTCAACCGATTCGACTTCCTCGCCCTCGCCCGACCTCGTTTCTCCCTCAACCGGCCACACAACCCCATCAATCAAGCTCTCCCCTCTCTTTTTCCATCTCTCCATCAATCTCTCTCCATTCCTCTTCGATTTCACACCTCCAAAACCCTAATTTCCTCCTAAACTCCACCCCGTTTTTGAAAGTTTGCTGAAAGTAGTTGCCGCGGCCTTACACTTGTTCCCATTGCGTTGCGTTGGGACATCTACGAGCAATGATCATCATCTCGCTTGGGTAAATTCGCTCCTTAGCTTAATTTGCCCTAGAATTTCAATTTGCTCTATTGCTTGTGTTGGTGTGCAGTCATTGCATTTCGCATTCACTCATACACGCACACTCTCACATGGCCAAAGATAAGGATAAGGGTAATGCCATCATGCGAGAGGAGGGGTCGTCTCGCAGGAGACGCAAAACACACGTCCACCACACACACACGCCCTCCTCCCGCACAGCCTGCACAGCCCCAACCCCAACCCCAACCTGTCGTCCCAGTTGAGGACCCACTGATGGGCCCGCATGGCTACCGCTTTAGAAACCAGGAGCGCAAGGACTTTTACCATAGACTTGATGCTTGGGGGCATCTATCGACCAAGTTTGCCCGCACCCAATCGCTTATCGATCTCGATGTATTCACCGAGGTCGAGACCCTCTTCGCAAACTTAGGTTGGTTGGCTTTCCTAAACTCTAGCGTTGTGTCCTACCCCGCGCTCACACTCGAATTTTTATCCACACTTGTCTGTGAGTCGGGGTCGGTCGTCATATTTCGGGTCCGTAATAGAACCATCCGCACCCACTTGGATATCATCAATGACATATTTGGTTTCCCTATCCTTGGGGACGGCACTATCCGACCCCCGGGTATCCACCGAATTTGACGTCGATCAGTTCTGGTTTCGCCTCACCATCCACCCTGACTATCCCCGAGGTAAGGCCAAGGCATCCGCCATCATTCACCCCATCTTCCGTCTGGCCCATCGAATTATTTCTTCCACATTTTTCCCCAAGGATGAGTCGGGTACCGTGACCATCCCTGATCTCTTCATTCTCTGGGCCATGACCTTTCCCTTCGTTCGGGGTGATGACGGGATTTCTTTTAGGGCCCCTACCTTTCCCGTCCATGCAGGTGCTTGGCTTATTTCCAAGCTTCTGGAGATTAGCCGTGCCGGCAAGGGCAAGATTTGTTGCGGGGGCCTTATCACGATCATAGCTTCTGCTCTCCGATTTAACATTGTCATCCCCGGAGATCTTCCCGCTGCCGCAAGACCCTCACGTCTAGATCTCGACGTCCTGCGGCATATTCACATGATTAAGCCCCGCCTCGATGGCTGCTTCACCTTCCATTACGGACACCCCCATCTCCCTATACCATTCTGCCCAACCCCGCTCGCATGACTATTGCTTTATCGGCAGATTGGACATTTTCTCCCGATCCCGAGTTTATGGAGGGGCTCCGTCTTCCATTCTTCCCCCAGGACGCACCCAGACCACCTTCCCCTGTCGCCCACTTGGGCGTGCAGGATATTCCTGCATCCCGGGGAGATCCAGGGGCTGGTCCTAGTCATGCCATCCCGGCTTCTGTCCCGATCACCACCGTCGCCACCACTCTGGTCCGTACTACCTCCTCCTCTTCCTTTCGTCGGGCCACTTCCGCTCGTCTCGCCCTCAAGGCTAAGCTGGCTTCGCTTCGCGCTGTCATTTCGTCCTCCGCCCCTCGGACCCACCCCTTCGATTTTCTCTCACCCACGCTTCCTCGCACTTGAGAGGAACGTGGCCGCCATCCTCCGCCTTCTCACTCACGTCCACGGACCACCACCACACACACCACACCCCTCACCACCACCTTCACCACCTCGAAGATCGTCACCTCCCCCATCACATACATCACCTCCACCATCACCCCCTAGGCGACCATCCCCTCCTATCACCACTTCCATCACTACTTCCATACCCCCCACCTCATCTACTCCCACCGTTTCCATTCCCTCCACTGTCGCCCCCACAGCTCCACCCTCCACTTCCGTCACTCCATATGTGCGCCGCAAGAAATTGCAGGTGCGTTCTCGATCACTTCCCCCACCATCCTCACCTACCCCCATACCCCCACCATCCTCACCTCCACCATCTACCACCGCACTGGTCGCCATTTCACTCCCACTCACCGTCGTCACTTCCATTTCACCCATCGTCCACACTTCCTCCACACCCACTGATCCATCACCTCGACCACTTTCTCCGCTTCTCCGCACACTTGTCACTTCACCCACCCACACCGCATCCCCCACTTCTTCAGCTGAGGAGGACGAGGATGTTTCCTCTTCTGCTTTTTGTTTTCTTTTTTGTTTTATTGACCTCCCCCTTGCATATCTCTGCATATTCATGATCACATCTTATTGCTAGCTTTGTCACGTCTAGCTTGGGGGAAGTCATTTTTTCCGTGTGATGTCGTGTGTTGTTTTTCTTTGTGTGTTTGTTTATTTGTCGTGTCGTGTGATTTTTTATTTTTATTTTCTGTTTATATGTCGTGTGGTGTGATTTTTATATTTATTCTTCTTTTCAGTTTTGTTTGTGTGTTTTCCTTGTTCTTCATGTCTTTTTGTGTCGGTGCGCACTCCCCCCATTTTCATTGCCCTTCCGTATTTACTTTTATTGCATTGAGGGCAATGCCAGCTTCAGCTTGGGGGAGTCGCACTTTGTGCGTTATTTGCGTCTTTTTCTTCGTTTTGAGGCGTTTTCTCCGTCTTTCTCTTTTTCTTTCTCTTTTCTTATTTTTTATCTCTTTCTCCTAGAGATGAACCCTATGATGAATTGCCACAAAAATCACACACACACACACCTAGCATGGCTTCGATAATCACATTCACTAACCCTAGGAAGTCGAGTCCTCTTGCATTTCATGCATCATTGGTCCATTTTGCTTTTTTGTGAGTCGTGTGTCGTGACTAGTGTTTGGTGTGCTTTTACTTTGTGATTCTGATTTATATACCTGTCCAGGAATGACCCCTAGATTATCATGCTTCGATTTGAATATGCGGTATTTGCCTATCTTATCTGTTTCTGTACGCGTGAAAATATATATCGTATGCTTCATTTCGCATGTGTCGGGATTCCACAGTTAGGACTAGGATAACCCATTTTAGCCTATGCTCTGATTAGCGAAATATCTCTCTTGCCCAAGTGTTTAGAATTCGATTTCTTTTTTATTTTACTTGGTGCAAATCCCCTCGTCGTGTACCGTTCTCCCACTTGGGAGAGTACACATGTATATATCCCAAAATCCAAAAACCCCAAAAAAAGAGAGAAGAAAAACCAAAAAGAAAAGAAAAGAGAAAAGAAGGAATATATATATATGTATATCCAAAAAATACTTATATCCAAAACCCAAAAAAATGTGTATGAATATTTCCCTACCTATCGAGAATAAAGGGAAGGCGAGAATTTGCACCGAGTGTTCTACTCCACATCATCTCAACCCCCGTCGCTTTCGAAAACACTTGGAATATGGAATTTCTAGCTATTATCTAGGTGATAGTGCGGTGATGTCCGAGTCCCTAGCTGTGGAGTCCTTGACACATGATGCGTTTCTATTCTCATACTCTTCTCATGCATGCTTGAGCTATATATTCACCGCTATTTCTAAATCGAATCGATATTTGGGTCATTTCTTGGATTTGTGTATATGGAGCTTATTGCACGATGTAGATAGCGACACCGACTGCTAGGACACGACCACACTCACTCGCGCTTCACGGCGTGGGCCCACGGCACTTGTCTAGACTCGTATTCCTTGGTTTAGTGATGTGATTTGGCATTTGCTTGATTGGTGTGTCGTTTTTGGTTTTGTTGGCCCTGACGGGCGATTTAGGGTTTAGAGTTCTCTTCTTTCTCTCTTTCCGTCTATTTTCTCCCTCCGAGCTCCTACTCTCACTCGTCTTCCTCGAGGACGAGGAAGGGTTCAGCTTGGGGGATTTTGACATGCGTTTATATTTCATATATTCACGCACGTCTTCTTTTGTGTTTTTCCGATGTTTTCTGCCGTCTTGTATTCGATTTCTCGTGTTTTCTTGTTTTTTTTCACTTTTCCGTGTTTTTGTATGTTTGCAGGAGTTTGCCGGCGTAGGGGACATAAAACGACGATATCATGAGTCCTCGGAGCAACGGGAGGAGTCACGCGTGATCCAGGGGTCAAACAACGAAGATCGCCATCTTTCAGCCCCCACCCGATCGGTTGGATAGGCCAACCGATCGGGTGATGCACGCGTGCACGACCTGGTCAACCGCTGAAGCAACAAATGTGTCAACCGACCAGGTCGCCGACCAGTTCAACTCGACCTCTCTCTGAAAATTGGAGCTGAAACTCAACCGATCGGGTGATCTTCACCCGATCGGTTCACCTGTAGCCGTTTCCCCGAAGAAGATGACCCGGAGAGCTCACCCGACCGTCAGCAGACCGCGCCAAACGTCCGAAGTTACTGTCTTTTGGGCAACAATTCCAACCGATCGGTTGATTTATCAACCGATCGGGTCACCCGATGAACTCAAGATCCAAACGACGAGCAACTTCCATCAACCGACCGTGTCGCCTGACCGGGTGAAGTCTCGAAGATGGCTATCGAAGTTCGCAGCAGGTCACCCGATCGGGTGATTCTTCACCCAATCGGGTGATGTCGTTTTATATAAATAGAGACCCTAGGTTTCCAGAAAACGGGAGTTGTTATTTTTTGCTGTTTTCTCTCTCTCTTGACGGCTGTAATTTTCTAGATATTTGTAAGTCGTCTGATCTTTACCAAACTTTAATATAGTGTTATTTGCATTGCTCTTACTACTTTTTAATCGCCTGATCATGTTTTTAACGGTCGATTTTGATTTAGATTGCTTTTTAGTAAATATGTGTGAGTAGTTCCCAAATCTGGGATTTCGGTGGAAACCCCTTCGTGGGTTCTCCCCGATGCGTCCATAGGACTAGGAAATCGATAGGGATTAGGAATCTATCGGTTACGCGGGGTGTTTCATTGTCATCGGCGGGAAAAAGACCGCCTTTGACCGTTGGATCAAGGGGAATAAACTTGGCGGTTGACTCCCTAGCCATAGCTCACGCCCTTAGCGTAGACGTCGAATCCTAGCGCGAGGGAGCGGCAGGATGAGATGTTGGGAGTTATCGTTGCGAGCTTAGTGCTCCCGGAGTCAGTCAGTGTTAATAGACATGGGAATGCCCACTGACCGAACCCGGGAAGTCCGGCGTATCATCCTGGGCATCGACCGGAATATCGGGCCCATGGGACGCTGGTATCACTCTTAGAGGTAACGTCTCACCATTAGACCCTAATTCCGATCGTTACCTTATCTGTAGGCCGTATCGGCGAGAATCACACGATAGGGTGAAAACCGAAGTGCCGTGTTTCCCTTTATATTGTTTATCCCGCGCATTCTATTTTTCGTGACAACCCATCATCTGATACGGGCTAGCTCACCCATGGGGTGAATCCGGTCCTTTCTGACACAAGCATAACCACGCCTCCCTGAGTTCGACCTCCAAGCCACACTACAACACCGTGCGCTTGCGGTTATAAATATTTAAATCTCACGCCCCCAATCATATATATTGCACACATCTGACGCGCGCAAACGCGGGGGACGTCAAGGAGCATCACTCCCACGGCGATCCGGAGTCAGATCTGGGTGAAATCCCAGATCTATGGCCAAAGATGTCGTTTTTGGTGGAGAAACGGCGAGAGGCGCCCTTTTCTGCAACAAAACAGGGAGGGGCGACCCTCCAGGGCATTCCCGAGGGGCTGCCGCACCTTCAGAAGGGGCGCGGGCCCATCATGGGCCCCCAGGGGGCTGCCGCCCCTCCAGAAGGGGCCCTGACCCTTCCAAGGTCCTCTATGTGGGCGTTCGGCCTTTCAACAACAATGACGAGGCCTCCGAGACGCCGAACAGCGAGGATTTGTCTTTTTTGGGCCAAAAACAGCGAGCGACAGAGCCCTTCCAGTAGCGCAACGACGACGACGACCCTCCAGAGTATTTGTGGGAGCCCGACGACGCCTTTTGGGCCTCGACTTGGCCCGACGATATTTTTCTGGACGTCATTGAAGGCGGTGGAGACCAATCTCATCCGTTCGACCCGGGAGGAGGCTTGCAATCTACTGGAAACTAATGACACATGGACTTCATGCACCACCTTGAAGACAAGGTGGATGGGGGGGGGGGGGTAGAGTAGTGATGTGGCTTGGAATCCGGTCCTAGAGGCATTTTCGTAAGTTGGCAAATGATGTAATGTTTCTCTATTTATAGAGAGGAGCTGGCCCTAATGTGATGATGCGAAAATTGTTGAAGAAATTCCTTCTATTCTATTCCTTTAGTTCTTAGATAAATTGTATTAGGATTTTTCATATTTCCCTTAGATTAATTCCTAGTTAATTGTTCTTTCAATTTGTAGTAGTTGTTTAGCGAGTAGTTGATTTGTAGTAGGATTTCCGTAATTTTCAGATATGAAATATCAATTAAAATACCATTTTTATCATTCATCCACCCAAAAATTCCTCTTTTATTCCACGAAAAGTCCGGATCGCATCAAATTTTTATAAATGGTTCAGATCTGAAATTAACAATAAAAGCTACTACAATTAATCTAGGGCTAAACTAACAATAGGAATTGAAGGAAACAAATTGCAAGAAAATAATCGAGGGTTCTAGGTAGGAAAAGGAACTCACAAAACAATTCTCTGATACCAAATTTGATGCGATCCGGGCTTTTCGTGGAATAAAAGAGGGATTTTTGGGTGGGTGAACGATAAAAATGGGATTTTTATTGATATTTCAGATCTGAAAATTACGGAAACCCTACTACAAATCAACTCCTCGCTAAACTACTACTACAAATTGGAAGCACAATGATACGACTAGGGCTTTTTGTGGGAATCAAAGGTAGGATTTTTATGGCTTTTGGACTTCCTAATCTAGGGTTTAATGCCAAAGAACTGATCTGAAATTGCTAATTAATTGCTAGAATAATAGATCTAATGACTAAAACAACTAATTAGCAAATAGGAATTAAACTAGGGAAACTAAGAAATAAAATACCTTGATCAATTCTTCGATAAAACCCATCCTAGGGCCGGCCGGCCCCTTTAATGGGGGAGGGGTTAAAAATGTCTAATTACCCTCTTACCCTCCCCACTTATGAGTAATCACAAGTTTAGGACTGGGTCTGTGGTGGACCCAAATCGCCGCCTCCGATGGTAGACCCGAATCGCTTGAGCCGGCCCCTCCTCTTGCCTAGCGGCCGCAAACGCATCATTACTCCCCCCAAAAGTGCCACATTGTTCTCAAGGTGGAAGTCTGGAAAATGGTTGCGGATCACTGAAGCGGCCTCCCAAGTAGCATCGTGGTCGGGAAGGCCCTGCCAACGAATCCGCACCTCCTGAATCCCGCCTGCGGTCTGCTGGATCCCTGTCAACTCCTGAGGCTCCAGAAGCACCTCCATGTCATCTGTCAGAGTGGGTGGGAGAGTGGGTGATAGAGTGTGATTCCCGATGGCCCGTCGCAACTGCGAAATGTGGAACACCGGGTGAATGGTCGAAGTGGCGGCAACTGCAGTCTGTAGGCCACCTTACCGATCTGAGCGGTCACCTCGAAAGGTCCATAGTAACGGGCCGCTAGCTTCTCATTGCTCCGACGGGCCAAGGTCCTCTGCATGTAAGGCCGAAGCTTCAGGTACACACGGTCCCCGACCTCAAAGTGCTCATCTCGCCGGTGTGCATCAGCCTTGGTCTTCATGATCTGCTGGGCCCTCAACAGGTGTTTCTTCAACTCCTCCAGGCATTTATCACTCTCAGTCAAGTGCTCCTCTACCTGGGACATCGGCGTGGCTCCTCTGCTGTAATGTATCAACTGTGGCGGGTCTCGGCCATATAGGATCCGAAATGGGGTGCTCTGTGCTGCCGAATGGTACGAGGTGTTGTACCAATATTCTGCACATGCCAACCACCTGGCCCACTGCTTCGGTGCCTCTGAAGCGAAGCATCTCAGATATGTCTCCACACTCCTATTCACCACCTCCGTCTGTCCATCTGTCTGTGGGTGATAGGCCGTGCTCCTCCGTAACTTGGTCCCCTGCACCTTAAATAACTCCTGCCAGAAGCTGCTAATGAACACTTTATCCTGATCTGACACTATAGAGCCTGGAAACCCGTGCAGGCGAACCACCTCCCTCATGAAAGCTGCTGCCACCGTAACTGCAGTGTACGGGTGTTTGAGGGGTATGAAATGGGCGTACTTGCTGAGCCGATCGACCACCACTAGTATAGAACTGTAACCCTCTGATCGCGGCAACCCCTCAATGAAATCCATACTGATATCCTACCAGACTCTCTCTGACAAGGCTAATGGCTGTAAAAGTCCCGCTGGTGCCATTGTTATATATTTGTGACGCTGGCACACGTCACACTCTGCTATCCGCTGGGCAATGTCTTTCTTCATCCCGGGTCAGTATAGCTCCCTCGCCATCCTCCTGTAAGTCTGCTGTACCCCGGAGTGTCCGCCGATGGCGCTGCCGTGGAACTCCTGAAAGATCATGGGAATGTGGGCGGACCCCCTGGGAATCACCAACCTGCCGTGGTATAGCAACCTCTGTCCCTCCATGCTGTATCCCTGAAAGTCCGCGGACCCCTGCTGCAGTGCCTCACGGATCCTCCCCAGATCTGCATCAGCCTCAATCTCTCTACTCAAGGGCTCCCAATCTAAGAGGACCGGTGTTGAGATGGCTGCTACCTCTACAATCTCCTCGCGGCGTGACAAGGCGTCAGCCCTCTTGTTCTCCAGGCCTGGGCGGTACTGTATCTCGAATGTAAAATGCACCAGCTTGGAGAGCCACCTCTGGTGCTCCTCGGTGACCATGCGCTGCTCCAATAAGTATCTCAAACTCCGCTGGTCGGTCCGCACTATGAACTTCCTACCCAACAAGTAGGGCCGCCACTTCTGAATGGCTAGTACAATCGCCATCAACTCCCTCTCATAAACTGACTTTAGCCTCGCCCGTGCTGACAGAGTCTGGCTAAAGAAAGCAATCGGCCTCTGGTCCTGCATCAACACTGTCCCCAAGCCATACCCTGCTGCGTCGGTGTCTATCACAAATGGTCTGTTGAAATCTGGGAGTGCTAAAACTGGCACCGACGTCATCACCTGCTTCAGGGCCTCGAATGCCATGGTAGCCTCCTCGCTCCAGTGGAAGTTGTCCTTCTTCAATTGCTCGGTGAGAGGCTCAGCAATCGTGCTATATCCCTGGACAAATTTCCTGTAATACACCGTCAAGCCCAAGAAGCCTCGCAGACCCCGTAAAGTGGAAGGCACCAGCCAGTCTAGCATGGCTGCAATCTTGGTCCTGTCGACTGCAACTTCCTCTGCTGACACCACGTGTCCTAAGTACTCCACCTGTGGCTGGCCAAACAGACACCTCTTCTTGTTCGCACAGAGCTGCTGCTCATGTAGCTCATGCAACACCGCCAGCAGATGCCCCACATGCTCCTCCATACTGCGGCTGTACACCCGAATGTCATCAAAGAAGACCATCACAAATCTCCTCAGAAAAGGTCGGAAGACCTTGTTCATCAAGGCCTGGAATGTCGCCGGTGCATTCGTTAGGCCGAAGGGCATGACTAGGAACTCATAATGCCCCTCGTGAGTCCTGAAAGCAGTCTTTGGCACGTCGGCCGCCCTCATCCGTATCTGATGGTAACCAGACTTAAGATCAATCTTGGAAAAATATGCTGTCCCGTGGAGTTCATCTAGTAGCTCATCAATCACAGGAATAGGAAATTTATCTGCCACCGTCTCCTTATTCAGGGCCCTGTAATCCACGCAGAATCTTCAGCTGCCATCCTTCTTCTTCACCAACAACACCGGGCTAGAGAAAGGGCCAGTGCTCGGTTGAATCACCCCTGCCTGCAGCATCTCCTCCACCAGCCTCTCTATCTCGTCCTTCTGTACCTGGGGTACCTGTAGGGTCGCACACTGATGGGGGACACGCCCTCCCTCAAAACAATGTCGTGCTCATGATCTCTGTGTGGTGGCAGCCCCTGCGGTGTCTGGAAGACCTCCTCAAATTGGGCCAACAGCTGCTCTACCTCCGGTGCTGCTGCCTGTGTGGGGTTCTCACTCAGTACTGACGTTGTCACAGCCTGTAGCTCCACCAAGAAACCTCCCACTGCTGTGTGGATCGCCCTGGACATGGTCTTATAAGACACCAGGGAGCGGCAGAGACTGGGGTCCCCCTGCAATACCACTGTCCTCCACCCATATTGATACTCCATCCTCAACATCTTCCAATTCGTCCTGGTCTCCCCGAGGGTTTGCAGCCACTTCATCCCCAGGATGACATATGTACTCCCTAGCTCCAAGGGCAGGAAATCGGCAACGATCTGCTCTCCCTTAATCGCCACAACCACCCCGCGGCAGACTCCAGTGCTATGTGTCACCTGTCCCGTGCCTAGCATCACTCCATACCGCCCCGTGCCACTCATCTGCAAGCCCTGTGCTTCCGCCAGTCTGCTGAAAATGAAGTTGTGGGTGGCCCCACTGTCGATCAATACTATCACCTCCTGGCTACCCACCTGTCCCACCAATTTCATGGTGTGGTTCGGCGTGAACCCCACCACGGAATTGAGGGACACCTCTGCAAGGTCTAAGTGCTGGTGCTCCATCTCCTCCTCATCCTCTCCTGCCTCTAGGGTGATAACCTCGTCCTCTCCCTCATCGCCAGCTATCAGTATCTGGAGAGTCCGAGCGGCGCATCGGTGTCCGGGGGTGAACTTCTCATCACATCTGAAGCACAGCCCTTTCAACCGCTTCTCCCGCATCTCTGCATCTGTCATCCTCCGCACCTGCCCCCCACCGCGGGGCTCCTGCCTCCTGTCAGTGCCGCTCCCAGCTGCGGCGGTCACCCCCTGGCCCGGGGTGGTCCCTGTGGTAGGTGCCGTCCTCTGCCCGGCAGTAGCCGCCTGACTCCTGAATGTGGCACCTCCCCACGCCCCGCGGGCTCTCCGCTCCGTCTCCGGGTGATCCTCCACCTTCCTGACCAGCGTCATCATCCCGCGCAAACCGATGGGCTCAAACTGCCTCAGCTCCGACCTCACCGTGGGCTTCAGCCCATTCATGAAACAGCCCTCCAGAGACTCCTCAGAAACTCCCCGAACTCGGTGGCAGAGCGACTCAAATTTCTTGAAATAATCCCCCACGATCCCCTCCTACTTCAGCGAGTACAGTCTCTCGAACACGTCACCAGCATGTCCTCCAAACCGCTCCGTCAAGAGCGTCGTAAACTCAGCCCAGGTCTGAAAAGGCTGCTGCTGATCTGTCCAGCGAAACCAGCCCAAAGCCTCTCCCTCCAAGCAAACCCCGATCGCTCGAAGCCACTCCTCTCCTGGGACAGCGGACACCTCCAAGTATCTCTCCACCCGGTACAGCCAGTCATCTGGGTCTCCCCCCTCAAAAACAAGCACCTCCAGCTTCCTCAGACGTCTCTCGCCCGCGAATCCACCTCTCTCCTGTGGCTGGAACCTCCCCTGTGCTGGTATCCCTGTCGCATGTCTGGAACATAAGCCTCAACTCGATCACGGTAGCCTCCCTCTGCTCATGCCCCGGCCAGTCTCCCTGACGGTGCCCAAACTCCGCCTGGTGGCCTCCTGGAGGGTCCTGGTACGCCCTCCAATCTCCCGTCACTCCCCCAAAGGGTGGGGGCTGAGTCGACGGGCCTCCTGTGATCTGGTGGGGCCCTCCACCCTGTTGAAATCCTCCGCTGGGTCCCCCAAAAGGCTGAAAACCTCCAAATTGCGCTCCACGAACCTCGTGCGGAGCCCCCGGGGTCGGGAAACCATCGGAATCATCTGTCGGGAGTCCTGGGGGTCGGTGGGCCCCCCCAGGGGTCTGTCGGGCCTTAGTTCCCCCCTCTGGGGTCGGCCGAGGCCCCCCAAGCCGTCGCCTGGGGCGGCCGGCCCTGGAAGTGGGCCGGCGGGCCCCAGGCGACGGCGGCAGAGCCCGCCGAAGCCGCATGGGGGCGGCAGGTGCGGCCGCCCCTCCCAGGGCCCTGGCGGCCCTCCGCCGCCCCCAGGGGGTTCGCCGACCCCCCCAGAAGTACCTGGGGGGCCGGCGGCCACCCCGGAGGGTGCCGTTGGGCTGGAAATTTCCCTCCGGCGTTTTTGTCTTCGCGGCGCAGCGGTGCGTGGTCTTGGTGGGTCCCCCACGCGTTGTCTCCTTGGTCAAAGCATCCATCTTCGTCTAGATCCGGATTATCTTCAAAAAAAATTGTCTTTTTTACCTTTGTCCTTCGTCAAAGGTGGCTCCTTTTTGCTTGGATCCGCCTTTGGTACAAGGTGAGCGGTCAACGCCGCTATAGTCTCCGTCAATTCCGAAAGTTTTGCCTCTGTTTTCCCTTGATTTTCTTTCATCTTTGCCTCCGTTTTCCCTTGATTTTCTTTCATCTCCTTCCGGATCTCCACGGCCATCTCCGCATCTTTTTTCCTCAAATCGATGAAATCCTTGCTAATTTGGGCTTCAATCCTCTCAACCTTTTCTTCCAAAACTTCAACCCGCTCCATGGATCGCGTGCTCGTCATGGATCAACCGCTCTGATACCAATTTGATACGACTAGGGCTTTTTGTGGGGATCAAAGGTAGGATTTTTATGGCTTTTGGACTTCCTAATCTATGGTTTAATGCCAAAGAACTGATCTGAAATTGCTAATTAATTGCTAGAATAATAGATCTAATGACTAAAACAACTAATTAGCAAATAGGAATTATACTAGGGAAACTAAGAAATAAAATACCTTGATCAATTCTTCGATAAATCCCATCCTAGGGCCGGCCGGCCCCTTTAATGGGTGAGGGGTTAATAAATGTCTAATTACCCTCTTACCCTCCCCACTTATGAGTAATCACAAGTTTGGGACCGGGTCCGTGGTGGACCCAAGTCGTCGCCTCTGATGGTAGACCCGAATCGCTTGAGCCGGCCCTTCCTCTTGCCTAGCCGCCGCAAACGCATCACACAATTAAGTAGGGATTAATCTAAGAGAAATAGGGAGAATTCTAATACAATTTATCTAAGAACTAAAGGAATAGAGTAGAAGGAAATTCTTCAACAATTTTCGCTTCCTCACATTAGGGCAGACTCCTCTCTATAAATAGAGAAAGATTACATCATTTTCCAACTTACGAAAATGCCTATGGGGCCGGATTCCAAGCCGCATCAGTGTGCACCTTGAACGACATGGCCAAAAAGTAGTTCAACTTTATCAATTAGATTTTTCATGTTTATGGCCATCTTTCGATATTGATAACTATGTGTGCACGAATGACATGGCCAAAAAGTAGTACAACTTTATCAATTAGATTTTTCATGTTTATGTCAATTTCTTCTCTTCCATGCTTCCTTACCGGAGCTTTGTGGACTTTGTGTCTTGGTCTACTTCAGTCCGCATTAGATGGGGGCAGAGTTGGATGGTGTTGATGATTATAATAAATCTTTCTCATGGCGCATCCTACAAGATTGGTTCAATAAGTTATTTGATTGATTTCTCTTATGACATCTCTATAAAAATCCTACATGCTAATCTAGATATCAATATGTCACCACCTTTCTAATACAATTTTTGTTATTGAATAATGCTGACATTGGACTCATGTCTCTGTGTGTCTTGCATGGGCCATGTATCTTCAATTAGGTGTATAAGATATTTCCTCTGCAAATTATCACTCTTAAATAAATTATATAGGAAAAACAACTTACTTTCTTGCAGAAGTTAATGGATCTCATGACATTTTCCTTGCACAATCCAGCAACAAGTTAGGATTGACGTGTGGTTTGACCAGTGCGATAACATTATGTTATAGGCAAGCTATCCTGTAATTCGTAGACCAATATAATTTATAATACAACTAATTCTCTTTTTTGATTTCAATAAGATCACCTAATTTGATTATGTGACTACAGAATGATGAAGTTGCAACTCTATGGATGAACAATGAAGCTGTGAGAACTGCAATTCATGCACAGCCGGTAAAATGGATATGCCCAATTGCTTTCTGTTACTTGATTTACTTTATCTAACAGAAATTGATCTTCATTCATCTTATATGTGTAGGCAAACTTGGTTGGTGAATGGATGTTATGCACTGATAATATAAATTTTAATCACGACGCTGGAAGCATGATTCAATATCACAAGAACCTTACGGCCTCAGGATATCGTGCACTAATTTTCAGGTGTGAAATAATTCTTTTCTTTGGATGTATTAACTTAAACTTGTAGGAAGAACATATCTTCATATTCCCCCCTATTTTAGCTATCTCATGTTTGCTACATAAAGAAAACAGACACCCATAGGGAAACTTTAATGCTCAAAACATATGGCCGATCATCTAGAAAATGATGAATGAAGATGAAGAAACATATGATAGATCATTGAAATCTTTATTTAGGGCTTTGGATCTAGGATAGTGGTGGGAAATCAAGGTAAAAAATATAATAAGGGGTTTGGGGTAGAAAATTAGGGTTTGCGAAAAAATAGAGTTCAGACCGCATGCTCAGGCACCTCGTACAACTATTCATCGCACAACTATTCAACTCATGAGAAAAGAGATAAAAGAAAAAATAATGTTTCTTATCAACCAAAATAGAATTTTTCTTAAAATAATAATTTTCAATTCGATGACTTAAAAATTATAGTACATCCTTATTTAAAGGCAATCTTACGTGCATAACATGTGTAATTCAAAATCAACTAAAAAATAAAAAATCTAAAAATAAAACATGTACACAACACTTAAAACTAAAAATCAAATAAAATGATCAAAATAAACTCTCTTTGGAATCATGGAGTTAGATTCGTATCATTCTGTTTGGCTTTGAAGAATAGACTCTCGGTGAATATTGCCATAAAGAGCACAATTGGGTTGTGAATGGCGACATAAAAAGCACAGTCTGGGTTAAGCTAATCAATTATCTCCAAGGTGGTATATGTGTACGATAAACAGCTAATATTGCTAGTGAATAGCTATTATCAAGCTCCTATGAAATTATCGAGTCGGTAACATTAATCGCAATCCTCTGCAAAGCTTGATGAGAACATGTACAATCAGTGTAAAAACTCTTTGTAGGTTTAAGAACGAGCCTCCTCGAGTCAACCCTAGTCACATTGTCACCCTTAACAATAAATCCTTGTAAATTCTATTGAATTCTACAACAGACTTGTGCACATTATAGTTGCACATTATGGTTGATTGCCATAACTCCAAAAGTCTCAAAATGAAGTTATTTCATTTTATGCATAATGCTTAGGAAATGCACCTGGTCCATTATCAATGCATACTCCTTTGGAATAAGAAATCACGAGGCAAAATGACTTTGTGTGTAGTTTGTTAGTGACCATCCCCATTTTAAAACCATGGCTACACTTTCGAATAGGAAATGATTCGACGTAATTTTATTCTCTTCAAATTTGAATGTAGGCATGTTAGATCCACCAAAACATGAAACATCCGAGTCGTATGACCACGTTTAATCTAATAATATATATGCAACATCCATTAATAAAACATACATCAAATACAATCTGGGTAACCCAACAACTAAATAAACATTAGGCTAATGTTACCTAGTTGGTGGTATGCTTTTGGTATGCTTTTGGTATGCGATACAGGCACATACTGTTGGTTATTGCATCACCCCCTAGGTTAGGTTTGATGATATGTAAATAATTTATGTTACTAATATGTTTTATGAAGATTTGTGAGTGTAGGCAACAAAGTCAACATAGTCAACAAGCTTGCAAAGACTGATGACATGGAGTCAAAGCTTAAAGGTGAAAAGTCAATGGATATGTAGCTCAATGTGAAGAACAATAACGTATCCAAGGACTCATGGATGTGCACAAGCTTCTCAAGACAAGCCAAGAGCTAATGAAGATACCAAAACTCCGAAATTTCTGTGAGTGGTGTCTTAATTTTGTAAACTTGTCATAAAATGTTAGTCATACATTGAAGCTTGCAAACACACAAAAAATGATTTCAATTACTCTAAATTGTTTTAAACTCTTTCAAAACTCATTTTTCTTAGTTCTAGGGCTAGCACATGCCATATCATATCATAGTTTAGGCATGTCAGGATATCAGTTGACTCTTACTAATGCAGGAGTCAACTATACCTAACTAATCGAATATTGCATTACTACCAGTCGACTAGTGGCTTGAGTAGTCGACTGGTCATTGACTTAGTAGTCGACTAGTTCTGCCATCTGCTCTAGGGACTTAATGGATTTGCCAGTAGTCGACTGATAGGCGACTCCCAGGAGTATATGAGTTGACTCCCTAGCCTCTAACGGTCATATTTGACTTTCTCCTTGATTTACGCAAGAAATACATTGGATACAAGTTGGAGAGTGTTTTGGGGAGCTGTTTTGTGCAGAACTCTCCTCTATTTATAGGGAGATGGTGGATAAGTTTCATAAGAATTTTTCAGCAATTTCTAAGCATTTTCAGTGGTTTTAATCTCGCTCTAAGCTTTTCATTGTTTTTCAAGGTAAATTATTTTCAAAGTTTCTCTAAAGCTTTTATGCATTTTTGTTGCCGTGATTATATTGATTTAAATCTCATAGTGCTTAATCTCTATTATTTTTTAGATTGAATCAAGTTTCTATTTGATCTTTATTGTTTTAAATTTAAATCCTTATTGAGATCAAAAAGGTTTTTCTCAACCACATTCATTTCACAAAAGCTTCAATGTTGGCTATAGGAACATTGTACTCCAATAAAACAAAGGTATAGTAAAATCCTCTAGAAGAGAGGTGGGTAAGTTTATTGTTGTAAATTGCTTGGTGATTTGTAAACCCACACAATGGTGTGGTATTGAGCTTATGTTGTATTGTGGAAAGCCTCTTGCGTTAGGTCCTCACTTGGTGAGGTTATTGCGGTTGTTGCATAAGCCCTTTTAGTGGAGAACATGCATGGGTGTAAAAATTCCTTGTAGGGAGATAATGTGTTAGGAAGCTCTCTATTATGAGGCAAGATAGTGAAACTTCGAGCATGTGCTTGGGACTGGACTAGCTTATGGTTGGATGAACCAGTAACTTCTTGTGTGTTTGCGATTGTCTCTTGTTGTATCTCTCGATTATTCTCATTACTTGCAACGTTATCACTTATTTTCGATGTGTATTAATCTCTGATTGCATGTAATTGAGCTTTGTTGACAAAGTACCTAGTGGAGTAACTTCCATAGAAGACTTAAGCAATTTAGAAGTGTTTAAATTTTAATTACATGATTATTTTATACAATACTATTCAACCACTCTTCAAGTGTTGCTTGCTATCCACAGGATACTAACACAAACATGCGGTATGCGACTTTAAGTGATGATAAGAAGCGGTTCACTATTTTTGGTCATGGTATGATCAAAACAGGAGTTGTCTTGCTTGGGCTAGTATGTGTGTATACATAAATGATATACATGTATGTATATGTATACATACACACACATGCACATAAATCCATTTCACGGGTTGAGTTTTTTTAAAATCTTGATCATTTGCTTCCATATTGCTTCCATCAATCATTAATTTTTTTGATAAATATTATGTTTATACTCTTTCTTCAAATTTCTTTTATATGCATTTGGGTTGATGCTTTCAATGATCTGGATCAGGACCACCTCAGAAATCAAGTCGTATGATCTGGATCGTGGATCCATGAGTAGTGTATGAAATTAGTTAGTAATGCACTAGACAATATTGGATAATAGCATGTGAAAACTTATCAACTCACATGATATATGGTTGAGAGTGAGGTTTACGTCTCATTTTCTCTAAAGCTAACTTAACAACTAAATTTGTAGGATTACATTTATCAATCATTATTCATTACTTTAAACAATCTATATCTAATCTTGACATATGTAAAGAAAATATTCGTCTTTTGCCAATATTCTTTACTCTTAGATATGGTGTCTAGACACCAAACAACATGCAATCAGGCCTTAGAATCATGTAACTACTTATTTGCATAACCAGTGTCCTCAGGTGGAATATATACCGCAAATATCTGATCATCATCAATGCTCTTTTCAACATGTAAGCTCTTATAATAACACCGATCATTAAAATAGTCATAAATATGACGCCTGAATTATTATATCCCTTTTGGTTTTTGCTACGAAAACTCTCTATTCTTAGGCTTTTCATTTTTATTCTTAGTAGCAACAATTTTAGGCTTAGATGTGTTTTCTATTGGCCACTTAGGTTGTTCAATTGTTTTAAAAGTGATCTTTTTATATTTGGATACTTTTAAGGAACCTCTTTAGCTAAATAGAATGACCATCAATAGAACTCAGCATGCGAGTGTTTTATTAAAAAGTTCTAATGTTAGTGCAAAAGTTAGACAAGATAAATTGAGACATCCTAAATGTCACATTTAAGAAGGAAATCATTAAATCTATACATGTATTTTCTCATGATTAAATTTTCTTGATGTAAATTAATCTGGTTTAATATACATGATCTATATAATAAGGAAAGTTTTTTAAGTTTTGCTTTCATTTCTGCCAATGACTTTAGAGGTTCTTATTATAGTCTCCCAAGCTATCTTTCTAAAGAAATCCAATTGACTCAACCTAAATCATCTAACTGCATCCTAGCAAATCAAACCTTACAAAGAATTGCTTGAGCCAAAAGAGAGAGATCATCTAATTTAACTCTACGTGAACGATCATATTGGTTATACATATAATCAACATCATAAGTGTCATCTTCATAACCATCACACCATCTGTGCCTTATCATCTACCTTGATCGCTTAGGACCTTTACCTCGATTTGTCCTAAACATACTATCACGGTTTGTATACTCATTACAGGGTCTCTCTTCATGTTTTTATGTTCCTGGTGTTGTAAGATGAGTGGTCCATAGCCTTTTAGATGGTTGGTTTAACATCTTATAAAGTAGATCATTGGTTATCTTACCTTTTAAGTTTTGATTATATTTATTAGCCATGTTTTCTAAATCATGCAACAATCTAAGGATGTTAATGCAATGTAGATGCTTACACAATCTTAGGCTCAAAACTGTATGCGTGACTAATTATGAAAAAAGAAAAATAAAATCATAAGGCTTGATTGTGTAAACTAAAACAAAATCGTAGACTTAGGATAATGATTCAGGCATACAAAACACGACAAATGAATACTATGCAATTAACAAATATAAACAACTAATCTAAAATAAAATAATAATTTTTTAGAATTAATAATTAAATATTTTTGTTCAAATTAGAAGTTATTCGAAGTGAAAATCGGCTTGTGTGCTATGCACGACCTCTATAAGTTGTTAGAAGAGCGATCCTTGAGCTTAGTGGTGAAAATTTCATACAATAAGCTTAAAAACAGGCATTAGATCACCAAAATAGTTACAATTATGGTTCTGGTTTGATCTGCCTCAATCTGACTTACTTTGGGCTTACCTGAGTTAGCCTAATCGCTGAATCTAGCTCATCCAACTTTATTTGGGCTTAGTCATAGCTCATGTCAAACATGATTGCATCTGTTGAAATGGGTCAGATCCTTTAAACATGTCACGTCCCAGTTCAGTATAAAGAAAATGGCGCGAGACAAGTCGTAGCACATCTTACCCTAAAGGAGGAACTATCTTTTTTCTTTTAAGATCAATATGTGCTAAGCGTACAAAATGTATGTTCTGCAAGTCACCAAAGAACGATACAAATATGAAACATATACTAACAAACAGATATACTCAATAACTTTATTATAAGAGATAATATAATGTTTGAATATAAGAAAACTGCAAAATACAACTTAGGCCAATGGCTTTACAATTTATTAAAATGGCACCACAAAATTGTAAAATAATTTGACTGTTAAAACTCCATATAATGCTCAACAGACGTTGGATCCTCGAAATCTGGACTGTCTGTATAGTTCACTCAAGAATCTAACGGGTGCAAACAACAATCACTAGTTTAGTCATGGATCCAAAAAATACAAAATAAGACAGGTTAATTATGCATTTAAGGCATGATAAACGAGCATAATAGAAAATCAGTATCATGATATAGTATCATGATATCTGACATCGTAAAAATAGAAGAGCATTAAGTAGTATGTAACATGAATATGACGTGACATGATAAATAATGTGATCTACATAATTCTGTAAGCGAGAATGAATTCTACACTAGTGATATGACTCATGCTGAAAAGCACAATATACAACATACGAGATCACATGCGCCAAGTAGGCGCTTACTCGAGCCGGATACAATAGATACAATAGTGGGATTCATCTGATACAATAAAGGAATCCCAATATTTACAGTGTTGAGATCCATAGGAATTTCCATTGCCGCCTCCAGATCCAGATCTGAAATTTCCGTTGCCGCCTTCAGATCTAGATCTTTGCTGACTTCAGATTCAGATTTGAAAGTTTCAGATCTAAAATTTCCAACTTTCACCGCTGCCTTCAGATCTGGATCTTCGCAGCCTTCAGATCCAGATCTGTAAGTTTCAGATCCAGATCTGAATCTTCGCAGCCTTCAGATCCAGATCTGTAAGTTTCAGATCCAGATCTGAAATTTTCAGATCTGAGATTCTCAACATCTGTCGCGAAGATCGCGAGTTGAGAGATTTGCGCCATGATTTCATCGTGTCTCTTATTCCTTCCTCCCTTGCTAGAAGTCTCTCGCTCCTCGCTATCATTTCGTTGATGCTGACTTTAGATCTCGTCGCCGTTATGGATCGTAGATGCGCTGATACCAAAATGATAGGCTCCGAAGGCAAATCTGAACTTTATTGAAGAAAATGAAGATAAAAGGATAACTTGGCTATAATTGATAGGGGCAACCACTCTCTCAAGACGCCTAAAGCGAGGACATTCGCACTCTTCTGGATCTACCTAAGAATTCTCGAAAAACTCTCACAAAATATCAATATTCAACATACATTTTTTATCATAATGAAAACTATGGCCGGTGGCCTCTTATAACCCCTACTGTAGTGTGCAAAATAATTCTCTTCCAGCTTGTTGTGTGCAAAGTAATTTCTCCATGACTTGTATGCATAGAAATTTCACCCCTTTGGCTCCCGCGGCTCATGGACATCATGTTTGCACCTCCTCTCGTACGTAATGATCGCTTCAGTTATCAAGTTATCCTGCCATTGCACACTCTGCCATATATTTGCGCACACTGCCATTTCCACAATTCTATGTATTGCACACACTGTGACATTTCTACAAATTATCAAGTTATCTTGACATTTTCCACAAATTATCAAGTTATCCTGCCATTTTGTGTATATGGCAGATTGTGTGCAATGCATTTTAACAGGATAACTTGATCATAAAATTTGTTTTGGTGTTATATATGACAGGATAACTTGATCTAAGAGAGACATAAAATGAAGCCACATATGTAACCCTTCAATTCTACATGAAGATATGTAATCATCTTAATTCTTCTCTCTATATTATACCTTATACAAAATGTACAAACTATAAATGCAGGAATTATTGTGGGGGAAAAGCAAATTAATAAGGTGGCTACAAATACACACAACATTGAACTAATAGTTGCTAGGAATTTAATTAAATAGGATAGATGGGACTTCCTCAAGTATATACATGCATATGCGCTGTAAATGGTAATTGACCAACATTTGCAGTAGTATTCCTCTTACATTTACTACATCCTTTAAATGTGGTGCCCATAAATTAAATGTGGCAAATTAAATGGGCAGAATTAAACTATGGAAGTTGAGATATTCGAGCCATGTTAATGTTGCCAAGTTGAGCTATTTTTCCGCAGGACCTCCCATACAGTATCGTCACCGTGCTCATCTTGCATACAAATTTTTGGGGTCCCAGGTCCTGCATCGATTTCCATCTGAATCTAAACTAAAAGAGGGACATAAAATGAAGCTACATGTAACCCTCCAATTCTAATGAAGATCTGAAATCATCTTAATTTTTCTCTCTACTATAAACCTCATACAAAATGCAAAAAAAAAACAGATGTAATTATTAACAAACTATAAATACACGATTTAATGTAGGGGAAACAAAATTAAATTAAAGCTGTGATAGTTGACGGAAACATACGGGAGAATTGATGGACAATACGTTCATTTGATAGGACATCTTGGCAGAGCTTAACTGATAGATCCCGATCTCTTCATGTGTGCCTAAGCCTCAGACGCAAAGCTCCAGGTTGTTCATAAAAAATACTTAACAATGAAGAGACCCCTGAAGCTCAAGTTTTTCATCAAATAAGACATTCCCAATTATCTACATGCCAAAATCAAAATTATAAAACTGACAACAATATGCATTTAGCAAAATAATAGTCATCTACTTCATACAGAGAAAAATGCAAAAATCTAATAGGTACATTATTGGCATGCATGGTTTGAAGTGGGTTGATAATAGTCTTATCTTCCAATTCAATGAGCAAATTTAAAAAGATTAATTTGTAATGGGTCATTAGCAATGCCTTATTTCTCATGGGAACTGTTAAGTAGATTGCAAGTGGACGGTTTTTATATGGTTAACATTGATGATAAAGAAAAACGAAATGAAATTTGGAAGAAAAAAGTTGAGGTCGTCCATCAAGTGACGTACCATCAGAAAATTTGTAGATCCAAATATAAAGGAGCAGAAGCCATAGGCGTGCCATTCAGTGACCTCTGCCCTCGTCGGCAGGTTCTCCAGCCCGACGCTCAGTCCCAACACACTGCAACGGATTTCCTCTTGCAGGAACTTCCATTAATCATGTTGAAAAGCTTCTAACTTTAAACCTTTAGGTCAAAATCCCAAAAGGTGACAGTCACTAACATTACTGCTAAATTCAGAGCAACTTGCTTATGAATTTTCCAATTAAAAAGCTAGTTTTATACTAAAATCCATCAATCCTTAACCAAAAGATCTACAGTTTAAAGTCATACACAAAAATGACTAAGAACATCAGTTGAACACAAAGAAAGTGATAGAAAAGAAATTTCTTTTACTTACTCGCTAGAGATCAAGGAACTCGACATGCTCCGGACAATAAAATCACAGGTTCTTTCTTACCTCCTTTTTCTGAGTAATTTAGCTTCAAAAGCTGGCTTTTTGAGAAATTTTTGTGATCCCTATTACTTTAATAATGGTTAATATGTTAATCGTAAAAGGTTTCATTTTTGTGCGAGCTGCCTTTTGATCTTAATGGTAATGTAACCCTAAACTGGAACTGAAACACTTTGCAAAAATTGTTCTCCCCACCAATTTTTGCACCATGGTCAGTAATATGTGAAATCATGACCATACCATCAAAGAATAGACTTAGAGTACTTTGCTGTTGGAAAAAATTGTCATGGTAAAAAAAGCAAAATGGGAATACTATGATAGATAATTAATATATGTTGTATAATCAGCAGCCAAATAAAAAATTTAGAAGTAATAGTGGGATAATGTGCTGCAATATGGAGGTTAATGTTTGTACAAATCCTACACTGGATGAGTAGGAGATGTGTGGTAAGCATGATACTGAAAAGAAGCTTTGCTTGGAACAGACAATGGTGGATTCTTCGACATTGAACGTCAATGATTTGTGTGAGAAAACCGCTTGCTTTAGTGGCTTACTTTCAGGATGCAGGTACACTCTAGATTCAATTCAGGATGCTTGTATAAATTTTTAGAGAAGGACGTGATGAACAGCTTTCTCCTCCTCTACGCTTGAGCCGTGAGCAACTCAAAACCCTGTAACACACAAAACCCCAAATTCAGCGGAATCCCTTGCCCAAAAACTAAACTTTCCCGAGCCCCGACCAAAAGTGTCAGGTTTACCAAAACCCTAGCTCTAAAACCCTTCCAAGTTCAACAAAAACCAAAATTTCCCCAAAAATTACCAGCAGAATCGAGAGGGCTTTGGAGTACAATCCTTCTCTTGGGAATAACCCTCGCCTACCTCTTGCTCTTCCTACAGTTTCTTCGGTGACTCACGCTTCTTCCCTCTCTCATCGTCCTCGTGCGTCAATTGTTCTTCCAATTATGTCTCTTCTTCTCGATCGGCCTCGGAAGGGGATCCATGAGCCTCATGTGTCTTCTTCTCCTTGACATCAACAGACTCTGATCCCATGAAACCCTAGAATCTTGAAACTTAGGAGCATTGGCGAGTGGATTTGGTGAGAGGATGACGGAGCAAGTCCTGGCGCAAGAATAGATTAGGCAAGCTTTGACGCAAGCCTCGATCTTTTGGGGGGGGGGGGGGGAGGGGGACCGACTAAGTTATCTCCAATGTTTTTTAAAAATTCAAACCCAAAATTCAAACCCATTGGTTTAACCCAACTCATTTCCCCCCAAATTCAAACAAAAATTCAAAAGCCTCCCTCCAAAGTTTGTCCAAGTCACCATATCCTATTCATCATCTTTATTATATTCATCTTATTCTAGTAGGACAAAATTCAAAAACCTCCCTCAATTGTAATATAGATTAATAGTGTGCATAGATAAGTGTACAACATAATGTGTCAACATGTCATATTTTGTCACTTAAATATTTCTCCTCCTTTGACATTCTCAAAAAGGATGATCAACAAGCAACTAAAGTGACTCAATATGTAAGCATAAATAAGCATATCATGAACAATAAACTAAATTTCTATAAACATAATATCAAGGCATATCATAATTCTTTGATATCCATGAAAAATGGAATATTTTCTCATTAATGGTGACTGAATAACACATTCTTAATTTTTGAGTCAATTATTAATTTTGCCCTTATGATATACACATCCAAAATTCATAGGTATCAATGAAAAGTATGATATCAAGTGTTATAATATAGAAGATATATGTTAAGAGAATAAGCAATTAAGCATGAGTCAACAAACATGTCATTATTGATCACAAACATCACTAAAAGTTGCAAATATTATCTTAGTAAAGTGTGAACATTATGTGTCATAGGATGAAACAAAGCATGAATTGTTATGACACAATATCTCATATGAATCTCAGTAAGGCAAATTGACTTAGATTTTGAAGTATATGCACAAGTGCCATAAAGTATATTCATAAGAGATATGCAAATGGCTAATTATATGTAACTTATTTATATCAAACATATTTCATTACCATCACTCTAAAGTGATCATTTAAGTAACAATGTTTAGAAGAGCATATTTAACATTAATAAATGAAGTTTAACAAGTGTGATACTACAAATTATGACAAAGCATAAATGATATATTTCACACACAATCAAATATTTCACTACATATGCTTAATTGGCATAATATGATATATATCTAAGCAATCTGCCAATAAGTGTGTATGTGACCAGAAATATGTCAAGCATATGCATGTGAGTCACAATACAAATTATCTCATAAAACATGGCTCAAAGTGTGTGGTCATTCAATATAGTGAGTCTTGATATACAACATGTACATATACAAGGTCTACGATATAACCATACATGTGTCACATGTATCATCATGTGCTAATGAAATCACAATGATATCCATAATGTGTGTGAATCAACAAATCTAGTCTATATATCACACATGATACCAAGTGTTAAATTCAAACTAATCATCCTAAAATGAACAATACAATATGAGGATATTACTTATACTTATGAAATATATACTTACAAACTTGAGCTCCTCCTACAAAAGTGCATAACCAATTTTCACTCTTTTAAATGATTTCCTTTGTGAATCAATGAGTTGTATGGGAGATAGTCTCAAAAAGTAACGAGTACTTGAAAAATAAGAAACTTTAGTATCCAATGTCTTTTGGGTCCTTGGTGAATTATATTAACACTAAACTTATCAAAGACAATCAAATTATATTTTTAACTATATTCTACTAATCTAGGATATCAACAAGATAGATATGAAATCATAGATACCCTAATAATCATGGGTTCAAACAAGATCAACCATTAAAAACCCAAATCTAATTTGGATTTGACTCCATAGCATGCATATAAGAACAATCATAGAATACGTGCATGTCACGCTTAACATTATTTATATGTGCATTACTGTATCTAAGATTCAAATGCTTAGTAACCCAAATTCTATTATGATGAAGTCTAACATGATTTCTAGCGTAGTGTACAAAGTGTGGGTTCTTCATACGCTTAGGATAACCATTGCAAGTTTTGGGCATATCATTACGAGCATATCTACCATACATAAAAGAATAATTATGATTGGTACGCGCACGATCTTTAGCATGACTATTTCTAACGACATGATTACTTCTAGCAATATTAGAATCATAAGAACATGAAGGGATAGTCTTAACATTAGTATTACTCTTAATACTATCAAGCTTAAGAACTAGCTCTTTATGCTTTAATATAATAGAAGCAATATCACTAACACGCACGTTAATTATATTATCAATATCATTGCAATCATTCAATTTATCAAGAGAAATAGCATCCTCATTCTTAATACATTCATGATCACATAATAAAACATCATGCTCAACCTTTAACTTATCATGATCACAAAGCAAAATACCATGACTTTCTTCTAAATTCTTATAAATCTTTTTCAATTTAGCATACTCATATAAAAGTTTTTCTTGTTTTTTATATAACAATTGGAAAGCTTTTTCAAGTTGACTATCATTTATGTCTGAATATGCGTCAGATTCAGGGTCATAGTTTACCTTATGCCCATTATGCAATGTTGCATATGATCATCCACTTTTTCTTCTTCGACTTCATCCAAATCATCTGAGTTTGAAGCACTCTCCTGCTGAGCGGTGTAGCATGGCTCATTGAATATTATGTCCCTCTTTAATTGACTCTTTGTACTTATCCTTAAGTAGTCTCCAAATTAGATATGCGGTTGTAGCTTCTGAAACATACTCAAAAACAATCTCATCAATATAACATAATACAACATTCATTACATTGGCATGTAGTATGGTCATGGTAATTTCTCGACTTGTCCATTGTAATATGGGTGCTGTGGGTTTGAGGTAGGGAAACTCCACAAAGCTCCATGCATTGTTGAGGGATTCGATGTAACTCAACATGCTTCTTTTTCAGTATGAATAGTTTGATCCATCAAATCTTGGGAGCATGATCATATCAATTGTTCATGCCATCTTTGTAATCTCGATCTGATACCACGTGTTTATAAACACTAGAAGGGATGAATAGTGTTTATAAAAAATAATCACCAATTAAAACTTTAATCCCTTTAAGTTTACCTAAGGCTTCAATGAGAGTTACATCACTTGAGACTTAATCAACAAATCTCTAAAACTTGCAAGATAGAGTATGATTACAACAAAATTAAGACACAATGCAAGTAAAAGAGATAGAGTGTAAGAGTCAAGAGAGCAATCACAAACAACAAGATATACCCGAGTTCGCCATCCCTTGGGTTATGTCCAACATCTATTAATCTCACTATCAAAAGAGTAGATTACAATTGCCTCACAAATTAAGGACTTTCCAAGTGCCTCTCTCAACTAAAGGATTTCCCTTGCCTCAACACTCTGAGGGCTTTACAACGCCTATCCCATCAAGTGAGATTTCCAACAACCCAACCTCTTCAACAAGAGGAGCTCAAACAAGTGAGGCTTTCCACAAATTACAACCAATACAAGAAACTTATCACCATACCCTTGTATGGATTTCCATTTACAATTTTGTAGAGAGTATTACAATTTTTCTATAGCCACCAAAATTGAAGCTTTTAGAGTGTGTATGTGGCTAATTAAACATCTTATTGTTATCACTAGAGATTCAAGATTAAGCTTGAGAAGATCACAATTTGTAAGGCTAATAAAACAATCTTGCTTAAAAGCTTTTGTAAGAATTTGAAACTTTGGCGTTAAGAAAACTTTGAAGAGCTTAAGAGAGCTTAGATAACACTTAAAAACTTAAAATTTGCTCAATAAATTCATACCAAACACACCAGCGAACCCTCTACATTTTGATGAAAATCTGCATAAAATAGACTACCCAAAATTTCCTCCAATGTCTCCCCAACGGTTAGTCAAAGAGCTAGTCAAATATGACCGTTGGGTTGACAAGTCGACCAGAGTACATTGACTGGTCGACTAGTTACTAACTATTGGATCTGTGCGACAACATTGGTCGACTCTTGCAAGGTGCTACTTTTTCGTATACCGGTTGACCACAGTATATTTATTGGTCGATTAGTTTTCTAATACACAAATACATATCAGAAAACTTGGGAAATTTCTATCTAAATGATTTTAAAACATTTTAAAACATTTTAAAACATTAAAACTAAGTGTATGCAAGCTTCAATTTAATGACTTTAACAATCTTAGACAAGTTACAAAAATAAAGACATCATTTACACTATACTTGAAGTCTTGATGCATTTTTTGGCTCTTTAACTTTCGTTTTGAAGCTTTGCACTTTTATGGGTTCTTGGATGAGCTTCTAGTTTTCATGTTGAGCTCCAAATCCTTTGACGCTCTAATCTTCAAGCTTTAACTCCATATCATCAATTCTTATGAGCTTGAATGGATTGTTGACCATGTTAACTTAATTACATGCACTCATAAATCTCATTAGCAACACTAATTATTTGCTCATAATCATAATATACCTAAGAGTGACTTAATATCCAACGCAGATTTTTTAACCCTGACCCGGATTCAATCCGTGTTGGGTTCAGGTTTATCCATATCCGGGTCTAGTCAAACCTGACCCGAACCGAACCCGACCTGACCTGAACTGTTTTCCACCGCTAGACAACAACAAAGATGCAAATCAAGTCAACAAGCTACAAGACAACAGCCTTAGCCTAAAAAGAAAGAGCAACAGAAAGCTGTAAAAGCTGAGACGCAGTAGCACACGCAGAAACACCCGAGTGCACACCCAACTATAGGTAAAAAACACTCGAGAGCGCACACCCAAAAACACACAATAGTGTACAAGGAGCACCCGAGGGCCCACTGACAGAGAGGAAACACTTGATAGAAGTAAGCATGAAGGAGGCACGGAGCATGACACCCATGAAGAGCAAGGGAGAAAAAGGCACCTGAGAGGAGCACCAAAACTCAGAAAAGCAGGGCCCGAAAGCATAAGCAGCGAGCAAAACAGTTGACAGAGAGCAACACTCGAAAGCATACAACCGAGAAGAAGCATGTGATAGAGGAACAAAGCAGGGAGCAGCAGAGCAGGGATCCCGAGAACATAAACAGGGAGCAGAGCAGGGATCCCGAGAGCATAAACAGGGAGCAGGAAACCCGAGAGCAATGCAGTAAGGGAGCCAAAGCAAAAGAAGGAACCCAAGAGCATAGAGAAGTAGGGGAACCTGAGAGAACATGTACATCAGGGGACACCGAGAGAACACCCAACAAGAACACCCAGGAGTAACACTTAGCAGGGAAACACCAAGAGTAGCATACAACAGTTGAGAGCACACACATTAGCTGGAAGAAACACCTTCGCTGTGAGCAAGCAAGGTAGCACAAGAGCAAACAATAGGAGGAGCAAGCGGGAGAGAAGAAACACCCGAAAGCATGCAAGAAAACATGGGAGCATGCCCAGAGCAGCAAACAAGGTAAAAGGGAATACCATTAATTGCACAAACATAAAATTATAAAGCTTAGCTATCATCAGTATGGCATGAATAGAATCAACAATCAAGATCTCGCAACTTCATCATAACCCAAGAATGGTCAAGTTAACGAGACCTTAAATTGTAGTTCAAGAGATCTACCGCTCATTAGAGAAGAGGGATATCGTCAGATGCCATCGGATATGGGTGGAGGGAGTGGTGATGATATGCTGATGATGGAGGGTTGACTGGGGCTTTTGGGGGGAGGATGACAATGTAAGACGAGGGATGGAAAGGTTTGTGGGTGTGGAGCAGTATATATATGGTTGTATATGGTTTTTAACGAGGATGCAGAATTGGGTAGGTGAGTTACATGCATGTTTTTAGTTGGAGGATTGACGAGTTTGCAAAAATTGATAGGTTTTAAGGCTTGAAGATGGTGCGAGGAGGTGAGAAGGTTAATGGGTGATTTATGGATTCTAGTGTTGAAGTTTATGGTTTTTTTAATTTTTCAGCATTCAGGTCCGAAAAGATGTTTTAGAAAAATTCTAGCAAATTACTATAAATTTTGAAAAATTAGAAAATTAATTAAAATGATTTTGGTCAATTTTTGGATTACAAAATAGTCTATTTTTGGGGCTAGAACTATTATTGTAGTAATAAGTTATAGTTTAGAAGTTTTAACAGCTAATATTTTAATAAAAATATTTTCTAGATAATTTATTCAATCATAATATAATTTTATATTGCTAACATGAATTTTCAACAATTATTTAACCAATTTTAACCAATTTTGAAATTTAAAAATAAATTATTGATAAATAAAATTTGATATTAAATTTAATATCTAGAAATTTACCTGTTGGAATCTGATGCACAAGGTACCAGAACATTTCTCCTGACGAGTAGGATCACATCATATCTATTTTTCGTTTGCAATAAAAATAAACTATTTTCTAAATTAAAAATAAATAACAATGATAAAGAAAATTAAATATCTAGTAAAATACTTAGTTAATCGCACGAAGTGCAAATGGTATTTATGACTAGTGAAAGATTATCATATTTTTTATTTCAATTTTCATAATTTGCAACAGAAATAAATATCTGGATTTAAAATAAATAACAAGCATATGAAAATAAATTTTTAGGTAAAATACTTGATTAAGTTTTGTCATGCAAAACATCAATATGTTTCTTATGACTTGCGTATTAACGGGTTCAGGCCGTCACAAGACTTAAATCGATTTTGGATCCATTGACTAAAGTGAGTCAGAATCTAGTCGGATCTCTATCATGGTTAGAGTTTGATTTGGATTGGATTGTAGATGTTGTAAGCACCAGACTATGACGGTGAAGATGGTGGAGGAGAACTGAGATAACGACAATGATAGATGAAAAAGATGACGATGAAGCAGTCAGGACTGGAAGTTAATAATGAAGGTGGTGGATGATATTTTGAATGGAGGTGATCGATGGCGATGAATATCTGTTGTCAGGAGCAACTTTGTTAGGGAATGTCGACGATGGTATGAGCTTTGGCAGTACTTGATCTCGTCAGCGACAACATTGAAAGCAAAATCGACGGTAGTTATCATCATCAGAGGTGAAGGCAATGATAGAGGCAGTGTTGGATGCCTGCAAAAATGATGAGGACAACTTGCAACTAGATCGTTTCGATAGTGGATGGAATCATGGTCGAAGACAGACAATGAAGGTGAGGGAAGATGACAATGCATAAGCTGATGCCTATGAAGTTGAAGAGAATTAGCAGATGTTGCTGCTGATGGAGTTAATGAAAATGCATGTTGCAAATGAAGACAAAGGGATGTTAGAGAATAATACAAATGCTGTTGGGCTTGAAATTTTAAGGTTTTGGTCGGGATGCTGATGATGAACATCGGGGCTTGGGATGTTTTCTCCCAAAGTTGAAATTGACGGAGATGCAATGGTGGCTAGGGGTTCTGAGTTGTTTTTTAAAGCTAAAGAAATTGGTAGAATAGGGGGTGACAGCTAACTAGGGTTTTCAATACTTGATGGAAAGAGATGAAAATGATGGAAATGATTTTGCATCTACTTGATGCAAGTCAAACGCAGATTTAGATTTAAGGCTTTGGATCTATGGTTTTAAAAGGGCGAGGAGTCGAGAAAAGATATGAACTTAGGTATTTATTAAAGAAAATTAGAATTTGTTAAAAAGATAGAATTCGGACCTCAAACTAAGGCACCTCATGCACACACTCTCAACTCCTCATGGGAAAAGAGAAAACTAAGGATCCTCGTGAACCAATCTCGAATTTCTTTCATAATAACAATTTCTAATCTATTGATGGAAAAAGATGCAACAAACCCTTATTTAAAGATAGTCCTACATGCACAACATGTGCAACACAGAATCAACTAAAACAAAAAAATTTCTCTATAAATAGAACACGTGTAACCTGTTAAACTAAAAATCAAATAAAAACGACCAAAATAAAATATGTTTCTAGAATCATAGGGTCAAATATCCCTCACAAAGTATGTTCAAATTAATTTGCTTCCCATATGCTGATATACATGCAACATCCTATCATTAGAGGTGCAAGTTGGGTGGCTTGTACTCAACCATACGTGGACCAACCCATATTTAAGTGGGTTTGTGAATTTCAAGTTGGGTGCGGGTTTACCCAAATTAATGTCATGTCTGGTATGGCCAACGACTTTTAAATTCTGAACCAAGCCTAACCTGGACCCAAGTTAAAACCGAGTTAAACCATACTAAAGTAATAATCTCTAGCTGTGAACCATACCTAATAAATGGTTAGAATCAATCTGAAGACGAGCGCCCACACTATCATCACGTTCCAATTTCCTTCTGTATAACCTTCCTTTATTGTCTTGTCCTAATCCTGCTAGTAATTTTTATACTCCAACTTTCCCTCTCACCTCAAGATCAGTTAAATCGAAGGATTTCCTCTCTTTAATGTACTGGGAACCTAACCTCAGTTTTAACTGAATTTGGTAAGTAATCCATCATCTTCTGTTTACCCACTCAACACTTCAAACTTTCAAGCAGGCTTGCAGGTTTGCATGCAAATATGAAACCCGAACTATCCGTGAAACCTACATTTCTTGGTTGGCTGGGGTTGGGAATGAAATTTGATTTGGTTCAGATCAATATGGACGGGATTGTTTGCAAGACAAATCAAATTGACCCAGCCCAAACAGGACCTAACCATCCAAGTTACACCCCCACATACTTACATATCATAAGGGCTGTTGTAGAGATTTCCAATTGCAGCAGCTGCTCATGTCCCTTTTCTCTTCCTTTCCTCTCTCACAATTTTTGCCATATCAAGTGCAAATACATGCACACTCTATATTCATATCCTTGTTTTTTTATAAATTTCCATATCAAGGTGTCTTGACACACTCACACATACATGCACACGCTCTATAAGAATATTCTGGTTTAGTGAAACTTTCTATATCTGTATTATATTCTAACCATATCCCTGCATACAATTATTTCACGGAACTCAATACTGGATGCACGTTAAAAGTGATGAAAGCCAACTAAAGTCACTTAAATTAGAGTTTTGGACTAGAAATTACTTACTCAGTGCCTTTTTTGCTACATGTTTTCTTTAGAAAGCTTGAAAAAGCTTAAAACAAACTCTAAATTGCTTGATACTGTGGAATTTATGATTCAAGGAAGAGCATATCAGCACCACATCTCCACCTCACAAAAAAGAAAATAAAAAATAAAAAATAAGTAAAAATGACAGAAACCAACGACAATGACAACACACGAAAGGAAAGTACAATAAAATAAAATTAAAAAAAAAAACAAACAAAAATAAAATACTAAGCAAATTAAAAAAAGAAAAAGAAAAGTAAAAACAACTTAATCTCTTTCCAGCAACCAGTGAAGTCTTTTAAGGCAGCCTAACTGGTCGCAGGAAAAAATGGAAGGTTCATTTCTGTTTTCTTGTATATAAACATTTGACATTTTTTAACATGTTAGGTCCATATCTGCATCATTGTCAATCCTAAAACTAATGAGTCATTTGTCCCTTTGTAGTACTAATTTTACATTGACTATATTACCTCAAGAGGTGATCTTTCTATTTTCTTTATTTTTCTCAGTGGTGACCATGACATGTGTGTGCCATATACTGGGAGTGAAGCATGGACTAGATCTTTGGGATATCAAATAATAGATCCATGGAGGCCATGGTTTTTTGGTGACCAAGTAGCAGGGTATTTTACATAACTCTACCTTTTACTACCCTTTATGTAAAAGAACAAACCGGGTTTGCTCTTGCTCTTACAATGTTTCTGAGTCCAACTTCCTGTGAGAATCTTGCTTTTACAAACTATGGTTTAGTTCTACCTGAATACCAGAACTTAAACAAGCATTTAGGAGATTGTTGTTATTGTTTTACTCATGGTCAGTCTTTGATGGTTGCAGGTACACCCAGGGGTATGATCATGGTTTAACCTTTCTTACAGTTAAGGTATTTGGTTTCTTATCATATTTTGTCTCCTTGGCTTTGTACACTGGATTATATCTAATATGAACCATTATAATAAATCTGCTACCATCACTGGCATAGCATTGTAGAAAAAAAAATTCACACTTGCGCCATGTTTACTAATGTTGTTTAGGAACCAATTGCGTATTTACTTTTAATCACATCTATTGAGTTTAGCTTTGTATATGAATTTCTGAATATAATGCTGGGCATTTCGAACTTTTGCTACAACATAATAATACATTTTAGGACAATTTTCAATTTACGTAAAATTTTCAAAATATTTTTAAAAAACTGACTAAATTTAAAAATTATTACAAAAACCGACAAATTCTCAGTACGAAAGTGCACATGCGTTTTCACGATAAGGTGAACGACTTAAAAACGACAGCCAAAATCTGCTGAAACCAAATTGAACAGGGTCACCTGGTCCATTTGGTTTCAGCCAATCTTGACCAGGGTTGTAATTTTTGACCTAGTCCAAGAAGATATAATACACAAGTAACATGCAAACTAAGTTAATCTCTTGATTTTATTCTTGCTGCTCTCATCCTTTTCCTATACTCATGGCACATTTTTCTTCTCCTCGACTTCTTCATTCTCTTTCTTGCTCTGCTTCCTTTTTGACATAAGCTTTAGTGAGCAATCTATGTCCTTGATCAGAATGATGGACATGCTTGTCGTCTTGAGAGTAGCTTTCTAAATCTCTATTCATTTTAACTGCATGCGCAACCACTGGTGCAACTTCCGACGCATTATCTTTGTATGGTAGACAAGCATAGTTCTCCATCGACGTCCTAAAAGCTAACCACATCCATGAAATGATCTCATTTATTACCATATACCCTCAACGACACAAACAGAACCACTAGTAACTGATGCTCCATTGTTAGCTACGTTAACTCACATCCAGACTCTTTACAGTATGTAATACCTCCATCATGTCTAGCCTTACCCCATCATCATTCTTATAATGAAGAAGAGATTCCAACCACCTCTCAAGAATCAGAAGCTCAACTTGACTTGACTCTGTACAACATGCTGTTGGAGAATGTATGCCCTTAAGACAATTATTGTAATTGTAATAGACATCTCGTTCGAAATGATAGTGAGCTATTTGATAACCTTTATTTATGATATCCTCTGTGTCACTTCTATGTTAGTTGTGATTATATGATGCATGGATAAAGCCACAAGACGTATGAGAGAAATATTGGGATCATGGTGAGATCATGATAATGATGCCAATGTATCAGTCAATCATATATCCAGAACTGTTCCTGATCGGAGGAATATCGAGACAGGAAATCGATTTTCCTGTTAGACCAGTGTGCATTAATATGCATAATCGGGTGGTAGTAACTGATCTCATAGTCACTCGGTGTGGAGACATCGTTAGATAATGCACATGTGCTTGTTAGGAGAACAAATTCACAGAACAACTCGCCAGAGATATTTCTGTATGATAATCATACTGAGTGTCAACCGAAGTTCTCTAGTAGCAATAGGTGCAGGTTAGTTCTTTGACGGGAGATGTGCTAAAGGACCATGCATATGAAAGATTATACTTTGGTAGATATCGAACGTTGACTCTACAGCTGATGTGTGGATACATGTTGGGTATAGTTGGAAGCATGTGAAGCAAGTGTCCATGCTGTCGGGATTCGTCTTCTTTTGTATGTGCGGTTAGTGTCGCAGTTAAGTAAATGGATCCATAGTAAATCTTTGGTCAGTGTAAGAGATGAATTAGTTAAAGAGTTAACAAGTGTCATCTAATTAATAATTATGGGATCGTGTTTGACTCAAAGGGTTTAAGATGTAATTGGGTTTGCCTCTATACCGTATCCTAGATACCTTAGTGACATATTGGTGATGAATGGACTGGACTGTACTGAATCTATCACGGTAAGGTCCAGATTATTTCAGAGAGATTCCAGTTTTTCTAATTAGATAATGACGGTTTTAAAACAGGGTTGGCATGCTCAGCTAAAGCGGCTAACGATTGTTGACACGATGTGCTCGTGGTCACTACTATAGTAGGAATCTGGCTATTAAAGTCTCACACTGATGATGAACTCCTCACGAAAAGCAAATGAAGAAATTATGAGTATATATGATATACTAGGTCTAAGATCACAAAGGATTGTGATGAGGTAAGAAGACAACAAGACAACATGGACTAATCGACTAGTGCTTAGACAGACTGTAAGTTTTACAGAGAGTCAACTATGTGACTAGTTGCAGTAACTAGTCGATTAGCCGACTAATGCTGACATGGCAGGACGAGAATTTGATGCGAGATTTGATTGGAAATCAATTGTAAACCAAATTTAATTCGTATCCAAGAGTTCTAATACGATTAGAACTCATTAAGGACGCATATTCTTCTTTGTGCATTTAGGGATATGTTAAGTTCTATATGAATACGCAGTCCGAATTAGATTTGGCTTTTTCCTAGTACTATATAAAGGGGGCTACCTCAGATCTTTTGAGACACATGAATTGATCAATCTCTCTAGAGAGAAAGGTGTCCTTCTCTTTCTTCACTCTAGCAAAGCAAGGAAGTTGATTCGAGCTTTTGGGGCTCATAAATTGTGGATGTGTTCTTCATCCTGTAATTCATCTAAGGCACTGGTTGGATAAAGGAGATCAAAGGCATTGCTGGGAAGAGGTGAACACGACGTTTTTGGTCTTCACCGAAAGAGATTAAGGATCCGTAAGTATCGCTTGAGTATACGCATGTAAAGGTACGACCTTTATGGTTTTATTATTTAGCGATATTATTCCTAGATTAGCAGTAAATCCTTGGTATAATTGCTAGTTGGAAAATTTTAAATTTTCTATTTTTCGCGCTGCATGATCTAAATAGTTTAGATTACTAGCATCATAACCTTATAGTGGTATCAGAGCATTACTGCTATCTAGGTTTTTATGCGGATTTAAACCTATTAGAACTTTAAAAATCAGATTTTTATCTTCAGAAAATCATATTTACGTAAATCAAATGGTACATGGATTTGTCGACTAGTAGTCAACTACGAGTCTACTAATCTGTGGACTAGCCGACTAGTAGTCAAACTACTAGTCGACTAATCTGTGGACTGGTCGACTAGGTCGTAAAGGCTAGTTGACTAATCCATCTACAGGAGATTTGTGTAACCTGCAAATTGTGGATTAGTCTACTAGCATATGATAACTAGTCAACTTATCCTGCAAAAGGCATCATTTGTAATGATTTTAAATCTCTAATTTTTAAATAGAAGATTATTCTTAATGTGTTATATGATAACATAGATTAAATTTTTTAATCATGATTAATTTTCAGAGATAAATTTTAAAAGATATTTTAAAATTGTTTTAAAATACTTTCATGATAGGATCATGTGGCTGTTAGCTATAATATGATTATAAGCTAAATAATTATAAGAATCATCCAACCACTCTACCATTAGTAAACTAACCAAACGGTGTGGACGTTGCTCCGTGGTCCAAGTAATTATTTAGCGATTTTATTTATATATGCTTGCAGAATCACTTGCTAAAAATAAATAAAATTGCTTGTTGTGATGTTGCTCGTAAAATATAGTTCGTATACAAATTATTTGTTCATGGTACATATTTTGCATCAAAACCTTATTAATCCAGTTATTTAGTAGATTTGAACTAAATGAAGTTGGAACTACTAACATCATGAATATTTTATTAGATTTAAAGTTTAATTGATCACATTGGTGTTTAACTAAGAAAGGTGAGTTTGGGCAAGGTTCTTGTAATTAAGGAACATGGACTTGGTGATTCAACCCAAAAAAACCTCCCTCCCCAGATTATCCATGTCTGGCCCAGTGATCAGTTTAAATTCGCATATTCAACTAAATTAAATGACTTAGTTTTCCAGCTATATCAAGTCTATTATGTTTAAAAATACTTTTAAGGATTATCCGTAGCCCTCGATCATTTCAATGAATGTAGAGTATCAACAATGACACTATGTTGTTGGCGAAGGTCAAGCCTTGTTCAAATTTAGGTGATGCATCTTTGCTACCATACGATCGATTCGAGGATGTGAGGATAGCCTTCTTGGCGAGGATGTGAGGATAGCCTTGTTGGCGAAGGTCAATGGCACATTGCTCACATTTACTGAATACGAAATAACGGGAAGGACTTTACTAGACTTTATGATTTGTTGACGAATGTCAATGTCTTAAAGGGCTAGGGCAAAAATCATAATTGAGAGTTGCAAGGTGTTGCAATTGACAAAGTTTTTCTACCTTCTATGTAGTGCGATAACTTGTTGGCGAATGTCAAGGTTATCAAACTCAAGATACTTGGATTCCAATTCCCACTAAGAAATTATATATATTATAATTTCAATCTATCTTTTGGGTTGAAGATATTCGTGAAAATTAGTGGAAGAATTAGATGAAAACCAATCTAATTATTTTAAGAACATCTGCTTCATTATCGTATCTCTTTTTAAAAATTTCAATATCAGGACTGGCTAAATTAATCATTGACAAAACCAAACTCGTGCCTAATTGACAAAAACAAACTCACTGGGACTAATTACAAAGATTGGCTGAGAAACGTAAAGACAACTTTGACTTATGACAAAATTGCATGTGTAGGATGAATCACCTCGTAGGACCCCAACTGATAAGTCATCTGATAAAGAAAAATAACTTTTCAAGATATGATCTCACGACTGTGAGTTAGCCAAATGCCTCGCTTGCATCCATAAACAATGAGTTGCAAAGACATCACGAGAATATGGACGGCCAATCTATATTTCTACATGTAAAAGAGTTATATGGAAAGCAACCTCAATAGCTAGATTCGAGACCTCACAGAAATAGTTCCATGTGAGGTCATCGGTTAAATCTTCAGTTCAAGATCATTTCGTTAAGATGATCAGTTAAATCGAGGCACTTGTAGAGTTGGGGTACATTATGGACAATGAATAATAATTGAAATCAGTCTTTAGTCCCTTACTATTACCTACTCTCGGTTCATTATGAACATTCATATGAACATACTGGATTGTACACTTCCAGAGCTCCTAAATATGTTGAGGCATGCTGAAAGCTCCTTGCTTAGAGATAAGATGTCGGTTATGCTTGCTAAGACTCCTTCACCCAAGGCATCTGCCAAGGGAAATGGGAAGAAGCTTACCAAGCCTAAAGGTGGCGTCAAAAAGGTAAAAGGGAAGAAGGCACATTCACCAAACAAATGTCATTACTGTCTTAAGGCATGCCATTGGAAGAGGATCTGCAAGGAATACTTCGAGTCCATAAAGAAGAATGGGCATGTCGATGCCTCATCTTCAGGTGTATGTTATTCAAAACATATTTTCAGTTTCTCCTATTACTTGGACATTGGATATTGGAGCTGGTTCTTACATCTGTAATTCTTTACAGTGACTGAGAAAAAGTAGGAGACTGAAGGAATGTGAAATGACTCTACAAATATGGACTAAAACAAGCGTTGCTGCTATCGCCGCAAGGAAATTCCATATTAGAAGGAAACATTTTGGTTTTACGTAATTGCTACTATGTACCAGTATGATATGTAATATTGTATCAATATCCTTATTAGAGAAGGATATATAGTTTCATAGTGAAGAATAATGTTATGAACATTTTCAATAAAGACATATCGTAATGCTTTGGTACTCTATGCAACAGTGTATATGTTTTGAATGTGAGCACTGTGTTAAATGTTAACAAACAAAAAACTCCAAGTATTAATGCGTCTTATTTTTGGCATTGTAGACTAGGCTATATTTGCAAGAAAAGACTTATAAAATTGCATAAAATGATATCTCAAGCATCTAGATTATTAATCGTTTGCAACTTGTAAGTCTTGTCTCAAAGACAAAATGGCTAAAACTCCTTTTGTAGGACAAGGGAAAAGAGTTGGTGAACTCTTGGGACTTATATATACTAATGTATATGGCCCAATGTCTATTCAAGCTAAAAGATGATATTCTTACTTCATCATATTTACTGATGACATCACAAGATATGGATATGTGTTTTTGATGAAACATAAATCTAAGGCCTTTGAAAAGTTCAAAGAGTATAAGTGTGAAGTATAGAAACAGACTGGAAAAAGTATTAAAATCATTTGACCAGATCGAGGAGGAGAATACTTAAGTCTGGAATTCTTTGCAATTTTAAAAGAGAATGTGATTCTCTCTAATGTTACACCTCCTCACACACCACAACACAATAGTGTGTCAGAGGGAAGAAATCACACCGTATTGGATATGAGCGATCCATGATGAGTTACCTCTTTTTTGGGGATATGCCTTAGAAATGGCTTTGCACATATTGAACATGGTCTCGTCCAAAGCCGTGCTTACTGAGATATTGGGAAAAGACCACATCTTAAATTGGATGCCCAATCTGTATGTGTAAGTTTGTGAGGTATATTAAGACCTCTCAAGGATATCTTTTCTATCACATTGAGGAACAAAATATGTTTAATACCCGACATGCCACCTTCCTAGAGAAGGAGTCTCTTGGTGAGACAAAAGGCGACGTGATAGATCTAGAAGAGATTTCAGAGACACAAATTATAACGGACCAAGGAACATGACCAGACATTAATGCTTTTGTGGATAAAACTCAGTCAATCAAGAGATCTGGTAGACATTTCCATTCATCGAAGAGATATTACGGTTTTCTCGTCGATGGTGGAATAGAGGATAGGCTCATGGATGATGCACCTACCTTTTTCCAAGAAGTCATACGGAGTAGGGACTCTGCAAGATGGCTTGACACGATGAAATTTGAAATGGATTCCGTGCACATCAACAAAGTATGAATTTTGGAGGATGTTCCCAACAGGTCAAATCCATAGAGAACAAATGAATCTTCAAGAAAAAGATCGGTGTAGATGGGAAGGTAGAGATCTTCAAGGCAATGTTAGTGGCTAATGGTATCTTCAAAAGCTTGGCATAGACTATGACGAAAGCTTTTCACCAGTAGCCATGCACAAATCCATTCAGATTCTGCTTGCTATAGCGGCCTACTATGACTACAAAAGCTGGCAAATAGATGTAAAGACAACTTTTCTAAATGGGGATTTAGAAGAGTGTTTACGTGACTCAGTCAGAGAGCTTCGAAGTCAGTGGGAGCGAGAGAAAAGCTTGTAGATTACTTAAGTCCATCTATGGACTAAAGCAAACATCAAGGAGCTAGAACATCTGATTCGATGAGATAATAAAAAAGTTTGTCTTCATCAAGAATGCAGATGTTCCATGCGTTTATCAAAAGGTCAGTGTGAGGCTCTCATTCTTCGTATTGTATGTGGATGATATACTTTTGATTGGTAATAACATAGAGATGTTGGAATCTGTTAAAGCCAAAATTGACCGGAACAATGATGATGTTGATGTGGACCCTTTCGTGTCAGGTTGAAGCCTCATCAGCTGGTTGAATGTGACCCTCGGTTAGTAGAACCAGGGTCGTTAACAGCAGGTAGTTGACTTCCTACGCTTGTTTGACCCTCGAATGGATCGAAACTCGGCCGATTGATACTGAGAGACACCGGCACGACCTTCACGTATGATCAGGCCTCAATGATCTGTATCACAAGGAAGCGTCAGGGGGTCGGATCTAGGTCCCGACCCAAATCCCCTCCGATGCTTAAGTTAGAACAGAACTTATGAGAGGAAGCTTGGAGCAGATGAGATCGACCCACAGAGGCTCGTCTCAGGTCTAACGTCGCAAGATTTTTTGAGGAAGAAGTATTAGTTGGAGTATAGAAAAATGTCTGAGTATCGGATCTCGTATCTCCCTTATTCTGATAATCTCTCCTGTATTTATAGACCTCCCAGGCCTCTTCAGTGACGTTGGGAGGATAATGATCACCAATTATGGTGCCACGATCTTCCCTCTTAATAGGGGTAACCGTCGCCCACGTCTCTGCATTTATGAGCTCATCTTAAATCCTACGTTCAATTGGTGGGAGTGCAGCGGGCGAATGGTATGTGGGCTTTGACTGAGTTAGCTTCAGGCTTCTTTCGTGGGCTTTGTGGGCCTTAGTCGCTTGCCAAACGAGCCCAATCGAGTGCTGGTCTGATGACTCAACAATGGCCCCCGTCGCTTGACCTCAGACAGTTCACCGTTGGGGTCAAGCGACGTTACATCGCATTAATGGGGCATGACAGTCGAGGAATTAATACTCGAGTTTTAGGCGCCATCCTCTTTGCTAATTTGGATGATTCGCCGGTTCGAAATCCAAGATACTAAGAGGCTCGGATCTCCGACATGTTTCTCAACACGTTGTGATCGTCTTGTCGAAATAAGACAGTTCCGGAGGGGAAAGTTGAAGTCATCGTCTTCATCGTTCTCAATTTATATTTTCTCCTTTTGAAAATGGCTTCGTCATCCGTCCATGCCTCCGGGAGGAGCTCGGCTTCCGTCATGCATAAGAATAAGGAGGAAGCCGTGGTGCTCAGCTTGATTGCCAACCAAATATCCAAAGTTGGAGCCGATTAAATCACCGAATTCCAGAGAAAGTATGTCCAGCTACCAGATCCGATTTCCGGAGAGGGATGAAAGGGTTCATCGTCCCAGCAATCGGGATGTTGGGGTTTACATCAAAGCCTTCGAACGAGGGCTTCGATTCCCCATGCATCCTTTCATGCGCTATGTATTAAGTACATTGAACATTTCCCTTTGTTAGCGGATGCCAAACGCTATAGGTGCGTTGGTTGGTTTCATCGCTCTGTGCGTGATGAGAAAAGTTGAACCGTCGATGGGGTTGTTCAATTACTTCTCGATTCATCCCCTCAAGAATCCGGGTTGGTACATGATAACAGCCTGTCAAGGCAGGAAGCTATTTGACAATCTCCCTTACTCGAATTCAAATAGGAAAGACAAGTTCGTATTCGTGGTCTTTCAAGGCAGGCAAGCTTTTGCACCGGATGGGGTGTGCCTGACTTGGGTCTGGTCGAGGACAAACTTCTATCCGAAGCAGAGAAGGATGCCGCCGATGCATTATTGAACCTGCCAGAGAGTATAAGGAAGACAAAGTGCTTGTGGTCCGACTTGGTGCTACGTCGGACTGTATGGACGAAAGGCCGATCCAATTCTGCCCATCAACTATTCGATCTTCGTCCTTCATAACATGTTTTTACTTGCAGGTATGGTTGGTCTGGAGTACTAGGTGGACTCTGCGTTGAGGGAGGGGGTCGAGGCTTCTAACAGAGAAGCTGAGGAGAGCATGTTATCTCCTCAAGTGCCCCTTTTGGAGGAAGAAGTGGCACGAACATTAGAGGATTTGCCCATTGTCGCTCATGGGGCTCCTCAGCTGGCTCGTCTTCAGTGGAAGAAAAAGGAGAAACCCCCACCGAATTGAGGTGGTTGCAGTTGAGGGGAAGAAAAGGAGGCGGCAACTTTGTCTTAGTGACTTGGAGCCGTCTGGGTCGACTGACGCTGTGGGTCGGCCTGTGCCCTCGGATGTGAGCCAATTGCGTGGCGAGGCCCATATTCATGAGCAGGAACAGGGACATCTTTTAGAGGGAGATTCAGGGGAACCCGACCTCCTCCGAAGCCCCTTCTGCATCAGGATTTCTTGCCTTGGGGGGCATGTTTTCTTCAGTGTCTCTGGCTAAGGATATTCTTGAAGAATTCAGATTACTTTTGCTGGAAAGTTGATCGCCTCAGGCCCCATTTGATTGTCCCTCAGAGGAGCTCCTTTAAATGGAATTTCCAATCAAAAGAGACGATTCTGCTCTTCTAGATTGCGGGACCGCCTCTTGGATTGCCGAAAACGCGACCCTTTCGCGGGATAGGGCCGTTCTGGAGAGGATCGATTACGAGAGGCTCACTTCAATTGCTGTTCACGCGAATGTTCGGGTAACTATTGCGCTGGCCTTTATTATGGATGAAGCAGGCGTGGATGTTGACCGGTGTGCCTTGTTTGCAGGCTCTCGTGGCCAATGCTGCGTTGCGTCGAGCGCATTGGTGGTGGACAACCATGAAGTCACCTTAGGGGACGTTAAGAAGGGCGTGAAGAAATCTCATGCGGAGCTGGATAGACTGGGGCTTCTGTGTAAACTGAGACGATCACATGTGCTTGAGCTTGAGCACGAGTTAAGTGAGTCTCATAAGAAGGAAGCTGCCCAGGCCGCCTCGAGGTAGTGAGCAGAAAAATGCTGCTGGAGGAGAAAGCCAGGTGGGAAGTCAGGGAGAACGGGCTCCTCACCCGGCTTGCCGACAGCTTTCAGGGAGTTGGCACAGAGGCCGTAGCGGAGAGGACGGTCCAGGAATACAATGATTCATTGCCCGACTTCGACAAACTGTATACGCAGGGATATGAACGATGTCAGTTGGAAGTGAAGGATCGATTCACTGGGTATTGCTGCTGAGATTGACCAGATTCCCGTGCTGTTCCCAGTCTTCGATGGCAATGATTTAAATCAAGGCACGGATGGGGCCGCTCCTATTGGCGAAATCGTCATCACGACGGGTGACGATGCAGATGTTGGTGCTTTGGGATATCAAGAGCATATTGCCGCGCTTGAAGGAGACCAAGGGCATCATGACTCGTTGCAGAATCTTGACGCTCGTCTTATCCCACCAAAATTTTCAAATGTATATGGGGGTAATTGCCACAAACGATGATAATTTTGTAATGTAATATAATGCCATAAAAATTGACTTATTTCTCTTTATTTATCATCGCTCATACGTGTGGTCGTAATGCCTAGTGGCCTATTTCGATGGGTTAAACCCTTACTCAAGATGGCTGGGGTTATGTCTTTGAATCATGTCCAATCTGGACCACCTCGTTCAGTGGCGAGGGGGTGGCCCCCTCGACTTACGTCTGACGACTCGAAAGGGTCATTCAGTGGCAAGGGGGTTGCCCCGACTTACGTCTGACGACACGAGAGGACCATTCAGTGACAAGGGGGTGACCCCTCGACTTACGGCTGATGACATGAGAGGATCATTCAATGGCTCCTTCGACTTACGGCTGACGACGTGATAGGGTCGTTCAGTGGCGAATGGGTGGCCCCTTCGACTTACGGCCGACTACGCGATAGAATCGTTCAGTGGCGAAGGAGTGGCCCCCTCGTCTTATGGTTGACGACACAAGAGGGTCGTTCAATGGCGAGGGGTGGCTCCCTCGTCTTACGGTTGACGACACGAGATGGTCATTCAGTGGCGAGGGGGTGACCCCTTTAACTGACGGCTGACGACGCGATAGGGTTGTTCAGTGGCGAAGGGGTGGCCCATTCGACTTATGTCTGATGACATGAAAGGGTTGTTTAGGGGCGAAGGGGTGGCCCCTTCGACTTACGTCTGACGACTCGATAGGATCGTTCAGTGGCGAAGGGGTGGCCCATTCGACTTACGTCTGACAACACGATAGGGTCGTTCAGTGACGAAGGGTGGTCCTCTCGTCTTACGGCTGACGACACGAAAGGGTCGTTTAGTGGCGAGAGGCCACACCTTCGACTGACGGTTGACGACGCGATATGGTCGTTCAGTGGCGAAGGGGTGGTCCCTTCGACTTACGTCTGACGACTCGAAAGGGTCGTTCAGTGGCGAAGGGGTGGCCCCTTCGACTTATGTCCGACAACGCGATATGGTCGTTCAGTGGCGAAAGGGTGGCCCCTTGGACTTACGTCTGACGACATGAAAGGGTCGTTCAGTGGCGAAGGGGTGGTCCCCTCATTTTACGGCTGACGACACGAGAGGGTCGTTCAGTGGTAAGTGGGTGACCCCTTTGACTGACGGCTGAAGACGCGATAAGGTCGTTTAGTGGCGAAGGGATGGCCCCTTCGACTTACGTCTGACGACATAAAATGGTCGTTTAGTGGCAATGGGGTGGCCCATTTGACTTACGGCTGACGTCACGAGAGGATCGTTAAATGACGAGGGGGTGGTCCCCTTGTCTTATGGCTGACGACACGATATGGTCGTTCAATGGCAAGGGGGTGGTTCCTTCGACTTACGTTTGACGATGCGATAGGGTCGTTCAGTGGCGAGGGGGTGGTCCCATCGTCTTATGTCTGACGACGCAAGAGGGTCGTCCAGTGGCGATGGGTGGCCCCCTCGACTACGGCTGACAACGTGAGAGGGTCGTTCAGTGGCAAGGGGATGGTCCATTCGACTGACGGCTGACGAATCGAGAGGGGCGTTCAATGGCGAGGGGGTGATTGCTTCCGATATACACTCGGAAAACAATTGTAGTTTTACTGCAAGCGCACGGTGTAGTGACGAGCGAGTATCGAACACGAGGAGGGACTAATGACGGTACTCTATCTTAATCACTAAGCTATTGGTGGAAAGGCGATTTTTGGAATGTTGTCACGGAAGTTGAATTAACAATTCAATTCAATATTATAAAAATGTCCAGGGCTAGGGAATCCCCACTACGGATCATCATGCATCTCTGTGAATCACGAATCTCAATGTTGCAAGGCTTGAATTGAGGTGAACTAGTCGTAACTGAATAGAGAACCAAGCTCACGCGCTCGCGCTATTGCAGGTCTATAGCAACCTAGTTCAGGGCCCACTCTCGTGCAAACACTAACCTAAGCCACTAGCATTAAGATCGACATCATCGTCCAATCGCACCTCGAGCCCACTCACGTGCAAACCCGAGTTGCAATCTAGATTGTGATAGCTCGTTTTCGTCCAATCTCTTTCAAACGAATATGTGTATAGACTTATAATAAAAATGCTAGCTTTAGTCCAATCTCTTGCAAACCAAACCTAGTGAATCTCGATTATAAGTATAATTCGAATATCTAGGCCTCCCATTGATCAGAGCCCAATCTCTTGCAAAACCATATATCAATGGAAATTCCTAGCTATCCGTAATAAATCAATCACAATCTAAGCTTCTAGCAATTCTAGCAACAAAGAAATTCATTCATCACAAATCTGAAATTAGATCCATAGGGTTCATCCCTATGCCCTAGAACAAAGGATCTACTCACAATTCATCAAAGCAACAGCAAAATCAATGATGGAAAACATATTGCAATTCAGATTTAGAAGAGAACAATTCATAAAAGTGCAAATTCAAAAGAAATAGACAAACCAGATCTGAGTTCTAGCAAATCTAGCAACAAAGAAATTCATTCATCACAAATCTGAAATTAGATCCATATCTGAGCTCTGGAGATTGAAGAAGAATCGATCTAAAATCTATTTTCTGGTCTCTCCCTAAGCTAGGATAAAAACTGGGCTTAAATACATGCCCAAAACGTCCAAAAAAATCCCGACAGAACTACCCTTGCGCAGCCCAAAACCGTAGTTTTCGACCCAGGCTGGCGGCACTACTCGGCCGAGTGGAAATCTCACTCGGCCTAGTGGGGGACCCGAATAAAAACAGAGAAGTTGGAAGATTTAGGCGTTCTGGCACTCTGCGTCCCTCAGCCGAGTGGAGTTCAACACTCGGGCGAGTGGATTTCCTACTCGGGCGAGTGGGTCTTCTACTGCACTCCCCAGAATTCCAGAGAGTCTGCTTTGATTTCCTTCAGAAGTTCTGACTCACTCGGGCGAGTTGAGTTCTCTATTCGGCCGAGTGGAATTAACCACTCGGCCGAGTGCATTGTGGCACAAGGTATCTTCGTATCAGTCGTACTCGGCCGAGTACGCTTCTTCACTTGGCCGAGTGAGCTGCGTTACTCGGCCGAGTGGCCTGTTTCTGGAGCAGCTCTTCTTCTCGCCTCTTCGTCGATTCTATCGATTTCCTTCTTCTCCCGCTCATCATCCAGCGCCGTTAGCTTCTTGATAGGGCCATGGGCGACGCTCCGGTATGCGTGCAAGTCCTTTAAGCTCATTTTGGCTCCCGGTTGCTCCATATTTCCTAAAATTCGACAAAAACAAGAAATAGTGAAAAGTAACGCAATATCGTCGACTAATCGTGAAAATCGCAATATGAGCAATCGAAATGGCGTGAAAACATGCAGAAAAAGGTGTAAAATATGGACCGATCAAAATCCCCCAAGCTTGCCTCTTACTTGTCCTCGAGGAAGATGAGTAAAAAAGCGAACCCGGTGAATGAAAATAAGGAAAATGAAAAAGAAAGAAAAGAAAACGAAGAGGGAGGTGCTAGATCATTGTTTCAGGACATGGAGTTGCTAACTCAAATAGCGCATGCAATGAACAAAACATGCTAAAGATTTTTACTTCGATATCATATCATATGAGTGTATTCGATATAGAAACCAAGAATGTCACAACGATACAAAATATGAAATCATTATAGAAGTAGCATCGTCTTAAGGCATTTAAAATGATATACGTAAGCATAGATTGCACACTTTTCAATTGATCGCTTTCTTCTTGGAGTATAAGAGCTATCACACATTATAAGGCAATAAGAATAGAAAGAGATGGTATTCATGAAGTGCATGCCAAATATTGAATTCATAGACTTCGTTATACTCTAGTAATCTCCCTAAGTATCAAAAATTACCTAGCTTAGGTCGTCATGCACATATAAGTGGCCACTCTCTCATACGTCATTGGATCCCCTCCCCCAAGCTTATCTATAAGCGTGGTGGCATCAAATAGAACAATACGACTTTTTCCCATTTTTGAAGCTCCAAAGGAATAAAAGGAAAAATAAAAAAGGAAAGAAGGTGGGATTGTGTATATACAAATGAACTTCTTTTTGTTTTTCTTCTCTATTTTTCTCTTTTTTTGTTTTTGTTTTTTTTTCAAACCAATATACACAATAACAATCCCGAATCAAAGATAGAAGGATATGCATGTATTTTTTCTTTTGATTTTGGGATAATGGAGCTTGGACTTTTTAGCATGTGGAAGATGCAAGTATAAGATTCACTAAGGGGAGATTCACCAATGATTTTAAGTATAGAGATGATGTTCAAGATATGTGGAGAAAGAAAAAATATGTAGCGCTCAGTTCACTATTTTGTATGTGCACGACAACTTTCAGCAGGGTAATGTAATCTACTCAGTTTGATTTCAGAAAGTAAACTAATCTAATCATATCAGAAAGGCATATATTCAATCAACCTGGAAGTTGAGCATACAATTTCATGCAAATAGAAGTGATAGTAGATATCAAAGCAGTACTCCAAGATTAGGTAATCAATGCGTGAAGCTTGGTGTGTTTTCTATGAAAAGTATATGATATAAATTTTCAGACTTAGCTAATGCTAGAATTAACTCCAAGTTATCGTCATCATAGAGAATTCATTTCAAGCAAAAAGGATAAAAGAAATAAAGATAAAGGGAAAACAAGAACTAACTATACAAATGCAACACAAGCGGAAAGTAGGAAAACATGATGCATGAGAAAAAAAATGAAAAAGTGGGTGAAAATAAGTGGAAAATAAAGAAAGGTAGAAAAAATAAAGATAAAATGAAGAAAATAAAAAGTGCGTGAGTGCACTCACTTCCCCAAGCTAAACTGCACAGTGTCCTCAATGCGCTAAGTGTGGCTCAAAGACATATATAATAGGGGTGGGTGGGGGTGCGGATGCATGCATGATAAAAAGGAAAAAATAAAAGAAAATGAAATGGATATGCATATGATAAGTGCAGCATGCAAATGATGGATGTGGTGGGCTAACAGATCATGGGAGCAAAATAGAAAGGCCCAGAAATACCACCTCTCCCCCAAAAGGATATATCCATAGCCCTGCAAAAAGTGATCAAAATAGATGGGCAAGGAAAGTGGCGGTGAAATCATGGGGCGAGAGGGGGGTGCAAAATCACCATCAATAGTATCAACCAAAACATCGGCCAAAAATATCAGAGGCATCAAGTGTGTGCCTAAGCTGGTGGTGGGGCGTCAGCACCTCCCTGCGGCGGCGGCGGCGGCGGCGGCGGCGGCGGCGGCGGCGGCGGCGGCGGCGGTGCAGGTTGCTGAGGGATGGACGGGGTGCTGGTGGGGGAGGCTGTGGCAGGCGCGCAAGGATCTGGTTCAGGGTGACCTGAATACCAGGAAGAAGGGCGACGCGTGCCTGCACAGAGCTAACAGTGGCGGCGAGAGCCCGAAAATCTGCCCTGAGCCCACTTACGGCCCCCTCGACAGCACGTAGATGCTGTACAAGGGCGTCGGGAGCAGGAGCAGAGGATCGCACAGGAGGAGGTCGGGGCTGACGCACACGGCCACCATAGACAAGTGGGGCCACTAGTGGGTGTGGTTGAGGGGCGGTGCACGCTAAAAGACGCTCAGCCTCTGTGGGAGGCTGAGACGCATGAATGCTCTCAGAAGTTTGAGCAGCGGTAGAAGAGGATGATGCGACGACAGAGGACGAGATAGGCAGAGAGGTCGTAGACACAGAAGTGGGGACAGACGTCACGACACTCTATGAAAATATCGGCAGCGGAGACAGAAGGGTCGACGACTGGGGAGGTCGTGAAATCAGTAGAAAATGACTCTCCTTGGGTCGAAAAATCAGGTGAGGACAGGGTCTCTGCCGTCGAAACCAGGGAAGACTCGCCTCTCTCAAGTGCAGCGGGGGGGCGCTCTTAAAGCTCACGTAGGAAATGGGATCAACACTCGACGGCACAAAGGGAGTGATGGTGGTGGTGGCAGACACATCAACTGTGCTTCCGACACTGGCAGAAGTGTGGACAGAAGTGTCGGGGTCTGAAATCAGATCAGGTGCATGCTGTGGGATAGGGATCTCCGGGGCTAGAGGGTCGAGAAGGGGCTCCTGCTGAGCGTTCTCGGGCTCGAGTACATATGCAGCTGGGAAGAGGAGGTCCATCTCTGGTCTCCTCTCCCCACCTGCGGGTCCAATGTGGGTCCGAGCAGGGCTCGAAAGTATCATGTAGTCTGCTGAAAATGGACCATGTAACCAAACCCAGTGGTGCTGACCATGAGGATGCAGCATCCTCATACGGGCCATAACATCTATAGAAAGGAAAGTGGGACCCGTTGGTCGAAGCAAGCCAGCAGGGAGCTCAATCCCGCATAAAGGAGCCAGTAAGGTGATCAGACTGCCACAACAGATCGTTGTTGTGGCAATGATAGAGGAAATGATGCGGTCGAGATACCAGCTAGCAATATCAATCTGAATGGCAGAGACTAAGACGTCCCCGTCGCCCTCTAAGGCTCTCTCTCTCGTCATCGCGTATAGCATATAGAGCTCAGACGTAGATATCGTCCCAGGCTCGTACCTCGTAAGAATGGTGGTCGCCATAAGGTGCTGAGCAATACGAAGGCAAGGGTGGACGATAGAGGTGGCGTTGGCCCGGCTAGGATGGTCATAGACTCTTGAAGTAGTTCCTCCCGCTGGGCATAAGCTATATGACCTCTGCCTTGGGTGCGTTTGGTCTTGCATAAGCTGGGCGCTCCTTGATTAGAGGGCTCCTTTCTCTTTGTCTCCTATACCGAGATTCTTGGCGAGGGGTTCCCTGTGATTGCTTTTCTCGTTTGGGGTCTCCACGGCGGGCATAAGTGCCTTTTTCAGTAGTTTCAGTTGTCTCCACTTCTTCAGAGCAGGTGAACCGATCTGTTATATTGAACAACTCCATAAGGTTGGGTGGAAACTTGTGGTGGGCCCTCTGCAAATGCGTGTTTCGCTCTGCTTGAGTAAAAGCCGCGATGACAGTCACATCCGGTATGTCCTCTACCTCGAGCCTTTTGTCGTTGAACCGCTGAACGAGGGCTCGGATTGACTCTTTATCTTTCTGCTTGAAATATTGAAAAGGTGGGAGGACTTTCTCTTGGGGCGCCGACCCGTGACAAATTGCCTGCAAAACAAATCGGTCAATTCGTCGAATGACCTGACAGTCATAGGGCAATCCGTTGTACCACCCTTTCGTCGTCTTAATTAGGGTAGTGTGGAAAGCTTAACAGAGGTATGGCTCGGCTGCTCCATGAAGCAGCATTATTTTAGGTATTTACGGACGTGTGCCCTTGGGTCGCCTTTGCCGTCATACGTCGGCAGGGAGGGGAGCTTGAACTTTGGGAGAAAAGAAGCAGACGTGATGTTCTCCTTCAACGGGATCCGTCGATTTCAGGATGGGTAAGTTGGAATCTCCCATCCTCGCCTTGCAGGTAAGTAGCTTCTGATGATCGGTTAGGAATTTCTTCTGCCTCTCTTATCTCGTTTCCATCTGCAAAATCGAGAGGGTTGTGGCCTTGATTGACCCCATTTATTACCTGATCCAAGATGATGCGAGTCGCGCGTCTATAGTTGGAGGGATTGGGTCCACCCTGGAGGCCGAAAGCACGGTTATCATTCCCCATTTCACCATTATGGTGAGATGTATGTATTGTATTGAGCGGTGCATTCTCCTGTCAATCCGCTCTTGGATCTCTTGGATCCCTGTCATGTCAGCACCCATCGTCAATGCCAGAGTTGGATTTGGAGGCGGTAGATCATTTGCAAGCAGCGGGCCTCCCATGCTCTGGCGTATCACGGCCGCCAATGCGCTGATGCTCTTGTCGACCCGCTCTGCAAATCGATCGAATTTCTCCTAGGACACCTTAGGCACCTTGGTTGACCTTCTGGGTCCTTTTGATAAGGATGCAGTCTGTGGCATCCTCCATCTGGACGCTGTTTGTGTTCTGATTCTTTTGGACCAGAGTTTGGACAGGCGTTGTTGGGTCCAGTCGACATAGCTTGTTAATTGCTATGGGATGTTGAACTGATGAATGTTTCCCACAGACGGAGCCAACTGTTAAAGCCAAAATTAACCGAAACAATGATGATGCTGACGTGGACCCTTTTGTGTCAGGTTGGAGCATCGTCAGCTGGTTGAATGAGATCCTAGGTTAGTAGAAGCAGGGTCGTTGACAGCAGGTAGTCGACTTCCGACGCTTGTTTGACCCTCGAATGGATCGAGACTCGGCTGATTGATCTGAGAGACACAGGTACGACCTTTCCGCTGGATCGGATCTCAATGATCTGCACCACAAGGAAGCGTCAGGGGGGTCGAATTTGGGTCCCGACCCAAAACCCCTCCGATGCTTAAGTTAGAGCGAAACTTAAAGGAGGAAGCTTAGAGCAGCTGAGATCGACCCACAGAGGCTCGTCTCAGGTCTATCGTCGCAAGATTTTTTGAGGAAGAAGTATTAGTTAGAGTATAGAAAAATGTTTGAGTATTGGATCTCTTACCTCCCTTATTCTGATCATCTCCCTTGTATTTATAGACCTCTCATGCCTCTTCAGTGATGCTGGGAGGAAACAGTCACCAATTATGGTGACACGATCTTCCCCCTTAATATGGATAACCGTCGCACACGTCCCCACTATTTATGAGCACACCTTCAATCCCATGTTCAATTGGTGGGAGTGCAACAGGTGAATGGTATGTGGGCTTTGACTGAGTTAGCTTCAGGCTTCTTTCGTGGGCTTTGTAGGCCTTAGTCGCTCGCCGAACGAGCCCCCTCGAGTGTTGGCCCGATGACTCAACAGAATCATCAAAGTATGGTTGTCACAAAACTTTTCCATGAAAGATTTGGGGAAGCATTTTATATGCTTAGCATTAAGATCTATAGATATAGATCGAATAGGATGCTAGGATTGTCCTAGTTTAGCTACTACATAGATACCGTGTTAAAGAGGTTTAACACGGAAAATTCCAAGTATAATATGGTACCAACTTGTCATGTAGTAACTCTCTTCAAGACTATGTCTCCCAAGACATATGAGGAAAAAGCAAGCATGAGTAAGATTTCTTTCGCTTTGGCCGTAGGATCTATCATGTATTCTATATTATGTACTAGACCTGATGTCGCATATGCACTTGGTGTAGTTAGTCAAAATCAATCAAATCCTGGAGAAATACATTAGACTACCGTAAAGAACATACTCAAGTACTTGAAAACGACTAAAGATCTAGTGTATAATGGGAGTAGTAATCTTTCTATTGAAGAATATACTGACTCAAGTTTCCAAAGTGACAGATTATACAAATCTGTGTCAGGATATATTTTCACTCTTAACGATGGGGCAGTAAGTTGGAAAAATTCTAAGCAAGACATTATATTCGATTCGACGATAGAAGCTGAGTACATTACAACCAATAATGCAGCAAAGGATGTGATCTGGATGAAGAAGCTCATTACAAAACTTGGTGTTGTTCCATCAATTATTGATCCAATATCTTTGTATTGTGATAATAATGCCGCAGTTTCACTGACTAACAAACCTAGATCTCACAAGAAATCTAGACACATCATAGGAAACTTTCATTTGATACGTGAAATCCAAAGATGCATGTACATTGATATACAAAGAGTTAGTACTAATGATAATGTAGCGGACCAGCTCACAGAAGCCCTTCCACAAAACAGACTGGAGTGTTTAGTGGATGAAATCGGTATAAGATACCATAATAATTGGCTGTAAATGCAAGTGGGAGATTTAGGGAAATGTATGTCCTTAAGACAATTATTGTAATTGTAATAGCCATCTCGTTCGAAATGATACTAAGCTATTTGGTAATCTTTATTTATGGTATTCTTTGTCACTTCTATGGTAGTGATAATATGATACATGGATAAAGTCTCAAGACTTATGAGAGGAACATTGGGATAATGATGAGATCATGCTAATGAGGACAATGTATCCGTCGATCATATGTCCAGAACTGTTCCTGGTCGGAGAAATATCGAGACAGGAAATCCATATTCCGGTTAGACCAGTATGCATTATTAATTTGTACCATTAGATGGTAGTGACTGGCCTCATAGTCACTCGGCGTGGAGACATTGTTAGATAATGCACATGTGCTTGTTAGGAGAACAAATTCACAGAAGACTCACCTGAGATAATTCTGTACGGTTATCATACTTTGAGTGTCAACAGAAGGTCTCTAGTGGTAATAGCCACATGATAGTCCTTTGACTGGAGGTGCTAAAGGACTTTACATGTAAAAGATTATACTTTGATAGATATCGAACGTTGGCTCTACAGCTGATGTGTAGATTCCCGCTGGGTATTGTTAGAAGCATGTGAAGGGAGTGACCATTTCGTCGGGATTCGTCTCTTCCGGTATGGGAGGTTAGTGTCGCAGTTGAGTAAATGGATCCATAGTAAATCCCTGGCTAGGGTAGGAGATGTACATGTTAAAGAGTTAACACATGTCATCCAATCAATAACTATGTGATCATATTTGACTCATAGGGTTTAAGGTGTCCCGAGGCTTGACTCTATACCGTATCCTAGACACCCTAGTGACATTGTGATTACGAAGGGACCGAACTGCGCGAAATCCGTCACGGTAAGGCACAGATTATCTCGGAGAGATACCAGTTTTCCAAACCAGATAATGGTTTTGAAACGGGGTCAGTACGCTCAACTATGGCCGCTACTGATCGTTAACACGATGTGATCGTGGTTAATATTGTAGTAGGAATCGGGTTATTAGTCTCTCACGCAGATGATGAAAAGCGAAAAAACAAACTAAGAGTATATATAATATATTAGGGCTAAAGGTCATAAGGGGTTGTGATCAAATAAGAAGAAGGCAGCAATGCAGCATGGACTAGTCGACTAGTGCTTAGGCACTAGGCGACTAATTAGCTATTAATTGACTAGTGCTTAGGCACGAGTCGAATAGGCAGACTAAGTTTTACAGACTAGTCGACTAGTTATAGTAACTAGGCGACTAATGATGGCATGGCAGGACGAAGATTTGATATGTGATTGATTGAGAATCAACGCTAAACCAAATCTAATTTGTATTCAAGAGTTCTAATGAGATTAGAACTCATTAAGGATGCATATTCTTCTTTGTGCGTTTAAGGATGAGGTTGAGTCATATGCGAACACTCAATCCGAATCAGATTCGGCTCTCGCCTAGCACTATATAAAGAGGACTACCCTAGTCCTCTTGAGACACATGAATTGATTAATCTCTCTTAAGAAAAATTGAGTTTTTCCTTCTTTGCTCTAGGAAAGCAAGGAATGCAGTTCGAGTTTTTAGGGGCTCGTGAAGTGTGGAGGCATTCTTCATCCCGTGATTCATCTAATGCACTAGTTGGATAAAGGAGATCTAAGACGTTGCTTGGAGGAGGTGAATGCGGTGCTTCTGGTCTTCACTGAAAGATATTAAGTATCCACGAGTATCGCTTGAGTGTACTTGTACAACAGTACGACCTTTATGGTTTTATTATTCAATGATATAATACCTAGATTATCAATAGATCATTGGTATGATTGTGTTATGAACTAACAAAGATACGATTTTATTGAGAAAATAGTAGCTAGAATAAGATAATTGAACGCAAAAGAGGTGCGTTCTCCTCCCAAGACGTCGAAGAGAAATCGGTCATCCTGGAGTGAAGCGCTCGTCGCATCTGAAATCTTAATAATCAAGCATCCCCTAACAAAGGCGGCTACACCCTTATTTATAAAAGAAACTAGGTTTTCCTAGGCTAGAGAGGCGCGCACGCATACCAAAGGGGGCCAGCGGCTAGCCATGGGCCTGGGCCCATGGTGCGTCAGGTTTAGACCCTCAAGGGTCTATCAATACTCTCCCCAAAGAGCCACCTTGTCCTCAAGGTGGTGCATGAAAGTACCGGCGATGCTTCTCCGAGTGGGAGTTGTCTTCCCCTTCGATCCCTTCGTCCTCCACGTCATCATCCTCATGGACCTCTGCTATCAACACTTGCAGCTTACGACTCACACAGCGGTGTCCTGGAGTGAAGTGCTCGTCGCATCTGAAACATAGCCCTTTTTGCCTCTTTTCTATCATCTCCGCATCGGTCATCCTTCGGAATTGGCCCGAACAAGATAATTGAATACCAAAGAGGGGTATTCTCCTTCCAAGACGCCAAGGAGGACGTCCGCACTCGTTTAATCTAGATTTAACCTAAAGACGCTCGAGAGAAATATCAATATCAAGCATGTCTAAACAAATGACGGCTAGCCCCTATAAATAAAAGAAACTAGGGGTCCTAGGCTAATGGGGCGCGCGCATGGGCTATGGAGGCCGGCGGCCTGGGCCTAGACCCGTGGGCTCGCGGGTCTAACATTACTCCGCCCCTGAAGATCCAACTTGTCCTCAAGGTGGTGCATGAAAGTACTGACGGTGCTACTCCGAGTGGGAGTCGTCTTCCCCTCCGATCCCTTCGTCCTCCACGTCATCATCCTCGTCGACCTCCGCTATCAACACTTGCAATTTACGACTCGTACAGCAGTGTCCTGGAGTGAAGCGCTCGTCGCATCTGAAACAGAGCCCTTTTTGCCTCTTTTCTCTCATCTCCGCATCGGTCATCCTTCGGAATTGGCCCCCAGCCGGTGGTGGGTTGTTCGGTTCCCCCGTCTTCTCAAGCCCCATCTGATCTGCCTCAGTAGTGACCCCCGCTCCGCCTGCTCCAGTCGGGTTGCCCCGCTGTATCTACCCACTGTAGCTGCTCTCGTCTCTCCTATCCTCAGTCCGGGAGTTCTCGACCATCTGTGCCATCTCGATGACCTCTGAAAGCCCCAGAGGCTTATTAGGCCTCACTGCCGCTCGAAGACTGGGTCGCAGCCCCCTTCAAGAAGGTTTCCTCCAGCGACTCTTCCGACACACCATGTACTCGCCATGCCAGTGTCTCAAATCTCTCGATGTACTCCCGCACTAGCCCCTCTTGCCTGATGGCATATAGCTGCTCGTGTAGGTTCTCCAAACGGGGATATCTGAACTTCTCCAGCACCAAGTCTTTCAGCTCCTCCCAGCTCCAGATCTGCTGCCTCCTCTCCTTCCACTGGAACCACCCTAAAGCTCTTCCCCCCATGCAAATGGCTGCTGCCTCCAGCTTCTATGCCTCGGTCATGTGGTGCGCCGCGAAATATCTCTCTGCTGTGAATAATCAGGCGTGTGGATCATCCCCAGAAAATAGCGGCATCTTCAGCTTCCGTACTCTGCAATCTCCTCCAAAGTGCCCCTGCTTGGGCCTCCCCTCCTCTCGGTGATGTGGACGGTAGTGCTGCATCCTCTCGTCCTGCGTCTCATACCGTCTAGGTGGCACTCCTCCGCGACCGCCATAGTCTCCTCGGTAATCTTCACGCCCCTCGTCGCCTCCAAATCCGCCCTCTGGCCACTCCTGGTAGTCTCTGTATCTCCCCCGGTGCCTGCTGTGCGTCTCTCCCGGTGGTGGGGCGGTGGCTGCCACCTCCCATCGTCAAATCGAGGGTCGGAAGGGTCTCGATAGCCCTCGCCGTAGTCTCTGTGCTCGTGAAAATCCCCGGGTCCCAAATCCTCCTCGAAGTCACGTGCCAAAGCCTCTCGAGGCGGCTGTCCGTCGCGAAAAGTCTAAAAATCGTCGCTCGTAGCCTTGAAAACCCCGCGCGGGGGTTTGCGCCTGTCCGCAGGGCTGCGACCTGCCTGGGGCAGGGCCGTCGACCATGCCTGGTAGTCCTGGGGGCCCCAGCGGCCCCCCGGGGGTCGGGGGGTGTCGCCGGCCCCCCCTGGGGGCTTCGCCGCCCCTGGGCGGTGGTCCTGGGGGCCCCAGCGGCCCCCCGGGGCTCGGGGGGTTCGCCGGCCCCCCTGGGGCCTTCGCCGCCCCTGGGCGAAGGTCCTGGGGGCCCCAGTGACCCCCAGGGCTCGGGGGGGTTCGCCGGCCCCCCTGGTGGCTTCACCGCCCCTGGGTGAAGCCAGGGGAGGCCGCCGCCTCCCTGGCGGCCCTCCTGGGGGTCGGCGGGGCCCGGGGGGCTGTCGTGGCACCTCCTCCGCTTCGTGCGCCTGTCGGTGGGGTTGGATGTGGCCGCCAGCCCATCCTTGGGCTTCCGCTGCCTTTCGCCTCACTTCTTCTCGATAGTCGACCTTCCACGGCTCCTCATCTTCGGCCAAATCCTCCACCAAAAAGTCGTTTTTCGGGTCAAAGTTCTCAACTTTCTCCTTCCCCTTGCCTAAAGGTGGCGTCTTTCCCGCTGATTTAGGGTTCCTATCCCATTTGTTGTTCGTCGCCAATTGATTTTGGGTTCCCATCAATTGCGCGAATTATTCGCCGTGCTTCGCTTGATTCGCCGCCAATTGGTTAATGGAAGCCGTCAACTTTGTCATGGATTCATCGTTTGCCACCAACGATTTCTTAATCCTGTCGATCTCGCTTGTAAATTTCGCCTCCAGAGCCTCATTTTGTTTTGCGATCTTGTCGAAGCCGCCATGGATCGTCACGTGCTCTGATACCAAATTGTTAGGAACTAACAAAGATACGATTTTTATTGAGAAAATAGTAGCTAGAACAAGATAATTAAACGCAAAAGAGGTGCGTTCTCCTCCCAAGACGTCGAAGAGGACGTCCGCACTCGTTTAATCTAAGAGCTAACCTAAAGACGCTCGAGAGAAATATCAATAATCAAGCATCCCCTAACAACGGCGGCTACACCCCTATTTATAAAAGAAACTAGGTTTTCCTATGCTAGAGAGGCGTGTGCGCATACCAAAGGGGGCCGGTTGCTAGCCATGGGCCTGGGCCCATGGTGCGGCAGGTTTAGACCCGCAAGGGTCAGATTGTTGGTTAGAAAATTTTGAATTTTCTGTATTCCGCTGCATGATCTAAATAGTTTAGATTACTAGCATCATAACCTTACGCATGCAACAACAACGTCCTGTTCCATGGTTACTCAAGCATAAGCTAGAATTCGCAAGCCAAATCCCAAGTATGCTTTACTCAACACTTATGAATCTATTACTAAAGACCCTCGTAATATTCTTGCTGTACTTTCTCATCTTGTTTGAAGGAAAACAATGGAGGATGAACTTACTGTCCTCTCTCAAAATGAAACATGGAATTTTGTACCGCGACACCCCTCCATGAATGTTGTTGGTTTGTGATGTGTGTTTAAATCAAACTATAAGCAGACGGCTCGGTTTATGGTATTGATTTTTATAACTTATTCTCCGGCTGTGAAGCTTGGGACTAAACTATTAGTTCTCTCCATTGCCATTGTTAAATGGTGGACCATTTGCGAGTTAAATGTGAAGAACACATTTCCTTTGTCTTTCTTACTGGACAAGAAGTGTATATGGAATAGCTCCCTAGATTTGAAAATCTAATTTTTCGGATTATGTTTGCTTATTGAATAAGGCTATTTATGGCCTCAAACAAGCCACACGGGCTTCGTTTGATAGGTTAGTTCATTTCTCCTTCAAGCTGGTTTCTTTTGGGGTTCAGTTGATCCTGTCTATTTATCCATCAATCAAATCATGGTATCTCGGTGCTCTTGCTTCACGTTGATAACATCATACTCATCGGTTCTTATAACTCACTCATATAGTCGTCCATAGCTTCTTTGCATTGCGAATCCGCAATGAAAGATCTTGGATCCCTTAATTATTTCTTAGGTATTTAGGTGGCTACAATGACTGACAGGCTCATTCTTCGTCAAACTAAATATTCCATCGACTTGTTGGAACGTGCTGCCATACATGAGTCAAAACCGATCGTAACTCCTATGTGAGCGAAATTCAAGCTAGACTTGCACTTTTCACTTTATAAGGACCATTTGTTTTATTGGTCTTTAGCTGGGGTACTTTGGTATCTCACATTAACATGACTAAATTTATCTTTCAGCATTAATCATGATTCTCAGTTCATATAGGCACCAACTGATGCTCATTTTACCATCGAAACATCTTACGATATGTGAAGTATACATCTAGACATTCACATTCAATCTTCAAATTCTCTGAACTTGTATGCTTTTTCAAATGATGATTGGGTGGGATATTTACTTACTCATCTATCCACCAAAGGATACTACACTTTTCTAGAATAACATCATTTCATGGTGTGCAAAGAAGTAACCGACTGTGTCTCCTTCCAGCTCCGAAGCCGAGTACCGTGCTGATGACCCAATCTACTACTGAGCTAGCATGACTAAAATTTTTACTTTGTGATTTGCACATTCCCTTGTATCATGTGCCAAACCATATTTTGTGACAATTTGATCTCCCTGTTCATGACGATGAATCCAATTTTCCATGCTAGAACCAATGTTCTAAAAGATGGAATATACGTCCACATATGCATATGCAGATGCGGTCCCTGACCGCCCTTAATTCAACTTATGTCTGGTGGAATTATACGGTCACCTATATATACAATCGTATAATGAGTATGTGCTTGCATATGTGATTCGCATATTCATTATCCGCCCGCATATGTGGGAGAAAACACATTGATTTAAAAATATAAAACACATTGATTTGTTTTGGTTTGTTTTGGTTTTTATAACTTAAGAAAGAATCTAACATTTAGACTTTTTCATATTTTGGTACAATGCAAGATTATGATATCCTGAGCATAATCTTTTTCACGTTAATAATAAAAATTAAATAAGAGTCTACAAGACTCGAAATAAGTAAATTTGAGTTATTAAAATTTATTCATTTTAGTTACGTAAATTGTCATCTTTTAGCATTATTAGAAATTTTGTAATTGTTGTAAACTTGGCGGCTACGGAACCCCGTAGCCCTGTATTTATAGAAGTAGGGTTACATAATGGGTGGATATCCAATAACGGGTTGGGCCTCCAAAATCCCGTTTATAACTCTTCCCCTTATCCATCCATTGTTGTAAGCCGTAATGAACGCTTCAGGGTTCATAGAGCTTATCTGATCATGTGTCTATGGATACTTTTGGATCCTAAGTTTAAGAGTTCTTGCCTCGTTAAAACCTTTGCCATGGAAAACCCATTGGAAAAAACCAGTGGCTAAGGGAAAAGAGTACAAGTCTCTATAACTTTCCATGATCGATGGATATCACTAGAGGTGGATGCTTCTGGATCCTAAGTTAGGGATAACTGCCTCGTTAAAACCTTTAGCTATGGAAAACCCAGTGGAAAAAACTAATAGCCAAGGAAAAAGAGTACAGTTTTCCATAACTTCTCCTGATTAGTGGGAATATTTAGGGGGTGGATACTTCTGGATCCACAGTCAATGAGGCTGCCTCGTTAAAACCGTTAGGTGTGGAAAACCCAGTGGGAAAAACCAATAGCCAAGGGAAAAGAGTACAACACTATATTTGACTCCCCCTGATCTGTACAAGCTGCAGGTTTGCAGATCTCCTAGGCAACTATACATCAATCTCTTACAGTGTTCCGATAATAAGTACAAAGTACAAGGCATCGCTCACTTATACAAGACATCGCTCATCTATACAAGTATAGCTCATCTATGGCAGCTACTGAATCTGAGGGAGCTCTTCTGAAGAGGAGTGGTCTGCAGACTCGGTAGGTAGCACCACGTCTCTGACCTAGTCGTCACTGTGTCTGCGAGGTACTGCAGGACCTGGCTGTGCGTACTTATGATTTGCTTCTTGGATTGATGAGCCTCTCGGGATGGTGGGATTGATGTTGCCTTAGAAGCATGCTTTGCTGGTCTCCAGGAGTTGGTCGCTTTTTTGTTGCAGTCATAGCGATGATCTGTAACCTGTATCTGCAAATACATTTAACATGTTGGATGATCCTTGACCCTTGGAGATAGCGCAGAAGCTACATATCTCTGGTCCAGTGGTGCGCTGCAGGCGCTGCACTGTATCTGGTTAATGGGTTTACTACCAGATAAAGGAGTGTACAAAAGACATTTGAGTAAGGCACTTCAGGACCTAGGATATCTTTCCCCTCTTCCAGCGAACGGAAGGGGTCTTAATGTGCATCCATACAACCAGTTGGTGTATTATTGGATTGCAATTATCCATGTTTCTTCATCAACTGGATGATTATTCATCTGCTGGATGATTATTCATCTTCTGGATGATGGTTTCATCTTCGGGATGACTGTTCATCTTCAGGATGATGGTTTCATCTTCGGGATGATTATTCATCTTCAGGATGGTTTCATCTTCAGGATGATAATTCATCTTCAGGATGATTATTCATAAGGGTATGTTGTCACATTATCCATAGCAACATACCTAAAATTATCTTTGCCAATTGCATGGGTTTCGCAATCATGACCAGGGAGCCTGATGCATCAGTTTAATTAATTTTGTAAGTGAGTTAAGCTCATCTTACATGGTTACTTCCTGGTTTCTGCGAAATAAACCTCTAAGCTATAGCGTTTTGCTTATAGCATACGATTTTATTTATTTATACAATATTCGGTAGCCCACAGGTTTGATATCTTTTGATATCAGGACTTCAGGTCCAAACACTTCACATTTCATAAGTGAGTCCAGCTCAACTTATTATTACCTCGTTCCACATAATCTGGCCAAATTTCTGCGTTTACTTCAGGAAACGGAGATTGGGAACGATATCAATGGCAAAATGGAATGTGAGTAATCGTCGACAAGTGTGTTTTATCCAAATACATCTCTGTGTACGTACATTATTCAATTTATTTCAGATTTATCTCTTCTGGAGGTTCTGGAAAGGGAGAGGATATGGAGATGAACTTTCCTGTGGTGGTATTGTTTTAGGGTCTCGTGGTATGTCCTCTCATCTATTGAGGATATCCACTTCTGCTACTAGTAGGTTGCATCCATTATAGTTGGTATGTCAATCCTAGCTGGATTTTTAGTAGCAGGGATGTGTGAATTTGACAATATTTATATTGTCAGTAGCTATGTCTGATAACTGTTTAACAGTTTCATAAGTGTGGATCTTCAGGATCTCATCACTATTGATGATAATCAGATCATAGGTATTAATGTTTTAAATGGTCAAATTGGGCTTCAGGCTCATTGATGATTATACTATTTTTGTTAAACCTAATACTGTGAAATTAAGGTTATGAAGGATCTTCAGGATCACATCAAGTCTTTAAAAGAGGGCCCATCAATGCACGTCTTAGGAGAAGTCATTTTAAATGCTTCCCCTGTTCAGAGTGCTCAGAATCAATTTATCTGGGATAATTACTTCCGATAAATAGTTCTGTGTTCTGATGGTCCATATTGGTGATATGGGGATGTATACTCATCATGGTTCCATTGATAAGATGTGCACTAAAACTTCCCCCGTTAGGGGTTGTCGGAAACTGTTTATATTAGGTGATCAGGCTCATATAAATAGGTTCTAAGGAGGCGTTCTGATGGTTTGCATGTTCCCACATGGTCACCTACAACTGGATTTTTAATGGATAAGTAATCCGTTTAAATCATTTTAATGATTTACATATAACCCATTACTGGGTATGAACACAAAGCTTCAGGGTGTTCAATTTTCTTCCAGTTGTTAAATATAATTGATTTCCCAGTGTTATCCAAAAATCCGCAATATGCTCGACTTCAATGATATGAACCCATCATGACTGCATCTATAAGATGTGCACTAATGCCTCCCCGTTTAGGGATCTCGGAATATATTCATCTAGGAGGGTTAATCCCGATGAATAAGTTCCACTGCGGCATTTTTGAGGGTGGTATGTGACGGCGCGTGATCAGGGGGTCAAACGTCAAAGAATTCATCTTTCAGCCCCTCACCCGGTCGGTTGGTCATCTCCAACCGATCGGGTGATGCAAGCGTGCACCACCCGGTCTCTGCCGCAGCTCATAAGGAAGTCACCCGACCGGTTCACAGACCGGTTCAGCGGGGGGCTGTTCTCTGTTTTTTCGAGCAAAATTCGCTTCACCCGACGGCTCCAAGATCCAACCGGTCACCCCAAGAACTCAACCGACCGGTTCATCTGACCGGGTGAAGCTCCGCCGTTTTCTGTTTACTATTTGTAACGGATCACCCGATCGGTTGACCTGTCAACCGATCGGGTGACGCTTTTTCTGCGGGTTTGGACCCGAACCATTAGGGTTTCGAAGTGGGGCTATAAATACTCGAAGTTGGCCGACTGAAGAGGAATCTCTTCTCAGTTTTTAGGGCTTTTGCCCCTTTCTCTTGTGAGCTTTAGGTTAGATTAGATTAGGTCTTTTTGTTAATAAATCTTGTATTGGATTGAAGATTCAAACTCAAGATAAGTATTTCTTTCTCTTGTTCTCCATTTTTTGTGTTGTATTTCTTTTGCTTCATGATGAATGTTTGTATGTCTTTTGTGTTGTTTGTTTATACGTTTTTCATCATGGAGTAGTATTGATGAACCCTAATACGGGTTAGGGTAAGATTGATGCTTGGAAATTTACATTAGACTTGGTTGCATGGCACGTGTTCGATGAAATGTGTCAATTGGGATTTCTAGCAATCTGGGTCCAATTCGTACGACGACACACTAGATGTGTTGGGGATTGGGGTCCGGTGCTTGTCCTGTCAAGATCCGCTTCGATGTATTGCTAGAAATCACATTTGACCTATTTGGCCATTAGGGTTACGCGGGGGTGTTTCATTGTCATTGGCGGGAGAAAGACCGCCTCTGACCGTCGGGCCAAGGGGGAATAAACTTGGCGGTTGACCCCCTAGCCATAGCTCACGCCCCCAGCGTAGACATCGAGTCCTCGCGCGTGGGAGCGGCTTGGATGAAGTGTTGGGAGATATCATTGTGGCCTTCATGCTCCCGGTTGCGGAAGGTGTTTATGGACGGGAGTGCCCACCGTCCGGAACCGGGTAGGCCTAGCGTGCTTGGCACCGACCGGAATATCGGGCCATGGACGCTAGGTACCACCTTTTGGGGCAATGTCTCACCCTGGATCAAGTCAAATGCCAAGTGTCATGAGTGCTCTAGCCCGTGTTAGCGGGGATTCATTTTGTCATTTTTATTTCTTTCTTTTATTTCTACACTTCCACCCATATCATCCGCGTAGCTAGCACACGACCTAGGCGAGGCTAGTAGCCACTCAAGCCATCCACCTCCCTGTGTTCGATATACCCGCACCCTACACTAACCGTGCACTTGCGGTAAAACGACACCGCGCCCATACCGTAAACGGGGCGCCGGTCAGTATGGGGGTAAGTAAAAGCCCAACCAATATCCCAGTAAGGTAATATGTCCGTTATGATTAATAATAATCTGGACTGCGGTTGGATAACAAGATTTTGATTATGACCATTTTAAGAGGATAAATAGATGAGTACTCTAAGGTACATCATCAACCATATGTATTGAGTGAAGAGAGTCAATGGCATCCTCATTTTAGAAGTATTCAGGATGACAAATCATTCACAGTAAAATGAAATGTGTAAAAAGCATGAAATTAATAATAGATATTGTGGTGATGCATTTAAACACATATATACTGCAAAGGAATACTACTGATAATTATGTTAGAGCAACAAGTTTCATAGTATGATGTGTATTCTAGAAAGAAAACATACGTCGATAATTGTGCTCATTTTAGACTTATATTATGACAACAGATCAAATTTATTTTCAAAATTTATTTATCCTCGGGGAGTAGTTAAATATACATAAGGTCAATTGACTTTCGTCGTTTAGACTAGATATGTATATGTTATATATGGCATAAGTTAATGCCCATTCATGTTGCAAAAAGCATTATGGGTCTTGTCAGAACTTCTGGTCTGATATTGGGTTTGCATTGCATACTCCATATCAAGGTACATCATATCTTCCCTTTCTCATTTTTATTCAAGACTTCCCCTGTTTTCAGTCTTCCTTATTGTCGTTTATAAGGAAGAATGAATATTGGTCTTACGAAGCAGACATTTACAATGGAAATGAGTTAGTTTCTATATTTCCACTTTACCAGTTTATGAGAGACTTTTAAAAGTCTATTTGAAAACTCAAGTATGGTCTTCAGGCCATTTTTATTGAGTCATTCAAGTATTGTGTGGATATAGAATCATGCTGTAGGGGAAACAATTACGTGGGTACGAAATTTATAATTTCTTACTTATCTATTAAGTCATGACTTCGGGCGTACGCTTAAAAAAGGTTAGATTCAAGAATCATACCTTGTAAAGTGAGATTACTCAAAAGAGTTTGGCGGTGTTATGACAACTGCTGGTGTCAATATTGGTTTATACAAACCATTGATCTGAGAGATCTATTTACCGTGAAATGCGTATTTCTAAAAGAAAACGCATAAATGTTTTTCGTATAATCCATCGTACTTGTTAATTTTTATTAGTGTAAAAGGGTGTTGACTTGATTTTGAACTTCGGGTTCATTTTGGTTTTGAACTCCAGGTTCATTTTGTCAACTAGGATATGATGTTAAACTTTTTGAAATCATTATTGGTTTGTTGACATAAAATGTCGTCATAACATGAGCATGTGATGATCATATAAGAGTGCAAAATGCAACAGTTAATGGTTTATCATACACATAATATGAAGCTTGTAAGCTATAAAGGTTATGCTCAATAAAATAGTTGAAAGAAACTAAATTATCATTGCAAATAAATCAAGTATGTGAGCTTAAGAATGTATGCACAGCTAACATGAAGTGAAACATATACACATGCTATTTATATTCTGCAGGTATATAAATAATTTTATCTCAGACATATATTTATGTTGCAGGCATTAAAAATACATCATAGAGATTTTAGCATTCTAAATAAAATGTTCATCACAGAACATTAAATATGCGACGGGCATATAATTTTCTACGCATGCATTTATAGTGTTTAAGTGGAAATTCATGCTAGAGGCAACAAAAATATACATCACATCGTAGAAAAATGCGACAGACATTTAATATCATTGCAGACGATCAACACAGGCAATTAATCATCACATGCATTTTATAATGGAAATGAAAATTTTTCGTTTAATAATTATTGGACCACTGGGCAACGTCATACACCGTTAGGTTAGTTGACTAACGGCAGAGCGGTCGCAGGATCTTCCTAATTATTAAACGTAAATAATCAGATAATCCGAATAAAATGCGATGAATTAAAATTGTGTAATTTAACAGATTTTAACGAAAAAGAAATCGTAATTTAAATCTGAAAAATAATTTTGAAATTAGAAAAGTTTTTGGGGTCAAATCCTAGTTAGGGTTTTTCGTCGCGTGAACTGTCGCTTCTGGCGGCTAGGGTTTCTTGATACGCGCGCGCATGGGGGGCCCGCCGCTGTGGGCGGGGGGGGCGCCGCTGCAGGCGGTGGTTTCTGCCCGCTGCTGCCGGGGGCGGCGATAGCCGCGCGCCGCTTCGAGCGGAGGCGGCGGTGGCGCGGGATTGGAGGGAGGGCACGTGACGGCTTCCGGCCGCACGGCGAGAGAAATCCCCCTAGGGTTTAATGGTTTTTGGGGTAGAAGATAAAAATCCGATTTTTACGGGAAAAAAATCTATTTTTGATCTTCAAAACGGCATTTTTATCGCAAAAATCTGATTTTTAGAGATAAAAACATCGATTTATCGTTTAAAAGGTTGATTTATCATGAAGATCTGAGATTAAAAATTTGATCTTTTACCAACCAAATAATGATCCAATCGTATGCGCATAAAAATTTAGATCTAGGGAATAAGAATTACCTCTAGATCCTACCCGTCGGATCTAGCGACGTTCGGTGAAGGAAGCCCGTTCGCGTCGCGTTCGTCCGTCGACAGATGTTCGGCTCAGCTTCGAGCGTGCTGATAACGTGTTGTAAACTTGACGGCTACGAAACCTCGTAGCCCTGTATTTATAGAAGTAGGGTTACATAATGGGTGGATACCCAATAACGGGTTGGGCCTCCAAAAGCCCGTTTATAACAGTAATAGTTTTATTTCAACAATTTTTAAATTATGCCTTGAGAGAAATTTCTTTACTTTTATTATTTTATTATTTATCTAAACAATCGTTGAAAGCAATTAGATTTTTATGAAATTCATTGATTAAAGAATAAGATTGAGCTATTACAAAATCACAAGTATAGTTCTTATTATAAAAAGAATAATAAAATAAAGTAAAAGCGCGCTACAAATTCTAGTAAAATAAATTTTGGGATTATGTTGTAAATTTAATTTTGTCGAAGAATTGTGCTTTCTTTATTCGTAAATCCAATATTTTGCATTTCTTGTATCCAAATAGTTTATATACACATGTATGAAACATTAGTCCATGTTGGATGAGTTGATAATATTTTTTTCTTGTTCACATCTTTTAGAATTTTTACATTTAATTTACAAATACACACACACATATATTAATTTTATTTTTATATTAAGATATTTATTTTCGTTTAATCCGCATAATCGTATAATCAGCCGCATAATCCGCATATGTATTATGTTCTTCTGGACCGCACGCACAATGAAACCGCCTTTTAGAACACTGGGCAGAACTAAGCACACTAAATTAGATTATCATTATGTTTGTGAAAGAGCTATCTCTTGGTTTGCTAATAATTCGCCATGTTCCTACTCAGTCCCAAATTGTTGACGTGTTCATTAAAGCCCATACATGAGCGGCTTTGGAATCCTTACGTGACAAACTATGTTTGACCACACCAACCTGCATTACTCTATTTTCCTTTGGTAGGAGGTTTTATACAGACAAGCGTGGGGATGAAGAATTGAAGGCTTTTGTAAAAATAACTACTTAGAAACATTGTGATTGAGTAATGGTAGTCTTTTAAGAAAGAGAAACTGCAGGACGGGTTTAACACGGAGCAAATGTTGGAAAAGACCCATAGAAACCATCTTTGAACTATGTTTGATTTCTTGAATTGTCAGTGGAGTAGTGTGCTCAATTTTCACAGGGGTTGCCAGACCCGACGTTTTTAAGTCGTCCATCTTAGCGCTAGGACTCGCAAACGTCTGATGTGGCGATAATTGATCAGTTTATGTAACAATTTTTAAATTTAATTGATCGGTTAATGTAACAAATTTTAAATTTAGTCTGTTTTAAAAAAAATTTGAAAATTTTGCCAGAATAGAAAATTTGTCCTACATTGCATTAGGGCATTCAAAGCAATAGTCAACATAGAATTAAGCATTCCAATATATGATATCTCCACAAGGTGTATCGACAGAAGATCAATCAATACCTTGTAGCATTTTAACTTGTGAATGCATTGAAAGTTAAACACAACGCTTGAATAAGCTGAGAGTATGGCATAACTGCCTCATGTTTAGGACAACCTTTCAATTTGTTTTGTATTTACAAATTTTCTACCAATTGATGAACATGTGTTGTTTGCTTGGCGTATACTTCAATATATGGCCATCTATTTTGGATGGCTCATCCAACATCCGAGCAAAGCTTTTTTAAAAAAACTTTCAGTTATCTCCATTTTTCATTTAGTTCTTCTTGTTTTATTATTCTGATTGAGTTAGATATGGTGGATGATTTTCAGGGATCAGGTCATACTGTTCCTGAGTACAAACCGCAAGAGGCGTTGGCATTCTACAGCCGCTGGCTAGCAGGCGGCTCCATCTGAGTGATATATGAAGAAACGAGTAACAAGTATTTCTTCTCGGTCCTTTGGAAGTTGTATCAGCAGATTACACGGATAAACTACCGACCTGTTGAAACAAGAATTATAGCTAAATTGCTTTGCAAGTTAATGTCTGAATTGTTACATTAATATGAATAAATATTACATAAATCTATATTAAAATTCTACCGTAGTTTCAATTTTCAGTAGCGTTTATTTCTAGCATATTATTTGGCTGTTGTTCCTATTAGGCATTTTGACAGAGAACTTAATGGTGTGCAAGAATTCAAGTCATCAAGCCTGAAGCAAGTTCTATTGAGGTTTTATTATAATTAATCTGCTATCGTACCTGGCATTTGCGTTGCAGATTAAGGTTCTGCACACACAAGCTTCATGTTGACATACACAATTATTTAGGAATCGATCATATGTTTGCTCACATCCGTATTTTTTATATAAAGCTTCATTTAGATATTTCTGATTGACAATCCTAGTCCTACTATTGCCACACGCAGTTGTTGATATACACGGAATGTATCTTTTCAGGCAAGAAAATCTGATTCAATTCTAGTTGTTGTAACAGCCCGAGTCATTGTGTAACCTTTCTAGACATAATACTGCTTTCTATGGTGGTGGGTATTCTGTGTGGTGATACATGATATAATCTCAAAAAAATGTATTCTATAAAGGATGAAGATTTTGAATCTTATCCTACTAGGACAACTCTTTGTCCTATGTGGCAAGTTTGTCCTAGGTGGCAATGACAATTTTGGGGGGACTTAAATTTTGGAAGAAAACTTAAATTTGGGGGGAAACTTGAAATTTGGATGAACTTGAAATGTGTGGAGGGGAAAAACTCATCCATTAAATAAATCGTGCCCATAGGCACGTTAATAACTAGTTTATTCATATTTAACGCCTTTTGTACTTTCATTTTTATAATATCCCGACGATTTTGTTAATTTTTATGTTGATTTGAGTCTTATTTTACGGTCATTTGGGCCACACGCGAGTTTAAACATGGTTAAACTAATTTGAGATAAAAGGTCCCAAAGTGACCACAAATTGGGCTCAAATTAATTGAAAAAATAGCAATGTTGTCGGTTAGTGTGTGTTATTCAAGAAAAAGGTACTAAAATAGGTGTTAAACTAGAAGCCAAAAACGTAGTGTGTTATAAAACTAAAAGTAATAAATTAAAACGAGACGAGAGAATAGATAGACTAACTCTTCAAGAACTCAATTTCATATGTTTTATATGTATATTTTCACTCTTTCAAACCATCCCTTTATAAGCGCAAGATGACAACCCAAAAGGTGATGTCGATGAAATGCACTTAAGACTTGTAACTATTCAAGAATAAGACTGAGAGTCTTGTGTCTTCTTGAGAGAGAAGCTCAAAGGTTTATAACTCATGGTCATCTATTAATTGAATATTTACACTCCGACTTGGATTGCATACACACAGAATATCTATATTACATTTGACAACGATTTTTGAATTCTAGGGCTGAATAGGACAAACTGTTGTCATGCTGATGTATAAAGAGGTTGATAGAAGAATGGCTAAGATTTAATCTTAGTAAAAGAAGGGTTGCGATGGGTTTTTAGAAAAACCACCACTTTTTTCCTTTGACTTTCAAACCCCTCACAATCACTACATTTGCGCAAAATACCACTCATTTCCACTTTTTGCTAAAAAAACCCCTCATTTCACTTTTTACCCACACACCATACACACACCCCCACACTTATACACTTCTCCCCTTCATGTTCGTGCCCCCCCAAACAATCACTACATTTGCGCAGAATACCGACCCTTTCTTTTTTTGCTAAAAAAACTTTACCATTTCATTTCCCCCCCACTTTTTGGCCCGGATTAACTTTTTTTCCCCACACCCAAAGGCGCTCGCGCCGAAGCTCGATTTTTTCTCGTTTAGATTTTGGAGGTGGAAATAATTTTTGGGGAGAACAAATATTTTGAGAGGATATCTTAAATGAACTGTGCCCGAGGGTACGGGAACACGGGTTATGCGCCAAAGGCGCCCGCACCGTATCCAGATTTTTGTTCATTTAGATTTTGGAGGAGGGAATAGTTTTTGGGGAGAACAAAGATTTTGATGGGATAAATTAAATGAACCCTGCCCGAGGGCACGGGTTATGTGCCGAAACTAGATTTTTGTTCGTTTAGATTTTGGAGGGGAAAATAATTTTTGGGGAGAACAAAGATTTTGAGAGGATATCTTAAATGAACCGTGCCCGAGGGCACGGGTTATGACTAGTACCTTATTAAAACAGCATCACGGAAACCCCAGTGGGAAAAAACTAATGGCTAAGGAAACACCATACAATAGTTTTGTGTACCCTTGAGTTCTTCCAATTTGCCTTGTTAAAATCTTGTTACGAACAACCCAATGGTGACAAAACTTGATTAAAGGAAAAAAAAGTACAATCGATTTTAGTCCCCTTCAAAAGTATGAAGAGCTTGATTTTCAAGATGAAAGATCTTTAAGTTGTTTCATTACAATATTATGGACAATCTTTTTAAATGTAACAATTGGTAATGCTTTGGAGAATAAATCTGGGCTTAATTTCGGAAAACTACCTCATACTTTCGCTGAATTCCAAAAAATACCTCTTATTTTGATATAATCGCAAAATTATTTTATACATTTCAAGTTTCAATAAACTCCCTCATACTTTGGTTTCGTAGAAGTACCTCATACGTTGGTTTAATTTCGTAGAACTACATCATACTTTGGTTTAATTTCGTAGAACTACCTCATACTTTGATATATGTGGGATGGTGGAGGAGGGTGGAGGGTGGCGGTGGGAGGGAAGTGGTGGACGAGTGCGGCTGTGGGGGAAGGGGGTGTGGGGGGCTACGGTGGAGGAAGGGGGGAGGGGCGACGATGGGGGGAGGGGGAGGAGGATGGCAGTAGGTGGAAGGGAGATGGGCAACGATGGATGGAGGGCGAAGGGTGGCAGTGGGGGATGGGGATGGGCGACGATGGGTGTAATGAGGATAGGCGGCGATGGATAGAGGGCGAATGACAGTGGTGGGAGGGGAGTGGGATATGTGGATGTGGGAGTTTATCGGAACCTGAAAAGTATGAGGTAGTTTTGCGATTATATCAAAATAAGAGGTATTTTTTGGGAATTTAGCGAAAGTATAAGGTAGTTTTCAGAAATTAAGCCAATAAATCTGTCAAATAGTCAGTTGAACGAATTTGCCGTGCCGTACCTTAATACCACCATTCTTCTGGTGACTATGAGTGAAAAAAGAACTTTGACGAAGTGTGCTTGGTTCTGACACATTCCATGAATTCAACTTTGATTTACGTAATACAAGCCACATTATCTTCAAATATAATTGTTAGGCTATATTTTGATTGTTCACATGCTGCAATTTTCATGAACATGTTAAATAACTGATCATATCCAAACACATTCTCTACTTGCTTTATAAAGTGCTATAATCTCTGCGTGATTTGAAGAAGTAGCAAATAGTATGTGCTAGATAGATCTCTAAAATATTATAGTATCTTCATAAGAAAATACATAACCTATTTGTAATCAACCTTAATGTGGATCAGAAAGATAACCATCATCTCCATATCCAACTAACCGAGAATTTGATGTTCTCGGATAAAACAATTACATTTGAATAGTCATACGAATATATTGCAAAATATGTTTGACTATATTATAATACCTTAAGGTTGGAGTTGAAATGTATATTGCAAGCAAGTTGACTGCAAAGGCTATATCCAATCTAGTATAGTTTGCAAGATACATCAGGACACATGTTGCATTTAGGTACATACTTTAGGACTAAGTTTTCCATCGTCATCACATTTGATGATGAAATGGATCCGTATTGACATCAAATGATCGAACAACCATTGATGTGCTCAAAGGATGAGCTGTATCCATGTAAAAGTGTTTTAAGACCTTTTCTGTTTAAGTTGATTGATGAACAAATATTTCACTCAGAAGATATTCAATCTACAAGTCGATGTAACATTTCTTCTTGCCAAAATCTTTCATCTCAAACTTATTTGTTTAAGTAGTTTCTGTAAGTTCTTTAGGAGTCCCAATAAGATTTAAATCATCAATATATACAGCTACACTACAAATCTATTTCTAATTTCTTAACAAAATGCAAAGACAGATTTGATTGTTCTCATATCACTTCTCCATGCATTATTTGTTACAAAGATTGTACCACATGCATCACAAATTGCTTTGTAATTTGATAGAATAAAATATAGAATTTTAATTAATATGCTTCAGCATTTTATATCCTTTGGGAATTTTTTTATATGTCATTATTAAGTTATCCATATAAATATACAGTGATCACATCCATTAACCGCATACACAGACTTTCTATTACCACTAAACTGATCAAAAATATGAATGTAATATCATCCATTATGGATGAATATGTGTCTTTATAATCAATCAAATGTATCTGCAATAAATGTTATGCTGAGTTGTGCTTTATATCGCACAATTACTTTTTTCTAATTTCATTGTTGCACAAGGACCCATTTGTATCCAATAGGCACGACGCCTTTATGCATTTGCATTACTGGTCTAAATACTTCCCATTTTGCTAGAGAGTTCAATTCCACTTCAATTGCCTCTTTTAACATTGGCCATCATTTCTACGCCAACATTCTTCGATGGATAGTGGTTCAACTTGATCATTACTTCATGTAATATCAATAGCAATTTTATATGAGAATATGTTACCGATAACAATTTTATTTTTATCACATATATCTCATATGCTTAAATAACGGTTAAGATCTTGTTATTTTTCTAGTACTTGCTTCAGGAGGTTTCTCTTCATGAGATGTCTCTTTTGGAGAGAGGCCATTTCAAGAGATTTAGGAGCAGAAAGTGTTAAATGGGTCAACAACTCTTTATGCATGTTTCGTGGGTATATTCTTTCCAAGTGTTATATTCTCTTCAAGGGTTTTATGTTCTTTAAGTGGCGTGTACTCTTCAAGACTTTCTTTTCTTTTTTGCTTTCCTTTTCAATGGAATTTTATCATTTAAGCAAATTGGTCTACTAAGCTTCAAGTGTGCACTAGACTCTTTTGCTGATATACTTATTGACTGGACTCTATGGACCTCAATTCATATTTGGCAACTGGAATGTGAGGCTTTACTATACCTTTATTATTAATAAACGGCATCTAGTAATTGATTTGCAACAGTTTACAAATGAATGATCTTTTGAACTTCAAATTCATATTTATTTGTTCATGAATCAAAATAAGATAACATTGAATTATGCCAAATGATTTCATGTTATGCTTCAGGTAATGATTAGTTATGACCTAATAGTAGGAAGATTGTTTCATCAAAATGACAATCTTGAAAACATACCTTAAAAACATTACATGTTAAAGGCTCAAGGTATCTAATAATAGGCAGAGAATCAAAACTAACATAAACTCCAACTCAATCTTGCGAACCCATCTTAGTACGTTGGATGGTTCAATTGGAACATATACAGCATCACCAAATATACCAGATGAGAAATATTTTACGATTGACCAAAAGCAAGATTTAAAGGGAATACTTATGGAAATGCAGATGGTCTGATTCGTACTAAGGATGCAACATGTCCCCAAGTAGATATACCTGATTTTATTTTTATAAGTAAAGGTCTCAACAATCAACAAAATTTTTTTAATAAAATATTCAGATAAACCATTCTCGGTATGAGCATGGGCAACAGAATGTTTGACATCAATTCCTATTAATACACAAAAATCATTAAATGCTTAAGATGTATATTTACCAACATTATCCAAACGAATAGATATAATAGAATACTCAGGAAAATATGTGTGTAATGTAATTATCTAGATAAGGAGTATAGCAAATGCAAATCTCTTGTAGGAATCAAACAAACATGTGACATTCTTAAAGAAGCATTGATTAGAATCATAAAATATATAAATGGTTCATATGGATGTATGTTGGGATTTGAATGCCCTTCCTTCAAGTATTGTAATTGTTATATATCGTTCAAAATTATAGTAAGCTATTATAGTAAGAACTAAACTAAAATGTTACTGGTCATATGAATATCGTGACGAGAAATTGGCACTCAAGATAGACCAGTGTGCACTGATCTTTACATAGCGATGGTAGTGTCTAGTCTTATAGCCACCCGACGTGGAGACATCATGCGATGAGGTACATGTGTTTGTTGGAGAACAAGTACGCAGAAAAACTCATCGAGAATCTTCTATACGGTAATCATACTCTTACTGTCAATAAAAGCTCTCAAGTGGAAGTTGATATGGCTTAGTCTGTTAACTTGAGACGCTTTAAAGAACCTTACATATTGGAGGCTATACTTTGGCTTTTACGAACCAATGGCCAGAATGGCTATTGCTATGTACTCGTTGGGTATAGTCCAAAGCACGTGAAGGGAGGTGACGGTCAAGACAAGATTCGTCTCCCCAGATATAAGAGATGAGGGTTGCATGGAGTTATAATGGATCGATAGTATGTACTTGGCCAAGGCAGAATGGACAAACTTATTAAAGTACTAAGTTTGATCCATCTATGACTACGGTGTTGCATACATGACTTATGACATTAAGGTATTATTGGGGTTTTGACAGACTTCCTATCACGGACATGACATAGTTATGACGAAGGGACCAGACTGATTGTAGCTGTCACTGAAAGGCTTAGTTTTGGTTCGAAGAAGGATCCAGTCTTACACTAATCAGATAATGATGATTCCAAAATGAGTGGTCTTCATATCCAGCTAACGTCGTTGTTGTACATGTGACACGATTGTAAAGTATGGTTAAGTTGCCGACAAGGTGATGACCAGGTTTTTTAGAGTCCCACCTCGATAATGGCCGTCACGAAAATCGAAGGAAAGTATTTAACTTTATTAGGTATACTTTATCAATCATATAGAATTATGAGGTACTTATTTAAGAGAAATGAGCTCATCATAAGATGTTGCAAATACGAGTGGTGAATCATAAGGAGTTGTGATTGACATGACTGTTGGGGAATGTATGCCCTTGAGACAATTATTGTAATTGTAATAAACATCTCGTTTGAAATGATAGTAAGCTATATGGTAATCTTTATCTTTGTAGTCCATCTATATCACTCATATGGTTGTGGTTGTGTTATATGATGCTTAGGTAAAGTCCTAGGACTTATGTGAGGAACATTGAGACCATGATGAGATCATGATAATGAGGCCAATGTGTCCGTCAAACCTATGTCCAGAAATGTTCCAGGTCAGAGGAATATCGAGGCGATACATCGATATTCTGGTTAAACCAGTGTGCATTGATCTATAACATCTGATGGTAGTGGCTGACCTCATAGCCACTCGGTGTGGAGACATCGATAGATGATACAAATGTGATTATTGGAGAATAAGTTCACAAAACGACTCGCCAGATACTTCTGTATGGTTAGAATACTTTGAGTGTCAAGAGATTCTCCCTGGTGATAGTTGGTGCAAGTTTGGCTTTTGACCAGAGATGCGCTAAAGGACCTTGCATGTGGAAGATTATACTTTGGTATTTACCAAACATTGGCTTTATAGCTGATATATAGGTATCTGCTAGGTATAGTGTCACGCCCCGCTTCCCTAAAATGGAGGCGAGACGTGAGAAGGTCCGCACAGACGTGGAGCTGTGAAGCCACACACCTGATAAGCGTCAATCTATTAAATGCAGGTCCCTGTAACCACGAACAGAACAAAGATAATAACACAAGAGAGATAGAAATAAAATCTCAAATCTCAGAATTGTCCAACATTAAAATTAAGTTCAACATCCAGAAAAGCCACCAGGCTAAAGGAAAGAGTCTAAAGGCCTAGAACGAGGCCAACAAGGACAAACATAAACAGAGTATTGGTGCTACGCACCGACAACAAAAACAGTCTAACAAAAAGGTAAGCTCAGCGAAGGCACTAAGACTGGTCTCCGGTGTCCTCAAACTCCTCGATGAACGCGGGTTCTGACCCGGCGTCAGCAAACACCACGTCCTCAGCAGCACCCTCAGGCTCAGGATCTAACATGTGTCACCCGAAAGAGTAAAGGGGCACATGTCAGCAAGTCTAAAAGACTTGGGCAAGGAAACTAAAGGTAAGGTGAACTAACAACCTAGCAGTTATAGTATGCATGACATGGCAATCTTAGTATGAGTGTGCGAGTAAGACATGGTATAACATCAAGTACAAGTGAACAATTATCATGGCATGACGGGAGTAGCCAAGCTACTAACATTCTCAATCTTTTCACTAGTCACGTTTTCAAGTTATTTGTAGATGTTTATGCCTTACAGCTGAACTGTTGGACATTCACACTGATTGGCCGCTTAACACTACCCCAGAACCCAGAGTTTACGCCTTACAAATGAAGTTGCTGATCGGGCAGACTCCCAGTTGATTGGCCGCTTAACCCTTACCCCTCCCACACATAAACAAGCCAAGGTCCCTGCACACGATGCTCAGTAAATGAGCCAGGGTTGCCCCGCACAAGAGCTTGTTTTTAGGTTCACAATTTGGCGTAGGGTTGTGCCCGCTAAAAGCAGGTGCCTACAATTCACTAGGTGTAGCGGAGCTACGCAATCACGGGAACATTTAAAGAATGTAATGACATGACAATTAATTCGCGTACCGTTAATTGAAATTAAACATGACATGGTAGTTATGCAACATGATAAATGACGGATCTAGCTTCGTTGTCAAGCTAAATCCTGAAATTGCGCCTAGGCGAGTATCATTTCGTCGCCTAGTCTCTTTTACGCCTACAACAAGCAAATGGCCTAAGACATGGCCTAAAACCCTAAGTGGCAAGTTTCACTTGCCTAACACCGAGGATGACGATCGCGAAGGCTCGCCTCACAAACGCTAATCTACGAGAAAAGTCACTGTTATGGAGAAACAATCATCAAAACAACATCCATTTATTAGGGTTTAACAAAAATCACAAAACGGGTTATGAGAACATTAAAGGATCGAACACTACCGTAGGAAACAAAAGATCGATGCCGAGCAAGCACGGCAACGGAAGAACGATCCTGGAACTAGGGCTCAGATCTGGAAATGGGGAGAGAATCTGGATAAATGAGATTTTGGGGGGTTTGGGGGTTTTTCGGCGGCCTAGAGGTGGTGGCCGACCTTAATGGAGAGGGGGAGGGGCTCTTGATGAAGGAGGAAGGCTATGGGAAGATGGATGATGATTTGGGGAAGAAGGAGACTCAGGAGAAATGAAAGAAGAAAGAAAAACGATTGGGGGGTTTAAATAGGAAAAGTCAGCGGCTGGGCAAACCCTAGGTTTACGACAGCGATTAGTCAGTCAAAGAAGGGTTGTTGACCGACTAGTTTAACAACTAGTCGGTCGGTCGACCAACTATGACCGACTAAAATCAAGCATCGAAAAAGAGAATAAATCTGGGTAGTGAGTTAGTCGGTCTGTGAAGGCCCGTCGACCGACTAGTTTGCAACCTAGTCGGTCGGTGAGTGTTCATAAACCGACTAACGATAAACAGTAACTCAGGTGAAATTTATCAAAGGAACTAGTCGGTCTGAGAGCATGTTCTGACCGACTAGTTTCACATCTAGTCGGTCGGTGGTTGTACTTAGACCGACTAAGAGTAAACAGTAACTCCTGTACAATTGATTCAATGAACTAGTCGGTTCCAGTAGAGTTCCTGACCGACTAGATTGATCTCAATCTAGTCGGTTGGTCCCCCTTCTTGAACCAACTAAAGTGCACTAAAAGTGCCGAATTGAAGCACGAAGTTCTAGGAAGATTCCTACGGCATCTAAGATCACTCTAACTCTAAAATATGAGCGATCTGAAGTTCGTCAAGAGTGACTTACTCCAAGATCAACGATTTTAAGGAAGAAGCTAGAAAATCACGACGAAACGATCGAAAACGAAAGCTACGGAGACGAAAACCACACATAGGGAGAAAATCCGCCAAACACATATATATATAATATAGATAATCCAAATACATGAAAAACCAGTCGTTACATCCTCCCCAACTTAAGAAAAATTCCGTCCTTGGAATTTCCCAACACTCACGTGTCCGGGAACAAAAGTGGGAAACGCTCTCGCATCTCATCCTCATTCTCCCAAGTAGACTCTCTTGGCGAGCCGTGTCGCCACATCACCCTCACAAGATTGACAACCTTGTTCCGGAGTGACTTCTGACGCCTGTCCAGAATATGCACTGGCTGCTGGTCATACGTCATATCAGGGTGAACGGTAATCTCCGAGAAATCCACAACATGAGATGGATCGCTAATGTATCGACGAAGCTGCGACACATGGAAAACATTGTGAACTCCTTCCAAAGACGGCAGCAAGGCTAAGCGATAGGCTACCTCGCCAACTCTCTCCAGAATGTCAAACGGTCCAATGTATCGCGAGATTATCAAGAGTGTATATTTTTTCTCTTTCACTAACATAGCAAGAAATCCGGAAGATACTACACAACATGGAGAATCATCTTTTCAAATGCTAGCATTGGCGAGTCATCTTGAGAGATTGTTTGATAGAAAGCAAAAACGAATCCATGAACGATTAGATGAAGAATCAAGCTTCTACACAACAAAATCCTCCAAATAATCAAGACCAACCTCATAGAGATACTGAGAGCCAAGTTGATGGGGATGAATTTGAAGATTCCCAGCCAAGAAGAAGGAGATTTTATCATGATGAACAAAGGAGAGTAGAAACCGAGGAGACATCATTGGTGGAATTAAAATCAAAGTACCTTTTTTTCAAGGCAAAAATGATCCTGATGCGTATTTTGAGTGGGAAATGCATGTTGAGCAAATTTTCTCATGCCATGACTACTTTGAAGGTAACAAGGTGAAACTTGTAGCTCTTGAGTTTACTGATTATGTTCTTGTTTGGTGGGATCAGGTGCAAAAGGAAAATGAACATTATGGAGAACGTCCCAGTAGTACTTGGACAGAATGAAATCAACCATGAGAAGGAGGTTTATTCCATCTTATTACCATAGGGAACTTCATCACAAACTACAAGGACTCAATCAAGGCGCTAAGAGTGTAGATGAGTATTACAAAGAGATGGAGATTGCCATGATTCGAGCAAATGTGATGGAGGACAGAGAAGCAACAATGACTTGTTTTTTTGCACATCCTTAATCCTAATATTGCTGATGTCGTGGAGATGCATCACTATGTAGAGCTTCAGGAGATGGTCCACCAAGCCATCAAGGTAGAACAACAATTGAAGAGGAGAAATGCTGCAAGGAAGGACTCTAATTCTTTTAGCCCTTGGAAGATCAGTTCAAAGAGAGATACTCCATCTAGTTCGAAGGAGAATACTTCAAAGAAAGTTGAGAAGACAGTTGATATTCCAAAGAAGACGCAAACGGAAGTAAATACTTCTAGAAGCCGTGACATAATATGCTTCAAATGCCAAGGGAGAGGACACATTTCCAGTGAGTGCCCTAACACACACACACCATGATCATTAATAACCATGGTGACTGGGAGATTGAAGAAGAAGAATCTGATGCAGAAGATGAGATGCTGCTTGAAGACGATGACATAGAAATTGCTGCCGAAGGAGAATTTCTTGTGACTAGAAGAACACTTAGCCTTCAAATGAAGGAGGAAGAGAACAACCAAAGAGAGTGTTCCACACACGCTGCCTAGTCCAAGGGAAAGTATGCAATGTAATCATAGATGGAGGAAGTTGCATCAACGTAGTAAGTGCTGAATTAGTGGAGAAGTTGAGTCTTCCAACCTTCAAGTATCGACAACCCTACAAGCTAAAATGGCTGAATGAATGTGGAGAGTTGAAGGGAACAAAACAGTCACAATCCTATTTTCTATTGGCAAATATAGAGATGAAATAGGCTGTGAAATTGTTTCTATAAAAGCATGTCATCTCTTGCTAGGCAGACCGTGGCAGTTTGATCGTCATGTAAAACATGATGGGTATTTAAATCGATATTTTTTGTACTTCGAGAGGAGCCTATAACCCTACTTCCATATCCCCAAGACTAATATTGGAAGATCAAATAAAGAAAAAAGAAAAGAGAAAGTGAGAGAGGAAAAATTATTCAACAAGAAGAGAGTAAAAATGAGAGTGAGAAAAAGATGAGAGAGTTGAGTGAAGAAAAAGAGAGCAAACTAAGAGAAAATTCAAAAAAAGGAGAGAAACGAGAAAAAGGAGAGAAGAGTTTTCTAGTGGAAAAAGGAAGTGAGATTAAGCAAAGCCTTGTTTTCTCAACAAAACCTCCTAGTATTTGTGTACAAAGAGGCGATGTTGAATACTAACTACTTAACCTTTGCTTTGCCTAGTGTTGTTTTATCTCTTTTGCAGGAATATGATGATGTCTTTCCTGATGAGATACCACCAAGTTTGCCACCAATTAAAGGCATATATCATCAAATTGATCTTATTCCTGGAGCATCTTTGCCTAATCGTCCAGCATACCGCACTAATCCTGAAGATACTAAGGAGATTCAATGGTAAGTTCAAGAGTTGATGAGCAAGGGATACGTGTGAGAGAGCCTCAGTCCTTGTGCAGTTCCGGTATTGCTTGTACCCAAGAAAGATGGTATGTGGAGAATGTGTGTTGATTGCAGAGCCATTAACAACATCACAGTAAGATATCATCATCATATTTCTAGGTTAGATGATATGCTAGATGAATTATCTGGTTCAACTATCTTTTCTAAAATTGACTTAAAAAGTGGTTATCATCAAATAAGAATGAAAGAAGGATATGAACGGAAAACAGCATTTAAGACTAAACATAGACTGTATGAATGGTTAGTTAAGCCTTTTAGGTTAACTAATACACCTATCACATTCATGAGATTAATGAATCATGTCTTCCATGCATACATTGGTAAATTTATGGTTATTTACTTTGATGATATCCTTCTGTATAGCAGAACCTTGGATGAACACGTGGATCACCTTAGACAAATTCTAGAGGTTCTAAGAAAGGAGAAATTGTTTGGCCATTTGAAAAAGTGTGATTTTCGCACAGATAAAATTGTTTTTCTTGGCTTTGTTGTAAGTAGCACAGGTGTTGCAGTGGATGAAAAGAAGATCAAAGCAATCCAAGATTGGCCAACCCCTATAACTGTTGGACAAGTCAGGAGTTTTCATGGACTTGCAAGCTTTTAAAGAAGGGCTGTGAAGGATTTTAGTACACCGGCAGCACCATTGAATGAATTGACCAGGAAGGATGTCCGATTCAAATGGGAAGCTCAAGAGAAAGCTTTCCAAATACTTAAAGAGAAGCTAACTCAAGCACCTTTACTGGCACTTCCTGATTTTGGTAAGACTTTTGAAATTGAATGTGATGCTAGTGGGATTGCCATATGAGGTGTTCTCATAGAAGAAGGTAAACCCATTGCATATTTTAGTGAAAAGCTAAGTGGCCCCACTCTTAACTAATCTACATATGATAAAGAATTATATGCACTAGTTAGAGTGTTAGAAACTTGGCAACACTACTTATGTCCTAAGGAGTTTTTCATTCATTCTGATTATGAGGCATTAAAGCATATTAAGAGTCATAAGTAAACTGAATATGATGCATGGTAAGTAGATTGAATTCATTGAATCATTTCCATATGTGATTAAGCACAAGAAAGGTAAATGAAATGTTGTTGCTGCTTCTTTATCAAGTAGGTATGTTCTTTTTTCTATGTTAGATGCTAAGATTCTTGGTTTTGAGCTTATTAAAGAATTGTATGCCGATGATGTTGATTTTGGGGAAGCTTTTAGTCACTGTAAATCAGGTATGGGTTAGGACAAATTTTATTTGCCTAATGGCTTATTATTTCAAATTGATAAACTTTGCATTCCGAAGTGCTCATTGCATGTGCTATTAATGAAAGAATCACATTCTGGTGGTCTCATGGGAAATTTTTGTTGAGAGATGGGTATGCCCTCGATGCAAATTCGTCCCTGTGTATCTATACAGACATCTTGTTCAAAAAACAATAAGCTGTTTGGTAAGTATTTATCTAAGTTAATAGAAATGTTATAATTATTAGAAACTTAGGTAAAATCCTAAGACTTAATGCAAGGTCAAACATGTATCGAGATGCGGATCTCGATCATGGAGAAGTGCTTGACCGTTAGTAGAAAAAGTCTAAAAAGGTTCGTGGTCGTAGATGTTTCGAGAAAAGTTTATCGAAACATCGGATAGACCATTGTGTCTTAGTCTTCACCGTGTGGCGGTGACGATGATCTCATGATCGTTTGACTTGGAAAAGTCGAAGACGAGACATATGTGCTCATGGAGAATGAGTTCACTGAACGACCCAACAAGAGTTATTATATGGTTATGATTGACCAATCTGTTAATGATAACTCTTAGTGATAAGCAAGTTGGTCTTTTGACTTGAGGTCAGTGTACGAACCTATGCGTGAACGATGTTACCTAGATCACTGATATAGTCTCGGGTAAGCCCCGTTGAAAGGTCTTTGGTCGGGTAACATTTGAAACGTGTGAGGAGTGTAATGACCAAGATAGGATTCATCTCTCCCGGTCAATGGGAGTTAGTCTCGTAGTGTTAGTTCGATCTTTAGTGAAAACTCTGGCTAGAGTATATTGGAAGATGTCCAAAATTATTAGACTAAAGATCGATGGAGACTAACCGGTTTAGAGCTATTGGTGTTGACAGTTTGACTATACCATAGTCTTGAATTAAACGGCATAGTTTTGACGAAAAGACTAAAACTGCGGTATTCATCACAGACACAGTCAGGGTGGTCCCGACAATACTCATGTTAATGAGTTAACCACATAAGTATGATACTGAAATTGGGACGACACCTACTGCTCGCGGTTACTGCCGTCTGGGGCTTCGAGCCCTACACGTAGTAGGGTCAGGCTGTAGGGTCTCACATAGAGTGAGACCTTCGTCAAGTAATATGTAGAAATTAGAGAGAATATACATTTGATGCAAGGGATAGAATCTGCAAAGAGTTTGCAGTTAGCTCCTGCATTCGGGATAAATGATCCTGAGTGCAAGTGGGATATGTTGGGGGATGTATCCCCTCAGATCATTTGCATTTGATGCAAATGATTTTATATAATAGATGGGGAGATTTTTGCATTTGATGCAAATGGAAATTTAATGCGTCGTAAATTGTTTGCGGAGGAAAAGGTTAACTGGATGATGGGAGCGTCCCGGTCAAAACCCAGGTTCGAACGGCGTCCAAAACGGACGCCAGATATAGCCAAAACAAGAAAAAAAACCAAGACATTTTTTATTTCAGCCTTTTAGGCTGATTAAATATTAGAAGGGGGGTTAAAGGGCCGGCCCATTGGGCCGGGCAAAATCTTGTTGCTGGCACCCTTTACTGTGCGTCAGATTTGTTGTGCATGCCCATGTGGGCGCGTGCTAGTTTGGGCTGCGTGTTGGCTACATTGGGGCCCCCTCGGTGGGTCCCACTGCGGGGTTCGGAATCCTAGGCTTGTGCGATTTTTGACGGCTTAGTTTTTCCGGATAAACTGGTTTTGGGCTAATCTTTCGACACACATTTGAGGGGTCAAACGAACTCGGATTGACTCGCCGTTTTTTCCTACGCGTTCACCGTTCAGCGCTCTTCGATTTGATAGGTTGTATCAAATGAGTAGCTCAACAGTGAGGGAGTTAAAATTAATTGAAATTTGGCCTTTCATTAAGGCAAACTAACTGAATTTTTTACTCCAAATTTATTAGTCCCACATCGGAAGTGGACTAAAGGGGAGGGGTCAGCCGCCTTTATAAATAGGAGCATGCCCCCTCCTCATAACTCGTCCCAAGCACTAGATCTGAGCGGCTCCCAAAAGATTGGAGCACGCTCGGATTTAAGCTTAAAATAAATATTTCCTTCTCCATATATTTCTCCATTGGTCCTGAAGGGATTTAGCAAAGCCACGAAGGGAATCGGATCGGATCCGAAGTCTTGACGGAGGATCCACTCAAGGTGAAACTTTCTTCGACGCGTGGTTGGCTCAGCGACAAGGGGTTGCTTGCCTCGGGATGCGGAGCGGTTCAAGAAGCAGTTCAGCTCGGGACGAGGAGTGGCTCGGGACGCGGTTCGGAACACTTTGCCGGTGCAACCAAAGTTCCGAGTATGTAGTTTAATTAAGCATTTCATTTATTATATTGCAGTAGCTTAGATCTATCTTGGGGTGGTCAGACCCACCTCAAGATAGTAGAAATCCTGGCTATGGTCTTGAAATCCTCAGGGCTTGCTCGTTAAATAGTTTAGCGTTTTCCACTGCTTGCTTTTCTTTTGCCTCTATCGTCCGTCCGACGTAGGACTGACAAAGAAATGTGCCCTAAGGGTCCCTCAAAACCCATCATTGGTATCAGAGCTTTAGGTCTACTTCTGATCTAAGGACTGCAATATTTATAAATACAAGTATGCTTTTTAAATACATATAAAATCTTATTTTAACTTTATGAGATAAATTGTTAAAATGGAACCACTTGTTGTTAGATGCTTTAAAAATTATTTTTATGTGATAAAATTCTTTTTAGTTGCATGCTAATTTTAATATGATGATTTTGTTGTGAAGGGAAATATTAGGGAAATAGGTGTAGAGGGGAAGAGCCCCCCTACCCTCATATATATAGCTTTCAATAGTGGGCTTGGATACCCAATGGGCCTCATGGACCTATTCATAACACTTCCCCTTATCCAACCAACATTGAATAAGAGGTAGATTCTTCAGGATCCGAGTTATGGTAACTGCCTTGTTAAGGAAAGAACAGTTAACCCATAACTTCCCCTGTTTTAGGGATGTGTCTAGGGGTGGATACTTCAGGATCCAGAGTCAACGAGGTTGCCTCGTCAAAACCTTGACTACGGAAAACCCAGTGGGAAAAAACCTGTAGCCAAGGGAAAAGAGTACAACTCTGCAGTTGACTCCCCCTTATCTGACCAAGCTTCAGGCTTGTAGATTTCCTATGAATCTATACATCAGTCTCCTATGTATCTATGAGTTCATAGTTCTCTCATCCTGACCCAGTTTACATTTACTCACTCTCCTCATCCCAATCCCATATACAAGTTTCTCAAAGATACTAGTAGGCAGGGATTTGGTAAGCAAATCCGCCAAGTTATTACATGATTGGATCTTCTGTACCTCAATATGCTTTTGCTTCTGAAGGTCGTGCGTCCAGAAGAACTTGGGGGAGATATGCTTCGTCTTGTCACCTTTGATGTAGCTGTCCTGTAGCTGGGCTATACATGTTGCATTGTCTTTATGGAGTGTAGTAGGTGCAAGAACGCCGGTCGTCAGGCCGGTGGAGGTGAGGATGTGCTGGATCACCGAGCGTAGCCAGAAGCATTCCTTGCTTGCTTCAAAGATCGCTAGTAGCTCTGAGTGAGTGGATGAGACGGTCGTCATGGTCTGCTTCACAGATCTCCAGGATATTGCAGTGCCGCCATATGTGAACATGTATCCGGTCTGAGACTTCTCTGTATGAGGATCGGACCTGTAACATGCATCAGCATAACCAACTAAACCAGTTGATGCCCCTTTCCTGTAGAATAGACCTAAGTCTATGGACCCTTGGAGGTAGCGCAGAAGATGCTTAACTCCGACCCAGTGCCGCTGTGTAGGTGCAGCACTATATCTGGCTAGTAAGTTTACTGCAAATGCTATGTCAGGGCAAGTGCAGTTAGCCAGGTAAAGGAGTGCACCGATAGCACTTAAATAAGATACTTCGGGGCCTAGTACTTCCTCCCCCTCTTCCAGCGGCCGGAAGGGGTCTTTGTGTACATCCAATGATCTGACGACCATCGGAGTGCTGAGGGGGTGGCACTTATCCTTCTGAAACTTTTTCAATAAGTTTGATGTGTAAGTTGACTGGTGTAACAGGATCCCATCTTTAAGATGCTCTATCTGAAGACCTAAACAGAATTTTGATTTTCCGAGGTCTTTCATCTCGAAGGTTTCTGTCTGGCTTCTAGAAATCTTTGTGATCTCTTCAGTAGATCCGATGAGGTTTAAGTCGTCTACATAGACGGCTATAATTACAAATCCTGTTGCCTTTGCTCTTATAAAGATGCAAGGACAGACTGGGTCGTTTTTAAATCCTTGCTGTACAAGGAAATCGCTCAGTCTGTTATACCACATCCTTCCGGATTGTTTTAGACCATATAGTGATCTTTGCAGTTTCACTGAGTAGATGTCACGTTCTCTCTCTTTTAGTGCTGCAGGCAAAGAATAACCGTCAGGCAATCTCATATAGATGTCTCGGTCTAGGTTTCCATATAGGTATGCAGTAACCACGTCCATGAGTTGCATATCTAAACCCTCTTGTGCTGTTAAGCCAATGAGGAATCGGAAGGTGATCGCGTCCATGACCGGGGAGTATGTGGCTTCAAAATCCACCCCAGGACGTTGGGTTAAACCCTGCGCTACAAGCCTTGCTTTGTAGCGTACGATCTCATTCTGTTCATTTTGTTTTCTAACAAATACCCATTTATAACCCACAGGTTTTACACCTTTTAGTGTCTGGACTATGGGTCCGAAGACCTTGCATTTGGTGAGTGAATCCAACTCCACTCCTATTGCTTCTTTCCACTTTGGCCAATCATCTCTGCTTTGACATTCTGTCAGAGAGCGTGGTTCAATATCATCGTCGCAGTACGCGACGTTGATGGCAATATTACACGCAAATATGTCATCTATTGTTGTGCTTTTTCTGTCCCAATACTCCACAGTTCGTACATAGTGTATCGATACTTCATTTTCTCCCGGTTTTTCCTCTTCATGAGAGTTTGGGAGAGATGGGGTAGCAGGGCTTATATTAGCATCCTGTGGTGGTATTTGTTTACCATTGCCAAGGGTCCTACTCTTTCGAGGGACTTGGTCCTTGGATCCCGGTGGTCGTCCTCTATTTTAGAGAGGTCCAACCATTTCTGCTGCAGGCGGATTGCATCCATTTTGCAGTATGTCAATCCTAGCTGGAGTGTTAGCAGCAGGGACGTGTGATTTGACAATCGTCTGGTTGTCAGTAAATTTGTCCGGCAAGAGATGGACAGTGTTTTGGATGTGGAGAATCTTCAGGACCTCCTCCTCACACTGGCTTGTTGGCGGATCAAAGTGACATAAAGTCTTTGTATCTCAAGTGATACTTTCTGAAGCTTCGGGCTTCTTTGTCTGTGAGCCTAGTCTTGGAAACGATGTTTCATCGAATTCACAGTCTTCTAGACGTGCCTTAAAGACGTCTCCCGTAAGGGGTTCTAGGAATCTAATTATGGAGGGGGTGTCAAACCCAACATAAATGCCTAGGCGACGTTGTGGACCCAATCTTTGTCCTTTGTGGTGGTGCTATGGGGACGTATACTGCACAACCAAATATTCTCAAATGTGAGACAATTGGTGGGGCTCCAAGTGCTAGTTGCATTGGAGAAGATGACTGACCTCCAGAGGGTCTTAATTTTATTAAAGATGCAGCATGCAAAATTGCATGACCCCACACATTCACTGGCATCTGGGATTGAAGTAATAATGGACGAGCGATCCATTGCAGTCTCTTAATTAGAGATTCTGCTAACCCATTTTGGGTGTGAACATGCGCTACAGGATGTTCGACTTCAATTCCCTGAGCTTGGCAATAGTCTAGAAAAACTTGTAACGTAAACTCCCCCGCATTGTCCAGACGAAGTTTCTTTATCTGGTGGTCGGGGAAGTGGGCCCGTAACTTGATTATCTGAGCTAAAAGCTTAGATAGTGCTAGGTTACGGGTGGACAGTAGGCACACATGTGACCACTTAGTAGATGCGTCTATCAGGACCATAAAGTACCTGAACGGGCCACTTGATGGGTGAATCGGCCCACAAATGTCTCCGTGGATTCTTTCCAGAAAACTGGGGGACTCCACATCCACTTTCAGTGGAGAGGGTCTCGTGATCAGTTTACCCTTGTAACAGGGTGGACATGGGAATTTGCCTTTTTGAAGAATCTTCAGGTTCTTCAGGTCAATGCCCCTGGAGTTCTTTATGATGCGGTACATCATAACAGAGCCAGGGTGTCCCAGTCGATTGTGCCAGAGTTGGAATTCTGGTGTTTGGGGGCACTGCAGGTGCTCCAGCATGGATGTTTCTGGAGTTTGTATACTTGTTTGGTAGAGTCCCGAGGGGAGTCCCTTGAAACGTTCCACAATGGTTTTTGAACCATTTGTAAGAGCCGTTACAAGCAAGTATTCCATTTTATCTTCCTCGACCGTCTCTAAGTGATATCCGTTTAAACGGATGTCTTTAAAGCTTAGGAGGTTTCGGATAGATTTAGGGGAGTATAACGCATTTTTAAGTGTTATTTGTGTGTTGCCGGGGAGCAATATAATTGATTCCCCTGATCCTTCGATTATTTTTGCTGGTCCTGAGATTGTTCTCAGTGGGCCAGAATAGCTACTTACGCTCGTGAAGTAGTCTATTTTTTGAAGGATCGAGTGCGTCGATGCACTGTCCACTAGGCAGATAAGTTTCATATCTAAAAAAAGGGGAAAGACATTCAAGCAATAAATGAAGAGAAAAGATCTACTTTCATAAAAATAAATGCTCAAAATATTGTTTTGACATGGAACTAAAGCTAGATACGATACATAAAAAATAGAAGACACGTTGCTAGTGCATAGAAGTGGTCCAGATCTAGAGAGTGTCATCTCCCATGAAGTCTTCAGGAGTCCATGAGGTCTCTGCCAACGCTGCGCTCTCAATCAGGTTTGTCTCAGCTCGAGGCTGGAGGCTTGCCTGGTAGAGGTCCTGGAGGTGTTTTGCTGTGCGGCAGATTCTGGACCAGTGGCCCGTCATTCCGCATTTAGAGCACTTGTCCTCCCAGTCTTTCTTGGGAGTGCCACCTTTGTTGGGAATCCTCTTCTGCTTCTTGTCCACGAACTTCTGGTTCTGAGGAGGAGCTGGGGGAGTGGCCTTCTTCCGCTGCTTCTGTTCTTTCCATTTCTGGAATTTTGCCTTTTTGTCCGTCTTCTTCTTCTGGGAAGACTGGAAGTGGGCCTCTGCAGGAGGTGGCAATGGAGCGGAGCCAGGAGGGCGCAGGTTGTGGGTGGCAACCAACTGGTCTCTGTTCTGTTCAGCCATAAGCAGGCATGAAAGCAGGTCAGAGTACTTTGTGAACTTCCTCTCTCTATATTGTTGCATAAGGATCATGTCCTTTCCGTGGAAAGACGTGAACGTCTTTTCCAGCAACATCTTCTCCGTCACTGGTTCACCACACAACTTCAGGCGTGAGGTGATGTAGAAGAGAGCTGAGTTGTACTCTGCTACGGATTTGAAATCCTGTATGCGGAGGTGAGTCCACTCGTACTGTGCACGGGGGAGTATGACATCCCTCTGATGTCTGTACCTCTCCTCGAGTGCATCCCACAGCTCGTAAGGGTCCTCTACAGTGAGGTACTCGTCCTTTAAGGTCGAGTCTAAGTGTTTCCTGATATATATAATGGATTTCGCCTTTAATATATCGGAAACTTCCTCTGTATGAGGTGCTTCCACTGAAGCCTCCTTGTTTGCTGGGGCAGTACTTGTTGTTGCCTTTTCAGTCTGTGAGAGACTGAAACCATGAGAGCGCAGATGGAACTTCAGGTCCAACTGCCAACTCAGGTAGTTTGACCCATCGGCCTTCAGGACCGAGAAGTCGACATTTGCGAGTCTGGCCATTTAATGATCTAGCAATGTAAAAAACAGCATGTATCATTAAAACTGATTAAGATAGACATCCACGCATGTAATGTAAACATTTTCATAGCATGAATTTAATTAATGCGATTTTAACATACATGCTTTTTTTTTCAGATAATGTGAATAATTAATAAATAAAGATTAACATTCACGCATGATGTTAAGTAGTTTCATTGTGACATTTAACATGGTATTTAAGCTAATTAACAACCACGCAGTTAATGCATAAGCAATGCAACAGAAAAATGACTTAGGACTATGGGGATCAGCCAGCCGACACCGAAAAATAAAAAGAAGTACAGTCCGAAGTTACATCAAAATAAATGCATGAAAAATAATGTACAACTCGGGAACTTCAGAGAGAAGCCCCTATCTCCATTGTGCGAACGCCTTCAGCTTCTTTTTGGTGTCCTTCGGTCTTCTTTTTACATTTTCATCATCACATACAAATTTCTCTCAAAAAAGAAAAATTGCAGGAATTTAAAACGTTGTCGGAAACCTGGCTGATCCCTAAAAACATAGCCTAATATTGCACATCCACGCAGATAATATATTCGAGACATACAACCACGCAGATAATCAAAACACAGGCATTTAAAATAATTTAAATTTGTGTGCAACGTGCAAAAAAACTTTTTTTTTTGAAAAACTTTTACCTTTTGATCCATATTTTAATGTTTTATTTTACCGCTATAAAACCCTTTTAAAATTTCTTTTAATTATTATGGGCTTTTTAGGGCCAAAAATAAATAAAAGAAAAATAATTTATGTGAATGGGCTAATTTTCTGGCTTTTTGGGCCATGAAAACAACCCATTAGGGTTAATATTGGGCATCCCCCGAAAAATGGCCCGTTAGGGTTAGGGTTTCAGGAAACCCTAGGGGGGCCCGCGGCGTGTCGCCGCGACGGCTAGCCGCGTAGAACGCGGCCGCCGTGGCGGCGACGGGCCGCGGCCTGAGGCCGCGGCCGTCGCGGCCTGAGGCCGTGCAGTGCCGCTGCTTCAGGCCGCGGCCGCCGCCCTAGGCCGCGGAGACAGTCCGCGGCTTCAGGCCGCGGCCGCCGCGGCCTGAGGCCGCGGCGTGCGATTTCCGCCGGCGGCGCTAGAGGGGTGCCGCCGTTCCGCCCTACGGGCGTGCAGATTTTTGGATCAAAGGCGGGGGCTAAAAAACGGATTTTCAACTATTTAGATCGCTAAAAAACAGATTTTTATTGTTTTTAGGCATGCAGATCTAATAAAAAATTGAATTTTACCGTGTTTATAAACTTTTTGATTCTAAAACATGCAGATCTAATGAGAAAAGCAAGTTTAGATCTAAAAAGTTTTGATTTTTACCTCAAGATTCGACGAGGAATCTAGGCGACGGTTGGTGAAGGATGCCCTTTTCGCTCCCCGTTGAGAAGATTACGATCTTCTTGAATCTGAGCGATTGATGGATCTCCTTCCCCGCGAGCCGCCGTCTCCTTCAACGAGTGTGATCGTGCTGATAACGTGTTGTGAAGGGAAATATTAGGGAAATAGGTGTAGACGGGAAGAGCCCCCCTACCCTCATATATATAGCTTTCAATAGTGGGCTTGGATACCCAATGGGCCTCATGGGCCTATTCATAACAGATTTTAAAATAAATGTTCTTGAATTAAAATTATGCGATAATTTTTGAATAAGAAACAATTAATTTTATTAGATAAAATTTTTATGTTTTAAAATTTTGCTTTAAATTTATGTGATAAATTCTTAAAGTTGCATGTTATGTTTGTTATAAATATAGAATAATTATGAGATAATTATTGAATATTGACGAAACTTAATTTCATGTTATTTGATTAAGTTGTTTTTAATGGCTATGTTTATTCTTTTTCCTTATTTGATAACACAAGAAAACCCTTTTAGAAGTTGTTTTTAATGGCTATGTTTATTCTTTTTCCTTAATTGATAATACAAGAAAACCCTTTTAGGTTAGCCATTAAAAGCCATCTAATTATTATGAGATAATTTTAGATTGCTTTGCTATGATTTAAAATTGTTTTAAATGCCTAATACACGATTAGGATAGCACCATAAAAATCATTCCTTATAGTTGATAAATATTTAATAAAAGTTATTAACAAATCCAATTTTTTTTTGAATTTTAAGGATTCCACTAGTTGTTAGGAATAATTAGTTCTAATAAAAACCTTTTAGTCTATGGCATGCATATAAATGATAAGTTTCATTCAATGGACCATGATCCTGTCAATGTGCTTGCTAAGTTTGTTAGATTACCTTAGCTAGACTGGGGATAAGTGATCCTGGCTTAGTCAATTCTCTGGCCGTGTCCGCTGGACCGCAATAACGCGAATCATGATTATAAGACACCCTCGACTATACCTAAGTCTAATACGTTAATGATCTTTTTCAAGATAAAATGTAGCACTCCTTGTTTTAGATTTTCGCAACTATATGATCCATGTTACAGTTGTTGAGCACACTCAAGCTGTGACATGGCAACCTTATAGAAACGAACTTCTTAATACATATGATGTAGTTAAGCCTTGACCCAAACCGTCGTGTCGTGAATACACTGAGCGACGGCGTAAGTTAAGCTAGACACGAAAACAAGGGTCTGACTAGGCTAGTCATTATGATTTGGATGAGCACACTCATGATCATAAATGGCTAGGGGTAAAAACCAATAAGAGAATCATATATGATATGATTAATGAAGAGTCATCTATCAATTACAGAGTCAAGCAATTTGTTAAGCAAACTCAAGGTTGTGAGACTCAGGGTGGTTGGATTTCTTACACATTAATTTAATTTAATTAAATCGTTCATTATTATGGCTTAAAATGATCGCAAAAATAATGGGAGGATATAGTTAGATAAAATCCATTCTATCTATATTTAATATTGAACATATGCTAAACTAGGGTAGTTCTATGTTTTTCAATGGAATCAAAACATAATATTCTAAGAGAATATGTTAACTGGTCCAAATAGTTGGTTAATGGAATATCAACTCAAATTCTAATTGATAGACTAAACTATGTTCTCATTGACATTAAATGACCTTCTTAATCACAGGATTAAGGACAATGATTTCCTTAAGCTCTGGGTCCAAAAAAATAATTGCACGCTACCTGTCACTCGCCTCTATAAGGGGCAACTCGAACATACTGATGTTCAAAGCATGTTTCTCCATACAATTTGTTGAGTCAACTCAAGGTTGTAAGGAAAACAGTTTCGATCCGCAAGGTTCGAAACTTTGATCAAACCATTTAATTCGAAGATGAGTGCACGAGCGGTACAAGTCCATGAATCAAAATCAGATCGTGAGTTAAGCAACTTGTTGAGTCAACTCAAGGTTGTGAAGCTCAAGTGTTTGGATACATTAGGTGCTTGCACAACTAATAATCTTGTTGGGTCGTATAATTTCTAAATGAGATTTAGAAAAAGGAAGAAGGCACTAAGGAAAGTTAATTGAGAAAGATATTTTTATTTATCATTAGTAAAGGCATAAGTAGGATGAACTGAAAATGTGACATATTTGATGTCACGGTTTCAGGATAACTGTAATACAAAAAAATAGATTGTCTACGTATTGGAAAAAGGAACAATTGTTGTTTCTTGGACCATGTAGGACGTGAAACACATTTTTGACGAATGTCATCACCTTGCTTCTGAAGCAATGTTTTATGTGAGTAATTTGTATAACGATAATGTATTAAATATTAATACATGAATACACAAGATAATAACAAAACTTATATGGCAAAATAGACTAGGCAATACCAAAGAGACTAAGCTTCACAAGTCACATAAAGAGGGGTCTGACCTCTCGTATTATGAAGTCTACAGACACTTGTGAATCTTATCTCAAAGGAATGATGGCCGAAACTCCTTATGTAAGACAGTGGAAGAATGCGTTGTTGAAGTCATAGTCTCGTACATACAGATGTACTCGGACCCAAGTCTAAGTTAGACATGATAAGTTGTTCTTATTTTATTACGACATGTGTTCTTGCTGAAACACAAGTCTGATAAAATAGAGAACAAAATGACAGAAGTATTTGAACTGATTCGATCAGATCGAAGAGTCGAATATTTAGCTGTATAAATCTGGCGTAAATTAAAAAGAAAATTTGATTTTCTCTTAGGTCAAGTCTCTTAACACATCGGTGTGTTAGAGAGCATGAATCGCACTTGTTGGTACAATGCATGGCAAGTGACTCTGAGTTATAATCCTCCCTCTGGGTTAAGTCCCAGATAGTAATGCCTAGGTTTCTATGAGGACCTTAACAATAAGATATTCATTAAATCAATTGTTAGGAGGTTAAAGGATTACTCAAGTCTCGTGAGACAAAGAGTCGTGTTAGACATCATAGTCGATGATAGCCTAGACAACTTCCAGGATGCAATTTGGAGTATGGACTCTGATTAATAATTTGATGCAATCAGAAATGGTCCGTGCACATAAATAAAGTAAGGACTTTAGTTTACATGCCCAAAGAAAGTGTTTCTTATTGACTGCAAGTAAATCTTCAAGACAGAAGATTGGTGCAGAGAGAAAATAGTGAAGTACAACTTATGTAGATAGAGAACGGTTATCATCCTAACTCTTATAAACGGATTATGATGAAACTTTCTCACCAGCAGATGTGTACAGATCTACTAGGACCAAACTCGATGCTAATGCTCATGATGACTATGAAAACTGGAACATTCATGTATAGTCTGTTTTCTAAATGTGATTTAGAAGAACAAACTTATATGAATCGGCCAGAGAGTTTTCAAGGTCAGTGGGAGCGAAAAAAGGCATGCGAGGCATCAAGGAGCCGAAACATATATTTGACAAAGTGGTCAAAGAGTTTGGCACTTCATCAAACATGATTATGAACCATCTAAATGACCAGTAAAACTTATTATGGATTATTCTTGTAAGGTACGACGAGCTGGATGAGATCTAGTTAAGAAATTAATTATGGATTCCAAGAGACCGAATGAATAATTGGATTAGATTCAAATATATGGTCTAAGATAAACATAGAAACCCCTTAAATCTATTTAGTAGATGTTTTAGCAGATCCACTCACGAAGGCTCTACCACATGAAGTCTGGAAAGACATATGTGTAAAGGAGGTATGAGATACCGGGATAAATGAGCTTGAGTGCAAGTGGGAGATGTTGAGGGATGGGTATGCCCTCGAGGCAAATTCATCCATGTGCATCTATACAGACATATTGTTCAAAATAACATTAAGCTGTTTGGTAAGTATTTATCTAAGTTAATAGAAATGTTATAATCATTATAAACTTAGGTAAAGTCATGAGACTTAATGCAAGGTCAAACATGTATCGAGATGAGGATCTCGATCATGGAGAAGTGCTTGACCGTTAGTAGCAAAAGTCTAAAAAGGTTCATGGTCGTAGATGTTTCGAGAAAAGTATATCGAAACATCGGATAGACCATTGTGTCTTAGTCTTCACCGTGTAGCGGTGACGATGATCTCATGATCGTTTGACTTGGCAAAGTCGAAGACGAGACACATGTGCTCATTGGAGAATGAGTTCACTGAACGACCCAACAAGAGTTATCATATGGTTATGATTGACCAATCTGTCAATGATAACTCTTAGTGATGATAAGCAAGTTGGTCTTTTGACTTGAGGTCATTGTACTAACCTGTGCGTGAACAGTGTTACTTAGGTCACTGATCTAGCCTCGGGTAAGCCCCGTTGAATGGTCTTTGGTTGGGTGACATTTGAAACGTGCGAGGAGAGTAATGACCAAGATAGGATTCGTCTCTCCCGGTCAATGGGAGTTAGTGTCACAGTGTTAGTTCGATATTTAGTGAAAACTCTGGCCAGAGTATGTTGGAAGATGTCCAACATTATTTGACTAAAATTCGATGGAGACTAATCGGTTTCGAGCTATTGGGGTTGACAGTTTGACCGTACCCTAGGCTTGAATTAAACGACATAGTTTTGACGAAGAGACTAAAACTGCGGTATTCATCAGGACACAGTCAGGGTGATCCTGACAATACACATGTCAATGATTTAACCACATAAGTATGATACTGAAACAAAAATGACACATGCTGCTTGCAGTTACTGCCGTCTGGGGCTTCGAGCCCTACCTGTAGTAGGGTCAGGCTGTAAAGTCTCACACAGAGTGAGACCTTCGTCAAGTAATAGGTAGAAATTAGGGAGAATATGCATTTGATGCAAGGAATAGAAATTGCAAAGAGTTTGCAGTTAGCTCATATATACGGGATAAATGATCCTGAGTGTAAGTGAGAGATATTAGAGGATGTATCCCCTCATATCATTTACATTTGATGCAAATGATTTTATATAATAGATGTGGAGATTTTTGCATTTGATGCAAAGGAAAATTTAATGCATCGTATATTGTTTGTGTGCGTATTTAATTAAAGAAATGCAATGAAAAGGTTACTTGGATGATGGAAATGTCTCGGTCTAAATCTCGGTTCGAACGGCATCCAAAATAGACGCCAAATACACAAGATATAGCCAAAACAACAAAAAACCCCAAGCTATTTTTTATTTCAGCCTTTTGGGCTGATTAAATATTAAGGGGGGTTTTAAAGGCCTGGCCCATTGAGCCGGGCAAAATCTTGTTGCTGGCACCCTTTACTGGGCACCAGATTTGTTACGCATGCCCATGTGGGCACATGCCAAATCTTGTTGCTGGCGCCCTTTACTGGTCGCTAGATTTGTTGCGCACGCCCATGTGGTTGCATGCCAGTGCCCTTTACTGTGCACCAGATTTGTTGCGCACGCCCATGTGGGTGCGTGCCATGCACGCGCCCAGTTTGGGCTTCGCGTGCCGGCTACAGTGGGGCCCACTCGGTGGGTCCCACTGCGGGGTTCGAAACCCTAGGCTTGTGCAATTTTTGACGACTCAGTTTTTTTTCCGGAAAAATTGGTTTTGGGCTGATCTTTGGACACACGTTTGAGGGGACAAACAGACTCGGATTGACTCGCCGTTTTTCCTACATGTTCACCGTTCAACGCTCTCCGATTTGATAGGTTATATCAAATACGAAGCTCAACGGTGAGGGAGTTAAAATTCATTGTAGTTTGGCCTTTCATTAAGGCAAACTAACTTGAATTCTTTACTCCAAATTTATTAGTCTCACATCGGAAGTGGAGTAAAGGGGAGGAGTCAGCTGCCTATATAGATAAGGTCAGCTGCCTATATAAATAGGGGCATGCCCCCTCCTCATAACTCGTCCCAGTCTTTAGATCTGAGCGGCACCCAAAAGTTTGGAGCATGCTCAGATCTAAGCTTAAAATAAATATTTCCTTCTCCCTATATTTCTCACTTGGTCCTGAAGGGCTCTAGCAAAGCTACGAAGGGGCTCAGATCGGATCCGAAGTCTTGACGGAGGATCATTCAAGGTGAAACTTTCTCCGACATGTGGTTGGCTCAGCGACAAGGGGGTTGCTCGCCTCGGGACGCGGAGCGGTTCGAGAAGCAGTTCAGCTCGGGACGAGGAGTGGCTCGGGACGCGGTTCGGAACACTTTGCCGGTGCAAGTAAAGTTCCGGGTATGTAGTTTAATTAAGCATTTCATTTATTATATTGCAGTAGCTTAGACCTATCTTGGGGTGGTCAGACCCACCTCAAGATAGTAGAGTTCCTGGCTAGGGTCTTGTTATCTTTAGGGCTTGATTGTTAAATAGTTTAACGTTTTCCACTGCTTACTTTTCTTTTGCCTCTATCGTCCATCCGACGTATGTCGTACATAAGATTATGCCCTAAGGGTCCCTCAAAACCCATCAATTTTGGCATTGCCAAAACTTTAGGCATTTTGAAAGGACATTTTTATTATGCTATTTGTAGGATGATGCATTGTATGTCATAAGGCAAGATATTGATAAATTTGTAGGATGATGCATATAGATGTTGAGAAATTTGTAGGAAGATGCATGGTATGTCATAAGGCAAAATCTAAAGTAAATCCACATGGATTATACACCCTCTTGCCTATTCCTAGTGCCCCCTGGAAGATGTTTCAATGGACTTTGTTGTAGGATTACCTAGGTCCAAAGGAGGGCGCGACTCTATTTTTGTTGTGGTGGACACATTTTCTAAAATGGCACAATTTATTGCATGTCATAAAGTTGATTATGCTTCTAACATTGCTAATTTGTTCTTCAGGGAAGTTGTGAGGCTGCATGGAATGCCAATAACCATTGTGTCAAATCGAGATGCCAAATTCTTATGCTATTTCTAGAATACTATCTGGGGGCAAGCTTGGGACAAACTATTGTTTTCTACTACTTGCCATCCACAAACCGATGGACAAACTAAAGATGTGAATAGGACACTATCCTCTTTATTAAGAACAATCATCAAGCAGAACTTAAAGAACTGGGAGGAGTGTCTGCCACATGTGGAGTTTGCTTATAATAGGGATGTTCATTCCACTACGAAATTCTCACCCTTTGAAATTGTTTATGGATTTAATCATATTGCACCTATTGACTTGATTCCTCTACCTTTGCAGGAAAGAGCTAATATGGATGGAAAGAAGCATGCTAAAGTTGTCAAACAGATCCAGGAAAAGGCACATAAGAATATCGAAAGAATGACTCAAAAGTATACAGATCGTGCTAATAAAGGAAGAAAGCTGGTGATTTATGAGCCTGGAGATTTGGTGTGGCTACATCTTAGGAAAGAAAGGTTTCTTGATAATTGGAAGTCCAAACTCATGCCTAGAGGAGATAGACCTTTTCAAGTCCTTGGGAGAATTAATGATAATGCTTACAAGCTTCAACTACCAGGTGAGTATGGCGTAAGTGCTACTTTTAATGTTTCTGACCTCTCTCCTTATTTTGGTGCAAATGATGACGAGTCGAGGACGACTCCTTTTCAAGAAGGGGCGATGATGTGAACCAGCCCATCAAATTACAAACTGAAGACCTAATTTTAAGTGAAGGCCTAAGGAAGGCTAAAAAGAATGCAAGATGCAATTAGGGCCCAAGAAGAAGCATTACTGGCCCAAGAAAGTTGTGCTAAAAAGAAGCAAATGAGGCTTTAATCTTGCTAATCCAAGCCCAAGAAAATTAAGGCCCAAAGTACAAATAATAATTCTGAATTATTGGGAAATATGAAGAGTCACGTGTAATCAATACTTCAGTATTCATGAGGGAATATCAAGAGTTATTGAGAAGATCAAGTGCCATATCATTTAAATCTTAATTCATGGGGAGATGAAGAGCCATTAGTTCTCATTAATTAGTGAGTCTTTTAAGTTTCCAAGATCTACCTGTAAATAGAGCATGTAATCTTTTGTAACAAGCATCAAACAGATTATCAATTCAGAATTGAGTGATCTTCTCAAATTGTGAGAGTTTTTATATCTTCTTTAGCTCTTATGAAACCTTGCATTGCAAATCTTTCTTTTAAGATTGGTGATCCAAATTTGCAAAATCCCCCTATTTGTGCTTCAACCCAAGTGCGTTGTTAAACTTGTGTTCGTGGTTGGGCAAGTGGTCTAAGTAGCAGGTCGCGTTTCTGATAACGTTGGTTGACTATTTGCATTTTTCATGTCAGTGAACCATCTTTATTTAGAGCGTATCACTCCTTTTTTCCTTTCTCTGAGTCTGGAGTGTTTGCTTATATCCTTCTTTTTAAGTTTGTTTCAAGTTCCTTGAATACCCTACGGCGTGAAGATCGTGCCATCTCCGTGGTTTCACATCAGGTTAGTCCTACATAAGGACGAAAACTCCCACAAAGGGAGAAAACAAATCCTACACAAGGGTTAGTCCGATACAAGGACACAACCTCCCACAAAGGGAGAAACTAACTCTCACAAAGAGAGTTAGGGTTTCACACAAAAGAAGAAACAAAATAAAACTTACATATGCCTTGAAATGATCTAACCAATGTGAAGAAGAAGGCATGCAAGTGTGGATGTCCAACTGCTTGAGATGAGCTTTGATTGCACTTGATGATCTTTCTCTCTTCCATGAATGAAACCTAACACTTCTCACTTGAGTGTATGAATGAAGAGAAGAAAGATGTTCTCTAAGAAAGGAATGAGATTGAAATCCCTTGGAGAAATTCCCTTGAGCTTAGATGCGATAGCATACGAATGAAGCTCTATGAAGGGAATGAGGGAGGAGAGGCTTAATGAAGAGATTAAATGATCTTCAAAGAATTTCCAAGAGTTCTAAATGAACTAAGCCATCTCCTACATATATCAAGCCAAAATAACCCAAAGAACCCAAGCCAAAAGCCAAGAAATCATCTTTGCAACGGCTAGTTTTTTGTGCAGAAAACGGACTGGACGGTCGACTGAAGAAGAGATATCATGTGCCTGGTATAACAATGAGATTTTCCCAATGGATATTATCTGAGCTAGGACATGCGACTGTAGAAGACTACATAGGCACCTGCACCACTGTTCAGGTGCATGTAAAGCCACACATGATGGATTTGTGCTGAAGAAAGACAACTTACGCACTTGTGCATTCAGGCAACTGATGAACAATGTCCAGGTGCCTGATGGTTGACAGGCGCTTGACAGATGTACTTCAATCGTCAGTCACACAAGATGGATTGGAGATCAAAATTATAAATTACGCACATTGACCCACTAGGCGACTGATGAACAATATTCAGACGCCTGTTGGTTGACAGGCGCTTGTTGGTTGACAGGAACCTGTCTTTTGTACTTCAGTCGCCTGTACCAAATGCTCAAGTATAGAGTCAAGAAATTTGACTTGAGCTTGTGCATAATAGTCGTCTGTTGAAGGATGACCAGGCACCTATGGAACACCAGTCGCCTGTCATGCTTTCAACAGGCGCTTGTTAGAAGTCAAATAACTCCAATTGAGTTATTGGCATGTGGAACCTATTGGATTGGTTTCTATAATGGTCTTAAGGTTCACTAAGATGGTAAATGCATATGCATGAATGAAAGACCATGTAATCAAGGCATTACAATGTCCTAGACTCAAAAAGAGAAAAGCAAGTAATAAAGTAGTACATGGATTACAATATGATTCTCCTAGAGTCTTCAAGCTCTTGACACCTTGATTCTTCCCATCATCTTCCAAGCTTTGGCACCTCTAGATGAGCTTCCTTTCATCAAGCTCCAAGCTTTGGAAATGCTATTCATGATGTCCATCCTCATGCTCCAAGCTTTGTCTTCATTAGATGATCTTCATGACTTCATCCAAGCCTGAGCAATCCATCACTCTAGGAGGTCTTTAATAAATCCATAGCATCTTCCTCCAAGCTTTATGCTTGGTCTCATCAACATATAATCATTAAGATAAATTGAGACTAAAACATAAGATTGACTAGCACACTAACATAATGTATTGATCATCATCAAAACAACGTTAGTCTTGAACCAAAGGACTAACATTCTCCCCCCTTCTGATGATGCCAACTATTATGTCAAAATATAATAAACATTGAAATAAAAAATGTGTGCTAATAAACACCCCAATCAATATGCAAAAGTGCACAAAATATAAATATGCAAAGCACAAATCATATTGATGGATGATATGCAAAAAAAATACCAACTATTAATAATGCATAAAAAGCATAAGGTATATTTTTACATAACCCATTTCTTGCCCTCATTGGCATATCAAAAAGATGGGTAATAGCCAAATAGGAAAACCAAGGGCAAGAGAAATAAACACCTCATATGCACAAACATAATATGAATGTCATTCAAAGTGACATATGAGTGGAAAAACTAATGCTAGCAAGCAAAAATTCCTTACTCCCTAGTAGTAATGAACACACACACTTAACTCTGGGTACAAAATATAAACATACAAGCATGGTAACCAAGCAATGAATAACAATGTGAGTGAGCCAGCAAGGTGGAAACCAAACAAAAGTGGAGTTTGGTTTTTGTATATAGTCATATGAAAATATAACATTTCGAAACATATGAATCTATATACGAATTCCTATCAAGCCTATAAACATTCTTAGGAATCCACAAATAAAGTGACTTGGGATTCTTAAGAAGAGGTTTAGTTAAGGCAAGAGTAGGAGGTGAGCGTGCACATTTATGAGGTGGAACATAAACATTGGCGTGTCCCGTGTGTGAAACATGCAATTTAGCATTAGAAGCATTCACACAAGAATTTCTACCATGCATAGGAACATGTGAAGCATGCAAAGGATTGTCATTAATTCTAGCATGCAAGCAATGTAAGTCATTCATATGTGTAGAATTATCATGCATATCAATATATGAAAAAGCATTCACACCAATTGGTTTTTGAATGGGCTTCTAATGCAATGATGTGTACATATATGCATGACTCTTCTTTGCTTACTAGTTCAAGTTGATGTTTGGCCAAATGGAGACTTGATTGTGACATACCTCTTAGAAAGCTCCCACATAATTTTGTTTTGGGTGCTTTTAGAGGTGGAGCTTGGTTTAGTTACCTTCAAAGTTGAAGTAGCCATAGCCTTGTCCTTACTCAAGTTGAAACTCTCAAGATGAGTGGACAATAACTCAGATTTCTTCACATGAGAAGAAATGTCGTCATCCCTAGTGGATAAACGAGAGGTAAGCTCAAGACATTCAGATTTGAGAGCCATTGTCTTGTTTCTCCAAGCATCACAATCGAAAATGTGAGTACGTTTAAATGAAGCATTTTCCTCACGTAACGCACGAATTTAAGAAAGAAAATTTTTTTTCTCAGTATGCAAAGATTTAATCTTATCAATATGAGAAACATGCAAAGAAGGTCAATCATAAGAGTCATCATGAATAGAATGTGCACTATACTTATGAGCAATCAAAGAATTTTTATCACTAATATCATTCAGTTCATAAGTAGATTGAGTTTGAGATACCTCATTATCGCTTGACTCAATCTTATCACATCTGGTGTACTTGGCCTTAAGGTAACCCCACATTTCATGTACCGTTTCCAAGCCTCCAATTTCATCATTTTTATGATCCCAAGTGGAGATGCACAAATCCCTTTTGGCATGGACGTCCATCATGAAATTTGAATTTGAGACATCCGAAGTCACCGCATTCAAGAGATTGTTCTTCTTGAGGTGATTGATAATCTTGCTCCTCCATCTTGTATAATTCTTCGGATCGAAGTTGGGAGGATGTTATTGATGCAAACATGACATGCTTGCAAAAGCCATCAAACCTGATACTAATTGTTGGGACCTAGCGGGGCTACACAATACACTGGGGGTGAATTGAGTAAAGTCAAGCAAAGTGCTTAATTAAAAGTTCCTGAAATTAATGCATAATAAGCAGTAGAAATTAAAGATTATGATCAACAACAATCGCAAACACAAATTATTTTACTCTGGTTCTCCAACTTGGGTACATCTAGCCATACCAATATTTACTATGATCCTACACAAGATAGTGAATACAATCCCTTCACAAGGGATACCCTACACAAGGGATTTTGTCCAACACAATGACACACCAAACCCTACACAAGGGTTAGTCCTAGACAAGATGAAAACTCCCATAAAGGGAGAACACCAACCCTACACAAGGGTTAGTCCTATACAAGGACACAACCTCCCACAAAGGGAGAAACTAACTCTCACAAAGAGAGTTAGGGTTTCACACAAAAGATAAAAAATAATACTTACCTATGCCTTGAAATGATCTTACCAATGTGAAGAAGAAGGCATGCGAGTGTGGTGTCCAAGTGCTTGAGATGAGCTTTGATTGCACTTGATGATTTTTCTCTCTTCTAGGAATGAATCCTAACACTTCTCACTTGAGTGTATGAATGAAGAGAAGAAAGATGTTCTCCAAGAAAGGAATGCGATTGAAATCCCTTGGAGAAATTCCCTAGAGCTTAGATGCTAGAGCATAAGAATGAAGCTCTATGAAGGGAATGCGGGAGGAGAAGCTTAATAAAGAGATTAAATGATCTTCAAAGAATTCCCTAGAGTTCTAAATGAACTAAGCCATCTCATATATATAGGAAACCAAAATAAACCAAAGAACCCAAGTTAAAAAACAAAGAAATTAGATTTACAACGGCTAGTTTTTGGCAAAAAATGGCTAGGACATGCGACTGATGAAGAGTATCAGGCGCCTAGTGTAACGACTAGATTTTCCCAGCGGCTATAATCTGAGCCAGGACAGGTGACTATAGAAGACTACACAGTCGCCTGTACCATTATGCAGGTGTCTGGAATGGCTTCAGCAGGTGACTGCCAAACAAGATGGATTTGAGCTGGAGAAAGACAACTTATGCACTTATGCATTCAGGCGACTGATGAACAACGTCTAGGCGTCTGACGGTTGACAGGCGCCTGACAGATGTACTTCAGTTGTCTGTCACACAAGACGGAGTGGAGCTCAAAATGATAAGTTACACCCATTTGCACACTTGGCGACTGATGAACAATGTTCATGCACTTATTGGTTGACAGTCACCTGTCATTTGTACTTTAGTCGTCTGTACCAAATGCTCAAGTATAAAGTCAAGAAATTTGACTTGAGCTTATGAAGAACATCGTCTATTGAAGGATGTCCAGGCACTTGGTGAACACCAGTCGCCTGTCATGCCTTCAACAGCCACCTGTTGGAAGTCCAATAACTCCAAATGAGTTATTGGCATGGGGAACCTATTGGATTGGTTTCTATAATGATCCTAAGGTTCACTAAGATGGTAAATGCAAATGCATGAATGAAAGAACATCTAATCAAGGCATTACAATGTCCTAGACTTAAAAAAGAGAAAAGCATGTAATAAAGTATTATATGGATTACAATACGCTTCTCCTAGAGTCTAGTCTTCAAGCTCTTGATACCTTGATTCTCTCCATCATCTTTCAAGCTTTGGCACTTCTTCATGTGCTTCCTTTCATCAAGCTCCAAGCTATGTCAATGCTCATCTTGATGTCCATCCTCATGCTCCAAGCTTTGGCTTCATTCGATGATATTCATGACCTCATCCAAGCTTGAGTAATCCATCACTTTTGGAGGTCTTTAAGAAATCCATAGCATCTTCCTTTAAGCTTTATGCTTTGGCTCATCAACATATAATCATTAAGATAAACAGAGACTAAAATATAAGATTGATTAGCATACTAACATAATGTATTGATCATCATCAAAACAACGTTAGTCTTGAACCGAAGAACTAACTTTCTCCACCTTTTTGATGTTGACAACCATTATGTCAAAATATAATAAACATTGAAATAAACAATATGTGCAAATAAACTCCCCCAATCAATATGCAAAAGTGCACAAAATATAAACATGCAAAGCACAAATCATATTTATGGATGTTATGCAAAAACAATACCAACTATAAATAATGCAAAAAAGTATAATGTATATTTTTACATAACCCATTTCTCTCCCCCATTGTCTTATCAAAAAGATGGGTTATAGCCAAATAGGAATACCAATGGCAAGAGAAATAAGCACCCCATATGCACAAACATAATATGAATGACATTCAAAGTGACATATGAATGGAAAAACTAATGCTAGAAAGCAAAAATTCCATGCTCCCCCATAATCATATAAAACAAGCAAAATTAGGAGTAATGAACACACTCACTTAACTATGGGTACAAAATGTAAGCATACAAGCAAGGTACCCAAGCAATGAATAACAATGTGAGTGAGCTAGTAAGGTGGAAACCAAATAAAAGTGGAGTTTGGTTTCCGTATATAGTCATATGAAAATATGACATTTCGAACATATGAATCTATATACGAATTCCTATCAAGCCTAGAAAAAATCTTAGGAATACAATAAAATTGATTTGGGATTCTTAAGGGGTTTAGTTAAGGCATGAGTATGAAGAGAGGGTGCACGTTTATGAGGTAGAACATAAACCTTGGCACGCCCCGTGTGTAAAACATGCAATTTAGCATTAGAAGCATTCTCACAAGCATTTCTACCATGCATAGGAACATGTGAAGCATGCAAAGGATTGTCATTAATTCTAGCATGCAAGACATATAAATCATTCCTATGTGTAGAATTATCATGCATATGAACTTATGAAGAAGCATTCACACCAATTGGTTTTTGAATAGGCTCCTACTGCAATGAAGTGTACATATATGCATGATTCTTCTTTGGCTTACTAGTCGAAGTTGATGTTTGGCCAAATGAAGACTTGATTTTGACACAACTCTTAGAAACCTCCCCCATAATCTTGTTTTGGGTGCTTCTAGAGGTGGAGCTTGGTTTGGTTACCTTCATAGTTAAAGTAGCAAAAGCCTTGTCCTTACTCAAGTTGAAACTCTCAAGATGAGTGAACAATAACTCACATTTCTTCAAAAGAGAAGAAAAGGCGTCATCCCTATTGGAAAGCCGAGAGGTAAGCTCAAGACATTGAGATTTGAGAGCAATTGTTTTGTTTCTCAAAGCATCACAATTGAAAATGTGTGTACGTTTATGAAGCATTTTCCTCACGTAACTCACGAATTTGAGAAAGAAAAACTTCTTTCTCGGTATGCAAAGATTTAATCATAGCAATATGAGAATCATGCAAAGAAGTGCAATCATGAGCGTCATCATGAAAATAATGTGCACTATACTTATGAGCAATCAAGGAATTTTTATCACTAATATCATTAAGTTCATAAGTAGATTGAATTTGAGATACCTCATTATCGCTTGACTCAATCTTATCACCTCCGGTGTACTTGGCCTCAATGTAACTCCACATTTCATGTGCCGTCTCCAAGCATCCAGTTTCATCATTTTCATGATCCCAAGTGGAGATGCACAAAGCCCTTTTGGTATGGACGTCTATCACGAAATTTGAATTTGAGACATCCGAAGTCACTGCATGCAAGAGATTGTTCTTCTTGAGGTGATTGATCATCTTGCTCCTCCATCTTGTATATTTCTTCGGATCGAAGTTGGGAGGATGTTGTTGAGGCAAACATAAAATGCTTGCAAAAACCATCAAAACAAGGCTTTGGTACCAATTGTTGGGACCTAGCGGGGCTACACAATACACTTGGGGGGTGCATGAATTGAGTAAAGGTAAGCAAAGTGCATAATTAAAAGTTACTGAAATTAATGCATAATAAGCAGTAGAAATTAAAGAGTATGATCAACAATAACAATGCAAACACAAACGATTTTACCCTGGTTCCCCAACTTGGGTACATCCATCCACACTAATATTTACTATGATCCTACACAAGGTAGTGAATACAATCCCTACATAAGGGATACTCTACACAAGGGATTTTGTCCTACACAAGGACACACCAAACCCTACACAAGGGTTAGTCATATACAAGGACAACCTCCCACAAAGGAAGAAACTAACTCTCACAAAGAGAGTTAGGGTTTTACACAAAAGATGAAAAAAATAACACTTACCTATGCCTTGAAATGATCTTACCAATGTGAAGAAGAAGTCATGCAAGTGTGGATATCCAAGTGCTTGAGATGAGCATTGATTGCACTTGATGATCTTTCTCTCTTCTAGGAATGAACCCTAACACTTCTCATTTAAGTGTATGAATGAAGAGAAGAAAGATGTTCTCTAAGAAAGAAATGCGATTGAAATCCCTTAGAGAAATTTCCTAGAGCTTAAATGCTTTCATAAGAATGAAGCTTTATGAAGGGAATGAGGGAGGAGAGGCTTAGTGAAGAGATTAAATGATCTTCAAAGAATTCTCAAGAGTTCTAAATGAACTAAGCCATCTCATATATAAAGGAAGCCAAAATAACCCAAAGAACCCAAGCAAAAAAAACCAAGAAATTAGATTTGCAACGGCTAGTTTTTGGCAGAAAATGGCTCGGACAGTCGACTGATGAAGAGATATCAGGCACCTGGTGTAACAGTTAGATTTTCCCAATGGCTATAATCTGAGCCAGGACATGAGACTGTAGAAGACTACACAGTCACTAGTACCACTGTGCATGTGCCTGTAAAGGCTTCAGCAGGCAATTGCCACACATGATGGATTTGAGCTGGAGATAGACAACTTACGGACTTGTGCATTCAGGCGACTGATGAAGAACGTCCAGGTGCCTGATGGTTGATAGGTGCTTGACAGATGTACTTCAGTCGTTAGTCACACAAGATGGATTGAAGCTCAAAATTAGAAGTTACGCACATTGGCCAACTAGGTGACTGATGAAGAATGTTCAGGTGCCTGTTGGTTGACAGGCGCCTGTCTTTTGTACTTCAGTCACCTGTACCAAATGCTCAAGTATAGAGTCAAGAAATTTGACTTGAGCTGGATGGCCAAATGCCTAGTGAACACCAGTCGCATGTTATGCCTTCAACAGGCGCCTGTTGGAAGTCTAATAACTCCAATTGAGTTATTGGCGTGGGGAACCTATTAAAAAAGATTGGTTTATATAATGGTCTTAAGGTTCATTAAGATGGTAAATGCATATGCATGTATGAAAGACCAGGTAATTAAGGCATTACAATGTCCTAGACTCAAAAAGAGAAACGCAAGTAATAAAGTATTTTATGGATTACAATATGCTTCTCCTAGAATCTTCAAGCTCTTGACGCCTTGATTCTCCCCATCATCTTCCAAGCTTTGGCACCTATAGATGATCTACCTTTCATCAAGCTCCAAGCTTTGGCAATGCTACTTTTGATGTCCATCCTCATGCTTTAAGCTTTGTCTTCATTAGATGATCTTCACGACTTCATCCAAGATTAAGCAATCCATCACTCTGGGAGGTCTTTAAGAGATCTATAGCATCTTCCTCCAAGCTTTATGCTGTATGTCATCACCATATAATCATTAAGATAAACCGAGACTAAAACTTAAGATTGATTAGCACACTAATAGAATGTATTGATCATCATCAAAACAATGTTAGACTTGAACCCAAGAACTAACAATTGGAACTACTAAGGCCATGGATATTTTGTTGAATTTGAAATTCAATTGATCACATTAGTGTTTAACTAAGAAAGGCGACTTTGGTCAAGGTTCATAATTAAGGACCATGGACTTGTTGATTCAACCCTTGAAAACCCTCCTTTTCGAGATTTTGCCAGCTGGATAAGTGATCAGTTTGAATTCTCTTGTCTTATTAAATTACTTTAGTTGGGTTTTCCAACTATAACAACTCAATTATGTTCAAAATCATTTCAAGGATTATCTGTATCCCTACATTGTTTAAAAGATGTAGAGTACTTAGATTGATGATATGGTTGTTGACGAAGGTCAAGCCTTAGTTTTTCAATCATAGGTGATGCATATTTGTAACCATAAGATAGATTCGATGGATTTGAGGATGTGCTTTATCGACGAAGGTCAAGGACATGATGCTCATAATCTACTAAATATGAAACGATGGGAAAGACTTGATTAGCGTTTATAATTTGTTGACGAAGGTCAAGGTCATAAAGGACTAAGGTCAAAAACCATAATTAAGAGTTGCAAAGTTTTGCGATTGATAAAGAGTTTGTCTACCAACTATGTAGTGTGATAATTTGTTGCCGAATGCCAAGGTTATCAAACTCAAGATAGTTGGATCTCAATTCACGCTAAGAAATTATTCGATAATTTTCATCCATCTTTTGGGTTGAAGATATTTGCAAAAATTAGTGGGAGAAATAATTAGATGAAAACCATTGTAATTATTTTAAGAATATCTGCTTCATTATTATAACTCTTTTAAAAAAAATTTGTAGCATCATGCCTGGCTTGAAATTAATTCTTGACAAAAACAAACTCACTGAACCAAACTACAAAAATTGGCTAAGAAACATAAAAATAGCATTGACTTATGGCAAAATTGCATATGTATTGGATGAATCACCTCCTAAGACCCCAACTGATAAGTCCTCGAATGAAGAAAAGAGCTGTACAAAATCTGGACTCAGGATAGTGAGACAGCCAAATGCCTCGTGCTAGCATCCATGGACAATGAGTTACAAAGAGGGCACAAGAATATGGACGTCCAATCCATATTTCTTAATGTAAAGGATTTATATGTAGATCAATTTTGAATAGCTAGATTCGAGACCTCGAAGAAATTGTTTCATGCAAGGTTGGCGGCTGGTTCTTCAGGTCAGGATCATGTCCTCAAAATGACATGCTATATAAAGGAAGTTGTAGAGTTGGGGTGTATAATGGATAATGAATTATATATTGATATAATTCTTCGGTCCCTTCCCAATGCTGACTCTCAGGTTATAATGAATTTTTATTTGAACAAATCGGATTGCACACTTCCAGAGCTCCTCAACATGTTGAGGCAAGCAGAAAGCTCCATTTTATGGAGAGAAGACACCGGTTATGCCTGCGAAGAATATTTCTCCACCCAAGGCTATGTCAAGGGAAAATAAGAAGCTTACCAAGCCTAAGGGTGGTGTCAGAAAGGCAAAAGGAAAGAAGGATGCATTGTCATCTAACGAATGTCGTTACTGTATAAGTAAGGCCATTGGAAGAGAAACTACAATTACTACTTGGAGTCTATAAAGAAGAATGGGCTTGGTGATGTCTCATCTTTATGTGCATATGTTATTCAAAACATATTTTCCATATCTCCAATTACTTGGGTATTGGATACCGGAACACGTTCTCACATCTGTAATTATTTCAGGAACTGAGAAAAAGTACGAGGTTGAAGGAAGGTGAAATGACTCTACACATGGAGACTAGAGCAAGTGGTGTTGCTATCACTGCAGGGGAATTCCACCTTAGCTTGTTCGATGAAAATATTTTATTATTACGCAATTGATACTATGTACCGAGCATGATATGTAATATAGTGTTCATATCTTTATTAGATAAGGAAGGATATAATTTCATTGTGAAGAATAATGTTATGGACATTTTCAATAAAGACATATATGTTGGCTTTGGTACTCTATGCAATGGTGTATATGTTTTGAATGCGAGCAATGTGTTAAACGTTAACAAAAGAAAAACTCTAAGTATAAATGAATCTTATCTTTGGTATTATAGACTTGGCCATATTAGCGAGAAAAGACTTATGAAATTGCATAATGAAGGATTTTTGAATCCTTTCAATTATGAATCGTTTGCAACTTGTAAGTCTTGTCTCAAAGGAAAAATGTCTAAAACACCATTTGTAAGACAAATGGAAAGAGTTGGTGAACTTTTGGGACTCATACATATGAATGTATGTGGCCAAATGTCTACACAAGCTAAAGGAAGATATTCTTACTTCATTACTTTCACTGATGACCTCTCCAGACATGGATATGTGTTCTTAATGAAACACAAATCTGAGGCCTTTGAAATGTTCAAAGAGTATAAGTGTGAAGTAGAGAAACAGACTGGGAAAACTATTAAATCCTTCAATCAGGTTGAGGAGGAGAATACTTAAGTCTGGAATTCTTTGTGTATTTAAAAGAGAATGAGATTCTCTCTCAAGTTACTCCTCCTTACACTCCACAACGTAATGGCGTGTTACAAAGAAGAAAGCACACCATATTGGATATTGTTGGAAGATATATGCCCTCGAGGAAATTTATCTGTAGAACATCTTGTTCAAATTTAAATGGTACTAATTATCATAGTATGAATAAAATGTTTTAAATACTTGGATAATTTTCTTAGACTTAAAGCAAGGTCATACCCGTATCTAGATAAAGATCTCGATTATGGAAAGTGTCTGACCGATAAGAACTTGAGTTTTAAAGTGTTCATGGTTATAGATGTGTCGAGAAAACGATATTGGCACATTGAACATTGTGTCTTTGTTTTAACTAAGAGGGTGATGATGATCTCATAATCATTCGACCTGGCGAAGTCAAAGACGAGACACATGTGCTCATTAGAGAATGAGTCCACTGGACGACCCAATAAAGAGTTATCAAATGGTTAACATTAACTAAACTGCCATTAATAACTCTCTAATGATGATAGGCAAGTTGGTACTTAAGACTTGAGGTCATTGTATGAACCTGTGTGTGAACAATGTCACTTAGATCTATGATCTAGCTTTGAGGCAAGGCTTGCTGAAAGATCTTAGCTTGGGTGACACTTGAAGCATATGAGGTGAGTAGTGATCAAGAGAGGATTCATCTATTCTGCCCATGAGAAGTTAGAGTCATATGCTCAGTACAGTTCTTGGTGAAAAACCTTGGCCAGGGTATGTTATAGGAAGTACAATATGGACATACCAAAGACCAGATGATACTGACCAGTGCAAGCTGTTAGGGTTGACATTTTACCATACCATAGGCTATGTAGTAATATAGTTATGACAAAGGGACTAAAGCTGTGGTATTCATCACATGCAAAGTCAGAGTGATCCCGATGACACTTAAGTCAATGGGTCAATCATGTAATTACGATATAAAAATAGGGATGACATCTACTGCTCATTGTCACTGTCGTCTAAGGGTTTCGAGCCCCAAGCTGCAGTAGAGTCAAGCTGTAGGGTCTCACACCGAGTATGATTTATGCCTTAGTAATAGGAAGGATATAGGAGGAGTGCACTCGGGTGCACGAGAATAATTAACGTCATAAAGGGTTTGTGACAATAAAGTCTAAGATAATTAAATGAGAATTAATTGTGTTGCAAAAGGTTCGCGATATAAGCATTAGGATATTGCAATGAGGGATTACTGCATATGATGCAAAAGAATTTAAAATATGTCGTAAAATGTTTACGAGCATATTTTATATAATAAAGGCATAGAAAAAGGTTACATGGGTTTCGGGAAAGTCCCGTTCAAACCCGTATTCAAACAGATCCAAAACCAGATCAAAAGGAGCTAAAAATCTCAAATTAAGGCCGAAAAGGCCAGAACTGGTCTCCCAGTTCTGGTCCCGACCAGCCCAGGTGGACTGGGCTAGCCTGCCTAGCCATGCGGTCAAGTCGGGCCTGCCCGAGCGGGCAGGCAGGTGCACCCAGGTGGGTGGGCGCGCCCGACCAGCGGGTGGGCCGCGCGAGTGGGGCTCAGGTTTTGAGAAACCATTATTTTAATTTGGCGGCTGTGTTTTTCTAGAAAACGTGATTTTGGGGCCAACTTTAAACTTTTGTCTGAGGGGTCAAATAAACTCGGAATTGATCACCATTTTTTCTATGCATTCACCGTTCAGTGCTCTTTGATTTGATATATGACATTGTTTGCGAAGCTCAACGGTGATGGAGGATAATTCGTTGAAGTTTGGCCTTCGTGGAGGGCAAACTTGCAATTAATTTTTTCCCTCAATTTAATTTAGTCCCACATCGCTCGTGAGACGAGAAAGGGGGCCGGCTCTCTATATAAATAGCGGGTGAGCATTCTCTTTGAAATTGCACCCAGTCTTCGATTTCGGGTGGCTCGAAAAAGTTTTGAGCACGCTTGAATTAAGACTAAATAATTATTCCCTCCTCGTATAAATTCGTCCGTTCCTCCGTTCATGTCCTAACAAGACGAGGAGGAGGTTTGGATCGGATCCAAAGTCTTTAACGTTGGTCCTTCTTAAGTGAAACTTTCTTCAGCAGGTGGTTGACTTGGAGCAAGGTGTCGGCTCGCTTCGTCGATTAACGATATGCTGCTGAAAACGACACTTCGTATTCTACGGAAACGAAGTAACGAGTATGTCTGTTTTTTTATGGTTATGCTTTTGTATATGTTGCAGTAGTTTAGATCTGTCTTTGGGGATAGTCAGACCCACCTCAAAACAGTAGATTTTCCTGGCTTGGTTTTATGTTAATCCTTACGTCTGTCATTAAATTATTTAATGATTTTATTCCGCACTTATTTTTGTTTTAATCGTCTGTCCCACTTAGGACGGGCGTAGATTTTATGCCCTGAGGGTTTATCAAAACCCAACAGATATAACACGATCCACGATGAGTAATGATGAGTTACCTCTTTCATTTTGTGGTTATGCCCTAAGCTATACACATATTAAACATGGTTCCGTCCATGGCCTTGCCTACAATTCCATTTGAGATATGGACCGAAAAAATACCCAATCTTAAATTTTTTTAAGATATGTGTTATACATCATACGTAAAAAAGGCACAATCCAGATAAACTGTAGGCTAAGTCTGTTATGTGCAAGTTTTTAGGGTATCCAAAGAATTCTCAAGGATATGTTTTCTATCACTTTAAGGAACAATAGGTATTTGTTGTCCAACATGCCACCTTCTTAGAGAAGGAGTCTCTTGGTGAAGAGACACTAGGCAAAGTGATAGATCTGGAAGAGGTTCCAGTACCACAAACTTCAACAGACTATGGGACATGACCAGACATCATTGCTTCCATTGATGAACCTCATCTAATAGGAGATCTAGTAGGCATTTCCATCCACCAGAGAGATAATACAGTTTTCTTGTCGATGGTGGAATAGAGGATAACGTCATGGATGATGATGATCCTACCAGTTTCTATGAATCCATGTGAAGTGGGGACTCTAGAAGATGGCTTGACGCGAGGAAATCTAAAATGGATTCCATGCACACCAACAAAGTATGGACTTTGGAAGATGTTCCCAAAGGGGTTAACCATATGAAAACCAATGGATCTTCAGGAAGAAGATTGGTGCAAATGGGAAGGTAGAGACCTTCAAGGCAAGGTTAGTGGCTAAAAGATTTCATCAAAGGCTTGGCATAGACTATGACGAAACCTTTTTGTTAGTAGCCATGCACAAATCCATTCGGATTTTGCTTGCTATAACAGCCTACTATGACTACGAGATCTGGAAAATCAATGTAAAGACAGCTTTTCTAAATAGCGATTTAGAAGAATGTGTTTACATGATGTAGCTAAAGGGCTTTAAATTCAGTAGGAGCGAAAGAAAAGCTTGCAAATTGCTTAAGTCCATTTATGAACTAAATCAAGCATCAATGACCTGGACCATTCGATTCGATGAGTTAATCAAAAAGTTTGGCTTCGTCAAGAATGAGGATGATCCATGCGTTTATTTAAAGGTCAGTTAGAGCATTGTCACATTACTTGTATTATACATGGAAGTTATATTGTTGATTGGTAACAACATAAAGATGTTGAAATCAATCAAAGTGTGGTTGTCACATAACTTCTCCATGAACTTCTCCATATAGGATTTAGGATAGGCATCCTATAGACTTGGTATAAAGATCTATAGAGATAGATTAAATGGGGTGATGTGATTATCCCAGTATAGGTACGTAGATACTGTATTAAAGAGATTTACCACGTAAAATTCCAAGCATGGTATGATACCATCTTGTCATGGAATAACTCTTTCTAAGATTATGTCTCCAAAGACAAATGCGGAGAAAGAGTGCATGTGCAAGATTCCTTACGCCTCGGCTTTTGGATATATCATGTATCCCATATTATATGTTGATGAGACAAATCATAAAGCTTAGAGCATGATGATGGATGGACATCTAGAGGAGTAATGCCAAAGCTTGGAGCTTGATGAAGGGAAGCTCATTAAGGGGTGTCAAAGCTTGGATGATGTCGGGGAGCATCAAGGTATCATGAGATTGTAGACTTAGACTCTAGGAGATGCAATTTGTAATCCATGTAATTTCAATTACTTGCTTTCTCTTTTTGAGTCTAGGAAATTGTAATGCCTTGATAGATGGTCATACTCTCATTTATATGCATTTAATCATCTTAGTGAGCCTTAGAATTATCATAGAATCCAATCCAATAGGTTCATTATGCCCAAAGACTCTATTGGAGTCTCTGGCTCTCCAACAGTCGCATGCTGAAGGTTTTACAGTCGACTGGGTGATTCCAGTCTCCTGTCAAGCCTTTTACAGTCGACTGTAGTGCACTGCTCAAGTCAACATTTTATTGACTCTACTTGAGCTTTTCTCCTTAGTCGACTGATGTTCAATTGACAGTCGCCTGTGTTTCTACAGTCGCATGTGAATTGCTCAACAGTCGTCTGTGCACAACTTGCATTTTCTGGGCTTCATCCCAATTTGCAAGTCAGTCGAATGATGACGTATTTACAGTCGCATGTGACATGGTCATCAGTTTTCTGAAAAGCATAAGTGCAAAAGTTGCATCTCTCTGTTTTATTTCCATTCCCTGCAGTACTCGACTGATGAAGTATATGCAGTCGCCTGCTTATTTACAGTCGACTATGTTGTCTTTTACAGTCACATGTCCTAACTCAGATTATAGCAGTTGGGATTTTTCTATCCGTTGAACAGTCGACTGTCAGTTGTTCATCAGTCGACTGTCTGTGCCATAAACTGCCAAAGTTTAGCCGTTGCAGATTTCTTCCCTTTGGGTTTTTGGCTGGTTTTATGGGCTCTTCTTGGCTTCATATATATATGAGTTGGCTTAGTTCATTTATAACTCTTGGTCAATATTGAATATCTTTGAGAATCAATAGCCACTTCTAATCTCTCACATTTCCCTCTCATGAGCACATTCCTCTTCATGCATTGAAGCTAGCTCATAGGGAAATTCTCCACGAGATCTAATTCTCATTCCTTTCTTAGAGACCATCTTTCTTCTCTTCATAAACTCAAGTGAGAAGTGTTAGGATTCATTCCTAGAAGAGAGAAAGATCATCAAGTGCAATCAAAGCCTCATCTCAAGCACTTGAGTTTTACTTGCATACCTTCTTCATCACATTGGTAAGATCATATCAAGGCATAAGTAAGTGTTGTTTCGTTTTGTTTTATGTTCGAAACCCTAATTCTCTTTGTGGGAATTATATACTCTCTTTGTGGGAGTTTGGTATCCTAGTGTCGGACTAACCCTAATTCTCTGGTGGGAGTTAGTAATTCTCTATGTGGGAGTTTGATCCTTGTGTAGGGTTGGTTAGGTCCTTGTGTAGGACAAAATCCTTTGTGTGAGATATCTCTAAGTGAGATTGTATTCACTTCTCTGTGTGAGAATTATAGTGGATATTGGTGTGGCTAGACATACCCAAGTTTTGGGGAACCATGGTAAAATCCTTATGTATGTGATTGTTGTTGTTGAGCACTTTGTTTAATTTCCGCTGCTTATTGTGCTTTAATTTTAGTAACGTTTAATTATGCACTTTGCTTGCCATTACACTATTCACCCCCTCTCTAGTGTATGTAGCCCCGCAGGGTCCCTAATATGTACTAGTCCTGATGTCACATATGCATTTGGTGTAGTTAGTCAATATCAATCAAATCTTGGAGAAATGCATTGGACAGTCATAAAGAACATACTTAAGTACCTGAGAAGGACTAAAGATATATTCTTAGTATACGGTGACAGTAGTAATCTTTCAGTCGAAGAATATAGTGACTCAAGTTTCTAAAGTTACATAGATGACATCAAATTGGTGTAACGATATATTTTCACTCTCAATGGAAGGGCAGTAGTTGGAAATGTTCCAAGAAAGACACTGTAGCTGATTTGAGGATGGAAGCTGAGTACATCGCAGCCAATTATACAACAAATGAGATAGAGGAAGAAGTTCGTTACAGAATTTGGTGGTGTTCCTTCGATTGTTGATCCAATACCTTTGTATTGTGATACCAATGCGGTAGTTTCACTGGCCAAGTAACTTAGATCTGATAAAAAATCTAGACACATCATGCATAAGTTTCACTTGATACGTGAAATCCAAAGACGATGAAACTTTAAGAGACAGAGTTAGTACAGACGATAATGTAGCAGACCCACTCACGAAAGCCCTTCAATGAAACAAACTGGAGTGCTTAGTGGACAAAATCGGTATACGGTACCGTAATAATTGGATGTAAGTGCAAGTGGGAGATGTTGGGAAATGTCTGCCCGTAAGACAATTATTGTAAATGTAAAAAACATCTCGTTCAAAATAATAGTAAGCTATTTGGTAATCTTTATCTTCGTAATCCTTTATATCACTCGTATGGTTGTGGTTGTGTTATATGATGTATAGATAAAGCCCCAAGACTTATGTGAGAAACATTGGGATCATGATGGGATCATGATAATGAGGCTCATGTGTCCGCCAAACATATGTCTAAAAATGTTCATGGTCAGAGGAATATCGAGACGGGACATCGATATTTCGGTTAGACCAGTGTGCATTGATCTATACCCTTGGATGGTAATGGCTGACTCATAGCCACTCGGTGAGAAGACATCGGTAGATGATGCACATGTGCTTCTTAGAGCATAAGTTCATAGAATTACTCGCTAGAGATACTTTTGTACATTTATAATTCTTTGAGTGTTAATAGAAGATCTTAGGTGACATTAGGTGCAACATAGTTTTTTGATCGAAAGAAGTGCTAAAGGACCGCGCATATGGAAGATTATATACTTAAGCAAGTGTCGAACATTAGAATTATTGCTGAGTATAGTTGGAAGCATGGAAAGGGAGTAGCCATCTAGACGGGATTTGTCTCCTCTTGTATTGCAGGTTAGTGTCACAATAGAGTCCCTAGATAGAGTAGTAGATGAACTTGTTAAGAGTTAACAAGTGTCATCCAACTGACAACTAAGTGATCATATGCAACTTGGTTTAATGTCTAGTTGGGTTTGACTTTAACCATACCTTAGATACCTTAGCGATATAGTCTTGACGAAGGGACTAAACTACACGGAATCTGTTATTGTAAGGCCCAGATTATCTCATAGAGATTCCAGTCTAACAAACCAAATAATGACAGTTCTAAAACGGTGGTCGACAGTTAGGATCGCTACATATGGGTGACACGATGTGATCGTGTTCACTACTGAAATAGGAATCAAGCTATTAGAATCTCACATTGATGATGAACTCCTTGTAGTGCCCTGTGAAGCTACTGCACATGTACTAGAGGGGGGGGGGGTGAATAGTACTTTAAAATAATCAAGAGAGTTATTCCTAATTATTGTGCAAACATACAAACAACAATGCGGAATAGACTACAAACAACAAGAATAGACAAATGCAAACAAAGCATGTAACAGGTTCGGATCCACCCAAGTCTCCCCGACTTGTTCCCGGTGATCCTACGTCCCAACCACCCGGATCCCCTCTGGATACTTGAGTTAGAAACCACTAACCCAAGATTTTGCACTATGAAATTCTTGTAGAAAACCTCTACAAGACCAAATCATACACAATGAAAATGTGACTCCCACAACCCGGGATCACACACTTCTCTCACAACCGAGAGAAAAATTCAAATATCAAATGCAATGAAATAATGAAACACTTACCACAAAATCCTATGCCTTGAGTATACTTACCAAATTAGGGCAAAGAGGGATTTTGAGGAAGAAGATGTCACCAAACCCTAGCTCCAAGAAGATGACCAGCAATGGAAGCCTAGGGTGGAGTTGATGACCTTGATTCAAGCTCCTTGGCTTGGAAGGCTCACAATCAATGAATCTCTCTTAGGAAATAAGAGTGAGAGAGAGATTCTAGTGAGAAGAGATAGCTTTAGAATGGAGTTGATTTGCTTCTCTTTGATTTCTCTAAAACCCAAAATATGCAGCCTTGGATCCTATGAAAGAACCCCTCCAAGTATATATAGGATAGAGGAAAGAGAGAGGAAAAATCGTGGCAATTAATGCTCCAACGGCTCTATTCTGAAGCAGACTAGTCGGTCTAAGAAGGATCATTGACCGACTAGATTGGTAACTAGTCGGTCGGTGATTCTTCATGGACCGACTAACTGGCTCACAGCCAAAAGAGAAAGTTCCAGGTAATATGAACTAGTCGGTCTAAGAAGACTTGCCAACCGACTAGTTTGCCAACTAGTCGGTCGGTGAGTGTTCTTTGACCGACTAAGAGTTGAAATAGTATAGGCTGGATTCAAAGACAGCTAGTCGGTTTAAGAACAAGTTTCAACCGACTAGTTTCACAACTAGTCGGTCGGTCGTTGTTCTTTGACCGACTAACTGTAAACAGTAGCTCAGGCTGAAATCAGGCAATGATAACTAGTCGGTCTGAGAAGGATTCCTAACCGACTAGATCGTCATCTAGTCGGTCGGTGAACCTTCTTTGATCGACTAATTGATCAACAGTGCCAGGCTGAATTGAGCAAGGACATCTAGTCCGTTTAAGAAGAATTACCGATCGACTAGATCGTCATCTAGTCGGTTGGTTCTTCTACTTGAACCAACTAAGATGCACTAGAAGCCGAGGGAAGAAGCGATAGGCTTCGGGAAAGTTTCTAATGGCTTCTATGATAATCCTAGCTCTAAAATATGAGCGAAATGAAGATTATAATGTAAGTCCTACTCAAGGCTTAATATTCTATTCTATGAAGCTAGAAGACATTAAATATAAACATGACGAACCGTCTTCAAAGCTTCAATCTTCACTCTTGACTTCAATAAAACTCCTTGAGCTTCAACGAAGCTTCAGGCACACGATCACGCATATTGAGAAGTCTTGAGACTTCGCTTTTGATGTACGTAGTATTTTGGCGACGATCTCCATAACTGCGCTCACAAAGAGTTAGTACGAGATATTTATGTTTGCTCATCATCCAAAACCAAATCCGGGGAATCAATACTCAACATTCTCCCCCTTTTGGTGATGACAAACCAACATAAATAATAATCAATAATAATGATTCAAATGAAATTTACTTACTCCCCCTGCATTGATGACACGTTAGTCTCGTATTAAATAATAATCATACGCATCAAGCAGACGAGGAAAATATAAAATATGAATCCTATTATTGCAATTTAGGATCTAAATCCATTTTATATCTTAACTCCCCCTGAATCTAACATATCAAATTAGATTCACGGTAAATTGCTTTGAATTATCAATTAGCACATCGTCATTATTAATTCTCTCCCCCTTTGGCATTAGCAAAAAGAGCGGGAGGAGATCAACGACAAGATTACAATGGCTAAGAAATTAAAGCATGAGAGTCTAAGAATACGCCCACGGTCCAAATGACACCAAAGTAAAATGCCAAATGTAAAATACCGAAGAAAATCAAAGCCTGCCATCGTGACCATAGTCGAAAATCGAAAAACGAAATCATCAAACCATAGGCGAAAATCGAAAAACGAAATCACCAAACCATAGGTGAAAATTGAAAAACGAAATCATCAAACCATAGGCAAAAATCGAAAAACGAAATCACCAAAACTCAAATTAATTTCACATATTGAGTTATGGAATATACTCTCTAATATCAACATTCTTGGTTAATAAAGTGCATGGAAAACAATTCTATGTTTTCATAAAACCAATTCTATTTAACCAAGTTAATCGTCGAGCGACGAAATCAACATCAGAGACAAAAATCCAATGTGAATACCAAATGTAGCATGCAAAAGTGTTATGCCAAAAATAGATAGTAACTTCATAAAAACTTATGGCATACACAATTCTAGTACAAAATGACATCAATTGTAATATAGTCTACCAATGGATGCATTCAACACACATGGATACCAATGTAAATCAAATGTATGAATATACTTACAACATTAAGCTCCCCCTACTTTGGTGCATCACTTAAGCACCATCAACTCCATTTGAATGAAAAATCCTTTGCAAATCAATGAGTTGGTAGGGTTGGTATCCCATGGTGGATTGAACCTAGAAGACACAATTCTTGGTATCCAAAAACCTTTTTGGATCCTATGGGTTAGGCAACAATTTTAACAAACCAAATTCAAATTAACGTAACCCATAGCCCAACTAAATTCAAATTCAATATGAATTTAAGTTTCAAACAAACATGCACATCCATGACCAATATGCAAATAAAATATACCAATTCTTACAACAATTGCTTTGGTACCCATAAAATGAAATTAAACTTATGGTACCAATCAATGAAGGGTCAAAGGAAACTAACCCTTCGGAAACCAAGTCCACGAGGACCGTGATTTCCCAACATAATCATCATTCAAAATAATATCATTAATATACGATTGCACATACATATCCTTAGCATGCATGCTTGTGTTCTTCGGACCCCAAATAGTGTATGTCTTGGGAGTCCTAATCCTATTGGGAGCATGCATACGTTGTTGATGTCTATGTGATGCATGTCGTGGATAAGCATATGACATATGATGAAATGGTGCATGATGATAATTGTTCATATGAGAATGTGGATGAGCATATGCATGTGGTGGAACACGTGCATGAGTGTGTCTCACATGGTGTGCACGTGCTCGTGGATGAGGAGCATAAAAATCATCACGTGTGCTAACATGTGGAGTAGGATGTGTGTTCCTACGTGGCATGGTATACATGAAAGCATGACCCTTCTTTGGAGGTCCACCCAAAGTGGGTTTCTTTCCAAATGGGGGTGTGTTCCTAGCGGAAGCACCATTGGTAGAAGAACTACCCATGAAGTGTTTACTCCCACTAGTAGAGGCATCGAAAGTTGGCCTAACAAAGGTGGCGGACGATTTGGATGAATCTCCCATCTTATACCCCAAGCCAATGTGATGATTGGCCGGAAGTAAGTCATTTAGGATATTATCCAAATGGCCCTTACCTTTATTGAATTCATTGATTCGGTCTAATGTGCACTCATACTTCTCGGTGAGAGAATGCATCGAAGCACCCAAGATGGACACTTGCGATGTGAGTGCACAAACACGTGATTTGAGATTTTTATTCTCAATACTCAAAGTTGAGTTTTGAGACGTCAAATCCGCCATCTCATGTTCATTCGAATCCTCTATATGAACATGCTCAAGTTGAGATTTGAGATTTACAATCTCATTTCTCAACCCTTCAACAACGGTGTCGTTGTTGACGATGATAGGTTTAGGCGAGGTTTGAAGACTAGTTAGTTCATTTTTAGTCTTAATAAATCTATTAGCCAATTTAGAAAACTTACCCCAAAGTTGTTCGTTGGCTAATCTAAGTTCATCCATGGTTACCTCACCGCCTTCAGCCTCGCTTTCCTCGCTTTCATCGCTTTCATCGGAGGAAGTCTCTTGAACATGTTCTTCTCTTCCCATGAAGCACATGTGTGCTTTCTCCGCCTTTTCATCATCCGACTCTCCACTTGAGGAGTCCTCGTCGGAGTCGGTGAATGTGCCGACAAGTCCTTTCTTGTACCTTCTCGACTTGTCGTGCTTGGATGCCTTCCACTCTCCTTGTGTTTGTTTAGAGGACAATCCGACTTGATGTGTCCTGGCTTGTTGCATTTATAACACATTGGAGAGGAGACATTAGTCGAACTAACTTTAGATTTATTTCTAAAGTTATCTTTTCGGAAGAATCGGTCGAACTCCTTTGCCATACGGGCAATGGATTCTATGTCTAACTCTTCTTCCGATTCTTCATCGTCGGTAGATGGAGCGGCCTTGTACGCAATCACCTTTTTCTTTGGCTCGTCTTGCTTCAAGTACGCCTTCATCTTCTCCTTCATCTTGATCTTACTTTCCTTGCGTACCTCGTAAGACAACAAGGTACCCATTAGTTGTACAACAATGTACTTATTCATATCGTTACCTTCCTCGATGGCGAAGGTACGCTTTTCCCAACAAGAAGGAAGTCCGTCAATGATCTTCGCGACTTTCTCCTTTTGGGTGTAGATCTTCCCAAGAGCTTCCAATTCGTTGGATATGTCCACGAAGCGAGCATAGTAGTCCTTCATAGTTTCACCATGTTCCATGTGAAACAACTCGAATTCTTTGTTAGCGACAACGAGTTTAGAATCTTTTACCATGCTCGTTTCTTCGTGCAAGATGAGGAGTTGGTTCCATACTTGATATGCACTCTTACATGTGCATATCTTGTTGAAGTCTTCGGGCTCCAACGCACATTGCAAGGCATTCATTGCCTTGGCATTGTTTACCTCCGCGGCAACCTCCGCGGTAGTCCACTTCGTGAATTCTTGTTCGGGCTCGACATATTCCGTCAATGTGGCTCTCCAAAGTGAAGCGCTCCGGAGGAAGGTTTCCATCCGACATTTCCAGTACCCATAGTTGGTACCATTGAAGTGAGGAGGCCTAACTGAGGATTGCCCTTCCAAAACTGAAGAAGCTCCTTGACGATCCTTGAAGACGTTGTAGTCGTTGTTTGTCATAGCTTTGAACTCTGGCTCCGATACCAATTGTAGTGCCCTGTGAAGCTACTGCACATGTACTAGAGGGGGGGTGAATAGTACTTTAAAATAATCAAGAGAGTTATTCCTAATTATTGTGTAAACATACAAACAACAATGCGGAATAGACTACAAACAACAAGAATAGACAAACGCAAACAAAGCATGTAACAGGTTCGGATCCACCCAAGTCTCCCCGACTTGTTCCCGGTGATCCTACGTCCCAACCACCCGGATCCCCTCCGGATACTTGAGTTAGAAACCACTAACCCAAGATTTTGCACTATGAAATTCTTGTAGAAAACCTCTACAAGACCAAATCATACACAATGAAAATGTGACTCCCACAACCCGGGATCACACACTTCTCTCACAACCGAGAGACAAATTCAAATATCAAATGCAATGAAATAATGAAACACTTACCACAAAATCCTATGCCTTGAGTATACTTACCAAATTAGGGCAAAGAGGGATTTTGAGGAAGAAGATGTCACCAAACCCTAGCTCCAAGAAGTTGACCAGCAATGGAAGCCTAGGGTGGAGTTGATGACCTTGATTCAAGCTCCTTGGCTTGGAAGGCTCACAATCAATGAATCTCTATTAGGAAATAAGAGTGAGAGAGAGATTCTAGTGAGAAGAGATAGCTTTAGAATGGAGTTGATTTGCTTCTCTTTGATTTCTCTAAAACCCAAAATATGCAGCCTTGGATCCTATGAAAGAACCCCTCCAAGTATATATAGGATAGAGGAAAGAGAGAGGAAAAATCGTGGCAATTAATGCTCCAACGGCTCTATTCTGAAGCAGACTAGTCAGTCTAAGAAGGATCATTGACCGACTAGATTGGTAACTAGTCGGTCGGTGATTCTTCATGGACCGACTAACTGACTCACAGCCAAAAAAGAAAGTTTCAGGCAATATGAACTAGTCGGTCTAAGAAGACTTGCCAACCGACTAGTTTGCCAACTAGTCGGTCGGTGAGTGTTCTTTGACCGACTAAGAGTTGAAATAGTATATGCTGGATTCAAAGACAACTAGTCGGTTTAAGAACAAGTTTCAACCGACTAGTTTCACAACTAGTCGGTCGGTCGTTGTGCTTTGACCGACTAACTGTAAACAGTAGCTCAGGCTGAAATCAGGCAATGATAACTAGTCGGTCTGAGAAGGATTCCTAACCGACTAGATCGTCATCTAGTCGGTCGGTGAACCTTCTTTGACCGACTAATTGATCAACAGTGCCAGGCTGAATTGAGCAAGGACATCTAGTCGGTTTCAAGAAGAATTGCCGACCGACTAGATCGTCATCTAGTCGGTTGGTTCTTCTACTTGAACCAACTAAGATGCACTAGAAGCCGAGGGAAGAAGCGATAGGCTTCGGGAAAGTTTCTAATGGCTTCTATGATAATCCTAGCTCTAAGATATGAGCGAAATGAAGATTATAATGTAAGTCCTACTCAAGGCTTAACATTCTATTCTATGAAGCTAGAAGACATTAAATATAAACATGACGAACCGTCTTCAAAGCTTCAATCTTCACTCTTGACTTCAATAAAACTCCTTGAGCTTCAACGAAGCTTCAGGCACACGATCACGCGTATTGAGAAGTCTTGAGACGTCGCTTTTGATGTACGTAGTATTTTGGCGACGATCTCCATAACTGCGCTCACAAAGAGTTAGTACGAGATATTTATGTTTGCTCATCATCCAAAACCGAATCCGGAGAATCAATACTCAACACTCCTCACGAAAAGGAAGGAAGAGAGGATTTGGTGATCAGCATTTCCTGAGAACAAGTACTACATAGAAATCACTTGATAAAAGAATGTTCTGGTACTTTAGTAGGTGTTAGATTGATTTTTAAATAATTCGAAGCATCTTTATTAATTCCAGATGATCAAGATGATCATGCCAAATTATTAAGGTCTTTGGATCAGACCACTTCTGGCGTGTCTTATAATTTTGGTGTAGTGCAACATTTGTTTCAATCGACCATATAGTTGTATTATATAATCTAAAAGAGAATACAAGAAGCTTATCTAATATAAGCTCTAATCCCGATAGTGTAGATGTAATGTAAAGACATATATTCTTTATTCTTTTCATTATTGATTTTGACATGATAACTACTGTGACTTCTATCCTTAGAGCAATGTAAATATCTTCTATGTTTAGACAATATAATGCTTCATCAGTACACAATTTTGTTCCTTTCAGGGAGCATAATATGAGCGCTTCAGAGCATTCAATTAAGTTTGATGAACTTGATATCATATTAACTTTTGCAAAGGATAACATTAAATTTTTGAAATATTTTTTCTCTTTCAGGATTGTATGTGTTGTTGCACTATTTGCAAGTTAAAAACCATCATCCATTATTTTGAAATTAATCAATGTATCAAAAGAATACTTGTCACTTCAAAAAACTTGTATTATTTATCATTTCCTCACAAAACATAGAGGAAATAACATTGCACAATATAGAAAATACATTAATACATCAGAATATCAAATAAATTTTTTAGAAGGAACCTTGAAGAAATCCAAAATATCAAGATGAGTATATCAACTCCATTAAAACCATCATGTGGGTTTGTTTATTTATCAAGATCAACTAAATTTATTTCAATTTCAATTTCTTTTCCTGTAAGAAAGAACTAAAAGGTCAACCAATTGCTTTAGTGCTGACAAGTAAAGGATCAATGAACACTTATCCCATATCGATAATATATATATTTCATAATTCTTTAAATGTGTATTTTGCACTTTGTTGCCCTTTTCTTGCTTGGCATTGTCCCACTTCTGGTAGTTTGATGTTGAAGAATTATTATTCCACTTCTGGTGGGTCGACTATCCCTACTATTCTCCTCAACCACGACCACGACAATGACCGCAACCATGACCACATGATACTGCTTTATTTTTTTTTGAAATGATGGCCCATTCATTTTATTTTATGAAATGATGGCTCATTCACTTTAGGGAATGAGTCTCCACTTCCTTTAGGAAATGGTTGACAACCCATTGACAGAGATTCATGGTTTTTTTATTAAAAGCTTATTTATTTATTTAGCCATAAGAAGACAAGAGATTAATTCTGAATGCTTCGTAAATATTCACTTGTTGTTGCAGAAGCATATTTAAGGCATGAAAGTTAATAAATATTTTCTCTAATGTGTCTTCATAAATGACCCTTTTTACACGCAGTCAATTGTGAGTAATTTTATATAAAATAGAATTATACTCACAAATAGATTTAAAATCTTGCACCGATCATATGCATCCATTCATATTGGGCTTTGGGGAGGATTATGGACTTCTGGTGATCGTATCTATCCTTTAAATTATTTCATAAAATAAAGTGATCTTTTACCGTAAGATATTCAAATTTATATTCTTCATAAAGACGATGGTGAGAGAAAATCGTTGCCTTTGTGTGATCATGCACTAATGTGTCATGTCATTCCATAATGAATCTTCCAAGATGCATAGCATCAAGATGAATGTCAGCACCACGGACACATGAGTGATAGTTGTTATCAAAAATATCAAGGGCAACAAATTCAAGTTTTACAATGTTTGATATTATCTATAAAATTCAAAGGAATACATATCTTATACAATCAACAAAAGCTAAGATAATTAAATCAACAAATTTAGCAAAGTAAAAAATGCAAAGTTGGATATTTGTAAGGCACCTACACCAGTTTGTAGAATGTGAGTGTAAAAATATGCAGGTTCTTTGACATTAAAAGAAGAACGCCTTCGCAACAAAAAAAGTACACTACCTTCTTTAAAAACTTAAAGAGCTTTGGTGTTAATTATGTGTTATAAAGTTGCAAGTAATAAAATAGAACTGAGACAATGGAGTCGATAGAATAGTTTTTTAGAAACTTAAGTGCACATATTTTGTATGTACATTATCACTCTCCAAACCATCTTTTTGTAGGCATATGATGATAGCTTAAAATACAATGTAGATGAAGACCTAAAAGACAAGGTTTACGAAAGATAATAGATAAAATTAAAAGATACACATAATACTTGTAACACTTTAAGAATAAGACCAAGAATCTTTTGTCATGATGAGAGAGGAGGTCAAATGTTTATAACTAATGGTCATCCTCTAATAAAATATTTATTACAGTATAATGGAATTTAAGCTAATTTACCCTGTTTTGTACTATAACTCCAGTCCAACTAATCCATCTCTTCCATCTAAATTGATTTTCAAGGATGTGCCATGCACATCCGACTTAATTTGTATATGTTGTTTCAAATATCTAATAATAAGTATTTGTCATTGTTAGGTACTGGTGTTTTAGACTAATATTGTTTTGATGATGATCACAGCATTTTGTTGTTGCTAATGATTCTCAATATTTTAGTCTCTTGTTTAATAATTGAAGAATATCATTTCGGAGACTAAAAGCTTGGTGCAACAATGGACATCAATAGGAGCATTGCCAAATCTTGGAACTTGATGAAAGGAAGATCCCAAGTGGTGCCAAAAGCTTGGAAGATGATGGAGAGATCAAGGCTACTCAAGCTTGAAGGACTTAGACTCTAGGAGAAGCAATTGTAATCTATGTAATATTTATTACTTGCTTTTCTCTTTTTTGAGTCTATGACTTTGTAATGCTTTGATAGATGGTCATATTCATTCATGTATATGCATCAACCATCTTAGTGAACCTTATGATCATTATAGAAACCAATCCAATAGGTGCCCCCTAGCCATGAACTCAATTTGAGTTATTGGCTTTCCAACAGGCACCTGATGAAGGCAGGACATGCGACTGGTGATCACCAGTCGCCTGACCAGCCTTCTACAGGCGGTTGTGATTCACTGCCTCAAGTCAAATTTTCTAGACTCTATCTTGAGCTTTTGATGCAGGCGACTAAAGTACAAAAGTCAGGTACCTGCCAACCATCAGGCGCCTGGACATTGTTCATCAGTTGCATATGTGACAAAATGTGTAACTTGTCGATTCTGTGCTTTACTCCATCTTGAGTGTCAATCAACTGATGTAGACTTTGCAGTCACATGTTTATCCTCAGGTGCCTGGACTTTGTTCATCAGTCGTTTGAATGCACACATGTGTAAGTTGACATTTCTCAGCTCTACTCCATCCCATGTAACAGTCGACTGACGAAGTCTTTACAGGTGCCAGCACAGTTGTACATGCACCTGTGTAGTCTTCTACAGACGCCTATCCTAGCTTAGATTATAGCCGTTGGGAATATTATAGTCGTTGATCCGTCGCCTGACTCTTGTTTTACAGGCGCTTGTCCATAATGTTTCAGCCCAAATTCTAGCCATTGCATAATTTTGTTCTTTGGCTTTTTGCTTGGTTTTATTGGGTTTTCTTGGCTTCATATATATATATATATATATATATATATATATATATATAATAAAACAGGGATGTTATCATGGGTTTTTGGATAAGAGTTTTTGGATAAGAGATATTGTTTATGTGTATTGTTGTATGTGGATATGTGTATTGTTGTATAAGAGATTTTGGTTAAGAGATAATGGATAAGAGATAATGGATAAGAGAATTTGTTTTTGTTTATGTGTAATTTGGTGTGATGTTTATATAGATAGATGTATATAGGGTATGATGAGAAATTGAGATAGGAGATATTGAATTTTGAAAAAAAATTTAAATATGGTATGATAGTATGTATATAGGGTAAGGGTTGAAATTTTTTTTAATTTCCCTCAAATCACATCACCTCCTATCACACAGCTTCTCATTCCTCTCATTTTTTTTAAAAAAATTGAATTCAAAATTTTCGTTTGCTTCTTCACATCAACATTTTGAGGGAACTTTAGGGCGGGAAATGGTTTTTTGATCAAATCACCCACGCCAATATCAGATCAAAATTTGTGAGGGAAAGGTTTGGGCTTTTGATTTTGAGTTTGCGATCGCATCTAATCTCAGCTTCTTCTACCTCTAGCTTCTTCGCCAGCTTTGATTTTGAGTTTCAGATCAAATCACCCACGCCATCTTCTTCTACCTCCAGCTTCCTCTTCTTCTTCCTTCACACAGAGTAAGCACATCACGTAGATCACCCTCTTCTTCTTCTTCTTCCTCAATTATCACGAAGAGTAAGCACATCGAGCAGAGCCCCCCCCATTGCAGCGCTTTGAGCTTCTCCACGGTTTGCTGAGTTTGAGTTTGAGAGCTTCACTTCCTCTCCACCTCCACGCTGGGTGAGTTTGCTGTTTTGCATTATGGAATAGGAGAATGGATGAGATTGGATGATTAGCATTATGTATTTTGTTGATTAGCATTATGTTAAACTGAATTCTCTATGTTTAATCTCTATGTTTATCAATTCTAAACATTGGGTTATCAAAAATGATATCAAAAATAAGGAATGCCATCAATTCTCTATGTTTTTTTCATTGTTTTTTTCATTGTTTTTTCATTGTTTATCAATTTCTGATCCTGTCACAACATATGAGTAATTACACATATAAATTGGAGAACATAGAGATTAGAATTTAATTGATCCTGTCACAACATTCAAATTTAATCTCTATGCAAACTGTGACAGGAAATTTAATTGACAGGAAATGCAATTTTAATCTCTATGCAAACTGTGAATGCCAAATTAAATCTCTATGCAAATTTATATGTGTAAATTTGAATGTTGTGACAGGATGTCAATATTAAATTGTGAATGCCAAATTTTGTGATCGCAACATTCAGAAATCTCTATGCAAATCTCTATGCAAACTGTCACAACATTCACAACATTCAGAAATCTCTATGCAAATGTTGTGATCGCAAACTGTGAATGCCAAATTTGAATGCCAAATTAGAATTTCCTGTCAATGCAAATTTCAAACAATGTGAAGTGTATGCAAACTGTGACAGGAAATGATAATGTGAAGTGTATGCAAACTGGAAATTTCCGCAATCACATGAAAATTGCATTTTGAGATATATTCATTTGATCAGACTTCAATCTTTTTTGTAGTTTCAGTGCTTAGTTTAACTCTGAAGTTCAAATTCGATCTTTTTATCTTTTTTTGCAGACTGATCCATGTGTCCAAATTGAGGACCCAAGGAAAATCGAAAATTTTGTTGTATGGATCTCAGCCATGTTGGGCTTTGGGGAGGATTATGGACTTCTGGTGATCGTATCTATCCTTTAAATTATTTCATAAAATAAAGTGATCTTTTACCGTAAGATATTCAAATTTATATTCTTCATAAAGACGATGGTGAGAGAAAATCGTTGCCTTTGTGTGATCATGCACTAATGTGTCATGTCATTCCATAATGAATCTTCCAAGATGCATAGCATCAAGATGAATGTCAGCATCACGGACACATGAGTGATAGTTGTTATCAAAAATATCAAGGGCAACAAATTCAAGTTTTACAATGTTTGATATTATCTATAAAATTCAAAGGAATACATATCTTATACAATCAACAAAAGCTAAGATAATTAAATCAACAAATTTAGCAAAGTAAAAAATGCAAAGTTGGATATTTGTAAGGCACCTACACCAGTTTGTAGAATGTGAGTGTAAAAATATGCAGGTTCTTTGACATTAAAAGAAGAACGCCTTCGCAACAAAAAAAGTACACTACCTTCTTTAAAAACTTAAAGAGCTTTGGTGTTAATTATGTGTTATAAAGTTGCAAGTAATAAAATAGAACTGAGACAATGGAGTCGATAGAATAGTTTTTTAGAAACTTAAGTGCACATATTTTGTATGTACATTATCACTCTCCAAACCATCTTTTTGTAGGCACATGATGATAGCTTAAAATACAATGTAGATGAAGACCTAAAAGACAAGGTTTACGAAAGATAATAGATAAAATTAAAAGATACACATAATACTTGTAACACTTTAAGAATAAGACCAAGAATCTTTTGTCATGATGAGAGAGGAGGTCAAATGTTTATAACTAATGGTCATCCTCTAATAAAATATTTATTACAGTATAATGGAATTTAAGCTAATTTACCCTGTTTTGTACTATAACTCCAGTCCAACTAATCCATCTCTTCCATCTAAATTGATTTTCAAGGATGTGCCATGCACATCCGACTTAATTTGTATATGTTGTTTCAAATATCTAATAATAAGTATTTGTCATTGTTAGGTACTGGTGTTTTAGACTAATATTGTTTTGATGATGATCACAGCATTTTGTTGTTGCTAATGATTCTCAATATTTTAGTCTCTTGTTTAATAATTGAAGAATATCATTTCGGAGACTAAAAGCTTGGTGCAACAATGGACATCAATAGGAGCATTGCCAAATCTTGGAACTTGATGAAAGGAAGATCCCAAGTGGTGCCAAAAGCTTGGAAGATGATGGAGAGATCAAGGCTACTCAAGCTTGAAGGACTTAGACTCTAGGAGAAGCAATTGTAATCTATGTAATATTTATTACTTGCTTTTCTCTTTTTTGAGTCTATGACTTTGTAATGCTTTGATAGATGGTCATATTCATTCATGTATATGCATCAACCATCTTAGTGAACCTTATGATCATTATAGAAACCAATCCAATAGGTGCCCCCTAGCCATGAACTCAATTTGAGTTATTGGCTTTCCAACAAGCACCTGATGAAGGCAGGACATGCGACTGGTGATCACCAGTCGCCTGACCAGCCTTCTACAGGCGGTTGTGATTCACTGCCTCAAGTCAAATTTTCTAGACTCTATCTTGAGCTTTTGATGCAGGCGACTAAAGTACAAAAGTCAGGTACCTGCCAACCATCAGGCGCCTGGACATTGTTCATCAGTTGCATATGTGACAAAATGTGTAACTTGTCGATTCTGTGCTTTACTCCATCTTGAGTGTCAATCAACTGATGTAGACTTTGCAGTCACATGTTTATCCTCAGGTGCCTGGACTTTGTTCATCAGTCGTTTGAATGCACACATGTGTAAGTTGACATTTCTCAGCTCTACTCCATCCCATGTAACAGTCGACTGACGAAGTCTTTACAGGTGCCAGCACAGTTGTACATGCACCTGTGTAGTCTTCTACAGACGCCTATCCTAGCTTAGATTATAGCCGTTGGGAATATTATAGTCGTTGATCCGTCGCCTGACTCTTGTTTTACAGGCGCTTGTCCATAATGTTTCAGCCCAAATTCTAGCCATTGCATAATTTTGTTCTTTGGCTTTTTGCTTGGTTTTATTGGGTTTTCTTGGCTTCATATATATATATATATATATATATATATATATATATAATAAAACAGGGATGTTATCATGGGTTTTTGGATAAGAGTTTTTGGATAAGAGATATTGTTTATGTGTATTGTTGTATGTGGATATGTGTATTGTTGTATAAGAGATTTTGGTTAAGAGATAATGGATAAGAGATAATGGATAAGAGAATTTGTTTTTGTTTATGTGTAATTTGGTGTGATGTTTATATAGATAGATGTATATAGGGTATGATGAGAAATTGAGATAGGAGATATTGAATTTTGAAAAAAAATTTAAATATGGTATGATAGTATGTATATAGGGTAAGGGTTGAAATTTTTTTTAATTTCCCTCAAATCACATCACCTCCTATCACACAGCTTCTCATTCCTCTCATTTTTTTAAAAAAAATTTGAATTCAAAATTTTCGTTTGCTTCTTCACATCAACATTTTGAGGGAACTTTAGGGCGGGAAATGGTTTTTTGATCAAATCACCCACGCCAATATCAGATCAAAATTTGTGAGGGAAAGGTTTGGGCTTTTGATTTTGAGTTTGCGATCGCATCTAATCTCAGCTTCTTCTACCTCTAGCTTCTTCGCCAGCTTTGATTTTGAGTTTCAGATCAAATCACCCACGCCATCTTCTTCTACCTCCAGCTTCCTCTTCTTCTTCCTTCACACAGAGTAAGCACATCACGTAGATCACCCTCTTCTTCTTCTTCTTCCTCAATTATCACGAAGAGTAAGCACATCGAGCAGAGCCCCCCCCATTGCAGCGCTTTGAGCTTCTCCACGGTTTGCTGAGTTTGAGTTTGAGAGCTTCACTTCCTCTCCACCTCCACGCTGGGTGAGTTTGCTGTTTTGCATTATGGAATAGGAGAATGGATGAGATTGGATGATTAGCATTATGTATTTTGTTGATTAGCATTATGCTAAACTGAATTCTCTATGTTTAATCTCTATGTTTATCAATTCTAAACATTGGGTTATCAAAAATGATATCAAAAATAAGGAATGCCATCAATTCTCTATGTTTTTTTCATTGTTTTTTTCATTGTTTTTTTCATTGTTTATCAATTTCTGATCCTGTCACAACATATGAGTAATTACACATATAAATTGGAGAACATAGAGATTAGAATTTAATTGATCCTGTCACAACATTCAAATTTAATCTCTATGCAAACTGTGACAGGAAATTTAATTGACAGGAAATGCAATTTTAATCTCTATGCAAACTGTGAATGCCAAATTAAATCTCTATGCAAATTTTTATGTGTAAATTTGAATGTTGTGACAGGATGTCAATATTAAATCGTGAATGCCAAATTTTGTGATCGCAACATTCAGAAATCTCTATGCAAATCTCTATGCAAACTGTCACAACATTCACAACATTCAGAAATCTCTATGCAAATGTTGTGATCGCAAACTGTGAATGCCAAATTTGAATGCCAAATTAGAATTTCCTGTCAATGCAAATTTCAAACAATGTGAAGTGTATGCAAACTGTGACAGGAAATGATAATGTGAAGTGTATGCAAACTGGAAATTTCCGCAATCACATGAAAATTGCATTTTGAGATATATTCATTTGATCAGACTTCAATCTTTTTTGTAGTTTCAGTGCTTAGTTTAACTCTGAAGTTCAAATTCGATCTTTTTATCTTTTTTTGCAGACTGATCCATGTGTCCAAATTGAGGACCCAAGGAAAATCGAAAATTTTGTTGTATGGATCTCAGCCATGTTAGGCATCCCGATGTCCTCCGAGTGTTTATAGTAATTCCTCAAAGAAGAAAATTTTTTGTTTGTTTTTGGTTGAAAATAGGCAACTCGCTAGAAATGGCTTTTGATACTTCATCAGCTTTATTAAGCACCATTCCCCCCTTCATATATTTCTTTTTTGTACTTTTTCTGCTTAAATTCAGGAAATGAGATCTATTTCCCTTTCTTATTCCTTTTTGATTTGAACAACTGATGGGATAAATTGAGATTCGGGTTCGACAAAAGTTCTGATTTTGCCCAGGTAATATATATCCTAATCTTCTCTAAATTTGATAATCGTTCATCAGAAGAAAGTGTGCCGATCAACATCTTAAGCAATACAACTGAGGCTGAGAATCAAAAACTTAAAGAGTTATGAATCAGGAAAACATATCAAAATTATAACCCAACATATAGCTAAACCAATATTATAGTGTTCATGGAGATGGAATGAAAGACAATCGTAAAGAAATGTATCAGGTCATGATCAGGGGTGGAGGGAGGGAGAGAACATAACATGTCATACCACAGTCTCTACTTATAATTAAGTAAAAATCAACATAATTTTCAGATGCAAATAAATTTAGAGGTCGATCATGGAAGTGGGTATGTTGAATCTTAAACTGGAGAAAGAAAGAGCATCTAGGAACTTAGGCGCAATGATATCAGAATCCAGATTCTGATTTATAAAGAAATGTTTGTAGTAATCTAACAGTGCAAGAAAACGGACATGAGAACATGGAGTTGATGTTTTGGAGATATCAGAAAGTGATGCGATAAATGGTTCACAAGAATCTTGAAAATAGAAATGTAGAAGCATAACATGTTACTCCTGAGCCTTAAGTAAGAAGATCTAATAGAGTGCCTCAACTTACATAACAACAGTGCAAGAAAACAAACCTGAGAACATGGAGTTGCTATTTTGGAGATATCAAAAACTGATGCTATAAATGGTTCATGAGAATCTTGAAAATAGAAATGTAGAAGCATAACAAGTTAGTCCCGAGCCTTAAGTAAGAAGATCTAATAGAGTGCCTCAACCTACATAATAGTACTCTTTTATTAAATTATTTACTTTTGACTGATGTTGGAGAACCAAAGTACTTTGATAAAGCAATGCATATGAATGATTCTGTCAAATGAGAGTTAGACATGAAAAAATAAATGAATTCTATTAAGAATAGAACGTGAACAGCAACTGAGTTGTCAAAAGGAAAGAAATCATTGCAGAACCAATGATTGTACAGCGTGATAGAAGAGCATTATGATCGCAGAAGATACATGGCAAGGTTAGTGATGAAAGGATTTTAACAAAAATGGAGTCAACAACGGCGATATTTTTTCCTATAGTTGACTATCATTAGAGTGGTATGAGCTATGAAGTATTGTGTCTGCAGAGAATTTGCATCTAAAGCAGTTAGATGTAAAAGTGCATTCTTACATGATGACCTCTAGGAAGATATTTATATAACATAAATAGAAGTTTTTCTGGTTTATGGCACAGAAAATCTTATAGGCAAGTTTAAAGAAAGTTTGTATGGTTTGATACATGCTTCTAGATAATCGTATAAGAAATTTGATGGATTCATATGTTTAGTTGAGAGATTAATTTTGAATTAAACGATTAAGTCCCCGAACAATGGTCACAAACTTTGGCATTAATAGTTATTAGATGTTGTTATCGAGGAAAACATTGGTTGACAAATGGCAGTCTTATTCCACAATAATCCTATTTTTACTCCAATTTCTACGATATTACTAATTTTAATGTGCTTCTTGCTCCTTAAAATACGATGTGCTCAAAGAGGTGGTTGATTTGTTCCTTTTTTTCTATGCACATCCTCATTCTTAAATTGTTTTTTTCTAATTTTTTAATTTTTTGGGGATTTTTACAGGACCTCTTCCAACTGAAACTCTCACATTCCTTTTACAGGACATATGGTCACTGGCTAGCACAGGCCGGGTAGGCAAGGCATGCATTAGAGGAAATCTGGTTGTTTGTCGAGATGAGGGGAGCATGGATCAGATTTTTTGTGCTTCATTAGTCTAATTAGATCTTTTTTGCTGGTGGTTCTTCTCACAATTCTTAATGTTAAATTTTATTTTCATCCATTTTTATTTATTTACAGCACTTTCTTTCTAATTAAAATTTTGGGACTCCGTGGATGGTATTATATTCTTTAGAACTTGGTGTGTTGTTGGGTTTCTCTTTGGATGCAAACAAGAGCATTTTTTTCCTTATAATCTTCCTGTTTATGTGCTTCCCTCTATAAACATTTCTTAGAATATATCAATTATAATATGTTTAATATCCCAGGAATTTAAATTTTGATGTGGATAATTCAATTTGCTTGACCTTCCTCAAGTTCTTTCTGGGTCATAATCAAGCAACAACCAAGTGGTTGTCAACTGATCAACCTTATTGATTCCTCTATTATTTGAAATAATTTATTAGTCGTTCTTTTTTCCTTGATGTTTCTTTTTATACATGCTATGATCTTAGATATTCATAGCATTTTTAATCTTAATTCATGCTTATCACCAGTATTTTTTTGGGTAATAGCAGACTTCGTGCGGGAAGGGGAGTGTCATTGCACACTGGCACATAACCAACATTTTAATTGCACATTTAATGGTCTCTCTATGCTTTGATATGCACCAAGTATCATCTGCATATGTCCAGAAAATCCAGGTTATTCTAACATGATTTTAATTGTATGTGAAAGGCTCAGAGAAGTACATAAATAAAAACGAACAACTTAATTTGATTATTAATTATTAAATGAACTATAAAGCTCATAGAAGTTATGGAGTGCAGACATCTATAAGAAACTTAATTAACAAATTCTCAGAACCTTCAAAAAAAATCCTCCATGAACTAAAAAGAGTTATATAAATTTAAGAAAGTGAAACACATCAAGCCACCACATCCCAGAATTGAAGGATGCATGAGAGCATGAGATACAAGGCAAGAGAATTTTTTTCAAAAAATAAATGTCCAAGGTATACTTTTAAGTGTCATAGAAATCCAAACACAAGCAAAGAAGAATGTAACATAATAAGCAATTCGTTAAATAGAAATTTCCTGAGCAAGACATACTTTGATACCTTGGAAGAGTTGAATAGTCATGAATTATCTATTGTCCATGTCGTTGATTTCTTTAGTTCTGATAAAAAGGTTTGTTTTATCCTCATGAAAATTTTGAAAACTTCTGAAAACCATTTGAAAACTATCAACAAACATTTGAAAACTGTATTCAGTGATTTTCCGTTTGAAATCCGTTTGAAATCCATTTGAAAACCATTTGAAATTTTTTGAAAACTGTATTAAGTGATTTTCTGTTTAAAAACCATTTGAAAACTTTTGAAAACTGTATTTAGAAAACCATTTGACCTGGGTTAAGAGGTAAACAAAGGAGAATGGGGAGGTTCACAATTCCATTTGATGATGGCCTCTCGGATTTTGATTTTTGATTTTTGATTTGATATCATTAGTTTAGCTATATGAGGTTCAAATTAATTTTGATGTATGGAATATCATTAGTTTTTTTATGCAGGATCATTCCCACGGCATCATGCCTCTTGAGGTAAGCATTCATATTTTCATGTTGTTTTGATTGATGAACCAAATTGAGAAGTACCCATCTTTTGGTTTTGATTATTTTTATTGTTCTTCTGTCTTACAGTTACCACAGTTGATTCTAAGAGCAATTCTCTGTAGTGTTTAATGTTAATTTGCTTAACGGATTTGTTTTGTAAAATTATGATGCTAATTTGTTTTTACATGAGATTGAGGTGGACTTGGATTAATTTGCTCTGTATTTGTTCAATTAATTTACTGAAAGATTAGGATGACATGATATTGAGGTGAACTTGATCAATGGATTTGTTTTGTAAAGTTACAGACTATTAATGTGTTTTCTCGATTGATATTGCCGAAATATTTGGATGACAGGATATTGCTCAATGGATTTTGTTTTGTACTATTAGGATGCCAATGGTTTTGATTTTGAGTGTTAGGATTTGTTTGAAATATTATGATACTAGAAAAAAATTTGATCAAGTCCTATGTTTACAATTCCTTTTGTACAGCCAACCACCTTGCGAAAACTTTTTTCATAAATGTAGCAAAAAAATAAATCTGTTCTTCAACGCTTTCATATAAAAGGTTAGCAATTAAGTCAAAGAAAACAAAAAATTGTTTGATAATAAAACATGATCAACAACAGTTTCTATCAATGAAACTATAAGAAAGAAATTGCTCATTTGTGTGGACCATATGTGTTATTTGACCAGTGTGTATATGCCATTTATCTTCACAGTGTTAACCAAGTGAAATGCTATTTTTAGATGTAGAAGGGGGAGTCGAGGAAGATCCGAGTTGGGGGTTTTTAGGGATAATGAGGATAATTTGAGGTAATGAAATCTGGTTCAACTTCTTCACAATGATCTGTTATTTGATGATCTGTAAATAGTCACGGACAACAACCTAAGTGTAGAATACAAATATTGAGTTTTGTTTTGGTGTATTGCAGGATGAAGGCAGGCAAATTTTTCTATGAGATCACAAAGGACCTCCTCAAATTCAGAACAATGAAAATAAGGTTAGTGTGCAGTTATTCAAAACATTAAATTGCGTTTTTCCTGATCATTTGATTGAATTTTTATTTGTTGTCTTGATACTAAATATTATGAATTCTAGACAATAGAATTTATCGAATGCATCCCTGCCCTGCATATACTATACCTTTCGATTTCTTGCATATTCTGCTTCGTTGAAAGTAGTGGAAAATAGTTACTCTAATTAACTTAGTTTCATGACGTCTTTAAATTCTAAGACAAGAAAGCTTATGGAAAATATATTCTCATTTTAGCAGAGACTATGCCGCATCATTATTGCATTCATGATATTTTACTCTCCAAAGTTATGAACATTTCAATGTTATGTTTCTTAGTTATGTTTCTTACTGCAGGTGGGATAACAGAACATTCGTTGTACTTCCAGATGAGGATGTTTTCTACATGGTCGCTCTCCTTTCATCAGCGCCATCTTCATTGGGCCATGAAAACTGGAACACCGCGCTTAAACAGAATCAACTGATTTTAGACTTTTGCAAGAATGTGAAAATTGGGATGGAGCATTATTTGCCTCATTAAAATTAATTAGATGTCTCCACCTTTTGTGTGTTGTGTCCTTTTATGCAGTGCTTTTTTCACTAGGTGAAAGGAGAGCACCATGTATTTTTCTTTTTTTGGATTAGAGGGTGCAAGCTAGAATGTGGCTTGCAATTAGCAGATGGAGTTGGGGTTTAATCTTTTTTTTCCTTTTTAACTTTTGTTTTGATTTTCTTTTATGTGAAGGGTTGCAGCTAGCATTTAATTGTATGATTTTTTTGATGTAATGATTGAAAAAAACTTTTAATGAGAAGTAATGAATATTTGGAGCCATACTGTTATATGGAGTTTTTATTCAAGCGAACAAAATTTCCCCCATAGTTCAATTTTTTATCTATTATGAACTCATATGTTTATCACTCATTATTCTCCTAATAACTGGACTTTGATTCACAAACCAAGGATTGATGTGGTTTGCAAATTTTTATAAAATTAGTTCCTTATAAGGATGTCGCTGTTTTAGGGGAGAAACCCGAATAAGTTTATAAAGAATCAAGGGTAACCAAGCAGCCTTGACATTGTCTCGAGACATAACAACATTATCACCTGAGACAACCACAACAAGAGATTTATACAGTTTAAAAGCACGAATATTGATTAATGAATAGTAGCAACATGCAAGCATGATAGGATGTTAAAAAGAGATCGGACTGATTGTTGCTTTATACAAGTGTGAATAAATTCAACAAAATGAGGGAAAATGGGGGGTTTGATAGATTGATATGGGTAATACCAACCATTCAGTTGTCTGGATAGATTGATATGGGTGATAACAAAATGGATGAACTAAGTCTATTTCGATGCCATGTTTAGAATTAAATTTTTTGGAGGTAGGCTTTGTATCTAAACTAATTGGATGATTGATAATTAATAATGGATAGGTCTACGTGCCTAGGCTAGATGACCCATCGTCACACACTTTCGAGCGTCGCTCAACAGTTACATTCAAGACATAAGGGCCATGTGGGTACGTGTTCTACTACGTGTACTTACATCGAGACGGATGGATCAGTCTGTGTCCTACTACAACACTCTTCTTTCGAGTGCAGTGTGGTACGACTTCAATCAGTGACCCAGAATCATGGCTCCGCCATAGCATCTGATTCCATTAGTAGATATCTCTTCTAGCATATGTAGAGCAGAATCGATGGGTACGTCCATATATTGTGCTTTAATTATTATTGTTTATTTAAAATTAGGGGATCTAAGATTTTAAGGGGTGAATAACTAAATTTTGAGGTATTAAATTTTAGGGGAAACTAAGTTATTTGGGAGGAACTAGATTTTCTGGGATGAGTAAAATTTACGGGGGAACTAAGCTATTGATGTGGTAATATCTTATATGAACTGTGCCCTGGGGGTAATATATAAGTTATTTGAGCCCGCGCCGAAGGCGCCCGCGAAATTTTTTTATGCTAATTTGTTATTCCGCGTCGAAGGCGCCTGTGCCAAATTTGTTGTTCTACGCCGAATTTGGTTGTGGAAATAATTTTTTGGGGAATAAAGATTTCACGGGGGAAAAATCTAGAATGAACCGTGCCCGCGGGCACGGGTTATGACTAGTATATATATATATGAGGAGGGATCAAATGACCCCAAAAATAAACCCCAAAAATAACCCCTATCAAAAATCCTATGCCCCCCATTTTTTCAGAAGATCCAAATGGTTCACCTTGATCTCCACCCTCTAAATACCTGACCCACCAATTTTCAACCCGATCCCCATGTGTTTTGCCCCTTCATCAACCATTCGTAAAAGTTCTGTTCATGCGAAACCGTTAACTTTGGGTCGGATGGATGAAAGGGCAAAACACATGGGATCGGGTTGAAAATTGGTGGGTCAGGTATTTAGAGGGTGTAGATCAATATGAACAGTTCGGATCTTCGGAAAAAATGGGGGGCATATGACTTTTGATGGGGGGTTATTTTTGGGGGTTATTTGATCCCTCCTCATATACTAAATATATATATACATATATATTTATATATACATATATATATATAAACATATATATGAGAATAATATGTATCAAACTCCATATTAGATGTTGTCTCATATGCCCTCTCATATAAAAGTGGCAAGTACAAGTCCACATAGGCTTATATTTGTTATACTTGACCCCCATTATGTGAGAGGGCATATGCGACACCCTCTCTTATGGCGTATGATACCCATTAATCCATGTGTGTGTGTGGGTGGGTGTATTCTATATATATATATATATATATATATATATATATATATATATATATATATATATACATACATACATACATACATACATACATACATACATACATACATACATACATACATACATACATACATACATACAAGCTAGATAACACTAGCTGGGAGGTAGGAGGAGAGGGGATAGGGCACAAGCGCCATCACCCTCTACAACCTACCTTACATCCAATAGGTATCTAGAATATGAAACTGATCAACTATACACTATTGCCGCTTATCCATTGTCAAGGAAGCCCCAATTAGAGAAAGGGTCATCGGCTGAAGTATCGTCCCTTTCTAAATTACGAAGAATAATGCGTACATCTGATTCAATTTCTTCGAATAGGGCAACCTTTACTTTAACTTTGCCATCAAATATTCTCAAGTTGCGCTGCTTCCAAATATGCCAGACTATCGTTGCCAAAATAGTCTTTGCCAGAACCCCAACACAATCAGTATTCCTATAGCGAGAAAGAATCAGGTCACCACACCCCTCAAGAGAAGGAGTGACGCCCGAATATCCCAACTTAAGCAGGCTTCTGACAAGGATATATCTACTATAGTCACACTCGAAGAATAGATGTTGAGAGCTTTTAGCCGCAGTATTACAGAGAACACAACACCTGTTAGTTGTTATTCCCCACTTGGAGAGCAGGTCCATGTTGGGAAGCTTATTTCGGAATGCCCTCAGGAGTGTTATTGACATTTTAGGGACCTGCCTGGAATGCCAAATGACGGGAGCATAGGTAAAAAGCAGCCTGGAATCACGCACTCCCTCCCATGCATCACGCAACTTGAAGCTTGGACCCCGGATCCATCTCCAGCTATCTGCGCTTGGGAAAGGGTTATTCCCTGTAAAATTTGGTGCAGGCCGGAAATTTTTAGGGTTGAAATCCAGTGACCATTTACCCAGAAATCTCGAACAAGGGCATTACCTGAACCGGGGGGAGGGTCAAAGTGTTGGTATAGTTGCCCGATTGGGTGCCAGTTGTCAAACCAAAATTGTGTTGTAGAACCATCTTTGACTTCTCGTTTGATAAGTTTTTGAGAAATAGTACGATGTTTTAGTAAAAACTTTCACGTACCAGATTGAGTTGGTCTTGACGAAGCGGAACAAAATCCCGAGCCAATTCCAAGATTTCTCCCCATGCATTTAGCCCACAATCCATTTGAAGCAAGGTAGCGCCATATCAATCGAACACCAGCGGTAGAATTTAAATCTTTTAACATTCTCAGACCAACCCCTCCCTCTTTCTTAGGTACACAGAGATCCTTCCAGGCCCAAGAGTGAGATTTACCACAGATAAAGCTCCTGCAAGCTGAGTTAATAGTACGAATAATAGTGACAGGTAGACAATAAGCTTGTATCCAGAACCCGAACATACCATAAATAACTGAATGCACTAACTCAATCCTTCCAGCGATGGATAGTGAGGAGGAAGACCACCCTAGGAGCCTTTTTTGCATTTTTCTATCAGACGCCCGAACATAGGAGCTTTAGGTATTTAGGGGAGAGTGGTAATCCCAAATAGGTAGTGATGGAAGAAACCAATTTGATTCCAAGAATATCAGTCAAACTCCTAGGATTGCGCGTGCCCTTACTGAAAATGGCAGAACTCTTCTCAAGATTAATCTGAAGCGCAGAGTAAAGATTGAAATTATAAAGCAGTTCCTTGAGCCCCTCAAATGAAAAGGAATTAGCACGGCAAAAAACTAATAGATCATCCGCAAATAGAAGATGGGAAATAGCTCAAGATCTTCTCATAGGTTGAATAGATTGTAGTGATTCAGCTCGTGCCATAAGTAGAGAGAAGGTTTCCATAACCAGCACAAAAATATAGGGGGAAAGGGGGTCACCTTGCTGTAAGCCCCTATTAGACTTGAAAAACCACTCAGGAGAGCCATCAATTAGAACTGAGAAAGAGGGGGTAGAAATGCAAGCCTCAATCCAATTTATGAACTTGCTCTTAAATCCCATTTGAGGGAGTAAGTATGTGACAAATTTCCTGTTCACACTATCAAAAGCTTTCCGGATATCCAATTTAATGCAAGCCCTAGACCCCATCGGGTTGCTGAAATCACGGATTTGTTCATGAGCAATTAGTGTACAGTTAGCAAGTAGCCTATCGTTTAAGAATGCAGCTTGGTTTGGAGAGATTAACTCACTTATAGCCATCCTCAGTCTGTTACAAAGGATCTTGCTTATACTTTTGTAGAGGACATTACATCATGCAATTGGTCTGTGATCCCCTAATACCGTTGCCTTGGAATTTTTAGGCATGAGGGTTAAAAAGTATGATTAATCTGGCACAGCATGCCTCCAGATCTAAAAAACGAGGACATAGCAGAGATAACATCATCTCCAATTATACCCCAGCAATTCTGATAGAAAAAGGCATTGAACCCGTCAGGCCCTGGAGCTTTATCTTTACCCATTTGGAAAGTCGCATTCTTAATCTCTTCAGGGGTGATATTTCTATCCATCCAAACAGCCGCTTCCGAAGAAAGTTTCCGTTTAGGAGTGAGGCTCGAGAATTCATTCATATAATTACTTTGATTATAAAGAGACTTATAAAAGAGGGGTGCCTCAGTCCTTAGAGCACTAGCACTGGAATTCACAACTCCATCAGGGGAGACAAGATGGCTTAGGCTATTGTAGCATTGACGGGTCTTCATTGCAGCATAAAAGAACTTTGAATTCCTATCTCCCAAAGTCAACCAGTTTTGACGGCTTCTTTGATGTAAATCAGAGGGCTTAGTTCTATTAGAGGGCTTAGTCCCCTAATATATATGAGTGTGCTTAGTTCTATTAGAACTCTTGGAACTCTTGGTTAATATTGAAGATTATTAAGAATCTCAAAGCCACTCATATTTCTTGTTTCCCTCTCATGAGCATATTCCTCTTCATGCATTGAAGCTAGCTCAAGGAAAATCCTCAAAGTGCAATCAAGCTCATCTCAACACTTGGAGATCCTTTTCCATGCCTTGCATTCAACATTGAGTAAGTTCATCTCATCAAGACATATGTAAGGTCTATTTATTTCATCTTTGTGATTGAAACCCTAACTCTGTGTGTGGGAGTTAGTTACTCTCTTTGTGGAAGTTTAACCCTTGTGTAGGATTGGTTGAGTCCTTCTGTAGGATAACCGTAATTCTTTGTGTGGGAGTTAGTTACTCTCTGTATAGGAGTTCAACCCTTGTGTTGGGTTGGTTGAGTCCTTATGAAGGATAAATCCTTTGTGTAGGGTATCCATTGTGTAGGGATTGTATTCACTACTTTGTGTAGGACCATAGTGAAAATTGGTGTGGCTAGATGTACCCAAGTTGGGAATCCAGGGTAAAATTTCTTGTGTTTGCATTTGCTTGATTGTGTGAATTATCTTCCTATTGCATTTATAATTCCGCATTTGCAAGTTTAATTTTTAATTACATATTTATTGCCATTACTTTATTCACCCCCTTAGGGTGTTTGTTGTTAGTATTGCAAGGTAGACGGTCCTTACAATTGGTATCAGAGCGAGGTTGAAACATACAAACAACGATGGTATTCAACACTTTTCAATGTCTCAAGATGAAGCTCTATCAACTGTTCGACCCCTCTCTTCAACGGAACAAATTATCCAAGTTGGAAGATCAAGATGGTGATCTACTTGGAGGGTTAAGACCTATGAGACATCACTGAGTGTCCTCTTGTGAAGCCTACTATACCCGCAGCTACAAGGAAAAAGGCAGAGAAGAATGCGATCAAATCCAATGCGGGGTAATGAACACATTCCATTATTACATCACTCCAAATGAGTTCAACCGCATCTCCATATGCAAAATAGCCAACGAAATTTGGGATACATTGGAGATTACTCACGTGGACTTCAAAGGTAAATAAATCTAAACAAAGTGTGTTTAGATCTAAATATGAATTGTTTAAGATGCAGGAAGGAGGAGCATCTTGGAAATGTTCACAAGGTTCAAGGATATTGTGAATGCTTTGGAAGGTCTTGGGAAGGTGATTTCTCAAGAGGATCAAGCGGAGAAGATTCTTGACTCTTTTACACCTCAATAGGAGTCAAAGGCCAACGATATTTGGAGTCAAATAACATGTGTAAATACAACATTGAGGAGTGCATGTAAATCTCATGACGTATGAAGTAAAGCTTCAACATAAGAAGGAGATTCAACCATCCAAGCCCGAGAAGCTGGAGAAGGAAAAGGGGATCGCATTCCATGCTGAGAAGTAGCCAATCAAATGGAGAAAGAAATTTCATCGAGAAGCCTCAAGTGGAGAAGATGGAGAAGATGAGTCTAGTGATGATGATATCAAGGAGCTTGCAAAGAAAATTAATGCGTACCTAAAAAGCAATCAAGGTAAGTCTGTGTCAAAGTTGTTTCTAAATCTAACAAGACTCCTAGCAGTGGTAAAGGTCATTGTTGGATCTTGATCCTAGCCTAAGGGGGGTGAATAGGCTTATAAAAATATTCTTGCGCAACCCACGAGAAATCGCACGCAGTTAAAATCACAAGCAGAGTAAATAAAAGGCAATCACAGAGTATGCACAGATATACTCTGGTTCGGTCACATCAACGACCTACATCCAGCCCCTAAGCAAATACTAGCATTAATAAATTCCTTCTGTACACCCCACCTAGACTGTACCACACTCGACAAAGTGCAGAACCATATCAACCTAGTAAATGCGTATCTTGACTGCATCAATACGTCAAGACCCTCTTGTCTAGCCCCAACCAGACTAGTCTCAAAAGAACACAATAACAGTAAATTTTCCCCTACAAAGATCAACACATTGATACACGATTATAAAGAATAAAGAGTTTAGAAATGCTCAGTTCATGTCCGTGTAGTCGTCTATGTCAATCAACACGTCGTCAGCTCTAGTCTGACGTAAATGGTGTCTCGATCTGATGTCTGTATCTCAATCTGTGGCTCGTCAATCTTGGATAGCACTCTGGTCTGTGCATATAGCAATCTCAGTTTAAATCAATTAATAGACTGTCTGTACGCACACCAATTCCATTTAAAAACTTTTCCACGTCAGCATCCTCTCTCCGTTCTTTCGATTGCATAAACTCATGTCCACGTCAGCTTGTGTTTAATACACCCTATTGCTCTTCGTACTCACGGCAACGGCGACTCGACGGCAGGCTCTTCGTCTTCTCCGGCGGATGGACAATGATGCAATGAAGCGTAATAAGTTGGACTCAATGTTGGCGGCCGTCTCGACTTCGACTTCGGCGTGCGGCTTTGATCACTTCTCTTCGAGACGAGAGCTCAGCGAATCCTCGACGGCGGTCTCCCTCAGCAACTCTTCGACGACGATAAGACTTCGACAACGTGCTGCTTCGATCACTTCTCTTCGACGATGAAGAGACTTCGTGGACGGGCTCTCGATCCAGCGACGAGTTCACGTCAACGACGGCAGCACTCCACGGTGACTTAAGGTATGCAGCAGTCGAACTTCGACGTCCGACTTCTCTGAGCGACTTGACTCTGACAAGATGATAAGAACAACGAGACGAGCTCGTCGGTGGCGTGAAGGAGGATGAACGACGGTGGGATCTCCTCCACAGCAGCGATTGACTGATGATGACGACGGCACCAACTTGGTCTTGTCAGCAACGGTGGAAAGCACGGTAAGGTGATGAACCTCGGGTCGATGATCAAGCTTTATGCCAACTTGAGGATGATGATGATTCTATATGCTGGGCGATAGCGAAGAACTTCGACGGCAAGAGTTTGGCAACTCGGGCTTTGGCAGCAACGGAGTCAATGATGCTTGCGTCCAGAGGAACGACAACTGCTCGAAGATGGCATTGAAGCTTTGTTCTTGCGGCTATGGGAGAGAGAGGTCTTGCGGCTATAGGTAGAGGAGGGAGATAATAGCAATATGGATTTTTGCGGCAAGAGCTTCAAAACAATTGAGAATATTTCGGCCATCATAGGTTTTTAGGCTTGGGAAAAAATTTGTGTTGGCCGACCTGTTTGATTTTTTGTTGCCGCAGCTTGTTTCTCTTGGGATAATGATTTTTATTGGGGAAGGTCCAGGGTTCATAATACATTGCGGCTAGGATAGACAAGAGATAAGAGAAAATCGGTAATAGAGGATTTCTAGGAGATTGGGTATTAGATGGGGTTTTGAATAAGAATAGGATATTTGAAAATCTTTGCAAATCTTTCTAATTGGTTTGGCCAAATCCATCTCATCCCATATTGGACCTAGTCCACATTGCTTTGTCCACAATACTCTCTCTCTCTCTCTCTCTCTCTCTCTCTCTCTCTCTCTCTCTCTCTCCCCCCTCCAATTTGCTATATGATTAGCAATTTCACCAACGTAATGAACTACGACTTTGCCATTCCTGAAACACACTTAGCACACACGTTAATTGCTTCACGTTGGTTTTTTATTATCAAAGTAGAGATCCTAGATCGTTGCGTCCAACAATCTTCCCCTTTTGATGACGACAAACCCATAAAAGATTTGGGCAAATAGGTGGGCGTGTGTGAAGTGTGATGAAGGATGTAATGCATATGAGTAATACAATGAGATGTAAGCATTACTAGCATGCACACAATATAGCAATGATGAAAATCATGCTCCCTCTATTTCCAAGCTCCCCCTTCATCAAATAATACCATGCTCCCCCTTCAACAATTATACCAAATTCATTTATACCATTTGATTCCAAATCTTTCCAACGTTTTCTCCCCCATTTTTTATCATCAAAAGTGGATTAATGAAGGCATCATATATCACATGCACCAATAAAGTATTATAGATTATATCTATCACTTGCATGTCATTTTCCATAAAGTAGATGATTCAAGTTCATAGAAAATCATAAGCTAGACTTCTCACCATTGTGTAAGTGTGATAATATAAACATTGAAGTACAAGGGGAGATTCAATTTAAAAACCAACCAAATCAATCCACCTTTTCCAATTAACATGAATTTCACTAGGATTGATTTTTTCCACCTCATTAAAAATGAGTTCAAGTTATCTAACCCCAAAACATAGCCTATAAGGACCATTAGATGTGGGATTGGCATTGCTTGACGCTAAATATTACCCATAAAGCATATGTTGGATACTCGTGGGTAGTGTACTTGCCATGAATTGTATCCATTTTACATATGGAGCAATTTTCATGTATTTTTTTCCTATTCATTTCTTTTCATGATCAATTTTTATTTATGGCAATACACATCATATCCTTTAGATAATTCAGTTATTATCAACCTTCATTCACTTTCCAATATTCATAAAAAGAATCTCCAAAAGTACAACAAGTTTAGTATTCGTGGAAATGCACATGTAGGTGTAGAAATCAAATTAATCATTTCTTGAAGCGTGTCATGGCTACTAAATGGATTCTAACATGCGCATGTAGCTATAACAATAATACAATGATTTCTACAAAGGATATGAATGAACATTCAACAAATACCACTTATAATGGATAAAAAGAGGTATTCATTAAGCACAATTTTTTTTTAAAATTTTTGGTTTTTCATTTTTTTGTTTTTTTAAAAGGAACTAAAAACAAACCTATAAAACACGCAAACAAGCACACAAACAAAAATTAAGTCATGCATACAAACAAAAAATTAAGTTAAGCACACATAAAATCTATGAAGGTATGCAATGAATGCAAAGAGGGAAAAGATATACCTTCACGTCGCCATTTGATTAAGGAGCCAAAGAATGAAACTTTCAATTTATTGCTCCTCGCCAAATCTCCACCTCACCTACATGAAAGGTTTTAAGTGTGACCTTGAAATCCAACAATGTCCACTAGTGTTAGCCATTAAAGTTTAGGAACCCACATTTGTTTGAAATTTATGTGTGTGTTCCTAAACTTACAATAATAGGATGTGTGACCAACACTATCACAAATAAAGCACTTTGCACGCATATTTTTCACAATAAAAGGCACATTGTGGAATTTCTTAAATTTGGGCTTTTCAACATTTTTCAAACCAAATCCAGGTCCTCTTCTATTATTTCAATATAATTGACTTTCAAGTATGGTATCCAACGAATGTTTACCAATTGAAAATTTTCTTAATAACAATTCTAAATAAGAAACTTTGGATTTTAATAATTTATTTTCATCCACAAGCAAGGTGCATTTACTTTGAAAAGCTCTCTTGTTTTCCTCTTCCTTCTTTTCAGATTCATTCATTTTCCCTTTAAGTTCGTTATTTAACATGCAAAACTTATCATTAAGCTCTCTAATCACAAAGTCTTTTTCAGTTTCGAGCTTAATCAAATCCTGCTTAAGCATGCTAATATTATTCAATAAGGAATGGCAAGAAAGACAAGCAACTTCTTCATTAAAGCATGATTTTTCTTTTTTCATTACAACAATGGTAGATTCATGTGAATCAAGTTTTTCTAGGATGTCAACTTCTTCAGAAATGTCACAGTTTTCTTTTTGTAATTTAAAGCTAGCATTCCTATAATCATTTAACGTGAGTTCTAGCTCATTAATCCCATTTTGCATTCCTTACAAACATCTAACAATTCAGCTTTAGTGAAGGAATTTACCTCAATGTTATTTGCCATTAAGCAGACGATAGTGACGTCCCCGCATTGTGCATGTTTGATGTGTGTAATATATGATTGGGGCGTGAGATTTAAATATTTATAACCGCAAGCGCACGGTGTTGTAGTGTGGCTTGGTGGTCGAACACAGGAAGGCGTGGTTGTGCTTGTGTCAGAAAGGACCGGATTCACCCTAGGGGTGAGCTAGCTGATCGCGCCCCGGATACACACCCGGGAGGAGACTCGCTAGTCTTAACGCAAGCGCACGGTGTAGCGGTGAGCGGGTATCGAACACGAGGTGGGCAAATGACGGTGTCTTCTTCAATTCACCTGGCTATAAGAACAGTCGAGAAATATTCGCAATAAAGCGGTCACAGTCGTTCAATTGTATAAAGAAAATATAAAATTAATAAAAATGCCAAGGGATAGGGAATCCCCGCTACGGACCGTATCTCAACATTGTGATTCGTAGGTTTCATAATTGCTAGACTTGAAATTTAGGTGAACTAGTCGCAACTAAATGTAGAACCAAGCTCACGCTCTCGCGCTATTGCCGGTCTATAGCAAACCTAGGGTAGGGTCCAATCTCTTTCAAACCCTAACCTAAACAAGCTAGCGTTAAGGACGTCATCATCATTCAATCGTATCTCGAGCCCACTCTCGTGCAAACTCGAGCTACGACCTAGGTTGGGATAGTTCCTACCCGTCCAATCTCTTGCAAACGGGTATTGGTATAGAATTACAATCGAAAATCCTAGTATTGGTCCAATCTCTTGCAAACCAATCCTAGAGAAATCCAATTATAACCCAATTCGAATTTCTAGGGCTTCCTATCGATTTGGGATCCAATCTCTTGCAAATCCCAATCGGTATGAATCCCTAGCTATTCGTATTAAATCAATCCCAAACTAACCCTAATCAATTCTAGCAAGAATATCACCAATTCATCACAAATTAGAAATAGGGTTCGTAGGGTTCATCCCAACACCCTAAAACGATAAAACTACTCACAATTCATAATGCAAATCATTAGAAATTCAATAATAAAAACAATAGAATTCATTGCAATAGACAATATATCAATAAAAATGAGGTTTTTGATAGAAAGAGAGACAAACCAATGAAGATTCAATAGCATCCAACAAAATAGAACGTTTTATCTCTCTCTCTCCAAAGAACTAAATCCAATCTCTTAAAAAGTAATCAAAAAGGGCTGCCAAAAAAATGAGAAAAAGCTCTCCAAACTAGGTTAAAAACTGGGGTTAAATACCCCCCAAAATCATCCAAAAAACTGTGACAAAATTGCCCTTGCGCAGCTTGAAAATCGCACTTTACGCTACAGGCAGCGCGGCTCACTCGACCGAGTGACAAATATCACTCGGCCGAGTGACGGACCCTGACGGATTCCAGCGAACTGGGAGGTTTGGGGGTCGGCTCCTCGGGAGTCACTCGACCGAGTGACTTTCTTCACTCGGCCGAAGTGATTTCTTCACTCGGCCGAGTCGGAACTCGGGGTGCACTGACGGATTACAGTAAGTTCGTGTTTTCTTCTGCTGTCGTTTTGATGCCACTCGGGCGAGTGGTGTCTCCGTGCTCGACCGAGTGGGCTGGCGATGCTCGGCCGAGTGCACGCTGATACTCAATCTGTTGCGTGTCCGATCTAGCCGGCCGAGCGGGCTGTCGATGCTCGGCCGAGTGACTCCTTCACTCGGCCGAGTGGCATCCTGAAAATGCCCAATCTTCGTATTTTTGATTCCTCATCACTCCTACGTTGTTCTTTCTTCTTCCACTCCTCTCCAATTGCAGAGTTCCCCTCAAAAGAGTCACGGGTGACACTCCGGAGTGGGTGCATCTCAGAATCACTCCAAATCGCTCCAAATCTCCTGAAATACGACAAAAACAAGAAATCGTGAAAAGCATCACAATATTGTCGAATAATCGTGGAAAAACACGATATGGGCGATCTAAATGGCATGCAAACAAGCAGAAAAAAGGTGTAAAATATGAAGTGATCAAAATCCCCCCAAGCTTACCTCTTACTCGTCCTCGAGGAAGATGAGTAAAAAGCGAACCCGATGGATAAAGATAATGGAAACGATGGAAAAATGGAAAATGAAAAATGAAAAAAAAATAGAAAACGAAGAAGGGAGTTGATAAATCATTTTTCTCAGGACGTGGGTTTTGCTTACTTATATAGCACGCATCGAATATAAAACACATGTCAAAGACTTTTATCTCGATATCATAGTATAATGGTGCATTTGAGATAGAAAACCCAAGAATATCAATATAGCATGAAAAATGGAATAATTCTAGAATTAACATCGTCTGAAGCATCTAAAGCGGTATACAAAATCGTAGATCACACACTTTTCAATTGAATGCTTTCTATAAGGAGTATAAGAGATATAACACAATAGAGTAGTAAGAATAGAAAAGTGTGGTTTTCATGATATGAATGCTAAGCGCAGATTTCTGGATTTCGTGAAACTTTTAGCAATCTCACCGAGTATAAAATATCACTTAGCCTAGGTTGTCATGCACCGTCATGTTGTCACTCCCTCACACATCATTGGATCCCCTCCCCCAAGCTCATCCATAACCGTGGTGGCATATACAAAACAATATTTACATTCCCCGTTTCTTTTGAAGCTCCAAAAGTAAAAGAAATAAAAATAAAAGCAAAAAAGAGGGAAGAAAGAGAGAAAGGGTATGAGATGGGATCGTTTTCGAACTTCTTTTCTCTTTTCGTTTCCCTTTTTTTTCGAATAACATATATACACAAATGATCCCAAATCAAAAGAGAAGGATATACAAGTATTTTTTTCTTTTTGGTTTTAGGGAATTTGGAGCATGTGATATAATAACAGGGGGAATGCCAATAATAGAATTGCTAAGGGGAGATTCACCAATGAATTTAAAATAGAGAAATAATGTTCAAGATATGTGAAGAAAGAAATAAATGTATCTCTCGGTTCACTCTATAGGACGTGCATGACAACTTCAGCAGGGTAATTTAATCTACTCAGTTTAATCTCAAAAAGCAAACTAGTCCAGATTTATCAATGCTAGCAAACATTCAATCAACATGAAGTGAAGCGTACAAATCATGCAATAAGAAATGATATGAGAAAAGAAAGCAGTACTCCAGATATAAGCAATCAATGCGTGAATCTTGGTGTGTTTTCTATGATAGCATACATATGAATTATCAGACATCAGCTAATAATAGAATTTCATCCATTTTCATACGGAAAAAGAAGTGGGTTACTATTTCTAAATGCAAAGTAGAACATAGCATATGATATCAAAAACAAAAGCTATGACATGACAAAATTAGCATGCATATTGAGAAAAGCTAACACCACGTCATCGTCATCACAGAAAAATCATCTCTAGCAAAAGATGAAAGAAATAAAGATAAAAGGAAACATAACTATTTACAATGCAGCACACAAAGAAAATAAGAAAAACGTGATGCATGGTAAAGGAAATGAAAAAGTGATGAAAATGGGTGCAAAAGCGTAAAAGACGTGAAAAAACTAAAAATAAAGGCGATAAAAGCAAAAAGTGTGAGAACTCACTCCCCCAAGCTAAAGTGCACAGTGTCCTCAATGTGCAAAGTGTGGCACACCGAGAGACGTGAAATGGGTGGGGTGGGTGAGGATGCATTGTCACGACCCGCTTCCCTAAAATGGAGGCGAGACGTGAAAAGGTCCGCACGGGAGTGGAGCGATGAAGCCCCAAACCCGATAAGCGTCAATTTAGTATAAGCGGGTCCCTGTAATTGCAATCGAAACAACAACAATAATAATAAGACGGATATGAAATACCAATCCCAAAATTTGTCCACAAAATATTCAACATCACAGAAAAGCCACCAGGCTAAAAGAAAGAGTCTAAGGGCCCAGAACAAGGCCAAACAAAAGCAACGACATAAAAAGTATGGGTGCCACGCACCGATAACAAAACAACTGTCTAACAAAAGTAAAACACACTGAGACACTAGGACTGGTCCCCAGTGTCCACGTACTCCCCGTCCAACACGGGCGCAAGCTCGGCGTCCGCAAACACCTCACCCTCAGCGAGCAACTCAGGCTCAAGGTCTAACATGCGTCACCCAAAAGAGAAAGGGGCACATGTCAGCAAGTCTAAAAAGACTTGGGCAAGGAAACTGAAAGTGACTAACAACCTAGCATTTAAATGTTAAACAATGGCATGGCAGTTGAATATGATGCAACAGTTTAAAAGAGAGACAAGCATGCATGATGTAGCAAAAGCTACCAATTCACCAATCACTTATCATTTAACACTTGTCACTTATCACTTATCACTTAACACTTAACACTTAACACTTAGTGCATAGAGAGTCCACTTGCTGGCCGGCTTGTTTATCTCTATCACTATCAATCACTTAAACACTAGAGATTTCACCTGCTGGCCGGAGTGGCGGATCAAGCCACTCGGGCTCAGTCCGCTTATCTCTTACCCCACCCACATGTGTCAAGCGTTGGGGTTTCCAACTCATTATGCTCGCTTCTGGTCACGAGCCAGGAAAATAAGTGTGTGTTGACTTCCGAGCGTTGGGGTTAGCAACTACAGGGCTCGCTTCTGGAACACGAGCCAGGAAACATGGGATTGTAGCGTGTGCTACGCAATCACGATAATTAATCACTATGCAATGCCATGAACAGATAATTGCGTACCGTTAATGGAATTTAAACGTGACATATGAGCATGATGAGGGTGACGGACCAAGCTTCGTTGTCAAGCTAGGTCAAGGGCGTCTAAACGGCTATCCTTTCACCATTTAGTCTCTTTTACGCTAAAACAAGGGAAATGGCCTAAGACATGGCCCAAATCAAGAGATGCAAGTTTCACTTGCCTATCACCGGGGATGACAGTTACGAAAGTTCGTTTTCGCGAATGCTAGCCTACGGGGAATCGCTGTTATGGGGAACAATCATCAAAACACAAGTATTTTATTAGGGTTTCATAAAAATTACAATAGGATAAGAAAACAACGGTAGATCGATTTCTTACCGAGAGGAGGCGGAAGAAACACTCCGGGGAACCCTAGGACCAGATCTGGAAGCCAATGGAGAAGTTTGAGGGAATTAGGGTTTTGGGGGATTTTGGGGGATTTTGGGGTTTGATGAGATTTTTGGTGAGGTTTTGGGGAAGATGAGTGGTAGATAGAGTGAATGGATGGATTGGATGATGGATTTAGGGCTTGGAATGAAGGATTGAAGCTTGGAGGAAGATGGGGGCTCAAGGGGGAAGATTTTAGGTTTTTGGATCGTGTTGAGGGGGAAGAAAACGTTTGGGTTGGGTTTAAATAGGTTGGGCTGGCGGCTGCCCAGAAATTAGGGTTTTAACACTGGTTAGTCGGTCAAAGAACAACCACTGACCGACTAGTTTGGCAACTAGTCGGTCGGTCGACCAACTCAGACAGACTAAGTGTAAACAGTAATTCCTGAACGAAAATAGGATTTAGAGTTAGTCGGTCCATGAACAAGTACTGACCGACTTGTTTAGCATCTAGTCGGTCGATGAACGTTCTTAGACCGACTAAGAGTAAACAGTAACTGATACAAAAATAAGATGATGAGTTAGTCGGTTCAAGAAGCATTGCTGACCGACTAGTTTGCAACCTAGTCGGTCAACCAACGTTCTTAGACAGACTAACGATAAACAGTAACTCCTGAGAAATTTAGAAAGCTAACTAGTCGGTCCAAGAAGGATTGCCGACCGACTGGATCGTCGTCTAGTCGGTCGGTGCCCCTTCTTATACCGGCTAATGAGCACCAAAAGTTCCGATACGGAGCGCGGGGCCCCGGGATCGATTCCTAAGACTCCTAGGCTTGATCTAATAGTTAGATACGACAGTTATGAAGCCCTTCACGAATGACATACTTCGAAATCGACAATCCTAAGGAAGAAACGAGAAAATACGACGAATCGATCGAAAATGAAAGCTACGGAGATGAAAACCACACATGAGGAGAAAATCCACCAAAACAAATATTATATTATAATAAATCCAGATACATAAAAAGCAGTCGTTACATCCTCCCCAACTTAAGAAAAATTCCGTCCTCGGAATTTCCAAAAACTCACGAGTCCGGAAACAAAAGTGGGAAACGCTCTCGCATCTCATCCTCATTCTCCCAAGTAGATTCTCCAGGTGAGCCGTGTCGCCACATCACCCTCACAAGATTGACAATCTTGTTCCGAAGCGATTTCTGACGCCTGTCCAGAATCTGCACTGGATGCTGGTCATACGTCATATCGGGGCGAACGGTAATCTCCGAAAAATCCACCGCATGAGACGGATCGCTAATGTATCGACGAAGCTGCGACACATGGAAAACATCGTGAACTCCTTCCAAAGACGGCGGCAAGGCCAAGCGATACGCTACCTCGCCAACCCTCTCCAAAATGACAAACGGTCCAATGTATCGCGGGCTCAACTTCCCATGCTTCCCAAAACGAATCACACCACGATTCGGGGAAATCTTCAAGAACACATGGTCGCCCGGCTGAAACTCCAAAGGACGACGTTTAGCATCCGCCCAATGCTTAAAACGGTCCTGAGCAATCCTCAACCTCTCCCGAATATTCCTGACGATATCCACGGCCTCCACGATCATCTCAGGTCCCAACAACTCCCGATCACCAACGTCATCCCAACTCAATGGCGATCGACATTTTTTCCCATAAAGAGCGGCGAAAGGCGCCATGCCAATACTCGCCTGGAAGCTGTTGTTGTAGGAAAACTCTACCAGATGTAGATGGTCCTCCCACGAACCCTTGAAATCCAACATGCACGCCCTCAGCATGTCTTCCAAAATCTGAATCGTCCTCTCGGACTGGCCATCCGTCTGCGGATGGTACGCCGTGCTGAAACTCAGACGCGTACCCAAGCCCTTCTGCAAACTCTGCCAGAACTGAGATGTGAACCTCGTGTCTCTGTCAGACACGATACTCACGGGGACTCCATGGAGTCGCACGACCTCCTCCATATATCTCCTCGCTAGCGCCTCAGTGGACTGCCCCACTCGGAACGGAATAAAGTGCGCAGACTTGGTCAATCGATCTACGATCACCCAAATCGCGTCATTCTGCTTCGGACTCCGAGGTAGTCCAGTCACGAAATCCATAGTGATGTGTTGCCACTTCCACTCCGGAATCGGAAGCGGTTGTAGCAACCCGGCCGAACGCTGATGCTCCGCCTTCACTTGCTGGCAAACCAAACACTTGGCTACACTCCGAGCCACACTCCTCTTCATACCATGCCACCAATAATTCAGACGAAGATCCTGGTACATCTTGGTGCCACCAGGATGCACAGAATACGGCGAACTGTGTGCCTCCACCATCAGCTCCTCTCTGATATCCCCAGCTGGCACACACAACCTGGCTCCAAACCTCAGCGAGCCATCCTCATGAATCAAAAAGTCAGTCCGCAGACCGGCTTCCACCTGCTACCGAATCCTCGCAAGCTTCGGATCCTCAGCCTGGCCAGCCTTAATCCGATCCACGATCGTCGACTGTACCTGCATGTACATCAACGAAGAAGCCTCTCCAGGAAGAACAATCTCCACGCCAGACTCACAAAAATCCTGCTGCAATCTCCACTGCGAGGTCAACATCATCACCGCTGGAAGCCTACTCAAAGCATCTGGAACCACATTCACCTTGCCAGGGTGATACTGCAAATCAATCTCATAATCCGCCATAAGCTCCAACCATCGACGCTGTCGCATGTTGAGCTCCTTCTGAGTGAAAATATACTTCAAGCTTTTGTGATCGGTGAAAATCTTCACTTTCTCACTCAGCAGGAAGTGCCTCCAAATCTTAAGAGCAAACACAACGGCAGCCAACTCCAAATCATGCGTCGGGTAATTCTTCTCATGAACCTTAAGCTGACGTGACGCATACGCCACAACATGCCCGTGCTGATGCAACACACAACCAAGACCCTTGCCAGAAGCATCGCAAAAGATCTCAAATCCACCGCTGCGATCAGGCACGACAAGAATAGGGGCACTCGTCAACCTCTCCTTCAGAATACCAAAAGCACTCTCACAATCACCCGACCAAACAAAAGCAACATCCTTCCGCGTCAACCTGGTCATCGGCTCGGCAATACGAGAAAAGTCCTTAATGAACCGTCGATAGTAACCAGCAAGTCCAAGGAAACTCCGAATCTCAGACGCAGACGACGGAACAGGCCACTCCCTGATGGCCCTAATCTTCTCGGGATCCACAGAAATACCATCTCCAGTCACCACATGCCCCAGAAAAGCAACTCGATCCAGCCAAAACTCGCACTTCGAAAACTTAGCATACAAACGATGCTTCCTCAAGATTTCCAATACCGCCCTCAAGTGCGATGCATGCTCTTCCTCCGACTTCGAATAGATCAGAATGTCGTCGATAAAGATAACGACAAACTTATCCAAAAAGTCGTAGAAAATCAGGTTCATCAGATTCATGAAAACTGCGGGCGCGTTAGTTACACCGAAAGGCATAACCACAAACTCATAGTGTCCATACTTCGTCCTGAACGCTGTCTTCGGAACATCATCCTTCTTCACCTTCAACTGATGGTAACCACTCCTCAAATCCAGTTTAGAAAACACCCTCGAACCTCCAAGCTGATCAAAAATATCATCGATGCGAGGCAACGGATATTTATTCTTAATGGTCACCGCATTCAATCCCCGATAGTCCACGCACATGCGACGCGAACCATCCTTCTTCTTAACCAGCAACACCGGTGCTCCCCACGGAGACACACTAGGATTAATATAACCCTTCTGCAACAGCTCATCCAATTGCTTCCGCAACTCTTCCAATTCTGCAGGTGCCATACGATACGGCGCCTTCGAAATCGGCTGCGCACCTGGAACGAGATCAATAGAAAATTCCAGAGCTCGATCAGGCGGCAAACCGGACATCTCCTTGGGGAAGACGTCGCCAAAATCTCGCACCACAGCTGGCCACTCCAGCTCCATCTGCATAGCTACAGCCTCCACCGGCCTGGCCCGAAATCTGACAGGACCAAGCGAACTGCTACCACGACTGAACTCAAACACTGGATGTCCGCGAATCTCGAACACCACCTTCTTCCTCCTGCAGTCGATCGTAGCATAGAAGCTCGCAAGCCAATCCATCCCAAAGACCGCATCGTAGTTGGTGATGTTGTGGACAATAAAATCAGCATAAAGCTCATGTCCACAAACCACCACAGAGCAAGGACTGCACCCACGATGCACCGAGACTACTCCATTCCCTGTAACGATGTTCCAACTCTTGGAGAGAGGGGACGTCGACAAGGAATGCTTCTCTACGAAGCTCTGGGCCAAAATGCACATCGACGCACCTGAGTCAAAGAGGACTCGGGCAGGAAACGTGTAAACCAAAACCACACCTAACAAACAGTCTAATCGATCAAATCTTTTTCTAGCAACACCATACCCAAGCATTCACATAATTTAACAATCAATTAATTAAGGAAGGAACAATCTAGATCGAAAGTTACCTGCAATGACCTCATCCATGGCCAAAACCTCCTCCTCGGTCATCAGAAATGCTTGCCTCCTCGGCGGAGCGGCCTGCTGAAAAGCCTGCTTCTGCGGAACGAGGGGCACCCCACGACCAGCGGGCACCGGGGCTCTCTGCTGCAATGGCGGGGCAGCAATAGGTGTCCTCCAAGGTTGCCTCAACCTCGGGCACTCCCGGATAGCATGGGCAGGATCTCCACAGATAATACATTGCCCCAAGAACTTCCTACACGATTCCTTGATATGGCCCTCCTTGCCACAGAAATTACAAGTCCTCCGAACAGGCCCTCCTGGCCTCTTAAACTGAACATGCGGGTTCGGCCTGAATCCAGGTCTAACCACAGCTCTCGCCTGTTCCACGGGCCTCCTCACATCACCAACAATAGACCCCTTCCTCTGGTTCACAAGCAGCTCCTGCCTCTTGGCAGTGACCAAAACCTTCTGATAAGATTCCCAGTCAGAAGAGGTCACAAAGCTCTGGAGCTCTGAAGCAAGCCCCTGCAGAAACCTCTGAGCTCTCTCCTCAGCGTCCTGCACCATCTTTGGTGCAAACCGACTTAGCCTCATGAACTCCTGGTGGTACATGTCCACCGACGAGTTCCCCTGCTTCAGATCGATAAAACGCTGCAGCATCTCTTCCCTGGTAGCCTTCGGGAAGAACTCACCATCAAATCTGGCCTTGAAGGTAGCCCAGACGATCGGCTCTACCAACATCTTTTCTTCAGCATCCCACCAATTCCGAGCATTATCCTTCAGCTGGCGCTTCGCCAAGTCAACCCAACTTACTTCGTTGACCTTGGACATCTTCAGATTGTCCTCAATATTCCTCATCCATTCATCAGCAGCCAATGGACCTTCGGTTCCATCAAAATACGCAGGACCCAGCTCTCTGAACTGCTTCGCCCCGGGCTCAGGGCGAGGGGCTTCCACCACCCAAGCAGCTCGAGTCACTGGAGCATTCTGCACCTGCAGGAGCACACCCTGCTGAACCTGCATCATCTGCAACATCATCCTCATCATCTCCCCATTAGTGGGCTCCCGCTCAGGCTCCTCGTCATGAGGGGGCGCACCACTACCACCACCACGGGTGATTCGCCTTCCTGCCATCTAATGACGCAGAAAACGAAACAATTAGACTCATAGCTTAGGGCTCAGATGTCGAACTTATTTGTTGGACAATCTTGCATTATTATTGTTATCCCGATAATTGCAGTTACAGAGGGACCTGCATGGGCCACCACTAAAACCTGTCACGACCCGCTTCCCTAAAATGGAGGCGAGACGTGAAAAGGTCCGCACGGGAGTGGAGCGATGAAGCCCCAAACCCGATAAGCGTCAATTTAGTATAAGCAGGTCCCTGTAATTGCAATCGAAACAACAACAATAATAATAAGACGGATATGAAATACCAATCCCAAAATTTGTCCACAAAATATTCAACATCACAGAAAAGCCACCAGGCTAAAAGAAAGAGTCTAAGGGCCCAGAACAAGGCCAAACAAAAGCAACGACATAAAAAGTATGGGTGCCACGCACCGATAACAAAACAACTGTCTAACAAAAGTAAAACACACGGAGACACTAGGACTGGTCCCCAGTGTCCACGTACTCCCCGTCCAACACGGGCGCAAGCTCGGCGTCCGTAAACACCTCACCCTCAGCGAGCAACTCAGGCTCAAGGTCTAACATGCGTCACCCAAAAGAGAAAGGGGCACATGTCAGCAAGTCTAAAAAGACTTGGGCAAGGAAACTGAAAGTGACTAACAACCTAGCATTTAAATGTTAAACAATGGCATGGCAGTTGAATATGATGCAACAGTTTAAAAGAGAGACAAGCATGCATGATGTAGCAAAAGCTACCAATTCACCAATCACTTATCATTTAGCACTTGTCACTTATCACTTATCACTTAACACTTAACACTTAACACTTAGTGCATAGAGAGTCCACTTGCTGGCCGGCTTGTTTATCTCTATCACTATCAATCACTTAAACACTAGAGATTTCACCTGCTGGCCGGAGTGGCGGATCAAGCCACTTGGGCTCAGTCCGCTTATCTCTTACCCCACCCACATGTGTCGAGCGTTGGGGTTTCCAACTCATTATGCTCACTTCTGGTCACGAGCCAGGAAAATAAGTGTGTGTTGACTTCCGAGCGTTGGGGTTAGCAACTACAGGGCTCGCTTCTGGAACACGAGCCAGGAAACATGGGATTGTAGCGTGTGCTACGCAATCACGATAATTAATCATTATGCAATGCCATGAACAGATAATTGCGTACAGTTAATGGAATTTAAACGTGACATATGAGCATGATGAGGGTGACGGACCAAGCTTCGTTGTCAAGCTAGGTCAAGGGCGTCTAAACGGCTATCCTTTCACCATTTAGTCTCTTTTACGCTAAAACAAGGGAAATGGCCTAAGACATGGCCCAAATCAAGAGATGCAAGTTTCACTTGCCTATCACCGGGGATGACGGTTACGAAAGTTCGTTTCCGCGAATGCTAGCCTACGGGGAATCGCTGTTATGGGGAACAATCATCAAAACACAAGTATTTTATTAGGGTTTCATAAAAATTACAATAGGATAAGAAAACAACGGTAGATCGATTTCTTACCGAGAGGAGGCGGAAGAAACACTCCGGGGAACCCTAGGACCAGATCTGGAAGCCAATGGAGAAGTTTGAGGGAATTAGGGTTTTGGGGGATTTTGGGGTTTGATGAGATTTTTGGTGAGGTTTTGGGGAAGATGAGTGGTAGATAGAGTGAATGGATGGATTGGATGATGGATTTAGGGCTTGGAATGAAGGATTGAAGCTTGGAGGAAGATGGGGGCTCAAGGGGGAAGATTTTAGGGTTTTGGATCGTGTTGAGGGAGAAGAAAACGTTTGGGTTGGGTTTAAATAGGTTGGGCTGGCGGCTGCCCAGAAATTAGGGTTTTAACACTGGTTAGTCGGTCAAAGAACAACCACTGACCGACTAGTTTGGCAACTAGTCGGTCGGTCGACCAACTCAGACCGACTAAGTGTAAACAGTAACTCCTGAACGAAAATAGGATTTAGAGTTAGTCGGTCCATGAACAAGTACTGACCGACTTGTTTAGCATCTAGTCGGTCGATGAACGTTCTTAGACCGACTAAGAGTAAACAGTAACTGATACAAAAATAAGATGATGAGTTAGTCGGTTCAAGAAGCATTGCTGACCGACTAGTTTGCAACCTAGTCGGTCAACCAACGTTCTTAGACAGACTAACGATAAACAGTAACTCCTGAGAAATTTAGAAAGCTAACTAGTCGGTCCAAGAAGGATTGCCGACCGACTGGATCGTCGTCTAGTCGGTCGGTGCCCCTTCTTATACCGGCTAATGAGCACCAAAAGTTCCGATACGGAGCGCGGGGCCCCGGGATCGATTCCTAAGACTCCTAGGCTTGATCTAATAGTTAGATACGACCGTTATGAAGCCCGTCACGAATGACATACTTCGAAATCGACAATCCTAAGGAAGAAACGAGAAAATACGACGAATCGATCGAAAATGAAAGCTACGGAGATGAAAACCACACATGAGGAGAAAATCCACCAAAACAAATATTATATTATAATAAATCCAGATACATAAAAAGCAGTCGTTACATGCATGCATGATAAAAAAAGAAAGAAAAAAACAAATAGAAAATATGATGTGGATATGAATGATGCATGCAAAGATCAGAGTGATGCAGGTAATGTGTCACCAAAAATACTCTCCCTCTCTCCCAAAAAGATATAGAATGATATGAGCAAGATAGGGACCAAAACAGTGTGTGGAGGAGGGGGGCAAAAAAAATCTCCAGGACCAGCAGAGAATGGGCAGCATACCGACAAAAATATCAATGGCATCAAGAGTGTGCCTAAGCTGGTGGTGCTGCACCATCTTCGTCCTGTGGTGGAGGTAGGGGTGGGGGTGGGGGTGGTGGGTGTGGAAGCTGCTGGGTGGGTGGTGGCAGTGGTGGCAGTCGCGCAAGAATCTGAGTCAGGCAAGCCTGAATACTGGGAAGTAGCTCGACGCGAGACTGCACGGCGGAGAGTGTGGCAGACAGAGCCCTAAAGTCGCCTCTAAGTCCACTCACCGCCCCCTCAAGAGCACGAATGCTCTGAAGTAGAGTGTTAGGGGGGTGGAGGCGGGGGACGCACAGGTCTAAGCTGTGAAGGACGGGGCTGTCTGACATGGGCTGTGTAATAATTGGGCCAACATGTATGTGCGGAAAATGTGTTGTGCTCACTAGTGGATCCCCAGCCTCAGTATGAGGCTGGGACGCAGGCTGGGACGAGGAGGCAGCAGCAGCAGTGTTGGAAGACAAAATCGGTGACGAGGCAGCAAGAGAGGTCTGTGACGTAGACGTGGGAACAGATGTCATGACACTCTCGGATAGGACGGCTGAGGTGAAGACAGAAGGGTCGACCACTTGGGAGGAAGTGTAAGGACCAAAAGGTGAAACCCCAGCGGACAGTAAACTAGACAGGGTCTCCATAACGGCAGAGAAGGAAGACTTGCCGCTCTCAAGGATAGTGGGTGGACGCTCGGGAAGAAGTGAGGAAATAGGCTCAACCGAGATAGGCACAGCAGTGGTGGTGGTGGTGGTGGACGTGGTGGATGACTCAGCAAGGGTACTCCCGACACTGACATAAGTGTGGACAGATGTGTCGGGAGGTGCAGACAGTGCAGGTGCAGGCTGAGGGATCACGGGGTCGACGGGTGCAGGGGTGCCTGCTCAGCATCCTCAGCCTCAAGTACGTAGGCAGCGGGGATAAGTAGGTCCATCGCTGGGATCCAATCCCCGTGGGCCGGTCCTATGTGTGTCCGAGCGAGACTCGGAAGAACCATGTAGTCAGCACTAAAGGGACCGTGCAACCACACCCAGTGCCTGAGACCGTGGGGATGAAGCATCTTCATCCGGGCCATAACATCTATCGAAAGTGCATTGGGGCCTGGGGCTCGACGCAAGTCGTTAGGTAGGTCCACGCTGGTCATAAGGGCTAGAAGTGTAATCAGACCGCCGTAACAAATAGGTGAGCGAGCGCTCACCGAAATGATGATGCGGTCTAAGAACCAACTAGCGATATCAATCTCAACGACGGGGACCAGGTCGTCGCTACCCCTATCCAGAACTCTAGGGCAAGTCATCGCGTAGAGCATGTAGAGCTCAGGCGTAGACATCGTCCTAGGCTCGTACCTTGCTAAGAAAGTGGTCGCCATGAGGCGATGTGCAATGTGGAGGCAGGGGTGCATGATGGCTGAGGCCTTGGCCCTACTAGGGTCAAAGCCAAGTGGGGATCCCGTGATCTGTGTCCAGAATGTGGAGGTGTCGAACGACGGTGGTGGGATGTGCGTGGGTGCATAGGCTCGGTCGGGGACAGGGACAGTGGGCCACTGGAAGAATGCACGAAGCATGTCGAGAGTGACCTCGCACTCTCGATCCATTAGGTGGAATGTGCATCCTCCAGGGGTCCGGTCAATCGAGCTCAGGACCTCTAGTGTCGGACGGATGAAAGTATCCGCCGACACCGCAAGAAAATCACGCCATCCCACGTTGTCGTACAACGTGAGAAGACCCTCGAGTACCCCTAGGCGATCAAGGTCAGCTAAGTGCGCGAACCTAGAAGGTACTATCGAGCGATGGCAGATACGCTCGAACCTGGCGCGGTGTGCATCGTTTCGAAACGTGATCCCCATCGGCCCGACGGCGGGAGCGGGTGGAGGGACAGGATCGGCTGGGATTGGCTGTGTGGGTGGTGGTGGCGGTGGCAGGCTAGGTGGAGGGGAGTCCTCCCTAGCATGAGAGGGACCGGCATCATCGGTCCGCATCCGCTTGGGGGCGGATCCCCATGTACGCGGCCTAGTGCGCGGCGGCATGTGTGCCGCGAACGTGTCCCAACTCAAGTAAATACGGCGGCGTGCTAAATAATGGAACGAATGTACCTGAATATGCCGCGAGAGCAATAGGTGATGCGTACGAAGAGACGACTCCGCTGCGAAGCTAAATGCGCGTCTAGAAGCTCCCCAAAGCTCCCCCAAGATAGCCTGCAAACCAAACAATGATATCAGCGGATAATACTCAATATATATGGGGGAGATGGGGGATAATAGATAGATAAAGAAGTTGATTTGAGTTTGGGGCTCAATGGGCGTACAGATCAAGAAAAATGGGAGAAAAAGGGCTTTTGGGGCAAAACGAGGATCGCCGGCGGTCGGCTGGCGGTGAGGGTGGTCGTCGGAGGTCGGCGATGAGGAGTGAAGTCGTCGCCGACGGTGGTGCATCGGTTGGGCCGGCGACGAGCTCGAATCGGGCAAGGGGAGACGCGGCTGCAGACGAGGGGAGACGAACAGACACAGCTCGGGCGAGAATTGGGATTTTTCGCATTGAAAATCACGCCGAGCCCGCTGCCGTATATATAAGTGAAGTTACGACTCGGTCGAGTGACGATGTCACTCGGCCGAGTGACGTAAACGGAAAAGTTTTAAAATTTCTCCCCGCCACTTACGACTCGGCCGAGTGGCTTTGCTTCACTCGGCCGAATGGATAAAATCCTCTCGGCCGAGTGGCACAAGCTACTCGACAGTTCTCGCCCTAAGAGAGTATCTGTTTCACTCGACCGAGTGACTAAATGTACTCGGCCGAGTGGCAGTTAATACTGAAATTTACAAAAAAGACAAAGAGTTGGTTCTGCAGACTTCCCTGGTTGGTGCTCCACTCGGCCGAGTGGAGTCTTTGCTCGGCCGAGTGGCATATGATACTCGGCCGAGTGACGTGCTGTTTTCTGCTTCGGGGCTCCATTTTCTCTCTACTCTCTGTTTTCTTCCTCCAGTTGGTTTATTCCTCCTCCTAAGCCTTGAGCGCGTTCCTGGAGCGCTCTTCTTTGCCTCGGTCATCCTCCATAGAAGAGATCTCCTTTTCTCCTCCTCCTGTCAAAGAAATTAGGACCCGTTGTCACGATTTTTATAGGCAATTGACTCAAAACACTAATAAAAGTCTAAAACAAAAATGAAGACCAAAATAAAAAATAATGCAAAAACCATCGGGTTGCCTCCCGACAAGCGCTCGTTTAAGGTCTTGAGCTCGACCCCTTTGGATATTCATTTAGCTCGCGATGTTCGCGCATATGAGATGCACCCGTCAAACTTACCGGGAAGACCCCTCGGATTTGGATTATGGTGGTGCGTGGCCTTCCTCAGTGCCCCTTCATCATGGGCAATGTTGGGGGATGGCTCCCCCAAGCTTGAGCTTGTTTCGGTCTTTGACTTCGCCGGTGACACCGATCTTCGAATTGGTGGAGCTTTCTTTGGATTCTTTAATGTCGAGAGCTTGCAAAGCTCTCGTATTCTCGTGACATCAGCGTCGCCATCATCTTTTGCCGTGGAGCTATTGGGAGAGTCCTCCATCTTCTCCTCTTCGACCAAATCTTGGCCTTCTTCAAAGCCGTCATCATGGAGTGCACCGATGGAGTGGGGGATAGCCTCTTCTATAACCTCGTCAAGGAGGTCCACATAATCTAGCTCCTCATGATATGGCATGTGCTTCATAGCCTTTGGTATATGGAGCTCGACTTCAATGTTACCGATATTCAAGGTAAGAGTCCCTTCCCGCACATCGACGATTACACCAGCGGTGGCAAGGAATGTGTGTCCAAGTATGAGCGATGTGTCACCCTCCTCCTTGATATCCATGATCACAAAATCACAAGGCAAGCATATGCCTCCCAGAACTTGGAGTGGGGTGTTCTCCGTGATCCCAACCGGCCTAGTGATCTGACCGTCCGCGAGTTGAATCCTCATGTCAGTCGTCTTTAAATCAGTGCCGGTGTTCAACTTCCGAAACATGGTGAGAGGCATGAGGCTCACTCTAGCGCCCAAATCAACCAATGCTTTTTGTAAGGGGATGCCACTAGAGTGCAAGGAATCCGGAAGCTCCCGGGATATTTAAATTTGGCAGGCTCCTTTTCCTTCCTAGTGAACCAAGTTCCTTGTTCCGTGAGCATGATCTTCTCTTTCCTTTTCCTTCCCGTAATCAAGTCCTTTAAGAACTTCGCGTAGGATGGGATTTCCACTATGGCATCAAGGAAAGGGATATTGAGGCTCACCCCTCTCAAGTATTCGAGGAACTTGGCTAGCCTCTTCTCGATCTTGGCTCTAGCTAGCCATTGAGGTAAAGGCACCGGTGGCATGAATCGGCGCTCATCAATAGGTTCCTCCACTCTAGATTTTGTTCCTTCTTGCGGCTCCTTCTCTTTTTCCACCTCAATTGCCTGCTCGCTCTCTTCTAGAATCTCCACCACGAGTTCCTTGACTTGAGTCATGACGGGAGTGGTATCCTTCCCACCCCTTGTCGTAACCGCAACAACCGCGTTGATATGGCCGGTGTTGCCCCGTGGATTTGGCTCGGGTTGAGCCGGCAATTGTTGGTTGTTTCTATTGAGCAACGTAAGTTGCTCCCCAATTTGAGCGACGACGGTGGTAAGAGAATCTTGTCCCGCCTTCAACGTGGCGTTAATCTTTCTCTGCTCCACCATAAACTCCTTCACCTTAGCTTCAAAATCTGAACGTGGTTGAGCTTGCGGAGGGTTGTGATTTCTCCAACCTTGATTATACCCGGGTGGCCTATAAGGTCCCACTTGTTGCCTAGGTGGGAAGTTTTGTTGCGGTGGCCCCCTTGGTTGATAATTCGGTTGTGGTGGTGGAGCCCGAGCTTGAGGAGGTTGTTGTGGCGGGGGGTTCAAGGCACCATCATTATTAGCATAGGAAAAACCCGGATGGTTTCTAGCGGCCGAGTTGGCCCAATATCCAGAATTCCCCGCAACGTACTGAATTTGCTCCAAAGCTCCTTCTCCATGCTCTCCTCCTACATACATGGCTTGGGATTGGTCTTGCCAATCACTCATATGGTTTGTCGTTGCGGATGTAGAAGGAGTTCCATGCAGCTCGGTAATGTATTTCTCCAATCTCTCCACTACCTTGTGGAGAGAGTCAAATTTGCTAGCAAGCTCCGCCACGGCCTTGGCCTCATAAATACTCGTGGGCTTCAAGGAGGACGAAGAATGTCCTCGCTCATCGCCCCACTGTTGGTTGTTGGAGGCCATCTCCTCTAGCAAGGCCGTATCTTCATCGGGGGTCTTTGACAAAATGGCTCCGTTGGCGGTAGCATCAATAATTTGTTTTGTGCCCGGTTGGAGTCCATTGTAGAAACTGTGGACAAGCTCCCAATCCTCTATGCTGTGATGGGGGCATTGATGCTGCAAGTCCTTGAAGCGCTTCCACGCCTCATAGAGAGTCTCCTGTGGTCCTTGCTTGAAGGACATGAGAGCACTTCTTATCTTCACTGTCTTGGAGGGCGGGTAAAATTTGTCGACGAAGGCACTCGCCAATTCATCCCAAGTGGTGAAGATTCCTTCAGCCTGCGTCCTCAACCAATATAAGGCTTTTTCCTTGAGTGTGAAGGGGAAGATGCGTAGTCTGATAGCATCTATGGAGACGCCCGGCATTTGGAAGGTGGCACATTTTGATAAAAAGAGCTGGATGTGGTAATGAGTGTTTTCATGGGAATTCCCATGAAAAGGGTCTTGCTGCATCAGAACTACCAATCCAGTCTTCAACTCGAAATTTTTGTCGGCCGCAAACTCCAGCATAGCTATGGACGAGGTCGTGGAGGAAGTCTTAGGCCGAAGCCTATCTCTAATGGAAATGATCCTCGCCATTCGCGCCGCCAATTCTTCGGCTGTCTCAGTATGGGTCATAAAATTCCCTTTCGTATCGAGTCTCCTCTCTGCTCTGGTCCTCCTCAATGTACGTTCGATCTCCAGATCGTATAGTATTTCTTCGGGGTCTGCTGTGGATCTCGTGTACATGCAAGGAAAAACAGAGTTTCAAAAAAATAGTTAGCACAAAGGAAGGGTAAAATAAAAATAGAAATAATAAAACAAAAAGAAAAATAGCTAGGTAGGTAGAATCAAACACTATCGCCTCCCCGGCAACGGCGCCAAAAACTTGATCGGCCCCGGATATACACCCGGAGAATGATTGTAGTTTTACCGCAAGCACACGGTCTAGTGACGAGCGGGTATCGAACACAAGAAGGTGGTGTTGGCTCCAATCTATCCTAGGTTGGCTCGACTACGAATGTCTTATAGGTGGAGATGGTTATGGAATGATGTAATGGAAATGGTGGTGGATGTCGGTGTCGGTGATAAAGAAGTCGGTCAAATATCAATTCAAATACAATATAATAAAAGTGTCTAGGGCTAGGAAATTCCCACTACGGATCGTCATACATCATTGTAAATAGTGAATCTCAATATTACTAGACTTGCGTTGAGGTGAACTAGTCGTAACTGAATAGAGAACCAAGCTCACGCTCTCGCGCTATTGTCGGTCTATAGCAACCTAGGATAGGGCCCAATCTCTTGCAAACCCTAACCTAAGTCGCTAGCATTAGAATCGACATCATCATTCAATCGCCCCTCGAGACCACTCTCGTGCAAACTCGAGTTACGATCTAGGTTGTGATAGTTCGTATTCGTCCAATCTCTTGCAAACGAATATGTGTATAGATTTATAATACAAATCCTAGCTTTGGCCCAATCTCTTGCAAACCAAGTCTAGAGAATCTCGATTATAAACCTAAATCGAATATCTAGGCATTCCCATATATCGGAATCCAATCTCTTGCAAACTCCAAATCGATGGAAATCCCTAGCTATCCGTAGTAAATCGATCACAACCTAACCTCCTAGCAATTCTAGCAATTTAGAAATTTATTCATCACAAATCTGAAATTAGATTCATAGGGTTCATCCCCATGCCCTAGAACAACAAATCTACTCAAGCATAGCAATAACGATATGCGAATCAATAAAAATCATTGCTTGCATACAAAAAGATAGAAAAACAAAGATTCAAATAACAAGAACAAAATACTTAGCTTTGATGAAGATCTTCAATCCAAATACAAGCTTTTAGATCCAAGAGGGGGCCTAGGGTATGGCCTAACCTCTAAAATAATCCCTAAGAAAACATGTTGGGAACACCCTCTAATGATGGCTACAAACCCCTTATATAGCCCCCCCCAAAACCCTAGCAAATAACCCTAGAAAACCCCTCAAAAGCATGCCTAAAAACAGCCCAGGCCGCAACTTAAAATCTGGGCCCGCCGCCGACTCGGCCGAGTGGAACATGTGACTCGGCCGAGTGGAAATTCCAGCACTGCAGCATCAACTTGTAGAAATTCTCTAGATTTCATCTGACCTCCGATTGATGCATTCTTGGTGGCGTTGGAATCGTCATGAAGTCTACTATTCATAAAAAATATGAGAAAAATACTTTGATTGCTTAAATGATAGCAGATTTCAAAAGAGTGAACGACCATCTGAAAATCTGGGCGCTGCGTGTCCTCGGCGTCACTCGGCCGAGTGGAATTCTCCACTCGGTCGAGTGGACTTCTCTACTTAGCCGAGTGACAGACCCTGTAGAAAAACAGTAACTTCGAGGTCCTCAGGGGTCTGTCTCCGGGGGTGGATCGGCCGAGTAGCTTTCATCATTCGGCCGAGTGGTAATGTGTACTCGGCCGAGTAGGCCATCGACGGGTCTCTTAGAATCGCAGTAAATTCGTCCTATTCTCTGGAAAATTTCCCTGACGTACTCAGGCGAGTGAGCTTCCTCACTCAGCCGAGTATGACTTTGTCATTCAGCCGAGTATACGCTGAAAAACATTGTGCACGTATCCGCTCTGGTCGGCCGAGTGGGCTTTCTTGCTCGGCCGAGTGTGTGCTTCACTCGGCCGAGTGGCATGCTGTAAATGCCCAATGTTCTCCTTTTCGCCTCCTCGTCGATTCTACCAAATTCTTTCCTTCTCCACTCATCCTCTAGCTCTGATATCTCCTCAATAAGGCCATGAACGGTGCTTCGTTACGCGCGCAAGTCCTTTAAGCTCATTTTTGCTCACAATTGCTCCATATCTTCTGAAATCCGACAAAAACAAGAAATCGTGAAAAGCATCGCAATATTGCCGAATAATAATGAAAAGCGCGATATGAGCAATCGAAATGGCGTGCAAACATGCAGAAAAAAGGTGTAAAATATGGAGCGATCAAAATCCCCCAAGCTTGCCTCTTACTCGTCCTCGAGAAAGATAAGTAGAGAGACGAACTCGGGAGATGAAAACAAAGAAAATGAAATGAAAAAGAAAGAACACGAGGTGGAAGGGGTTGCTAGATTATTCTCTCAGATCTCAAGCCATAAGCCACTCATCACGATAACTTGGAAAATATGAATCACATGCTATAAAGATTTCATATCTTATATAAACATGGTATTTGCAAGCTTTTAAGAACAACAAAAGGGACTCTCTAAATTCATGCAATCAATTCATACCACATCACGCATTTCATAGAATTTAATATATAAATGTTGGCGGTGCACTTTTCAATCAAGAGTTATAATAGAAGCATATAAGAATCATACCAAGCATGCAATAGAGAATGGAATAAGAGACATGGCATTCACATATTTATATCGATTCATAAGAAATCTCCATAACTAAAGTATTTTGTTAAGTTTCAGCATTATCAAACTTCCCCATTCGTGCACCTCTCCACTCTAATGTCGTACTCACTCATATGGTCAAGTGAATTCACCCCCCCAAGCTTAGCTTGAGGTATCGCGTCTAAAGGAATATGATAGTGGAAAATGGGATTTTTGCCTTGGTTTTCCCAAGTATTTTATGGCTCCAATAATGAGATAGAGAAATATCTTTCTTTTTCTTTTTGACCTTTTTGTTTCTCATTTTTCTTTTTGGATTTTTGTAGGAGCTATTTGATTTGTATTTTTTGGGTTTTGGCTTCTTTTTGGCTTTTTGGACTTTTTGGAGGAACCTTTTTCTTTTGTAGTGATTTTTGGGAAATAAATGCGATATAAGTAGCTTTAGGAGGTGAACTCAAGTGACATGTAGAGAATAAAAAGATATATGTGGAGAAAGAAATAATGTAGCACTCGGTTCACTCTAAGATGTGCACGAACGGTTCAATAAAATAATACTTCAACTAAAACTCATATGTAAGCATGGATATTCTCAATCATCTCAATAAAAAGTGAAGTCAAGCGGTAAAGCGCATAATCATATCAAGCATGCAACAGAAGGTGAATAAGACAATAAAACTGATGCTTCAGATATACTAATGATGCGTGAATCTTGGTGCATTTCCAACAAAAGCATACTAAACACTAATCCATGCATTCAGTTTCAATTAATATCATGTATTCATGTAGAGGAATCATAAAAAGAAATAGATTTGCAAGCACATGTGAATAGCAAGACTATGGAATACTCTAAGTAGCATGGCAAGGAATAATAAGCATCGTGATGGTTGCTAAAGCAATAAGAGATATCATCATACAAAATTCATCTAGCGGAAGAAGAAAAAATGAAAATAAAGAAATAAAAATAAAAGAGAGGAAAGAAAAGAAAAACAAGCACACAACATGATGTATGAACACACATAAAAGGAAAATAAGATGGGAAATTCAAAAAGATGATGCAAAATTTTGAAAAATTCTAAAAAACCCTAAAAATAAAGTAAAAGTGCAACTAGATGGCATGGAAATGGACTCCGCCAAGCTTAAACTTTACATTGTCCTCAATGTGATCATAATGGAAGAATATGAGGAACAACAACAATAATAAGGGGGTGGTGAATGAAAAATGATGAAACGAATGACATGAAATCCTATTACAACTACATGCACATGCAATGATGCATGAGAGCGCTTTCCCCCAAGCTTATACCAAACAAACCTATTCAAATGACTTGACCAAAAATGTCATGGCTTTAAAAAGCGTGATCAAGTCAAATGAATAAGAAAGTAAGTTTTCACTTGAAAGAAATGCTCGATGGTGGTGAGCAAAAGGATGTGACGCATCAAAATATAAAGAGGGCAATCAATATATATAATGGGTTTGGGGTGTAAAAATTTTTGTTGCCGTCATATGAGGTGATATTTATTCAAGCAAATCTATACGGTCCTCTCGCTGTCGAGAGGATTCGTGTTTATTTAAAGCATAAAAATTTCTACACTACTGGATTGATATCACCTATAGCAAAAGGTGGATCCAGTATCTTTGCCGGTGCAGGCAGCTGCTCCAACTGCTCTTTCCGTGGCTGTGCCAGGTGCATGCGTCCACGAACACCAATGAACTCTAGCAATGCATCTTCCAGCATTCCCACAAGGACTCCACCTGTACCCTGCAGAGAATAGGATGCATCAGTTCGCAGCAAAAAATTCACCCTCATAATAAAAGTATCCCAAAGAGGATCGTCTATAGAAATATATGGAATAAATAATGGTGGAAGATACTTCCCTGGAATAATCCAATATCCTCCTGTGCTGTGATAGCTATCTCCATGGTATCCTCTCTCAGCTGCTCAGGTAACTCTGCTCCCGAATCAATTGAACTACCGCTCTCCTCTTGTTCGCACCTGCCATCAAAGGATAATTCAGTGTATAAACTGGTGTCACAAAAGGATTCATCAAGTATACTTCCCTGAACGTGGGTATCCCAAGTGATCACTCCATATTTTACGACTTTTTTCTGCATGTTTGCATGCCATTTTGATCGCTCGAATCGCGTTTTTTACGATTTTTCGGCAATATTGCGATGCTTTTCATGATTTCTTGTTTTTGTCGAATTTCAGGAGATTTCGAGTGATTTGGAGTGATCCTGAGATGCACCCGCTCCGGAGTGTCACCCGTGACTCCTTCGAGGGGAATTTTGCTATTGGAGAGGAGTGGGAGAAGAAAGAACGTCGTAGGAGTGACGAGGGAGCAAAAATATGAAGATTGGGCATTTTGAGCATGTCACTCGGCCGAGTGAAGGAGTCACTCGGCCGACCATCGGGAGCCCGCTCGGCCGGCCAAATCAGACACGTAGAAGACTGAGTATCAGCATGCACTCGTCGAGCATCGCCAGCCCACTCGGCCGAACCACGGAGACACCACTCGCCCAAGTGGCATCAAGACGACGGCAAGCAGAAATCCCAGACTTACTGTAATTTGTCAGTCATCTCCCGAGTTCCGACTCGACCGAGTGAAGAAGTCCCCTCGGCTGAAGCAAAGAAAGTCACTCAGCCGAGTGACTCCCGAGAGCCGACTCCAAAAAGTCCGAAGTTACTGGAATTTGTCAGGGTTTGTCACTCGGCCGAATGACATTTGTCACTCGGCCGAGTGAGCCGCGCTGCCTGTAGCGTAAACTGCGATTTTGAGGCTGCGCAGGGGCATTTTCGTCACAGTTTTTGGGCGATTTTGGGGGTATTTAACCCCAGTTTTAAACCTAGTTTAGAGATCTTTTTCAGAACTTTTTTGCAGCCTTTTTTAGATTACTTTTAGGAGATTAGATTGAGCTTTTAGGGGAGAGAGAAAAGTGTTATTTTGTTGGATGCTATTGATGCTTCATCGGTTTGTCTCTCTCTATCAAAAACTCCATTTCTATTGATATATTGAATATTGCCATGAATTCTATTGATTTTATTTGTGAATTTCTATTGAATTTCATTATGAATTGTGAGTAGTTTTATCGTCTTAGGGCGTAGGGATGAACCCTACGAACCCTATTTCTAATTTGTGAAGAATTGGTGAAATTATTGCTAGAATTGATTAGGGTTAGTTTGGGATTGATTTAATACGAATAGCCAGGGATTCATACCGATTGGGATTTGCAAGAGATTGGATCCCAACTCGATAGGAAGCCCTAGAAATTCGAATTGGGTTACAATTGGATTTCTCCGGAATCAGTTTGTAAGAGATTGGACCGAAACTAGGGTTTTTCGACTGATATTCTATACCAATACCCGTTTGCAAGAGATTGGACGGGTAGGAACTATCCCAACCTAGGTCGTAGCTTGAGTTTGCACGAGAGTGGGCTTGAGATACGATTGAACGATGATGTTGTTCTTCACGCTAGCTTGCCTAGGTTAGGGTTTGCAAGAGATTGGACCCTACACTAGGTTTGCTATAGACCGACAATAGCGCGAGAGCGTGAGCTTGGTTCTACATTTAGTTGCAATTAGTTCACCTGAATTTCAAGTCTAGCATTCGTGACACCTACGAATCACGATGACGAGATACGGTTTGTAGCGGAGATTCCCTACCCCTAGGCGTCTTTATTAATTTGATATTCCTTTTATACAATTGAATGACTGTGACCGCTTTATAGCGAATATTTCTAGACTGTTCTTATAGCCAGGTGAGTTGAAGAAGACATTGTCATTTGACCTCCTCGTGTTCGATACCCGCTCGCCGCTACACCGTGCGCTTGCGGTAAGACTAGCGAGTCGCGTTCCCTGGTTGCGTGTTCGCACTCCTCGGGTCTCCGATCACCAAGGTAGCTCTTCTTGAGTGTTGATCTCTTCGGTGCATGTTTCGATAACTTCATTCATTGGTGGCTGAGGGACTCTGTCAACTTCCAGATATAGCTTATCATTTCTAATATCGACCCTAATGCTGCCTTTGATTGTTCCTTCTGGGGAGAGTTGATCAATGATGTAGGTGGCAAATAGTTGTTCAATGTGGTCCTCTATATTGATGGCAATAGGCCTCGTGGTCTGAACTTCATCCACGAGTTCCTCCAGTATGGATGCAAAAGTTTCATCGTGTTGCAGGTCAGAGTCTGTACTCATCATTGTGCTTTTCAGATAACCTGATCAACAAATACAAATACCTGAAGAAAAATATCAGTGGCACAAGAGAATATAGAAATGATAATAATGGTGGCAAGGGTGAAAATTTCTTTTTGTTAATTTTTTTTCTTCGTGATCTAATCCATTTAATTGTGACAAATTGGCACCCAACGGGAAACACCTCCCCGGAAACGGCGCCAAAAACTTGATCGCGCCCCGGATACACACCCGGGACGAGACTCGCTAGTCTTACTGCAAGCGCACGATGTAGCGGCGAGCGGGTATCGAACACGAGGAGGGCAAATGACGGTGTCTTCTTCAATTCACCTGGCTATAAGAACAGTCGAGAAATATTCACAATAAAGCGGTCACAGTCGTTCAATTGTATAAAGAAAATATCAAATTAATAAAAACGCCTAGGGATAGGGAATCCCCGCTACAGACCGTATCACAACATTGTGATTCGTAGGTTTCATAATTGCTAGACTTGAAATTCAGGTGAACTAGTCGCAACTTAATGTAGAACCAAGCTCACGCTCTCGCGCTATTACCGGTCTATAGCAAACCTAGGGTAGGGTACCATCTCTTGCAAACCCTAACCTAAACAAGCTAGCGTTAAGGACGACATCATCGTTCAATCGTATCTCGAGCCCACTCTCGTGCAAACTCGAGCTACGACCTAGGTTGGGATAGTTCCTACCCGTCCAATCTCTTGCAAACGGGTATTGGTATAGAATTACAATCGAAAATCCTAGTATTGGTCCAATCTCTTGCAAACCAATCCTAGAGAAATCCAATTATAACCCAATTCGAATTTCTAGGGCTTCCTATCGATTTGGGATCCAATCTCTTGCAAATCCCAATCGGTATGAATACCTAGCTATTTGTATTAAATCAATCCCAAACTAACCCTAATCAATTCTAGCAAGAATATCACAAATTCATCACAAATTCGAAATAGGGTTCGTAGGGTTCATCCCTACGCCCTAAGACGATAAAACTACTCACAATTCATAATGCAAATCATTAGAAATTCAATAATAAAAACAAAAGAATTCATTGCAATAGACAATATATCAATAAAAATGAGGTTTTTGATAGAAAGAGAGACAAACCAATGAAGATTCAATAGCATCCAACAAAATAGAACTTTTTATCTCTCTCCAAAGAACTAAATCTAATCTCCAAAAAAGTAATCAAAAAGGGCTGCCAAAAAAATGAGAAAAAGCACTCCAAACTAGGTTAAAAACTGGGGTTAAATACCCCCCAAAATCGCCCAAAAAACTGTGACAAAATTGCCCCTGCGCAGCTTGAAAAATTGCACTTTACGCTACAGGCAGCGCGGCTCACTCGGCCGAGTGACAAATGACGTGCTCCCCGCGGCTTGCTATCCGTAAATGGCCGGGGGACCCGTGTGGGGGTTTAGAAATTTGTAACCGCAAGCGCACGGTGTTGTAGTGTGGCTAGGGGGTCAAACACAGGGAGGCGAGGTTGTGCTTGAGTCAGGTAGGACCAAAATCACCCCGGGGGCGAGCTAGCCCGAATCGGTGGATGGTTGTCACGGAAAGGAATAAAGGGTATGAACAACAAGAAAATAAACCCGGGACTTTGGTTTCCACTCCAACGAGAGACTCTCGCCGATACGGCCTACGGGTATGGATAGCGATCGAAATTAGGGTCTAATGGTGAGACGTTGCCTCTGAAAGTGGTACCGGCATCCCATGGGCCCGATATTCCGGTCGGTGCCCAGGATGATACACCGGACTTCCCGAATTCGGTCAGTGGGCACTCCCGTGTCCATTAACACTGATCGATCCCGGGAGTACTAAGCCCGCAACGATAACTCCCAACGTCTCATCCTGCCGCTCCCGCGTGCTAGGATTCGACGTCTACGCTATGGGTGTGAGCTATGACTAGGGAGTCAACCGCCAAGTTTATTCCCCCTTGGCCCAACGGTCAAAGGCGGTCTTTTTCCCGCCGATGACAATGAAACACCCCGCGTAACCGTTAGATTCCTAATCCCTATCGATTGCCTAACCCTATGGACGCATTGGGAAGAGCCCCCGAAGGGGTTTCCGCCAAAATCCCAGATTTGGGAACTACTCACAAAAATTCATTGAAAAGCGATCTAAATAAAAATTAACCGTTGGAATCATAATCGGACGATTGGAATGCGGAAGTAATATAGTAATTAAGACAATACTAAAATTTGAGAAAGATCCGAAAACTTACAAAAGAACAGAAAGTACAGCCGTCACAATGGGAGAAAACAGTAAAAACTAGCAGGCTCCCCGTTTCTGGAACCCTAGGGGTTCTATTTATAGACTCTCGCGTCACCCGATCAGTTGACAAGTCAACCGATCGGGTGACCCGTTACAGATAATGAACAGAAAACGGTGAGCTTTCACCTGGTCATATGAACCGGTCGGGTGAGTTCTTGGAGTGACCGGTTGGATCTTGGCGCCATCGGGTGAAGCGATCGGTTTGGTGCCCGTGTCTTCAGCTCCTCATCATCAGCTACAGATGAACCGATCGGGTGAGAGTCACCCGATCGGTTGGAATTTTGCTCGAAAATATAGAGAACAGGCCCCCGCTGAACCGGTCTGTGAACCGGTCGGGTGACTTCCAAATGAGCTCCGGCTGAGACCGGGTGGTGCACGCGTGCATCACCCGATCGGTTGGAAATGGCCAACCGACCGGGTGAGGGGCTGAAAGATGTATTCGTTGTCGTTTGACCCCCTGGATTACGCGTGACTCCTCCCATTGCTCCGGGGACTCAAGATATCGTCGTTAAATGTCCCATACGTGGTCAATCTCCTGCAAAAATGGATAAACAAAGAAAAGTGAAAGAAATCGAGAAAATACGAGAAAACGAATAAAAGACGGCGAAAAACACGGAGAAACACAAAAGAAAACGTGCGTGAATATATGAAATATAAACGCACGTCAAAATCCCCCAAGCTGAACTCTTCCTCATCCTCGAGGAAGACGAGTGAGAGTAGGAGCTCGGAGGGAGAAAATAGAGAGGAGGAAAGAAAAAGAAAACTCTATATCCTAGATCGTCCGTCAGAGCCAACAAAAATAAAAAACGACACACCAAGCAAGAAAACGTCAAATCACACCACTAAACCTAGGAGAACGAGTCCAAATAAGTGTCGTGGGCCCACGCGGTGAAGCGCGAGCGAGTGAGGTCGTGTGCTAGCAAATGGTGTCGCTTTCTACAATGTGCTATGAGCTCATATACGCAAATCCAGGAAATGACCCAAATACCGATTCGAATTTGAAATTGCGGTGAATATTAGTTCAAGCATGCATGAGAAGAGTAAGAATAGAAGCGTATCATGCATCGGGGACTCCACAACTAGGGTTAAGGAAATCACGCCACTATAGCCTAGATACCAGCTAAAAAGTTCCTAAGCCAAGTGTTTTCGAGAACGATGGGGGTTGAGATGATGTGGAGTAGAACACTCGGTGCAAATTCTCGCCTTCCCTTTATTCTCGGTAAGTAGGAAAAAATATTCACACGGGAATTTTTTTGGGTTTTGGGCATTTGTATTTTTTTTGGCTTTTCGGCTATACAAAATTTTTCTTTTCTTCTCTTTTTGGGTTTTTCTTTTCTTTTTTTTTTTGGATTTTTGGGTTTTTGGCTATACACATGTGCACTCTCCCAAGTGGGAGAACGGTACACGACGAGGGGATTTGCACCAAGTAAAACAAAAAAGAAGTCGAAATCTAAACACTCTGGCAAAGGAAACTATTCTGGCTAAATAGAGCATAGGCTAAATGGGTTATCCTAGTCCTTAATTGTGGAATCCCGACGCATGCGAATTGAAATATACGATATAAACATAGCACGCATATAGTAGAGACAAATACCGCATATTCAAATCGAAGCATGATAATCTAGGGGTCATTCCTGGACAGGTATATAAAATAAAATCACAAAGTAGAAGCACATCAAATAGATAGGCACGACGCACAACTCACAAAAAGCTAAGTGGACCTACGATGCGTGAAATGCAAGAGGACTCGAAATCCTAGGGTTAGTGAATGTGATTATCGAAGCCATGCTAGGTGTGTGTGACTTTGTGGCGATTCATCATAGGATTCATCTCTAGGAGAAAGAGCTAAAAAGAAGAGAAGAGAGAAAAAAAAAGAAAAATAACGAACACGATGAAAACGACACAAAAACGAAAAAGAAGGACTCAAATGACGCAGACAGTGCGACTCCCCTAAGCTGAAGTTTGCATTGCCCTCAATGCAATATGAGTGAGAACGGGAGGGTAATGAAGATGGGGGGGAATACGCACTGACACAAAAAGAAATGAAAATGAGGAAAATACAGAGATGAAGCTGAAAAGAAAGAAAGATCAAAATCAAAATCAAACGACACGAAAATAAAAATAAAACCACATGACACGACACTCAAAAAGGGAAAAACAAGCACACACACGAAAATGAGAAAAACAACAAAACACGACAGCACACCAAAATAGACGTCCCCCAAGCTAGACCAGAAAGTGCTAGCGAAATGATATGATCAAAGAAATGCAGAGATATGCAAGGGGGAGTCAATCGGATTCATTGGTACTGGAATGGTAGGGGGAGGGGGAGGAGGGAGGGGAATAGTGAATGAAAGAATCCTCAGAGGAAGAGGAGGGTGTGCCTATGGGGGAAGGAGGGGCGACAGGCTGGAGCACGGGAGGATCGATGTGCACCGGGGGGCTGTGGTGGAGAAAGATCGTACCAGGTGGGCCGACAGTTGGGTGCCAATCGGGAGGATCCAAGGGTGGTAGATGCACTAATGGAGAATACCAAGGATCGGGGTAAAACTCCCAAGGCAGATGAGATGGGGAGTAGGGTAGCCGCAAAGGGGCCAAAGGTGGCAGGATCACGAAAGGTTCGCAGGTGGGGCTATAGAGGTAGACATCACGGTCTTCACCGAAGGGAGTGAGCATATTGATATCGATCAAGTAATCGCGATCAATACGGCTACGTCCAAGCAAAATAGGGAGGTCGGGTGGTACTCTCAGAACACAGCTGACAATAAGAGTGATCATCCCACCACAACAGATGGAACCAGAAGTGGCGCGGCTAACGGTAAAAATTTCGTGGACAATCCAATGAGAGGCGTTTATGGGCATAGGGATGTGCCCAAGGATCCTTTCATCGGACATGGCATAGAGAAAGAAGAGCTCATCCCTAGAAACAGTGGACACATCCACGCGGGTGAAAACAGTGTTGGCGAGGATGCAATGGGCGAGGCGGTAACACGGGTGAATAATGTAGGAGGCAGGAGCCTCGGATGGAAAGGTGGTGTACCGGGTAAATCGTTTCCAAACACCATCAGCCCGAAATTGAGAGTAGATGTCAGTTCGATCGTGGGTGGAATGTTCAGTATTAAGATCGGGGTGACGGAGATTAAGGATATTGTTCAACTCGATGAAACCCAGAGAAAAGTCGCAGTTGAAAGCGCGGAAGGAGAAACCCCCATCAAACAACTCGAGGGAACAGAGGAATTCAAGCGTGAGATTTCTGTGTGTGTGAGCATGGATGTGAGAGAGGGTATGGCACCCGATACAGTTGAAAATTCTGGCGACGCCGTTCGAAAGCCCTAGAGCTTCGAGTGTGGGGCGATCGGCGAAGAGTGTAGGTCTCATCGGGCGATGAAGTAGTGCTCGCAAACGGTCAGACTGTTCTTCAGTAGAAGGGTTTATGCCAAGGAAAGAGGGAGAAAAGGGGCCGTAGAGCGGATCACGGCGCGAAGATGATGCAATCTCTTTCCCTTTCTTAGACATGGCGACAATGTGGGTGGTGAAAATGGAAGTGGGGGCGTGTCTACGATGAATATAGAGCAAGTGAAGCAGGTACAACACCAATTTAGGATATTACAGATAAAGTAAGAGATGTGTAGAGTGGGAGAGTGTTACCCATCCTCGTAGCAAGATCGAGCCCCCGGGGGATTCGCGTAGTAGGAGGAAACAATTCGGGAAGCCGCCGCTCGCTGATCCGACAAGAAACAGATTTTTGAAAATTTTGGGGCTAGGGTTAGGGTTTGGGGGTTTGATGATGGAATGTCGACGATGGCGAGGTGGCGGGGGTGGGGAAGTATGTGAGTGAGTGGGGATGAGGGTTTAGGGGCAGTATGTTGGTGGAGGAGGTCGATTTTTGCAGTTGGAGGGCGTGAAACCGCGTGAAGGGGATTTTCGGGGGTCGGGTGGCGGTCACCGTGCGGTGGGTGTATTTATAGGGGCGAAACTGAACCGATCGGGTGAGTTCTCACCCGATCGGGTAGGCAAATTTCGAAAGTTCCTGTCGGCCAACAGCTACAGGTGAACCGACCGGGTGAATAGTCACCCGATCGGTTGACCGTTTCCCAAATTTTTCCCGAGAATGGGGGTTGCTCACCCGGTCGCCTCAACCGATCGTGCTCTAACTCAACCGATCGGTTGATGTTTCCCAAAAGTTTCCCGAGAGTTCTCCCCAGCTCACCCGGTCTGTCACCCGGTCTCTTCATTCTTCAACTGATCGGTTCATTTGGGGACAGATCTCGGCTTGCTTCTGATACATCCCAACCGATCGGGCGGTAACTCACCCGATCGGTTGAGGCCTTGTTTTCTGCAAAACCCAAGAATCACCTGAGTTTCTTCACGGAAGTTGTTTCGGCTGGATTTATTTATAAAAATAGGGAAAAATAAAGTAGGAAAAAATCCTAAAAAGCAAAGCATAAGTTTAGAACATGGGTAGCCTCCCATGAAGCGCTTTCGTTTAACGTCGTTTAGCTCGACGCCTCTAGCGGCGGTCAATTAGGATCCTGAGGGTTAGAGGAAGGGTTGTCGCTCGCTGGGGATCTGACCGGAGAGAATTCTGGTTCTCCAACTGCATAGTGTTTCAGACGCTGCCCGTTGACTTTAAACGGCTCATCCCTTCCCATTATCTCGATAGCCCCATGCGGGAAAACCTTGGTGACGCGGAACGGACCCGACCACCTTGACTTGAGTTTGCCAGGAAAGAGCTTCAGCCTTGAGTTGAATAGGAGAACTAAGTCCCCTTCTTTGAATTCCCTCTTCAAGATTCGCTTATCGTGCCACCGCTTCAGCTTCTCCTTGTAGATCTTGGCGTTCTCATAGGCATTGAGCCGGATTTCGTCGAGCTCGTTTAGTTGAAACTGCCGGTGCTCTCCTACCTTCTTGGTGTCGAAGTTCAGATTCTAACTGCCCAATATGCCTTATGCTCCAATTCCACTGGAAGATGGAAAGCTTTCTCAAAGACAAGCCGGTAGGGAGTTGTGCCGATAGGGGTTTTAAATGCCGTCCTGTAGGCCCAAAGCGCGTCAGGAAGCTTCGATGACCAGTCCTTCCTGGAATTGGCCACCGTCTTTTCTAGTATGATTTTAATCTCCCGGTTAGAGACTTCCGCCTGACCACTGGTCTACGGGTGATAGGCACGCCCCACCCGGTGTTGTACCCCGTATATTTTTAAGAGGGCCTCGAATTTCTTCTCTATAAAGTGGCTCCCTTCGTCACTGATTAGGATACGAGGTACACCGAACCGTGGGAAGATGTTGCTTTTAAAGAACTTGGCCACCACTCTGGAATCGTTGGTTGGACTGGCCATCGCTTCAACCCGTTTCGATACGTAGTCTACAGCCACCAAGATATACCGGTTCCCCGAGGAGGAAGGGAACGGTCCCATGAAGTCCACTCCCCATACATCGAAGATTTCTATCTCCAGGATGTAGTGTTGATGCATCTCATTCCTTTTGGAGATATTCCCAGCCCTTTGGCATTTATCGCAGGCTTGGACATAAACATGTGTGTCCCTGAAGAGCGTAGGCCAGTAGAATCCGCTTTGGAGAATTTTAGCGGTGGTCTTGTAGGTGCTCGCGTGCCCTCCACATTGCTGCCCATGGCAGCGGGAAATGATGTAGGCCGCCTCAGTCTCAGGGATGCATCTTCGTATTGTTGGGGTTTTGGCGGACCCCCAGAGCTCGGATCCGTATCCGTCCTAAGTCGGACGGACCACGGAGGCACAAAAGCGCAGCGGAAAACCAGAAATCGAAATTTCTACACTAGCTAAACAATTTAGCTAGGCTCTGGGGAGCCAGAACCTAGCCCGATCTATGCCAACTTGGAGTGGGTCTGACCACCCCAAGAAGGATCTACACTAAAGCGACTAATTAAAATTACACTAGAAAACGCTTAACCACATACCCGGAATCTTGGCCCTGGAGTAGGCAAGATGTACCACACCGTCTTGAGAAGCTCCTCGTAGCCGAGCCGCGTTGACCCGATCTCCCTGAGTCGCCTCGCACCCTCGCACCGATCCGCCCGAGCTGCTTTTGCCTCTGAGCCGATCACACGCGGTAGAAAGTTTCACTTGAGAAGAACCCGCGTCTTAGACGTCCGGATCAGATCCAAACCCCCTTTGTAGTCGTGCTAGGACTACTCCGGAGAATAGGAAAATAGAGAGAGAGATTTAGTCGCCGATCGAGCCTGCTCTAAAAATCTGGAGCTACTCGATCGTTGACTGGTGTGTGTTTCAATGAGGAGAGTGCACCCCTATTTATATAGGGAGTGAGCACTCAACTTCTCGTTGCGGGCAATGTGGGACAATTCCCATGAAGAGAAAAAAATCAATTAAGCCATTTGGCTTAATTTCAACTTTAAAATTAGCCTTTCACAAAGTCAAACTTTAACGAATTAATTCTCCTCGTATACTAAACTTCAGACACCAAACAAGCTATCAATCAGAAAAGCTTGGAATGGTGAACGCGTAGGAACTGACGGTGACGAATTTTGACTTCGTTTGACCCCTCAAACAATTGCTCAAAGTTTAGCAATTTCACAAAATTCGTAGCCGTCATTAGGGGTTTCAAAAACCCTAATTTGACTTAAGTTGCGGGCGCGCCTGCTAGGCTTAGCGGGCGCGCCCGCCCAAGGGAGCAAGGGCGGGCCGCCCGCCCGCTGCTGCAGCGGGCGCGGGCCCGCTGTGCAGCGGGCGCTGGCCCGCTGCGTGCAGCGGGCCACGCCCGCTTTGCAACCGGCGTGCGCCCGTTGCAGCCAGCAGGCGTCGCCCGTTTTGCCTTTGCACATGGGCCTTTTGGCCCAGTGGGTCTAATCCACTTCTCCTTGAACTATTTCTGCGTTACTGGACTCGTTTGAGCTCCGATTTGGACGCGGTTTGAACCTGTGTTTAGACCGAGACGATCCCGTCATCCAGGTAACCCTTTCCAACAAGTTTTTTCCTACTAAATTCATCGTAACTAATTTACAACACGTTTAGTCAAAGTTAGCATCTAATGCAACGTTGTGTCCCTATTGCTAATGCGACTAACTTTCACAACTTAACTTGTGAATATCATCAAATGATATTTCTCTCTATTCTATATTCCTATTACTAAGACACGAACACTACTCGGTGTGAGACCCTATAGCCTGATCTTACTACAGGTTGGGGCTCGAAACCCCTAGACGACGGTCACTACGAGCAGTAGCTGTCGTCCCTGTTTCAGAGTCATCATAACGTGATTGACCATTTGACAAAAGTATCATAGGGTTTGCATTGGCTGTGTCAGTGATGAATTCTGTTAGCTAAAATCCCTTCGTCAAGACTGTGTTTATTGTTGGCCTAGGGTATGGTTTTCTGTCAACCCTATTAGACAACATTGGTCAGTATACGGCGGTCTTTATTGTATACACGTTGTACTACTTGCAACGTACCCCGACCGAGGATTAACATAAAGACCGTACTGAGCCTATAACACTAACTTCCCTTTAATGGAAGTGACGAATCCCATCTTAGTCATTTACTCACCTTGAGAGCTTCAGGTGCAACCCAACCTAAGATCTTTCATCAGGACTGGTCCTCGAAGCTAGATCACGGGTCTAAGCTACACCGTCTGCTCACAGGTTGGTACAGATGACTTCAGGTCTTAAGGATCAACTAACCTATCATCACCCTAGAGTTATTAAAGACAGATCATTAAAGTTAACCATTTAATAACTCTAACTTGGTCGTTCAGTGAACTCATTCCCTAATGAGCACCTGTGTCTCGTCTCCGACTTCACCAAGTCGAATGACTATGAGATCACCATTACCCTAAGGTAAGATGAAGACACAGTGATCTATCCGATGTGTCGATATCCAGTTCTCGACACATCTATGATCACGAACCGTTTAAGACTTACGTTTCTATTCAGTCGCTTACTTACTCATAATCGAGATCTCATCTAGATATGTAAGGACCTAACTATAAGTCTATGGATATTATCTAAGTATATTAATACAAATGATTTTATACTTAGAGTAATACGTACCATATACTGTATGAACAAGACGTATAATCAAGATAAATTGCCTTATGGGCATATATCTTCCTACATCTCCCACTTGCACTTAGGCTATGCATCTCGGTATCTCATACCGTTATAGCATATCAGTCACTTTGACATTTGATATGGCAAACCTAAGAATGGTTCTACTAACAAGTATCTACAATGAATTTTAATGGATTGAAATTTCATCTCTTGATCACACAGGGTTGATCCTTTGGAAAAATGATCTGGATCCATTTTCCTAACTTTGTATAGCTAACTGTTAGCTTATACGATTTAGATGTGGGGTCTAACATTTCCGTAAGTCAGTTCTAGCTCACTCCACTTTATTGTGCCAATATGTCAAGTACATATTTGACACCCTAAGTCTCTATATGTATACGATTAAATCAAAACAATTTTGACTTAATGATTTATATAGAAGATTCATTGAAGTGAAATATCCTTTTTACTTAGTCCGAAAAACAGAACTAAGTATATGAGCTCGCTCCCACTGACTTTAAGAATTACCTGGTTAAATTATTGCAACATAATATCTAAATCATATTTAGATTTATGTGCAAAAATAACCATTTGGTAAGTGCCTCAGATGGAATGCACAAGTGTCAGGTTCGGTTTGACGAATGAGTCAAGTCAAGATCGTTTTAAGGAAACTTGACATTGACTCGTTCAATCAAAACGTCCTACACTGTACTTTATTCCTTTAACCACATTTGGTATTAACTCCTTTAATAACTAAATGCAGATAATCAAGAATTAATCTTGATATGCGTATTATTGTGACCGCATACAATTTATACGCCCCTGGAACCTACACTTAACTACAGATTGACTTCTAGCATTCAGTCAGCTCCAAAATCAATATTATCGAAGCTATACACCATTATTCGAAAATATACGTAACCATCACAGAAAAGCCACATCCACAGAATTTAAGCCAATTCAATTTCACTTGCAACAAACGAGACATCCATTCCAAAACAACGGGTTCATTAAAAGAACCTTAATTTGTTTATCAAAAATAAACCTTGAGTGCAAAGCACTCATTCATTGTTTTCGATCCTTAAAGATGATACATTTTATTCAAATAAGAAAAATATCATCTCCTTCACAATCATCGTCTCCAGAAGTCTTTGAGCGGTCCCAGCAGCAACTGTTTCTTTGATTGCCGACCGATCTTCGTACTTCTCCAATCTCCAGTTCTTATCAGCCACCTGTATACAGTACACAGATGTCTATAAGTGTCTCACACTATATGAATGGAAATAATTGCATTTAATTGAATTTTAATTTGTACCTGAGGTAGAGGCATCAGTATGCCCCTTCTTCTTCTCTGCAAGATAGATCTTGCAGTTCCTCTTCCAGTGGCCAATCTTGTGGCAATGGAAGCACTCAGATTTCGACGGGGCCCCTTTGTTCTTCTTCTTCCCATTCTTAGCCTTCGCAGGTTGTGGGACCTGCCTCTTCTTCCCTTTGCCTTTCGGCTGGTCGGAAGTAGCAGAGCCAACAACCAGTGCAGTCGGCTTCTTCTCAATCTCCTCAAATTGCCGGAGCATATTGAGGAGACCAGGAAGATCCGTCTCAAGGCTGTTCATTATAAAGCCAGTTATAAAGGGCTTGAACTCGGGAGTTAAAGAATTTAGGATAATGTCCGTGGACATCTCATTGTCCAGGACAAATCCTAACTGGGCGGCGTCCTCTACGTACCTGATCATCTTGATAACATGATCTTGTACGGGCCCTGTCGTCATCTTCGTGCCCCAGAGGTTGCTGGTAGCTTCGAACTTGGCAGCTCTAGAGCGCTTGCCATACAACTCTTGTGCATTAAGGAGTATGCTCTGAACATCCATATGTTCATGCTTCCTTTGCAGTTCGTTGGTCATCGAAGCTAGAGTAAGGCATCTTGCCTTCTCTGCATCCCTCTGGTACAACTTGAAGGCTTCTTTCTCTTCGTGGGTCGAATCCTCATCGGGCTTCTCCGGAGCGTCCTCGAACAATATGTATCCAATCCCAGCTAGGGAAAGGACCAACTTAATGTTCCTAAGTCAGTCTTTGTAGTTGGTTCCATCCAGCACGTTCTTTTCTACCATGTATTTTAGACCTGAGTCCATTCTGCATTTTATAGATACTTTAGTTAGTATATGTTCGTAGTATAGTTTTAATGGTTTTAATAAAACTATATTCTCCCACTAAATTTATTTAAAGCCATAATAATAAACAATTTATTATAAAATAACATTTGTGAGAGAGGGATCCGACTACCCTGAGTCTGACAACCTTGAGTGTATCTCAAGAAGTTGTCCGACTCTGCAGTCGGTAGACGAACTCGTCGGCAATCATATTTACTATGATTCCCTATCGATTTTACCCCTAGTCATTTGTGATCATGAGTGTGCTCAACCGGATCACAATGGCTAGCCTAGTCGGACCCTTGTTTTCGTGTCTAGCCTGACTTGCCCCTTTGCTCGGTGTATGCACGACGCGCCGGTTTGGGTCAGGTCTTAGACTACATTCTTGGTTAGACTTACGCCGAAGCTCGAGGGATGAGACAATGGTTTCAGTCAGGTTAAGATGTCAATCAAGAAATCGGTTTCTATAAGATTGACATGTCACGGCTTGAGTGTAGCTCAACAACCGGAACATGTTTCTTACAGTTGCCAACTCCTAAAACAAGGAGGGCTACGATTTATCTTGAACAAGATTATTATCGTATTGACTTAGGTATAGTCGATGGACTTATATAGTCATGAATAGACTCCTTGCGGTCCAGCGGACGCGGCCAGGGAATTGACTAAGCCAGGACCACTTGTTACCCAGTCTAGCTAGGTTGGTCCAAAAACTTTAGCCAAGCACATTGACTGACATCATGATCCATTGAAGGAGTTGTCATCAATCTTATGTTTTCCAAACAACTAAATGGCTTTTAATTAAGAGAACTAGTTAATCCTTATCAACTAGTTGATCCTAAAATTCAAAATTTTTCCAGATTGGTTGAACATCTTTTATTAAGTCCTTATCAACTATAAGGTTCTTCGTTCAACTTACTACCCCAATCTAATTAGGATTTTAATAAAACAATTCAACTTGTCTTTTTATGAAAATCATTTAATTGAATGTTTTAATGAAATGATTTACAAAACAAAAAGGGACTACCCTAATCTGGTATTAGGTGTGATGTTGTTTTGTTTTATCAAACATAGCATGTCACTATCTTGTTTTAATGGCTAACCTAACAAGGTTTGTGAATACATTATTCAACATGAAATGAAACAGCTAATTTATCCGCATAAAATAAAGTTTCATTTTAGTGACATATGAAGTGTATTTGCAAGTTTAACATTATCTACATAATTAAAACATGCAAATCTAAATTTTAACACTTAAAATTAAAGATTAAAAAATTTTAAAGCCTTCATAAAAATTTTATCGCATAAAACTAGGTCGTACAAAATTATCTAATAATTTTAAACCTAGGCCTTTAAAAAATTTTTTAACCTTATTTCTAAAATTAAAATGTCACATAATAATTTTAGAAACATATATGTAACAAAAAGAAATTAATTTATGTTTCATCTCATGAAATAAAATCATTTCTATTACTTACATATTTTAAAAATAATTTTAAAACTCTTTTAAAACTTTTAGAAACCTTTTAGAAGCTTTCAAATAAAGTTTTAAAGATCTCTAACTTTTATGTAACTAAAGAAAAATTCTTGAATTTCGAAAATAAAATTTTTCTATAAAGTTTACATAAACTTTAAACACTCTTTTAAAATTTTAATGTCTCATAAAAATTTTTATAAAGTATTTAAAACAAAGGAGACTACTTTTAGATTTATCGCATAAAAATAATTTGTCCCAAAATTAAAATAAATTTCAGTGTTGCAAAATTAATTTTTGAAACACAAAAATATTTTCAAAACTAATTTAACATAAGGCTAAATAGTTTTGCATATGATAGCTAAGCATTTTTAACGATTAAAAAGTCGCTATAGTAGATCTATAGCATAACCGTGGCTCTGATACCACTGTTGGGGTTTTGGCGGATCCCCAGAGCTCGGATCCGTATCCGTCCTAAGTCGGACGGACCACGGAGGCACAAAAGCGCAGCGGAAAACCAGAAATCGAAATTTCTACACTAGCTAAACAATTTAGCTAGGCTCTGGGGAGCCAGAACCTAGCCCGATCTATGCCAACTTGGAGTGGGTCTGACCACCCCAAGAAGGATCTACACTAAAGCGACTAATTAAAATTACACTAGAAAACGCTTAACCACATACCCAGAATCTTGGCCCTGGAGCAGGCAAGATGTACCGCACCGTCTTGAGAAGCTCCTCGTAGCCGAGCCGCGTTGACCCGATCTCCCTGAGCCGCCTCGCACCCTCGCACCGATCCGCCCGAGCTGCTTTCGCCTCCGAGCCGATCACACGCGGTAGAAAGTTTCACTTGAGAAGAACCCGTGTCTTAGACGTCCGGATCAGATCCAAACCCCCTTTGTAGTCGTGCTAGAACTACTCCGGAGAATAGGAAAATAGAGAGAGAGATTTAGTCGCCGATCGAGCCTGCTCTAAAAATCTGGAGCTACTCGATCGTTGACTGGTGTGTGTTTCAACGAGGAGAGTGCACCCCTATTTATATAGGGAGTGAGCACTCAACTTCTCGTTGCGGGCAATGTGGGACAATTCCCATGAAGAGAAAAAATCAATTACCATTTGGCTTAATTTCAACTTTAAAGTTAGCCTTTCACAAAGTCAAACTTTAACGAATTAATTCTCCTCGTATACTAAACTTCAGACACCAAACAAGCTATCAATCAGAAAAGCTTGGAATGGTGAACGCGTAGGAACTGACGGTGACGAATTTTGACTTCGTTTGACCCCTCAAACAATTGCTCAAAGCTTAGCAATTTCACAAAATGTGTAGCCGTCATTAGGGGTTTCAAAAACCCTAATTTGACTTAAGTTGCGGGCGCGCCCGCTAGGCTTAGCGGGCGCGCCCGGGCGCTGGCCCGCTGCAAGCAGTGGGCCGCACCCGCTGCAACAGCGGGCGCGGGCCCGCTGTGCAGCGGGCCGCGCCCGCTTGCAGCGGGCGTTGGCCCGCTGATGCAGCGGGCGCCCGCCCGCTGCACACAGCGGGCCACGCCCGCTGATGCAGCGGGCGCCCGCCCTCTGCACACAGCGGGCCACGCCCGCTGCTGTAGCGGGCCGCGCCCGCTGTGCAACGGGCATGCGCCCGTTGCAGCCAGCGGGCGTCGCCCGTTTTGCCTTTGCACATGGGCCTTTTGGCCCAGTGGGTCTAACCCACTTCTCCTTGAACTATTTCTGCGTTTCTGGACTCGTTTGAGCTCCGATTTGGATGCAGTTTGAACCTGTGTTTAGACCGGGACGATCCTGTCATCCAGGTAACCCTTTCCAACAAGTTTGTTCCTACTAAATTCGGCGTAACTAATTTACAACACGTTTAGTCAAAGTTAGCATCTAATGCAACGTTGTGTCCCTATTGCTAATGCGACTAACTTTCACAACTTAACTTGTGAATATCATCAAATGATATTTCTCTCTATTCTATATTCCTATTACTAAGACACGAACACTACTCGATGTGAGACCCTACAGCCTGACCTTACTACAGGTTGGGGCTCGAAACCCCTAGACGACGGTCACTACGAGCAGTAGCTGTCGTCCCTGTTTCAGAGTCATCATAACGTGATTGACCATTTGACAAAAGTATCATAGGGTTTGCATTGGCTGTGTCAGTGATGAATTCCGTTAGCTAAAATCCCTTCGTCAAGACTGTGTTTATTGTTGGCCTAGGGTATGGTTTTCTGTCAACCCTATTAGACTACATTGGTCAGTATACGGCGGTCTTTATTGTATACACGTTGTACTACTTGCAACGTACCCCGGCCGAGGATTAACATAAAGACCGTACTGAGCCTATAACACTAACTTCCCTTTAATGGAAGTAACGAATCCCATCTTAGTCATTTACTCACCTTGAGAGCTTCAGGTGCAACCCAACCTAAGATCTTTCATCAGGACTGGTCCTCGAAGCTAGATCATGGGTCTAAGCTACACCGTCTGCTCACAGGTTGGTACAGATGACTTCAGGTCTTAAGGATCAACTAACCTATCATCACCCTAGAGTTATTAAAGACAGATCATTAAAGTTAACCATTTAATAACTCTAACTTGGTCGTTCAGTGAACTCATTCCCCAATGAGCACCTGTGTCTCGTCTCCGACTTCACCAAGTCGAATGACTATGAGATCACCATTACCCTAAGGTAAGACGAAGACACAGTGATCTATCCGATGTGTCGATATCCAGTTCTCGACACATCTATGATCACGAACCGTTTAAGACTTACGTTTCTATTCAGTCGCTTACTTACTTATAATCGAGATCTCATCTAGATATGTAAGGACCTAACTATAAGTCTATGGATATTATCTAAGTATATTAATACAAATGATTTTATACTTAGAGTAATACGTACCATATACGGTATGAACAAGACGTATAATCAAGATAAATTGCCTTATGGGCATATATCTTCTTACACGTATCACCCCATCATTGCAGGTTTTGTATAGGTGGGGGTCATCCCAATAAAATTTGCGGACCTCATGGAAAAATTTCTTCTTCTGCTGAAAGCTAACATTGTGGGGGACGATGGCACAAGCCATATAATTTACGATGTCGGCGTACCAGGGGGTCCAGGAGGAAGAGACAGAGAAGAGATGCTCGTCAGGGAGTGAATCATCGATCGGTGTAGCATTTAAATCGAGAGTGGGCATCCTGGCAGGTGATCGGCAACAACATTCTCCGCCCCCTTCTTGTCTCTGATTTCCAGGTCAAATTCCTGGAGGAGGAGAATCCATCTAATTAGTCGTGGCTTGGCTTCTTTCTTGTTCAATAGGTATTTAAGAGCCGCGTGATCCGTGTGTACGATCACCTTGGCGCCAACGAGATATTGTCGGAACCTATCCATGGCGTAGATCACCGCGAGCAATTCTTTTTCTGTGGCAGTATAATTTCTTTGGGCGGCATCAAGGGTTTTGCTCGTATAATATATGACATGAAGAATTTTATCCTTCCTCTGCCCCAGGACGACACCAACCGTATAATCACTAGCGTCACACATCAGCTCAAAGGGCAGTTTCCAGTTTGGTGGCTGTATTATGGGTGCGGAAATCAAAGCTTGCTTCAAAGTGCGGAAGGCCTCCATACACTCCTCGCTGAAGACGAAAGGTACGTCCTTCACGAGGAGTTGGGTCAGAGGCCTGGAAATCTTCGAGAAGTCTTTTATGAAGCGGCGATAGAATCCCGCGTGTCCTAAGAAACCACGGACTCCTCGAAGATTGTGCGGTGGTGGAAGCTTTTCAATCACTTCAACCTTAGCCTTATCAACCTCGATTCCCCTCGAGGAGATGATGTGTCCCAGCACAACTCCCTCTTGGACCATGAAGTGGCACTTCTCCCAGTTTAGGACTAGTCCCTTTTCCTGACACCTCTCCAGGACCTTAGTCAGATTACTGAGGTACAAGTCAAATTTAGTTCCATAGACGGAGAAGTCGTCCATGAAAACCTCCATGATGTCTTGGGAGTAGTCGGAGAAGATAGCGGACATGAGTCTTTGGAATGTAGCAGGGGCGTCACAAAGTCTGAATGGCATTCTTCTATAGGCATACGTCCCGAACGGGCAAGTGAAAGTCGTCTTCTCCTGGTCATCGTTATGAATAGGGATCTGAAGAAATCCTGAATACCAGTCCATGAAACAGAAATAATTATGCTTCGTCAGCCTCTCGAGCATCTGGTCAATAAAGGGAAGAGGGTAATGATCCTTCCTTGTAGCTTTGTTCAGCTTTCTATAGTCAATGCACATCCTGTACCCCGTGACGGTCCTCGTTGGTATTAGCTCATTCTTTTCATTGCGAACCACAGTCATTCCTCCTTTCTTGGGTACGACGTGCACCGGGCTAACCCAGTGACTATCGGAGATATGGTATATAATACCGGCATGTAGAAGCCTAACAATCTCTTTCTTTACAACTTCCATCATTATGGGATTCAACCTCCGCTGTGGCTCAATCGAGGAGGCTTGCTCATCTTCAAGCAGAATTCTGTGTGAGCAGAGGCCTAAGCTAACCCCTTTCAAATCCTCAATTGCATATCCAAAAACTCCCTTAAATCTTTTTAGAACACCAAGAAGTTTGGTCATTTGGTCTTCGGGCAGTGAAGAGTTGACTATGACCGGAAGGGTCGAGCCAGCTCCCAAATATTCATATTTAAGCCCCGGCGGTAATTCTTTCATCTCAACTTCTTGAGGCCCTGACGCATACTTCTCAAGCTGAGCATCCTCAAGGGAAAGGAGTTCTTCATGGATTTCTCGGAAGCCAGCATCCGGAATCTCGCCCTCGGCCGTGGCTCCGCATGGCAAAATTTCGCAAGGTATAGTGGGAACGATCGAGGGGGGCACCGGGTCTCTTCCAAGCGCCTCATAATTATCCGGGAAGAAGGCTTGTAGGTGAAAACAAGTTTCAATCATCGATGATTCCCCACAACTGTTTCTAGGTTCCTCATTGTCCAAAGACCAGGGACGCTCAATAGAAGTCTGTAAGGGATAGATTGATTCCTGTCCAGCGTAGCCTACAAACCCGGTCGGGTAGATCTCCTAACAAAACTCTGCGGATAACTCTTCTTTACTACAATCGGGACCATGGTTGTCGATATACACCACTTCACCGTGAGGAAAGAGAGTTGCCATGGCAAGGTGCTCCTGCACATCTCGATATCTCCTCTGACTTTCCACGGCGACAGACAGGAGGGATAGTATATTCGAAGTATTCAGTGATTCTGCTAAGCTCCACGCCAAACAGCGGATATGGTGAGAGTGATCCCAGATGTCTTTTGAAACTGCATGCAACATCCTCGCCGTGGGGCTAGGATCTTATACGAAAGGAGAGAGAGAGAACTGCACAAGTGGCAAACATGTCAAACGCACGGGTTGCATAAACGGGAACCGCAAGTTGCGATGGAAGCACTGCGATTCAGTCAATTAGCACTATACAATTACTATCCACAGTATGTTCAAGTGAAGTTGAAAAGTGTAGAGTGCGAAAATTATCGCGAGGTAGGGATGAGAGCTAGACACGAGGGTTCAAGAGATCCTAAAATAACAAACACGTTGCCTCCCCGGCAACGGCGCCATAAACTTGACGTGCTCCCCGCGGCTTGCTATCCGCAAATGGCCGGGGACCTGCGTGGGGGTTTAGAAATTTGTAACCGCAAGTGCACGGTGTTGTAGTGTGGCTTGGGGATCGAACACAAGGAGGCGAGGTTGTGCTTGAGTCAAGTAGGACCAAAATCACCCCGGGGGCGAGCTAGCCCGAATCGGTGGATGGTTGTCACGGAAAGGAATAAAGGGTATGAACAACAAGAAAATAAACCCGGGACTTTGGTTTCCACTCCAACGAGAGACTCTCGCCGATACGGCCTACGGGTATGGATAGCGATCGGAATTAGGGTCTAATGGTGAGACGTTGCCTCTGAAAGTGGTACCGGCATCCCATGGGCCCGATATTCCAGTCGGTGCCCAGGATGATACACCGGACTTCCCGGATTCGATCAGTGGGCACTCCCGTGTCCATTAACACTGATCAATCCCAGGAGCACTAAGCCCGCAACGATAACTCCCAACGTCTCATCCTGCCACTCCCGCGTGCTAGGATTCGACGTCTACGCTATGGGTGTGAGCTATGGCTAGGGAGTCAACCGCCAAGTTTATTCCCCCTTGGCCCAACGGTCAAAGGCGGTCTTTTTCCCGCCGACGACAATGAAACACCCCGCGTAACCGTTAGATTCCTAATCCCTATCGATTTCCTAACCCTATGGATGCATCAGGAAGAGCCCCCGAAGGGGTTTCCGCCAAAATCCCAGATTTGGGAACTACTCACAAAAATTCATTGAAAAGAGATCTAAATAAAAATTAACCGTTGGAATCATAATCGGACGATTGGAATGCGGAACTAATAGAGTAATTAAGACAATACTAAAATTTGAGAAAGATCCGAAAACTTACAAAAGAACAGAAATTACAGTCGTCACAATGGGAGAAAACAGTAAAAACTAGCAGGCTCCCCATTTCTGGAACCCTAGGGGTTCTATTTATAGACTCTCCGTCACCCGATCGGTTGACAAGTCAACCGATCGGGTGACCCGTTACAGATAATGAACAGAAAACGGCGAGCTTTCACCCGGTCATATGAACCGGTCGGGTGAGTTCTTGGAGTGACCGGTTGGATCTTGGCGCCATCGGGTGAAGCGATCGGTTTGGTGCCTGTGTCTTCAGCTCCTCATCATCAGCTACAGATGAACCGATCGGGTGAGAGTCACCCGATCGGTTGGAATTTTGCTCGAAAAGACAGAGAACAGGCCCCCGCTGAACCGGTCTGTGAACCGGTCGGGTGACTTCCAAATGAGCTCCGGCTGAGACCGGGTGGTGCACGCGTGCATCACCCGATCGGTTGGAAATGGCCAACCGACCGGGTGAGGGGCTGAAAGATGTATTCTTTATCGTTTGACCACTTGGATCATGCGTGACTCCTCCCGTTGCTCCGGGGACTCGAGATATCGTCGTTAAATGTCCCTTACGCGGTCAATCTCCTACAAAAATGGATAAACAAAGAAAAGTGAAAGAAAACGAGAAAATACGAGAAAACGAATAAAAGACGGCGAAAAACACGGAGAAACACAAAAGAAAACGTGCGTGAATATATGAAATATAAACGCACGTCAACAAATATCACTCAGCCGAGTGACAGACCCTGACGGATTCCAGCGAACTGGGAGGTTTGTGGGTCGGCTCCTCGGGAGTCACTCGGCCGAGTGACTTTCTTCACTCGGCCGAAGGGATTTCTTCACTCGACTGAGTCGGAACTCGGGGTGCACTGATGGATTACAGTAAGTTCGTGTTTTCTTCTGCCGTCGTTCTGATGCCACTCGGGCGAGTGGTGTCTCCGTGCTCGGCTGAGTGGGCTGACGATGCTCGGCCGAGTGCATGCTGATACTTAATCTGTTGCGTGTCCGATCTGGCCGGTCGAGCGGGCTGTCGATGCTCGGCCGAGTGACTCCTTCACTCGCCGAGTGGCATGCTGAAAATGCCCAATCTTCGTATTTTTGCTTTCTCGTCGCTCCTACGACGTTCTTTCTTATTCCACTCCTCTCCAATCACAGAATTACCCTCAAAAGAGTCACGGGTGACACTCCGGAGTGGGTGCATCTCAGAATCACTCCAAATCGCTCCAAATCTCCTGAAATACGACAAAAACAAGAAATCGTGAAAAGCATCGCAATATTGTCGAATAATCGTGAAAAATGTGATATGGGCGATCTAAGTGGCATGCAAACAAGCAGAAAAAAGGTGTAAAATATGGAGTGATCACTAGCCCGAATCGAATGATGGTTTGTCACGAATCATAGGTAAGGGGTTAAACAATAATGAAGGAAACCTGGGACTTCGGTTTCCACCCTATCATGTGACTCTCGCTAACACGACCGACGGATATGATAACGATCGGAATTAGGGTCTAATGGTGAGACGTTGCCTCTATGAGTGATACAAGCGTCTCATGGGCCCGATATTCCGGTCGGTGCCCAGGATGATACGCCAGACTACCCGGGTTCGGTCAGTGGGCATTCCCATGTCCATTAACACTGACCGACTCCGAGAGCACTAAGCTCGTAACGATAACTCCTAACATCTCATCCTGTCGCTCTTGCGCACTAGGATTCGACGTCTACGCTAAGGGCGTGAGCTATGGCTAGGGAGTCAGGTTAAGATCAGAACACTTACAAATAACTAGAAAATTACAGCCGTCGCAAGAGAGAAAAAACAATAAAAAATACAACTCTCCCGTCTGGAAACCTAGGGTTTATATTTATAGAGAATGACATCACCCGATCGGGTGACCTGCTGCGAACTTCGGCAGCGATTTTCAGAAACGTCACCCGGTCAGATGACACGGTCGGTTGGCAGAAGCTTCTAGCGGTTTGGATCTTGGCGTCGTCGGGTGAACCGATCGGTTGATAAATCAACCGATCGGTTGGAATTGTTGCCCAAAAAGACAAAAACTTCGGATGTTTTGGCGCAGTCTGTAGGGGATCGGGTGAGCTCTCTGGGCCATCTCTTGGGGAAATTGGCTATAGGTGAACCGATCGGGTGATGGTCACCCGATCGGTTGGAGTTCAGCTTCAAATTCTCGAGAGATCAGTCGGGCTGAACCGGTCTCCGACCCGGTCAGTTGATGCTCTCGTAGCTTCAGCTGCTGTCCGGGTGGTGAACGCGTGCACCACCCGATCGGTTGACTGTGTCCAACCGATCGGGTGGGGGCTGAAAGATGGCGATCTTCGTCGTCTGACCCCCTGGATGACGCGTGACTCCTCCCGTTGCTCCGGGGCCTTACAATATCTTCGTTATGTGTCCTCTATGCTGGCAAACTCCTGCAAACACACAAAACACAAAAAAGTGATAGAAAATGAGAAAACACGAGAAAATGGATACAAGACGGCAGAAAATAGCGGAAAAACACAAAGAAGACGTGCGTGGATATATAAAACATACACACACGTCAAAATCTCCCAAGTTGAACCCTTCCTCGTCCTCGAGGAAGACGAGCGAGAGTGGGAGCTCGGAGGGAGGAAATAGAGAGAAAGAGAGAAAAAGAGAACTCTAAATCCTAAATCGTCCGTCAGGGCCAACAAAATCAAAAACGACACACCAAGCAAGCAAACGACAAATCACCACACTAAACCAAAGAAAACGAGTCCAAACAAGTCCCGTGGGCCCATGCCATGAAGCGCGAGTGAGTGTGTCATGTGCTAGCAGTCGGTGTCACTATCTACATCATGCAATAAGCTCCATATACACAAATCCAAGAAATGACCCAAATATCGATTCGATTTAGAATAAGCGGTGAATATATGCTCAAGCATGCATGAGAAGAGTATGAGAATAGAAACGAATCATGTGTCAGGGACTCCACAGCTAGGGACTCGGACATCACCACACTATTTCCTAGATAATAGCTAGAAATTCCCTATTCCAAGTGTTTTCGAAAGCGATGGGGGTTGAGATGATGTGGAGAAGAACACTCGGTGTAAATTCTCGCCTTCCCTTTATTCTCGGTAGATAGGAAAAATATTCACACTGTAATTTTTTTTGGGTTTTGGGTATTTGTATTTTTTTGGCTTTTTGGCTATACATATTTTTTTCTTTTCTCTTTTTTTGGATTTTTGGATATTGGATATATACATGCGTACTCTCCCAAGTGCGAGAATGGTACACGACGAGGGGATTTGCATCGAGTAAAATAAAAAAAGAAATCGGATTCTAAACACTTGGGCAAGGGAGATATTTCGCTAATCAGAGCATATGCTAAAATGGGTTATCCTAGTCTTAACTGTGGAATCCCGACACATGCGACATGAAGCATACGATATATATATATATTCATGCATACAGAAGCAGATAAGAGAGGCAAATACCGCATATTCAAATCGAAGCATGATAATCTAGGGGTCATTCCTAGACAGGTATATAAAACAAAATCACTAAGTAGAAGCACACCGTAAGTTGGACACGACACACACTCACATAAAAGCAAGTGGACCCACGATGCATGAAATGCAAGAGGAGTCGGCTTCCTAGGATTAGTGAACGTGAAAACCGACGCCATGCTATGTGTGTATGTGATTTTTATGGCAAATCATCATTGGGTTCAACTCTAGGAGAAAAAGATAAAAAGAAGAAAAGAAAAAATAAAGACACGATGAAAATGACTCAAAAACGAAGAAAAAGACGCAAATGACGCACGAAGTACGACTCTCCCACGCTGAAACTTGCATTGCCGTCAATGCAATAGAAATAAATCTGGGAGGGCAATGAAAATGGGGGGAATACGCACCGACACAAAAAGACACGAAAAAACAAGAAAAAGACACATACGAAACTGAAAATAAAAAATAAAAATAAAGAGCACACCACACGACATATAAACAGAAAATAAAAATAGAAAATCACACGACACAACATATATAAACAAACACACAAAGAAAACATCACACGACAGCACACAGAAAAATTGACTTCCCCCAAGCTAGACTTGATAATGCTAGCGAAATGATGTGATCATGAAAATGCAGAGATATGCATGGGGGAGGTCAGAAAACAAAAGTGAAATCAAAAACCAGGAGAGGAATCATCCTTGTCCTCTTCGGTGGAAGATGTGGGGGATACGGGGGAGTGAATGGGAGAGGTGACTGGTGAGCGGAGAAGTGGAGAAAGTGGGCGAGGTGATGGATCGGTGGGTGTGGAGGTGTGAATGATAGGTGGAGTGGTGGTGGTGATGGTGAGTGGGAGTGAAAGGGCGACCAAGGCGGTGGTAGATGGGGTAGAAACGGCGGTGAATGGGGAGGATATGGCGATAGAAGAGGATGGTGGGGGAAGTGATCGCGATCGCACATGCAATTTCTTGCGGCGCACGTATGGAGTGGCTGAAGTGGAGGATGGTGGATCTGTGGGGGCGACAGTGGGGGGAATGGAAACGGTGGGAGCAGATGAGGTGGTGGGAATGGAAGTGGTGATAGGAGGGGATGGTCGCCTAGAGGGTGATGGTAGAGGTGAAGAATGTCGAGGGGGTGAAGGTGGTGGAGAGGGGTGTGGTGTGGGAGGTGGTGGTCCGTGGACGTGAGCGAGAATTTGGAGGATGGTGGCCACGTCCCTCTCAAGTACGAGGAAGCGTGGGTGAGAGAAAATCGAAGGGGATGTGTCCGAGGGGGACGAGGATGAAACGACAGCGCGAAGCGAAGCCAGCTCAGTCTCGAGAGTGAGACGAGCAGAAGTGGCTCGACGAAAGGAGAAGGTGGTGGTAGTACGGATCGGAGGGGTGGCGATAGTGGTGATCGGGACAGAAGCTGGGATGACATGACTAGGACCAGCCTCAAAATCTCCCCGGGATGCAAGGATATCCTGCACGCCTAAGTGGGCGACAGGGGAGGGTGGTCTAGGTGCACCCAGGATGAATGGAAGGCCCAACCCCCAAGAAACTCAGCATCAGGGGGAAAGTCCAGTCTCCCACAAGCTGGATGGTCATGCAAGCGGGGTTGGGCAGAATTGTATAGGGAGATGGGGGTGCCCGTAATGGAAGGTGAAAGGGCCATCGGGGTGGAGCTTAATCATGTGAATATGCCGCAGGACGTCGAGATCTAGACGTGAGGGTCCTGCGGCAGCGGGCAGATCTCGGGGGATGACAATATTATACCTGGGAGCAGAAGCTATGATCGTGATAAGGCCCCCACAACAAAGCTTGCCCTTGCCGGCACGGCTAATCTCCAGAATCTTGGAAACAAGCCAAGCACCGACATGGACGGGAACAACTGGGGCCCTAAAAGAAATCCCGTCATCACCCCGAACGAAAGGAAAGGTCATGGACTACAAAATGAAGAGATCAGGGATGGTCACAGTGCCAGACTCATCCCTGGGGAAAAACATGCAAGAAATGATTCGGTGGGCCAGACGGAAGATGGGGTGAATGATAGAGGAGGCCTTGGCCTTACCTCGGGATAGTGAGCGTGTAGGGTGATGCGGAACCAAAACTGATCAACATCAAATTCGGGGGATACCCGTAGGGACGGATAACGTCGTCCCCAAGGATGGGAAAACCAAAGATGTCATTGATGGTATCCAGGTGGGTGTGAATGGTTCTGTTACGGACCTGAAATATGACGACCGACCCCGACTCACAGACAAGTGTGGATAAAAATTCGAGGGTGAGGGAGGGGTAGGACACCGCGGAGGCGTTTAGGAAAGCTAACCAACCTAAATTTGCGAAGAAAGTCTCGACCTCGGTGAATACACCGAGATCGACAAGCGTTTGGGTGTGGGAAAATTTGGTTGATTGATGCCCCTGAGCATCTAGTCTATGATAGAAATCTTTGTGCTCTTATTCCTAAAGCGGTAGCCACACGGGCCCATCAGTGGGTCCTCAAGTGGGATGATAGGTTGGGGTTGGGGTTGGGGTTGTGCAGGCAGTGTAGGAGGAGGGCATGAGTGTGGTGGACGTGTGGTCTTTGCGTCTCTTGCGAGACGATCCCTCCTCTTGCATGATACCCTTACCCTTATCTTTATCTTTGGGCATGTGAGCGTGTGTGAGTGAGTGTATGCAAGATGTGATGAATGTACACACACATGCAATCGAGCAAATAGAAATTTCTAGGGCAAAATATAAAATTGAGACAAGGAGCGAAGTTACCCAGTAGAGTCGAGGATCCTTGCTCGTAGATGTCCCAACGCAATGCAATGGGAATAAATGTGAAGCCGCGGCAACTCCTTTTAGCGAAATTTCAAAATGGGGGAGTATTGAGCAGAAATTAGGGGGTTTGAATGGGTAAAATCGAAGGTGGGTAGAGTGAAATCGAAGGAGGGAAGGAGATGAGGAGTGGAGAGATCGATTGAGGGAGAAACGAGGTCAGGCGAGGGAGAAACGAGGTCAGGCAAGGCAGAGGAAGTCGAAACGGCGAGAGAGAATCGAGATCGGGTGAGGGAGATGAATGGGTGGTGGTGCTGTTGTATTTATAGGCTTTAAGTCAAACTGATCGGGTGATTTTTCACCCGATCGGTTGACAATAAGGTCGAAATTTTTGCTGAAAAGAGGCTACATGCGAACCGATCGGGTGATAACTCACCCGATCGGTTGGCTGCTTCACAGATTTTTCCCGAAAGTTCATTACAGCTCACCCGGTTAGTCACACGACCACGCTTCGTATCAACCGATCGGTTGATCAAATCCCAAAATTTTCGAGACTTCAGCCCAGCACACACGGTCTACCACCCGGTCTCACATTGCTTCACCCGACCGGTTCGTTGGAGCACAGATACGGGCATTGTCTGATACGTCTCACCCGATCGGTTGAATAATCACCCGATCGGGTGAGGCCTTGTTTTCTGCAAAAATTCATTAATGGCCTAAGTCTCTCGACGGAAGTTCCTGCGGCTGGATTTATTTATTAAAATAAGGAAGATAAAGCTAGAAATAACCCTAAAAACAAAGGTGAGAGTTTAGAACATGGGTTGCCTCCCATGAAGCGCTTTTGTTTAACGTCGTTTGCTCGACGCCTCTTTTGATGGTCAATTAGGATCCGAAGGGTTTGAGGAAGAGTCGTCGGTCGTTGAGAACCCAACCAGAGAGAATGTTGGTTCTCCTACCACATAGTGTTTAGGGCACTGCCAGTTGACTTTGAGTGGCTCATCTCTTCCCATTATCTCGATAGCCCCATGCGGGAAAACCTTGGTGACGCGGAAAGGTCCCGACCACCTTGACTGGAGCTTTCCAGGAAAAAGCTTCAGCCCCGAGTTGAATAGGAGAGCCAAGTCTCCTTCCTTGAACTCCCTCTTCAAGATGCACTTATCGTGCCACCGCTTCAGCTTCTCCTTGTAGATCCGGGCATTTTCATAAGCATTGAGCCGAATCTCGTCGAGCTCGTTAAGCTGCAGCTGTCGGTGGCCTCCAACCTCTTTGGCGTCAAAGTTTAGGTTCTTGATTGTCCAAAATGCCTTGTGTTTCAATTCCATGGGTAAATGGCATACCTTCCCATAGACAAGTAGGCAGGGGGTCGTGCCGATCGGAGTTTTAAATGCCGTCCTGTAAGCCCATAGCGCGTCAGAAAGTTTCGACGACCAATCCTTCCTAGAGTTGGCCACCGTCTTTTCCAGTATGCTCTTGATCTCCCGGTTAGAAACTTCCACTTGGCCACTAGTCTGCGGGTGGTAGGCGTGCCTTATTCGGTGTTGCACCCGTACTTCTTCAAGAGAGCTTCGAATTTCTTCTCTATGAAATGGCTCCCTCGGTCACTGATCAAAACTTGAGGCACACCGAACCACAGGAAGATGTTGTTTTTGAAGAACTTGGCGACCATTCGGGAATCATTAGTAGGACTGGCTATCGCTTCAACCCATTTCGATACATAGTCCACGGCTACTAAGATGTACTGGTTCCCCGAGGACGAGGGGAACGGCTCCATGAAGTCGACTTCCCACACATCGAAGACCTCTACCTCTAAGATGTAGGGTTGAGGCATCTCGTTCCTCTTGGAGATGTTCCCCGTCCTTTGGCATTTGTCGCAAGCCTGGACATAAGCGTGGGTGTCCTTAAAGAGGGTCGGCCAGTAGAATCCACTCTGGAGGATTTTCACCGTCGTCTTATAGGCGCTCGCATGTCCTCCACACTGATGATCATGGCAATAGGTGATTATGGAGGTCGCCTCAGTTTCAGGAATACACCTTCGAATTACCCCGTCATTGCAGGTCTTGTACAAATGGGGGTCGTCCCAATAGAACTTACGTACCTCACGAAAGAATTTCTTCTTCTGTTGATAGCGCACGTTATGGGGAACAATGGCACAAGTCAGATAATTTGCGATGTCGGTGTACTAAGGAGTCCAGGTGGAAGAGATGGAGAAGAGATGCTCGTCAGGGAGTGAGTCGTCAACTGGAGTGGCTTTCAAATCGAGAGTAGACATTCTAGACAAGTGATCGGCAACGACATTCTCCGCCCCCTTCTTGTCTTTAATCTCTAGGTCGAATTCCTGGAGGAGGAGAATCCACCTGATGAGCCGCGGCTTAGCCTCCTTCTTATTCAATAGGTACTTGAGAGCAGCGTGATCTGTGTGCACGATCACCTTCGCACCAACGAGATATTGCCGGAACTTGTCCATGGCATAGATAACTGCTAGCAATTCTTTTTCCGTGGTCGTATAATTTCTTTGGGCAACGTTAAGGGTCTTGCTCGTATAATAAATAACATGCAGATTTTTATCCTTCCTATGTCCCAAGACGGCTCCAACGGTGTAATCGCTAGCATCACACATTAATTTGAAGGGCAGGTTCCAGTCCAGCGGCTGAATCACAGGTGCAAAAATCAAGGCTTGCTTCAGAAGGCGGAAGGCTTCCATGCACTCGTCGTTGAAGACAAAAGGTGCATCCTTCACAAGGAGTTGAGCCAACGGCCGGGAAATTTTGGAGAAGTCTTTTATGAAGCGGCGGTAGAATCCTGCATGCCCTAGAAATCCATGGACCCCTCGAAGATTGAGCGGTGGCAGAAGTTTTTCAATCACCTCTACTTTTGCCTTATCTACCTCGATTCCTCTCGAAGAAATGACGTGTCCCAACACAACTCCTTCTTGGACCATGAAATGGCATTTCTCCCAGTTCAAGACCAGACCCTTGTCTTGACACCTCTCCAGGACTTTAGTTAGATTGCTGAGGCATGAGTCAAACTCAGTTCCATAGATGAAAAAATCGTCCATGAAAACCTCCATGATATCCTGGGAGTAGTCGGAGAAGATTGCGAACATTAGTCTTTGGAATGTAGCCGGGGCGTTACAAAGCCCAAACGGCATTCTTCTATAAGCATATGTCCCAAATGGACAGGTAAAATTCGTCTTCTCTTGGTCATCGTTATGGATGGGGATTTGAAGAAGACCGGAGTACCCGTCCATGAAGCAGAAGTAGTTGTGCTTTGCCAGCCTCTCGAGCATCTGATCAATGAAAGGGAGAGGGTAGTGATCCTTCCTCATGGCCTTGTTCGGCTTCCTGTAGTCAATGCACATCCGGTACCCCGTGACGGTCCTCGTAGGTATGAGCTCATTTTTCTCATTGCGAATCACCGTCATTCCACCTTTCTTGGGTACAACATGCACCAGGCTAACCCAGCGACTGTCGGAGATAAGGTATATGATGCCGGCATGTAGAAGCCTAACAATTTCCTTTTTGACCACCTCCATCATGATGTGATTTAGTCTCCATTGCGGCTCAATAAAGGAGGCTTGCTCGTCTTCAAGCAGAATTCGTTGCGAGCAAAGCCCCAAGCTTACTCCTTTCAAGTCTTCAATAGCATACCCGAAAACACTCTTAAACCTTTTTAAAACACCAAGAAGTTTGGCCATCTGGTCCTCAGGCAGCGAGGAGTTCACTATGATCGGCAGTGTCGAATCCTTCCCCAGATATTCATACTTCAGTCCCGGAGGCCACTCTTTCATCTCAACTTCATGGGGTACTGACACATATTTTTCAAGCTGAGCATCCTCCAGTGAAAGTATTTCCTCGTGGATCTCTCGAAATCTAGCATCCGGAATTTCACTTTCCTCTTTGATTTCGCTACGTAAAGCCTCACAAGGTATCGAGGGTGCAACGGGGGTAGGCTCTGGGTCTTTCTCAAGCTCATAATAATTATCCGGGAAGAAGGCTTCAACCCGAAAACAGGTTTCGACAGTCGATGGTGCCCCACCACTGCTTCCAGCTTCCTCATTCTCCCAAGATTCGGGATGCTCTATAGAAGTCTGCAAGGAATAGACCGGTTCCTGTTCAACGTACTCGACAGACTCTGCCTGGTAGTTCTCCTGACAAAACCCCTCGTATGTAAAAAATTCTCCCCCGCTGAATTCGGAATTGGGTGCGTCAAAATACGCCACCTCACATGGAGGAGGGAGAGTTGTTGCTCGATGTTGTTGCGTATCATGATACCGCCTCTGATTTTCCACAACAACAGACAGAAGGGATAGAATGTTGGAGGCATTTAGGTATTCTGTCGGACTCTATGCCAGGCAGCAGATGTGGTGCAAATGATCCCAGATATCGCCCAAAACGGCACACAACATCCTTGTCTGGGGGAAGAAAACCTGCGAGAAAAGGAGGGAGAGAGAGCTGCACAGATAGAAAACACGTCAAAAGCACCAGTTGCATGAATGGGAGATGAGTAGTAGCAACGGTGGTACGACAACTCAATTAGCCAATTATTTACAACTAATATTTACAATATGTCCAAGTAAAATCAAAAAGTGTAAAATGCGATAATTATCGCGAGATAGGGATGTGAGGTAGACTCAAGGGTTCATGAGATCCTAAAAATAACAAGCACGTTGCCTCCCGTCAACGGCGCCATAATGCTTGACGTCCCCAAGTTGTGCGTGTTTGATGTGTGCAATGTATGATTAGGGGCGTGAGATTTAAATATTTATAACTGCAAGCGCACAGTGTTGTAGTGTGGCTTGGGGGTCGAACACAGGGAGGCGTGGTTGTGCTTGTGTCAGAAAGGACCGGATTCACCCTAGGGGTGAGCTAGCCCGAATCGAATGATGGTTTGTCACGAATTGTAGGTAAGGCGTTAAACAATAATAAAGGAAACCTGGGACTTCTGTTTCCATCCTATTATGTGACTCTCGCTAACACGACCGACGGATAGGATAACAATCAGAATTAGGGTCTAATGGTAAGACGTTGCCTCTATGAGTGATACAAGCGTCACATGGGCCCGATATTCCGGTCGGTGCCCAGGATGATACGTCGGACTACCTGGGTTCGGTCAGTGGGCATTCCCATGTCCATTAACACTGACCGACTCCGGGAGCACTAAGCTCGCAACGATAACTCCCAACATCTCATCCTGCCGCTCCCGCGCGTTAGGATTCGACGTCTACACTAAGGGCGTGAGCTATGGCTAGGGAGTCAATCGCCAAGTTTATTCCCCCTTGGCCCAACGGTCAAAGGCGGTCTTTTTCCCACCGATGACAATGAAACACCCCGCGTAACCGATAGATTCCTAATCCCTATCGATTTCCTCATCCTATGGACGCATTAGGGAGAACCCACGAAGGGGTTTCTAACAAAATTCCAGATTTGGGAACTACTCACACATATTTGCTAAAAAGCAATCTAAATGAAAATCGACCGTTAAAAACATAATCGGACAATAGAAATGTGGTAGTAGTGATGTAATTAAGATAATATCAAAGTTTGGTTAAGATCAGAACACTTACAAATAACTAGAAAATTACAGCCGTCGCAAGAGAGAAAATACAGTAAAAAATACAACTCTCCCGTTTCTGGAAACCTAGGGTTTATATTTATAGAAAACGACATCACCCGATCGGGTGAAGAATCACTCGATCGGGTGACCTACTGCGAACTTCGACAGTGATTTTCAGAAACGTCACCTGGTTAGACGACACGGTCGGTTGGCGGAAGCTTCTAGCCGTTTGGATATTGGCGTCGTCGGGTGAACCGATCGGTTGATAAATCAACCGATCGGTTGGAATTGTTGCCCAAAAAGACATAAAATTCGGACGTTTTAGCACGGTCTGCAGGGGATCGGGTGAGCTCTCTGGGCCATCTCTTGGGGAAATTGGCTATAGGTGAACCGATCGGGTGATGGTCACTCGATCGGTTGGAGTTCAACTTCAAATTCCTGAGAGATCAGTCGGGCTGAACCGGTCTCCGACCCGGTCGGTTGATGCTCTTGTAGCTTCAGCTGCTGTCTGGGTGGTGCACGCGTGCACCACCCGATCGGTTGACTGTGTCCAACCGATCGGGTGGGGGCTGAAAGATGGCGATCTTCGTCGTTTGACCCCCCTGGATCACGCATGACTCCTCCTGTTGCTCCGGGGACTTATGATATCTTCGTTATGTGTCCCATATGCTGGTAAACTCCTGTAAACACAAAAAAACACGGAAAAGTGAAAGAAAAGGAGAAAACACGATAAAATAGATACGAGACGGCGGAAAATAGCGGAAAAACACAAAGAAGACGTGTGTGGATATATAAAACATACACACACATTCGATAGCAGAGTGGGCTACCACCTCTTCATCCTCATCCTCAGCTTTTCTGTCTATGTCCCAAGTTAGCATCTTGGCTTTTCCTTTATATTTAGCAACCTGAGCAGTCTCTTGTCTGTATTGCTTCACAAAGTGCCCCGTTTTCCTGCATTTGAAGCATTCAACTCTATTAACAAAATCTTGTTCAGAAGAATTTTTATCATAATTAAAAGTGTTAGAGCGAATGAACCCTCTATGCATTTTTGATCTTCCTTGAGGAGTTCTGACGTACTTTCTGAAATTTCTAACCATTAGCACTATCTCATCATCTTCTTCATCTTCATCTTCGCTAGCTTTCAGAGTAAGTGGCTTTGAAGCTTTTTCCTTCTCATTAGGTTTCTCTCTTTCTTCAATATTTTACAATTCAAGCTCATGGGACATTAAGTTAACTATCAAGTCCTCCACCCTCATCCGTGACAGATCCTTTGCTTCTTGGATGGCGGTGACTTTAGGCCTGAAAGAGCTTGGCAATGCTCTTAATATCTTCCTCACCTGTTCAAGACTAGAATATGGCTTACCAAGCGAGCTAGATTTGTAGACGGTGTTTGTGAACCTTGCAAACATCTCTGATATAGTCTCTGATGGTAGCCTGCAAAATCCCTCGTACTCTATGCTCAGTAGTGCAAGTCTAGACTCTTTCACATGTGACATTCCCTCGTGCGTCACCTCCAATGTATGCCATATTTCCTGTGCAGTTAGACTATGTGAGATACGATTGAATTCAAATTTATCTAATGAACAGATGAGAGCATTCATAGCTTTATCATTAAGAGAATAAAGTCTCCAATCGTTATCATCCCATTTATCATCAAGTTTAATCATCTCAACATTTTCAATTTTAATGACAGGTGGTTTATAGCCTTTTTCAACAATTTGCCAAGCTTTATAGTCAATAGAAATTAAGTAGATTCTCATCCAATTTTTCCAATAAGCATAATCTACTCCATTAAATCGAGGGGGATGAGATATGGACTGACCCTCAGCCAAAGCACTATCAATGGTTTTCATGGCCAATCCTAGGCTAGATCCTAAAACCTGCTCTGATACCACTTGTTGGATCTGGATCCTTCCTAGAGGGGGGGTGAATAGGCTTATAAAAATATTCTCGCGCAACCCACGAGAAATCGCACATAGTTAAAATCACAAGAAGAGTAAATAAAAGGTAATCACAGAGTACGCACAGAAATACCCGGGTTCGGTTGCATCAATGACCTACGTCCAGCCTCCAAACAAATACTGCATTAATAAGTTCCTTCTGTACACCTACAATGGGGTCCTAGCTCCAGCTCACCACCTAGACTGTACCACACTCAACAAAGTGCAGAACCCTATCAACCTAGTAAATGCATATCTTGACTGACACCAACACGTCAAGACCCTCTTGTCTAGTCCCAACCAGACTAGTCTCAAAAGAACACAATAACGGTAAATTTTTCCATACATAGATCAACACACTGATACACGAATATAAAGAATAAAGAGTTTAAAAATGCTCAGTACGTGTCCGTGTAGTCGTCTCTATCAATCAGAACGTTGTCAGCTCCAGTCTAACGCAAACAGTGTCTCGATCTGACGTCTGTATCTCAATCTGTGGCTCGTTAATCTTGGAGAGCACTCTGGTCTGTGCGTATAGCAATCTCAGTTCAAATCAATTAATAGACTATCTGTGCACATACCAATTCCTTTTAAAAACTTTTCCACGTCAGCATCCTCTCTCCGTTCTTTCGATTGCATGAACTTCTGTCCACGTCAGCTCGTGTTTAATACAACCCTATTGCTCTTCGTACTCACGGTAACGACGACTCGACGACATGCTCTTCTGTTGGAAACAGCCTCCTAGACTATGTTTGATGATAACAAACCCTACTGAACTGTTCTAATATGTGTGTTAAGTGTGTCTCAGGTCCCTATGCAGTGTGACAGTCATGTTTGGTCAGATTACACATGTACGTACTCAAGTACGTTGAAATACGAAGCTGAAACTACATTTGGAATTCTGAAAGCTGATCAATCAATGAAGTATAGCTATAAAACTCTATCCTAGAGTTAATCATAGGCTATAAACATCATGGGAATTATTTCAGGAATTATGGAAATTTTTTGAAGTCAAAATACGGGGAAATACGAAGAAATACAGAGTATACAATGAAGGAAATTTTTCTACAAGTGGTGAATCGATGTGAAATAATTCTAACATGTATATATGGGGCTCTGGGATTTTTGCGAATTTTTTCAGAATTTATTGGATTTATTTGGTGCCAAAATACGATGGAATACGTCAGAAATACACTGAAAAATCGACATACGACACTGTTGGGAAATACGCTTCATCGCAGCTCCATACGGTCGATGTAGCATTATCTGGGCCATTCATCTCGCATCCGACGACCGATCACAGCGGAGCGACGTGGCTCCTTGAGAGCCGTTCGATCAAAAACCAACGGGCACCATTAACGCGGAAGAAGTCACAGAAGGTGGGCACAGTTGTCTCAGCCGCTGGCGACATGGCATCATCTCTGCCGTTGGATCATCATCCAATGGTCCAGGTGCTGTCGACTTGAGTCAGCGTTGGCGGGCGGCTTGTGGGTCTGGGTCAGTGCAGGCGAGCGGAGTAGCGCGGATCCGACGGGCGATGTGGGCCGAATCTCGATCGCTCATCCGAGATCGAACGGCTACCGACAGGCCGTTTTCGCGGATGCGGGTCCCAGCGCTTTAAAACCCGTGAAGCCGCCCTCGTGCGGATCCCTTCGAACAGTAACAAACCTGTTAAGCTGAATCCTATATAAACCCATGTACACTCTTCACATTTTCATCAATAAGTGGAGTTCTAGACATCCAAATTGAGCACCATTTGTGGCGTTACGACCGAGACTTCATCCCCAACGTGCTGACACCAAGTTGGGTAGCTGCCTCGTCTCAAATGATGTGAGAACTACTCCCAAGCACAGGATATCATGCAAGTAATATCCTGGTGAGTCCAGGTATCGAATCCGCGGGACAACTGACCTGCAAAACTACGAACGTCAATCTGAAAAGAGTAATAAAACGATGTTAACCAACCACCTATAGAGCACAAAGATATAGGATCAAGAGTGAGTAATAAGAAATGAAAATCCTACGGTATTTACGGTGACTTGGAGAGGGATACAATTAAGGGGAGTATGCGTTGGGTTTGATTTCGTTAGGGTGTGTGCAACCAATGATTATCAATACCTTTTCTATAACTCAACGTCTCGTTCGGTCAGGGCACGAGAACGTCGGAAAGTATGGCGATCAAGCGTATAAAAACGTGCCAAAGGATTATACAATTAAGATAGGGCGAAAAGATATAGAAACCAATAATTACGACACCCTAACTACGTCAACTCCAACACGTATGAAGTGAATGTGCTACGGTTGTGAGTTCATTAGGAGTTAATAATCGCTGAAATATCATGTCTTTTATATAACTCAACGCTTCGTCCGGTCAGGGCACGAAGACGTCGGAAGATGAAACGATGAAAACTAGTCAAAGTGGCCGTATACGCATCACTAGCAACATTGATTTCATTAAACGATAAAAGCAATAATAAGTTCAGATTAGTGAACATAAATTGGCTAGCCTTGTCAGGGCCTAGCCATACGGGATGTAAATAATATCGACAATGAGCAAATACCCAACAAATACGTTGTAGAAATCAATGTTACGAGTGATTTTGACATGAAAATAGGGCTAAAGACATGAAATTCATCAACTAAATACTCCTAATTACATCACAACCATAGCACAAGGAGATTAGCCACGCATGGTGCAAAGAAAATCAGATCTCATAGCCAAATACATCGTTTTAATAGCCAAAATACAAAGAAATACACCAAATACAGGGTATAAGTTCAAGAATTTATCACCAAATCTCCACTTTAAAGCCCAAAACTCCTTTAGAATAGGAAGAATAGCCTCTGGAATTTTTCAGAATTTTTCCCTGGAGAAATACGCACAGTAGCCGCTCCAAAAGTCCCAAAATACGCCAGAATCCCCCAAAACCCTAGAAAAACGCTTATATATTAGCATTGCGGGTTTAGAGAGCCTAACGGGTCGAAACCCGCTATCCAATACGCAAAATCCGCACCCAACAACCGGATCAAACTTCGACCGCACATCTCAGCGGGATTTAACCTCATTTCGACACGTGGCACTCTTAGCGGATCCACCCGCACGCTGCACCCAATAACACTTCGAATCCGAACCGCGTTCGGGATTAATTAGTGGTCGTTGGATCGGAGATCCAACGGATTGGAAGGCGCCACGTCGTCGCTTGATCTCGCCCGCTTCTGATTTCGAATCGGAGATCATCCGGCCGTTCGTTTCAGCGGCAATACTCTAGGATCCTGCCACGTAGCACCGAAACGACGCGCTCCGCTTCGCGTCATCGCGTCGGTCTCCGCCGTTGGATGCGCATCCGATGGTCCGTATTGTGCCACGTCGCCCCGTTACGCTGCGAGCGCTCAGTGGTTTTCGCTTCGCGTGCGGGCCGTTGGATTGAGATCCAACGGCCAGAATCATTCCACGTCGCCCGCTACGCTGCGATCGCTCAGGATCGTTGGATCAAGATCCAACGGGGGAGAAAATTCCAAGTAGCCGCTCGTCATGCGCCGTCGGATCTGAGCGGGAGTCGCTGAGATCGCGCCGCGTGGCACGCCAAGATTCGTGTCCAATTAATTATTTTCCAATAAATGGTATTCTACATTCAAAAATTAATAGAAATTAGCACAGATCTCAGAAAAATACAAATAAATAGTCGTTGGAATCGTGAGATCGAGACGATGCTAGGAAAAATATAAAAATGCAGAAATACTCAATAAAATTCATGTTTTGTGCACAAATAGAGTAATTTCTCTAATAAATGATGATGAGAAAAATACGAACGCATTAGAGATCAATTAAGCATTATATGAGCACAAAATAGGACTAATTAGGGGGTTAAATACGCAATATTCACTCCGAATCACACCCCCCAACTAGCGTTTTGCTAGTCCCTAGCAAAAAGAGCGATAAATACGGATGATCAATAAAAAATAATTCTATCAATCGCTTATGGCGTGGCTCAAGAATACACTTTCCAACATGATTTTCACCATCAATATACACATCCATGAACAAAATCAATCACATGATATTTTCTCTAATTTAGTATGAATAAACAACATACAAGCATCGTTTTGCACAAGCGAAAGTATAACACGTCGTTTTTCTCTAGTTTTCTTGTTTCCAAGGAATTGGCCTATCAAAATAATCATTCAAGACTTGGGTATTGAAGTTGCTTAGTATTTTCACCATTTCTTTTCTTTTATTCGTTCCACGTAACGCGCATCAAGCAACATTCGCAGAAAAATGTATAACTTGGATCGCTCCATCAAATGAGTGAGTTTCCTGTCAATGGCTCCCAAATCAGACGATAATAGGGCATTAGGCCAAAAAGGACCCCTCGGACTGTACTACTCCAGCCAACCAAGTTATTTATTAGTGACATACTTATTCATTCATTTTTCATCATTCTTTTGTCATTCATTTTTCTTTTCTTAAGCAACTCAATACCCGTCATTTTTTTTAAACAAAGCATTAATAACCAAGGCCAAATTCCTCTTCAACTTGAAGACTTTTCAAAAAAAATCGTGTATACTCAAGCTTTTTCATCACATCAGCATGCATGAAATAAATTCAAACTATTTCGAGATATTAATCATGACAATCGAAAATTTTTCATGAATAGCATATTAACGGTAATTCATGAAGGAAAAAAAAATTTAATTCAAGCCATAAACAATTAGCTAGAACTCAGTTAATGCATAATCATCCGCATTTGAGGTATACGAAGGAGTTTAAAATGGTGAAATTTGGTGGGTCATTCTTTCCTTATGCCATGCTTTTCAAAAAAAAATCCTAAGGTCTCATACACACCCCCCAACTAAAGATGGACATTGTCCTCAATGTCGAAGAGGGTACGAGTTTATTCAAGCAAGCATCGTAGAAAGCAAATAAAATTCTACGCTACTGGAAAGAACACACCGTGTTCAAAAGGCGGATCCTGAATCTTTAATGGTGGAGGAAGTTGTTCAATTTGTTCCTTGCGCTCCTCGGCGAGTGATCTTCCTCCTTTAGCTAAATTGGACTCCAGCAACACAACTCCAAGCATCTCTATAAGCTGTTTACCAATGTCCTGCAAGAGATGAGTTATGTCAGTCCAAATTATTTTAAAATTCTTCGCCATAAACATATTCCAAATATAGTCATCAAAATAGGTGAAGTAAAATAGAGCATGGTGATGACAACTCCCTGAAAAATGTGCACTACGCTCGGTATGATGCTCGGTCAATGTGGAGAGGGGTAAATGATTTTGGGAAAAAACTGGGGAAGGGAATGGTTCGGGCTCCATAGCGATATTCTTTAAACCAATGTCCCTAGTCGTCTCCTCCTCCTGTTCATCCAAAATTGCTCGCTCATCCTCTACTTTGCACACACTTCCTGCCATGTCAATGCTTTCATTCGTGACTTCATCGTGACATGGCTCGCTCGATATACCTGCAATAGAAGATGAAGTCAAATTAGATTTTGGAAATTGAATTTCAAACGATTCATTTTCTTCTAAGCAAGTGGCAATCAGCTTAAGATTTTCAATAAATTGCTGAATCTGTCGACTCCGAGCAAGGAAGTTTTCTTGGAATTGATGGGATGTGGCCTCCTGTGTCTGAATAAGCAGTTGAACTTCCTCTTTCAAGTGTTGCAAAGGTACGTCTACGCTTTGCTCCTCTGGATCAAGGCTTGAAGGCTCCGTTGAGTCGCACTCTGAAGTCTCTTTCATGATTTCTTCATCCTCTTGCAAAGACTCCATATAATTCCACGCCTCTGTCGGCGTCATGACTCCCAAGAATTCCTGCAGCTGTGGTCGTAGTCCACCTAGGAAGGACGCCATGAGCTCTTTCTTCGTGTACCCATGCTGCGGATAGCTCGATATTATGTCTGTGAACCTCCTCCAGGCCTGAAAGAAAGTTTCACAATCAGTCTGATTAAAACCAACGATCTTGAGCTTCTCCATCATATGTTTGTGTGCCTTATCATATTCTGCATCATACAAATTATTCGTGCAATAGAATTTCATGTATTCCATATACTCCATTTTTTTATAAAGAAAACAAAAAGAATAACAAAAAAATCTAGACTATAAGATGGAAGGATCTCACCGAATGTTCCTCCAAACGAACTGAAATCGTAGATCGTAAGTACTGTTGTCCCCGGCAACGGCGCCAAAAACTTACCTCGTCTCAAATGATGTGAGAACTACTCCCAAGCGCAGGAGATCATGCAAGTAATATCCTGGTGAGTCCAGGTATCGAATCCGCGGGACAACTGACCTGCAAAACTACGAACGTCAATCTGAAAAGAGTAATAAAACGATGTTAACCAACCACCTATAGAGCACAAAGATATAGGATCAAGAGTGTGTAATAAGAAATGAAAATCCTACGGTATTTACGGTGACTTGGAGAGGGATACAAGTATGGGGAGTATGCGTTGGGTTTGATTTCGTTAGGGTGTGTGCAACCAATGATTATCAATACCTTTTCTATAACTCAACGTCTCGTTCGGTCAGGGCACGAGAACGTCGGAAAGTATGGCGATCAAGCGTATAAAAACGTGCCAAAGGATTATACAATTAAGATAGGGCGAAAAGATATAGAAACCAATAATTACGACACCCTAACTACGTCAACTCCAAGACGTATGAAGTGAATGTGCTACGGTTGTGAGTTCATTAGGAGTTAATAATCGCTGAAATATCATGTCTTTTATATAACTCAACGCTTCGTCCGGTCAGGGCACGAAGACGTCGGAAGATGAAACGATGAAAACTAGTCAAAGTGGCCGTATACGCATCACTAGCAACATTGATTTCATTAAACGATAAAAGCAATAATAAGTTCAGATTAGTGAACATAAATTGGCTAGCCTTGTCAGGGCCTAGCCATACGGGATGTAAATAATATCGACAATGAGCAAATACCCAACAAATACGTTGTAGAAATCAATGTTACGAGTGATTTTGACATGAAAATAGGGCTAAAGACATGAAATTCATCAACTAAATACTCCTAATTACATCACAACCATAGCACAAGGAGATTAGCCATGCATGGTGCAAAGAAAATCAGATCTCATAGCCAAATACATCGTTTTAATAGCCAAAATACAAAGAAATACACCAAATACGGGGTATAAGTTCAAGAATTTATCACCAAATCTCCACTTTAAAGCCCAAAACTCCTTTAGAATAGGAAGAATAGCCTCTGGAATTTTTCAGAATTTTTCCCTGGAGAAATACGCACAGTAGCCGCTCCAAAAGTCCTAAAATACGACAGAATCCCCCCAAAACCCTAGAAATACGCTTATATATTAGCATTGCGGGTTTAGAGAGCCTAACGGGTCGAAACCCGCTATCCAATACGCAAAATCCGCACCCAACAGCCGGATCAAACTTCGACCGCACATCTCAGCGGGATTTAACCTCATTTCGACACGTGGCACTCTAGCGGATCCACCCGAACGCTGCACCCAATAACGCTTCGAATCCGAACCGCGTTCGGGATTAATTAGTGGTTGTTGGATCGGAGATCCAATGGATTGGAAGGCGCCACGTCGTCGCTTGATCTCGCCCGCTTCTGATTTCGAATCGGAGATCATCCGGCCGTTCGTTTCAGCGGCAATACTCTAGGATCCTGCCACGTAGCACCGAAACGGCGCGCTCCGCTTCGCGTCATCGAGTCGGTCTCCGCCGTTGGATGCGCATCCGATGGTCCGTATTGTGCCACGTCGCCCCGTTACGCTGCGAGCGCTCAGTGGTTTTCGCTTCGCGTGCGGGCCGTTGGATTGAGATCCAACGGCCAGAATCATTCCACGTCGCCCGCTACGCTGCGATCGCTCAGGATCGTTGGATCAAGGTCCAACGGGGGAGAAAATTCCAAGTAGCCGCTCGTCGTGCGCCGTCGGATCTGAGCGGGAGTCGCTGAGATCGCGCCGCGTGGCGCGCCAAGATTCGTGCCCAATTAATTATTTTCCAATAAATGGTATTCTGCATTCAAAAATTCATAGAAATTAGCACAGATCTCAGAAAAATACAAATAAATAGTCGTCGGAATCGTGAGATCGAGACGATGCTAGAAAAAAATATAAAAATGCAGAAATACTCAATAAAATTCATGTTTTGTGCACAAATAGAGTAATTTCTCTAATAAATGATGATGAGAAAAATACGAACGCATTAGAGATCAATTAAGCATTATATGAGCACAAAATAGGACTAATTAGGGGGTTAAATACGCAATATTCACTCCGAATCAGCAGCCAGTTCCTCCTGTGCATCAAATGGCATCACTTTGATTGAGGAGCTTCTACTGACTACTCTCACGGGGACATCGACTACTTCCTCTACAGGACTCCGATGGACATTTTGAAAGAAGCGTTGCGGAGCTACTGACAAGCTGAAAGACGACCACCAGAGGGATCTTTACAAATGAGCTTTCTAAACTCTTGATCTTATATTATTGTGAATACGTTGTTGTATTTGTCATTGGATTTTGGTTTTTACACTTTCTTCTGCTAAATTGTTTTGGGTAATCCGAGTTGTTGGGGCATATCGAATTGGGAGAGCATCATAAGTATTGTTATATTTTTGGGCTTTGGTGAGCTAGGGTTAGTCAGAGTGGTTAGAGTTGGGGCTCTAATCTTGTGTGACTGTAACTGCTTAAAGAAACAATTTTTAGTGATGTTGTTTCGGGATGGATGTAGGTCTTGGGAGACTGAACCACGTAAATCGTGTATGTCATCTGCTTGATCTGGTTGTTGTGTTATCTGCCTTACTATTGCTTCTACTTATCTATTTTAATTAGACTTAAATATTTTTATCTCGCGATAATTTGGTCATCGGCCTATTTACCCCCCCACTAGGCCCTATTTAGATCCTACAATTGGTATCAGAGCACCAGGCTTGACCATTTAAGTCTAGTTTGTAATGAGTCTTTATGATTCAGCATTTTCTGAAGGTCAATCTACTGTCAGACCCCCAAAATTCAATGGAACTGATTTTGCATACTGGAAAGCCAGAATGAAAATATATTTAATGTCTGCTGATTATGATGTCTGGAAAATTGTTGCTAATGGATATACGTCACCTGTTTTAATAATTGAAAATATTGAAATCCCAAAACCTGAGGATAAATGGGATAATAATGATAAAAAGTTGTTTTCATTAAATGGAAACGCAATGAATGCAATAATTTGTGCACTCGATAAGACAGAATTTAATCGAGTTTCACACTATTTAACTGCACAGGAAATTTGGCGTACTCTGGAAATAACACACGAGGGAACGTCTCAAGTCAAGGAATCCAGACTAGCGCTTCTCAGCATAGAATACGATGGCTTCCACATGAAACCTGCAGAGACGATCAAGGACATGTATGCAAGATTTACAGACATCGTCTACAACTCAAATGCACTTGGAAAGATGTACCCAAGCATGGAACTGGTAAGGAAAATCCTTCGACCCTTGCCAAGTACTTTTCGTCCAAAGGTTACTGCAATCCAAGAAGCTCGAGATCTCTCCAAATTGAGCTTGGATGATTTGATTTGGAACCTGATGTATCATGAGTTGGAACTAAAAACCATCGAGTCACGAGAAAAGGGAGAAGCCAAAGCTGCAAAGTCCATAGCATTCAAAGCTGAAGAAAGCGACGATGATCTTGATGATGAGCAAGCCCTGATGGGCAGAGGCTTCAGGAGATACATCAAAACACCGCAGGGAAAGTCTGAAATGTCAAAAAGGTTCAATCGTTTTAATAAGTTTAATCCTTCAAACTTTTCTTCTGAACAGAATACTACTAAGTCTGTACAGTGTTTCAAATGCAGGAAACAAGGATACTTTATGAAGAATTGTCCAACTTTGAAGGATGCCCCAACAGAATCAAAAGGAAGATCACTTGCTGTGATATGGGATGACGATGACGAGGATGAACCAGAAGAGGAAGTTGCTCCCTCTTCCTTATGTCTGGTTGGAGATATCGATTCAACAAAATCGGAGGCACACGAATTCTCTCTATCAGAACTCATGAAAATTTGTGAAAATATGAACATAGAGATCAATAATCTAGAATCCTCTGTAGAATCCTTAAAAGAAACCAACTTTGAATTACAGCAGGATAATTTTCATACTTCACAAAATGAAGATAAAATGAAAACTGAGATTGAGAATCTTAAAGCCACAATTACAAAACTAAAAGGAAAAACTAGTTTACATGAAACTCTTAAATGTGAATCTTGTACCATGCTAAAACTAGAAGAAAGCAAGTCCAAAGAAAAAATTGTGAGTCTTGAAAAGAAGGTTGAAAACTTTAAGAAAAATGAAGATGAAAATAAAAAGTCCTTTATACGTAAAAGTACCATGCTTGTGAATGAAAACTTCTATTTAAAATCCAAGATCTCTGATTTAGAATTGAGTATTAAGAAATTTGGTGTAGGGAAGAAATCTCTCGACATTATTCTTGGTTATCAATCAGATGGAAACAATAGACAAGGTCTAGGATATGGAAACCGTTACACTGAAAAGAAGATTGTTCACAATGGAACTGTTAAAAGGAAACCTGCTTATGCTAAATGTTATACATGTGACTTTATTGATCATTCATATAGGAATTGTTTGTATGGAAACAAGAAAATCAAGTTTAAACCAGTATGGGTTCCTAAAGGCACTATCACTAACCACCGTGGACCTATTTGGTTGCCTAGGTCACACAGGTCCTGTTTTTCTTATGTATAGGTCCACAGCTTGGCTAAGGAACAAAAGTGTGAGTGGTATTTGGATTCTAGCTGCTCAAGACACATGACAAGAAGTTACGACAAGTTCCTTATCCTCGTAAAGCAAGAAGGAGGAAGTGTTACACTTGGGGACAACGGAAAATGCAAGGTAATTGGGAAAGGTGTTGTAGGAAACGAAACTTTTCAACTGAAGGATATCCTTTGGGTTTAAAATCTTAAACGCAACCTCATCTCTATTAGCTAGCTTTGTGACAAAGATATGAACGTAGTATTTGATGCAAAATTTTGTAAAATCATTGATACTGTCACAGGTAATGTTTTGATTATGACTAATAGGAAAAATAATGTTTATACACTTATTATTGAAGAACTAACAATAGCTAAATGTTTGATTGGCAGGGAAGACAGGGAACACTGTGGCACAGAAGATTGGCATATGCTGGAATAAAGTTGTTGCAGAAACTGGAGAACAGAAATCTAGTAAGAGGACTGCCACATCAGAAATACGAGAATAGTAAGTTGTGTGTAGCATGCACGAAAGATAAGCAAACTCGATCTACCTTTACAGGAATGAGAGAAATAGCAACTACACTCATTTTAGAATTAATTCACATGGCTTTATTTGGACAAACTGATGTTGCTAGTTTAAATGGAAAGAGGTTTTGGTCGATGATTTTTCAAGATTTACATGGGTTTATTTCTTAGCCAAAAAGTCAGATTGTTTTGAAAACTTTCAAAACTTTTGCAATTAAGTTTCAAATGAGAAAAATCTTTCAATTATAAAAATCAGAAGTGATCATGGAGGAGACTTTGAAAATATAATCTTTGAAAACTTTTGTTTAGAAAAAGGAATTATGCATGAATTTTCTTCTCCTAGAACATCGCAACAAAATGGAGTAGTTGAAAGAAAGAATAGGACTTTAAAAGAAATGGCTAGAACTATGCTGAATGAGTATGAATTGCCTATGTCTTTTTGGGCCGAGGCAATAAATACTGCTTGTTATGTTTGTAATAGATTCATGCTAAGACCAATAGTAAAGAAAACTGCTTATGAACTTTGGCATGGAAAGACTCCTAATATTTCATATTTTAGAGTATTTGGATACAGATGTTTCATATTAAACACTGGAGATCAACTTGGTACATTTGAATCCAAATCAGATGAAGGAGTGCTTATAGGATATTCGTCAAGGAGCAAAGCTTACAGGATTTATAATAAACGCACTTTGACTATTGTTGAATCAATTAATGTTAAATTTGATGAAACTGAAAATAATTCTTTGAATTGCAGGGAAACTGAAGGTGATGCAATTGCAGAGAATGATAGCAGTTCAAGGGACATTGCTGAACCAAGTCAAGTACAAGAATTTGCTGAAAAAGAGGAAGAACCACTGAATAGAGGAGTGCTAAGATACAATCCAAATCATCCACCAGAACTGATCATTGGAGCACCTACGACAGGTATACAAACTCGTTCCTCTTTTAGTAATCTTTATGCTTTATGCATTCATGAGGATTTTATATCCGAAATTGAGCCAAAGTCTATTGAATCTGCTTTGATTGAGGAAAGTTGGGCAATGGCTATGCATGATGAATTGAATGAATTTGATAGAAATAATGTTTGGACCTTAGTGTCACGACCCATAGATTATCCTATTGTAGGTACCAAATGGATTTATAAAAACAAGCTTGATGAATCTGGAAATGTAATCAGGAATAAGGCTAGATTGGTTGCTAAAGGTTATAATCAAATTGAAGGCATATATGTTGATGAAACTTTTGCACCAGTTGCTAGATTGGAAACTATAAGAATTTTACTAGCATTTGCAAGTTATAAGAAACTCAATCTTAAACAGATGGATGTTAAAAGAGCATTCTTGAATGGGTACCTGAAAGAAGATGTGTTTGTTGAACAACCCCCGGGGTTTGAAAGTCATGATTTTCCACATCTTGTTTTTAAACTTCAAAAAGCGTTATATGGTCTTAAGCAAGCTTCTAGAGCTTGGTATGATCGTCTTAGTGCTTATCTTTTGAAAAATGATTTTAAAAAGGGTAGTGCAAACAACACACTTTTTATTTTGCATGATCATAATCAGTTTCTCATCTTACAAATATATGTTGATGATATTATTTATGGTGCTACTGATGATCTTTTATGTCAAAAGTTTGAGAAGGTCATGCAGGATTAATTTGAGATGAGCCTTGTTGGAGAACTGAAGTACTTTTTGGGATTCCAAGTCAAGCAAACTGAAGAAGGCATCTTCCTATCGCAAACCAAGTACATCAGAGAACTATTGAAAAAGTTTAGGATGGAGAAGGCAAAATGAATTGGAACTCCCATAAGTCCCACAACGAAGCTGGAAATAGATGAAAAAGGAATCAACGTGGATCAAAAGCTTTATCGAGGTATGATTGGCTCTCTCTCCTCCAAGGCCCGATATAATGTTTGCTGTATGTTTGTATGCCCGTTTTCAAGCTTGTCCAAAAGAGTCACACTTAATTGCCATAAAAAGGATCTTTAGGTATTTGATTCTCACACCATCTTTAGGCCTTTTGTAACGGCCGGTATTTCTAGGCGTATAATTGTTGTGTGTGCCCGTATTTTTGTTTTGATCATCCGGATATTTTTGCTCGCGAGTTCTTTTGTGCGACGACGCGAGCGCGTCTCGGATGACTTTTTAATTTTTCATGACGCGACTAATTAACTTAACCATAATTAATTACCACTAATCAGATTTTAATTAATTAACCTACATTGAACTCCACCGATTGGGGGCAGTTCAGATCCAACATTTCATCATCAATTTCTTCCTACCTCCAGCTACCTCCTTCAAGCTGCCTCCTACTGATTTTATAAACCCAACAACAACAGCAGAGGAGGAAGCGCCAACAGTCATCTCCTCCTTCCTCCTGCAAAACAAATCCCTGCAGACAAACTCAACCAGCAACCAATTCTCCAAATCAATTCCAAAACCAAATCAGTCCACAAGCCAAATCAAAATCGACCAACAAATCTCCCTTCCCATTCATCAAACACAATTTCAGATTCATCACAAAATCAAAACCCAATCATAATACCCAAAATTTCAGAATCAAGGAAAGGAAATCAACATTCAAATCTAAATCAATTTCAGATTCAAACCAAATCTCAGATCCAATTTCTGATTCAAACCATCAAAACAAATAAATCAATTCCAAACTCAAACAAACCCTCAATATTCATCTTCCTCCTCTTCCTTCCCCTTCCTCCTCCCTCTCCCTTGGCCGGCCTCCACCCTCACCAGTGCGCCATCGACCTGCCATCAGCCCACCGCCACGTCGAGGAGCTGCGCGCGCTGCCGCAGCCTGGAGAACCACCGACCGCCCGCCGGAACCGCCTGCAACCACCGTCGTCCGTCCCCTACGCCGCCGTCCACCAGTAGTCCCCCTCCACGTCGCACGTAGGTGAGACCCCATCCCCTTTGCGTGCGTGCGTGCGTGAACCCTTGCCCCCTGTGTGGCCTTGCTGCAAACAAAATATTAGGAAAAAAAATAAAAAAAGAGAATGAAAGATGATGATAGCAAGGTTAATGAAAGAAATAAAGAAGAGAAGAGAGGACTGAGAGAAAGAGAGAGTGATAGTGAAAGTGATAGCCTTAATAAAGAAATGGAAGGGACTTTTGACAGTATGAGTAAAAGAAAGAGAAAATGAGAGAGAGAGAGAGAGAGAGAGAGAGAGAGAGAGAGAGAGAGAGAGAGAGAGAGAGAGAGTATTTGTTTTTATTAAATAAAGTTAGTGAATGAGGTAAGTTGTAACATGTTACCCCTTAACCTTAGTCAAATTGGTAGGTGAACTATTATTACCATGATGAACCATGTGATTAGCCTAGTTGATGTAAGTTAGTTGTTAATTAGTGTTATTTAAATGTTAATGCTTATTTCAGCTTGTTGTTAATTGTCGATATTGTTAGTGTAATAAAACTAGAATAAAGTGTATCATGTTAGTGTAACACCATATAAACACCACCCTAGCCAGCGAACCCAATAAAAATCAGACGAACCATTATTTAATTTTATGTCCGACGAATCTAACCCAGATATATGTTTAATCAAAACAGAGAACCGGAGGTACCAACATGTAGTACCCATCCAGACGAACCCACAACCACCAATACCATCGGAAACATGCAAGAGATACTTGCCACTTTTCTATTTAGGCCACGTCTTAGGCCATTTTGTTCAGTAGCGTAAAAGAGACTAGGCGGTGAAATGATAGTCGCCTAGATGCCCCTTTTAGATCTAGCTTGACAACGAAGCTAGATCCGACACCTTCATCAAGCTTGCATTCATGCTACCATGCCATGTTTAATTTCAATTAACAGTACGCAAATTATCTGCTCATTGCCATGTCATTGCATGCATCTAATGTTTCATCGTGATTGCGTAGCACACGCTACACTTATTGTAATGATTGAGGCTAGGAACCTGCTTTGCAGGCACAACCCTATGCCAAAAATACTTCCTGACTCACGATCTAGAAGATGGGCACCAGTCCATATTGAGAAACACTTCCTGGACTCGTGATCCAGAAGCGAGCTCACGTACTTGGGAAACCAAGGCTCGACATACGTGGAGGGGTAGGGTTAAGCTGTCAAGCAGCATAGAAGGATGCCTGATCCACTCCTTCAGCTGTAAGGAGTAAACCTTGTGCACAAAGTGAAATGTTAATGTTCGTGAATGTGTTTTTCGTAGTTTTGCTACGACGTGCTTGCATGTCATCATGTCATCTTAAATTGTTGCATACCTTAATTGTCATGTCATTTTATTATATTAGAACTGCTAGACGCCTTTCTTTTATTTGTATCCTTGCACAAAAGTCCTCCACTTTCTTTGGGAAATTTTTGCTGACATGTGCCCTTTCTCTTTGGGTGTCACATATCAGGTTCTGAGTTAGAGTTAGCCGCTGAAGAGGAGCAGTTCGTGGATGCTGAGTTCGAGGTACATGCAGAGACCGATGTCGAGGACACTGGTGACCAGTCCTAGATTTGCTTGGAGTCTTCTTAGCCGTCTTTACTTTTTAGTAGTTGCAGTTAGCTTTCGGTGCGTAGCACCTGACTTTCTTTACTTTTGTTTCAGCCATGTTTTAGGCCTATTGTTCAGACTTGGTACTTTGTGACTCTTTCTGTGATGTTGGAATAATTGCTGGATGTTTTGTTGGTGGATTTTCTTTTGTCTGCTTTATTATCATTGTTGTTGTTTCATCACAATGCAAAGGACCTGCTATGATTTGAAATTTTTACAGACGCTTATCAGACTGCAGCTTCATAGCTCTACGTCTGAGCGGACCTCCTCACGTCTCTCCTTCCATATTAGGGAAGCGGGACGTGACAGGTTTTGTTGGTGGCCCATGCACGTCCTCCTTTTTGTATCTGCGAAATGTCGGAATAACAATAGTGATAAATAACATCCAATTAATTATTCATAACATTTGAGTCATAATTAAGTCTTATCTGAATGTTTTCTTGTCTTAGATGGTGGGAAGACGCAACACTCGAGGAGCTGGTAGTGGACCTGGAGATGATGGTGGAGCAGGACATGTTGCGAATACTGATAGAGAACCCACCATGGCTGAGATGATAAGGATGATGCATCAGATGATGCAGGTTCAGCAGGGCTTGCTTCAGAATGCACCTCGCTTCGAGCCGGGAGCGAAGCAGTTTCGGGAGCTGGGCTCGACATATTTCAATGGGTCAGAAGGACCATTAGCTGCGGACGAGTGGATGAAGAATACAGAGGATAGTCTACTTCTCTCGAAGGTTAACCCGGCTGGATGGGTTGACTTGGTGAAGAAGCAACTGAAGGATAACGCTCGTGGCTGGTGGGAGTCTGAGGAGCAGATGCTGGTGAGGCATATCCCCTGGGCCACTTTCAAGGCAAGATTTGATGATGAGTATTTCCCTCGAACTGCGAGGAGGGAGCTGATGCAGCCGTTTATCAGTCTGAAGCAGGGAAATCTGACGGTGGATCAGTACCACCAAGAGTTCATGTGACTGATGTTGAGTATTGGACTTCTCCCAACTTGGTATTAATGATGAGCAAACATAAATACTTGTGACTAATCCCCTATTTTGTAGTTAGTCCATTGCCTAAGCTTATTATGAAGATTAACTTGCAATGAATGACTCACAAACGTCATTGAAGGCAAATGACATGAATTGGGAGATCGTAGATTGATGATTGAAGCTCCGTAAAGACTTCAAGCTTATACAATGGAAAGAAGAGATTATTCGTCAATGTAATTTTTCTTTTATCTCTTCTAGTATGTAGCTTAGAAGTAGAACTTTGATGGAGCACTCACACACATCTACATTCTGTCATAGGACTTCATTAGACCAATTGTCCTTTGATCCCAATTCAATTCTCTTTTGTTTATGCTAGGATTGTTCATAACAGCCGACTACTGAACAGTTTACAGTCGTCTGTCTCAAAAACAGTCGACTGTGTTTTGTTCTACAGTCGCCTGTTATGCACAGACTATTACAATATAGTTTTGGGCCTTCTCTGATTACTTCGCCCAGGCTACTGTTGAACGATTCACAGGCGCCTGTCCTAGTGACAGTTGACTGTGTATTGTAAACCAGTCGCCTGTCTATCCTTGCCCAAACTCTGTTTGATCTGACTTCTATGGCCAGTCGACTAATGATGTATATACAGTCGACTGTCTATTAGATCAGTCGACTGTCTATGCTGAAACAGTCGCCTGTCTGTAAGTCATTTCTTTGACTCAACTCTCTGGAAATTTCTCTTGCTTTTGACAGTCGTCTGTTTAAGGTTTTACAGTCGCCTGTTCTGAATTTCAGTTGACTGTATTACTTGAATCAGTCGTCTATCCTGTATCTTGTGAGATTTCCAGTATTTGTCTAACTTAATCTTTTCTCGGCCAGTCGCCTGTCGAAGAAATTACAGTCGCCTGTTGTTTTAACAGACGACTGTCCTTGCTTCATCAGTCGACTATCCACGTGGTAAGTTACCGTTATGAATTCTCACCTACCCTTGCTGACTGTGCAATAGTCGACTGTGGATTGTTCAACAGTCGACTGTCGCGAGTTCAGATTATATCCATTGAGATTTTTCTCACGGATTCCAATTGGGTTTTTGAAGGGTTTTCTGGGACCCTTAGGGCACAAAAATTCTATTCCCGTCCTAAATCAGACGGAACATAGACAGAAATAGCAGCGGAAAATAATCATGTTAATCTAATTAACATTTAACCCTAAGGTCCAAGACCCTAATCCAAGATCTATGTCGACTTGGGATGGGTCTGACCATCCCAAGAAGGATCTAGCCTACTGCGATTAAATTAAACTAATACTTAATTAAACACATACCCGGAATCTCAGCCCTGGGGCAGTCGAGATGTTTCGCACCGTCTTCCGAGCCGCTCCCCGTCCCACACCGAGCTGCTCCTCGAACCGCTCCCCGAACTGCTCCTCGAACCGCTCCGCATCCCGAGGCGATCAATCCCGTGTCGCCGAGCCAACCAACCGCCGAAGAAAGTTTCACGCGAGTGAAACCTCCGCCTAGATTTCGGATCCGAATCCGAACTCCTTTGCGGCTTTTCTAGAGCCCTCAGGAGCAAGGCAAAAATTTATAGAGAGAGGAGAAATATTAATTTAAGCTTAGATTCAAGCGTGCTCCAACATTTACGAGAGCCGCTCAGATCTAGAGCTTGGGATGAGTTTTGAGGAGGAGAGCAGACCCCTATTTATATAGGCGGCTGACTGCCCCCCTTCCCTCAAAATCCGATGTGGGACTAATTTAGAGATAATCAAGTTCAATTTAGTTTGCCTTTCACAAAGTGCAAACTTCCGTGAATTTTAACTCCATCACCGTTGACGTTCAGGATTAATACAACCTATCAATTCGAAGGGTGTTCAACGGTGAACGCATAGGAAAAAACCATTCGTCAATCGGAGTTCGTTTGACCACTCAATTGTATGTCCAAAGTTTAGCCTATGACTTGTTTTTCACAAAAACCAGCCGTCAAATCTGCCCAATAAATTCTAGGGTTCTGCACCCTGAGGTGGGGCCCAGCCTGTGGGCCCCACAACCCCCAAAACAGGCTGACTGGGCGCCTGCACAGACCTGGTCACGGGCGCCCAGGCGCCTGGCCTGGCGCCTGGCGCCAGGAGCCCAGGCGGGCGCCTGGGCCGGGCGGGGCGCCCGACCCAGAACGCCTGGGCGCCCAGGCCTGGGCCGCCTGGGCCTGCGCCCAGGCGCCCGGGCCTGGCCCTGGGTCTGGCGCCCGGGCCCAGGCGGGCCGGGCTGTTGGATCTGGATCGTAGCCTAGTAGGGGGGGTGAATAGGCTAATAAAAATATTCGTGCAACCCACGAACAATCCCAGGCAGTTATAGGCACAGACAGGGCAATAAAAAAGTAATCACAGAATACACACAGATATACCCTGGTTCGGTCGTCCCCATGACCTACTCCAGCCCCGAAAGCAACTTCTAGGTAGATATGTAATCAAGTACAGGTACAATGAGTCAAGATCCCAAATCTACTCTCACCTAGCTCGTACACACACCACGTGCTCTACACTATCAATCTAGTCAGATGCTCTCCCTCCGTGACGACTCCCAAGTCGTCAGGTCCCCAAAAGTAACACAAAAGGTAATGCTTCCCCTACAGAGATCGCTACACCAATACAAAGATAAATAAATAGAGTTTTAGAAATGCTCAGTAATGGTGTGTCGTCTCTGTCAATAAGCGCAGGTCAGATCTCGTCTGACGTAGATGTAGATGTCATGTCTCTCATCTCCTCAGCAACTCAGGTTGCGGATTGCCTCTCCTCCTTTGGTAACTTGCGGCTTGAAATAAAGTTACGGCTCCTCTGAAAATTTATTTTGTGCTGCCTTTGAGGTCTTTGTCGCCTAAGAAATTTGGCCGGCCTTGGTCCTTTGCGTGAGTTCCTGCAAACAAAGCTGAAGCAAAAATAATTCGGCTTCACAATCAAAATCAGAGAGCAAACACCCCTTTAAAATTAAGGCTCTGTGCAACCACAAAAAAATACAATCAAAAAACCATTGTGCCGGCCCTTAGTAATAATTTCGGCCTGTTAACACAACCCCAAGATGAAAGGATCCTCAAACAATTGGCTATTACTCCTTTTCAAAAACAATGTGCTCCTTTGTAATTTTTTTTTAAAAACCAAATGAAAGGTCCATGTCAACGAAAGTTACAAAGAGGAGCACAAAAAAAAAATCCGGCCAAAAATAATGATGGAAGCTTGGGATTTTTTTTGATGTTCAAAGGGAAGAAAGTGTTGTGCCCTTTGATTTAGTGCGTCTGCTCTCCCTCTGTAATTTTTGATCAAGATCTCTTTTAGAATTTTTGAAAGGGGGGAACAGAAAATGAAATGGCCTTGGAAAAATTCATTTGAGAAGTGCGGCTCCTGAGGATCTTCAAAGAAAAAAATTAGGCACTGAAAAATCTCGGCTTGGGGGCTCTCAAAAAAACCTTTTAATGATCAACAAGCACAGATCTTTGGTTGCCCTTTGAATTTTTTTGGGAAAAAATTATTGCGGCATCAAAGAATTATCAAGGGGGAAAACAAATTGGCCTGTGGGGTTCTCTCATTTGATGGTGGCCTTGGTTTCGGCTCTTCACCAAAAAAATTTCATTGGCTGCCTTCTTTTTGGGGTGCTTGGCGTTTTTTTATTCTCTCCTTGTTGCTGCGGCTGCTTCTTGGGGATAAGAAAAAATGAAGGCTGACCTAGTTTTTTATTTGTTTCCCTTAGAAGTAGGTCACGGCATGGGCAAAGTCCTTTTTGATTGGCTCTCTCTTTTTGTTATGGGTCAAGGGTTCAAATGTATTTGGATTATTCAAATGAAGAGAGCCAGTTCATTGAGTTTTCAAAGCGGAAGACCCACATATTTTCGGCCTGTGCGTGTGTGTTTTTTTTAAAACATCAATGCAAATGGGCTTTTAACAGTTTTGTATTTAATCACCAATGCAAAATTTGTATTTAATCACCAATGCAAAATTGTGCGTGAGTGTGCGTGAGTGCTCCCATTGTGCCTCTGCAAGCTTTGTCATTCCTGAAACACGTAACACACACGTTAGACCGTTCATACACGTTTGTTATCTTCAAACACGAAGTTCATAGATCGTTGCTATCAACAATCTCCCCCTTTTGATGATGACAAACTAAATGTAAGATTTGACCAATAAGCTTTTCAAATAGTGTGTGACATGCAATAAGATATAATGATGTGCAAACACCGATATGCAAAGTTAACAATATGCATGCTCCCCCTATTTTTGCGCTTCCCCTATATTCAAGCTCCCCATTAATCAAACAATCAAATACCAAATCTTTCCAATTTTTCTCCCCCTTTGTTATCATCAAAAGTCATACCACGAAGTCAAAATCATATATCATGCAAAAAAAGAGAGTATTATTAACCATTACCAACAATTGCATGCTTACTATCATAGAATAATCAAGTCAAAATCCAATGAATTAAACAACTAAGACCTCAACACCAATGTGTACGTGTAATGATTAAAATTGAAGCACATGGGGAGAATCATTTAGAAAGTCAACCAAAACCAATCCACATTTTCCATATAACTTTCTATCACCTAGGATTGATTTTTCCCACCTCATTAAAATGAGTTCAAGGTACCACACCCCAAAACATAGCCTATAAGGACTCTTAGATGTGTGGGTGGCATTGCTTGACGAGTAAATACACCAACGCTAAAGTTTACCCATAAAGCTTATGTTGGATACTCGTGGATAATACAGGTGCCAAGGATTGTATCCATTTTCGATACGGAGCAATTATCTTTTGTTTTCACAGTTTTTTTAAAATACTTATACCAACAATTTCTTTTGCTCAATTTTTATCCATGGCAAGGTATATCATATCCCTTAGATTTTCAGTTAAGTTTTCCTCCTACATTCACATTCCATACTTCATAAACGATATCTCCAAATGTGCAACAATAATAATACATGTGGAAGTGAAATAGGTGGTGTAGAAATCAAGTTATTTTCAGTCATTGAACATGCCATGAATATTTAGAAAGATGAACATGCGCATGTAGCTAAAGTAATAATACACCAATTTCTACATAGATATGAGAATCATCCGTGCATACTTCAATAATGAATCAAAGAGAAGAGATACACATTTAAGCACCATTTTTTTATTATCAGTTTTTCAATTTTTTTTTTAAAATGCATGAAGTACTAAAGCAAACATGAGATGCAATCACACAAACAAAAAAAATCATGCACACATAACAATGCAACTACTATCACACAAGAGAAAAAAAGTTCAAGCACACAAAAAAAATGCGAACAAAAAAGTTGCTATGAAGGTATGCATTAAGTTCAAAGAATGAGATATACCTTCGCGTCGCTATTTGACTAAGGAGCTAAAGTATTGAGACTCTCAATTTATTGCTCCTCGCCAAATTTCCGTCTCACCTACAAAAGAGGTGACGTGTGTGACCTTGGAATCCAATAAGGTCCACTAGTGTTAGTCAACAAAGATTTAGGAACCCATATTTGTTTGAATTTAATATTGGAGTTCCTATATTTGCAATGATACGATGTGTGACCAACACTATCACATGTAAAACACTTTGCATAAACATTTTTAGCAATAGAGGGCACATTGTGAAATTTTTTATACTTAGTCTTTTCAACATTTTTAGCGCTAAATCCAAGGCCACGCCTATTATTGCCATATAATTGATTTCCAAGAATAATGTCCAAATTTTGTTTTCCAATGGAAAATCTCTTTGAAGACAATTCTAGGGTGGTGACTTTGGATTTCAAGATATTGTTTTCATTCACAAGCAAAGTGCATTTACTAATGAAAGCTTGCTTGCTTTCCTCTTCTTTCTTTTCAAAATCCCTCATGTTTTCTTTAAGTTCAAGGTTTAGCATGTTAATCTTTTCAGAAAGCAATTCATTTTCAACTTCAAGCTTTGTCTTATCTAGCTTATACATGCTAATATCCTTTAATAAAGAGGGACATGAAAGACAATCAGTTTTTTCAGACAAGCTATCTTTCTCTTTTTCTCACATAGTAATGGTAGATTTGCATGCAACAAGCTCTTGTTTAATATTTTTCATTTCTATAGACATGTCATACTCAGTTTGTTGCATATCAAAATTATCATTCCTATAACATTCCACATTAGCTTCTAGTTCATCAATTCTACATTGCATTCCTTTACAGATTTCTAAAAGTTCAGCTTTAATGGGAGATTCTACCTCATTGTGTTTGGCCATTAATGCCATGCAGGAGTGGGCTTCATGTTCCTCATCCTCCTCCTCAGCTTCGCTATCCATGTCCCACGTCAGCACTTTCGTCTTTCCTTTTGCAACTTGAGCTGTGTGTTGTTGTGGGCAATCTTTTATGTGGTGCTCTTTCTTCCTGCATTTAAGACATTCACTTCTATTAATAGCTTTCTGATCATAGGAATTTCTACCAAAATTAGAATTATTAGAACGAATGAACCTTTTTCCCATCTCAGCTCTTCCTTGATCAGTCTGAATATATCTCCTGAAGTTTCTGACCATTAGGGCTTGCTCTTCATCAAGATCGTTGTCGTTAGCTTGAAGAGCTAATGGTGTGGAAGCTTTGGTCTTCTCTTCAGGTTTCTCTCTGGCTTCTATACTCTGCAACTCAAGCTCGTGTGACATTAGGTTGCATATCAAGTCCTCCACTTTCATTGTTGACAAGTCCTTAGCTTCTTGAATAGCGGTGACTTTAGGCCTGAACGAGCTTGGTAGCGCCCTTAAGATCTTTCGCACCTGTTCATGGCTAGAGTATGGATTACCGAGGGAACTGGATTTGTAGACAATGTCCATGAACCTCGCAAACATCTCTTTCACAGATTCTGTTGGTAGCATGCGAAAGCTCTCATATTCTGTGCAAAGCAACGCAAGTCTGGATTCCTTCACTTGCGATGTTCCCTCGTGTGTCACCTCTACAGTATGCCATATTTCCTGCGCAGTTAAACAATGTGAGATACGATTAAACTCAGATTTATCAAGAGTGCATATAAGCGCATTCTTAGCTTTACCATTAAGAGTATAAAGTTTCTTATCAGCTAAATCCCACTTAACTTTAGGCTTAAGCATAACACTGTCTTCAATTTTAATAGTGGGTAGACTATAACCATTTTCAACAATATCCCACACATCATAATCTACAGACACTAAATAGATTTTCATCCTAGCCTTCCAATATGCAAAGTCTACACCGTTAAATTTAGGGGGACGGGCTATAGACTGACCTTCAGCAAAAGCACAATCAGATATATTCATGGTCATCTAAAAATCTAGACTAGATCCTCTAAACTGTCTCTGATACCACTTGTTGGATATGGATCGTAGCCTAGAGGGGGGGTGAATAGGCTAATAAAAATATTTGTGCAACCCACGAACAATCCCACGCAGTTATAGGCATAGACAGGGCAATAAAAAAGCAATCACAGAATACGCACAGATATACCCTGGTTCGGTCGTCCCCACGACCTACTCCAGCCCCTGAAAGTAACTACTAGATAGATATGTAATCAAGTACAACTACAATGAGTCAAGATCCCAAATCTACTCTCACCTAGCTTGTACGCACACCACGTGCTCTACACTATCAATCTAGTCAGATGCTCTCCCTCCGTGACAACTCCCAAGTCGTCAGGTCCCCAAAAGTAACACAAAAGGTAATGTTTCCCCTACAGAGATCGCTACACCAATACAAAGATAAATAAATAGAGTTTTAGAAATGCTCAGTAATGGTGTGTCGTCTCTGTCAATAGGCACATGTCAGATCTCGTCTGACGTAGATGTAGATGTCACGTCTCTCGTCTCCTCAGCAACTCAGGTTGCGGATTGCCTCTCCTCCTTTGGTAACTTGCGGCTTGAAATAAAGTTACGGCTCCTCCGAAAATTTATTTTGTGCTGCCTTCGAGGTCTTTGTCGCCTAACAAATTTGGTCGGCCTTGGTCCTTTGCGTGAGTTCCTGCAAACAAAGCTGAAGCAAAAATAATTCGGCTTCACAATCAAAATCAGAGAGCAAACACCCCTTTAAAATTATGGCTCTGTGCAATCACAAAAAAAATACTATCAAAAACCCATTGTACCGGCCCTCTGTAATAATTTCGGCATGTTAACACAACCCCAAGATGAAAGGATCCTCAAACAATTGGCTATTACTCCTTTTCAAAAACAATGTGCTCCTTTGTAATTTTTTTTAAAACCAACTGAAAGGTCCCTGTCAACGAAAGTTACGAAGAGGAACACAAAAAAAAATTCGGCCAAAAATAATGATGGAAGCTTGGGATTTTTTTTGATGTTCAAAGCGAAGAAAGTGTAGTGCCCTTTGATTTAGTGCGTCTGCTCTCCCTCTGTAATTTTTGATCAAGATCTCTTTTAGATTTTTTGAAAGGGGGGAACAGAAAATGAAATGGCCTCGGAAAAATTCGTTTGAGAAGTGCGGCTCCTGAGGATCTTCAAAGAAAAAAATTATGCACTGAAAAATCTCGGCTTGAGGGCTCTAAAAAAACCTTTTAATGATCAACAAGCACAGATCTTTGGTTGCCCTTTGATTCTTTTTGGGAAAAAATTATTGCGGCATCAAAGAATTATCAAGGGGAAAACAAATTGGCCTGTGGGGTTCTCTCGTTTGATGGTGGCCTTGGTTTCGGCTCTTCACCAAAAAAATTTCATTGGCTGCCTTCTTTTTGGGGTGCTTGGCGTTTTTTTTATTCTCTCCTTGTTGCTGCGGCTGCTTCTTGGGGATAAGAAAAAATGAAGGCTGACCTAGTTTTTTATTTGTTTCCCTTAGAAGTAGGTCACGGCCTGGGCAAAGTCCTTTTTGATTGGCTCTCTCTTTTTGTTATGGGTCAAGGGTTCAAATGTATTTGGATTATTCAAATGAAGAGAGCCAGTTCATTGAGTTTTCAAAGGGGAAGACCCACATATTTTCGGCCTGTGTGTGTGTTTTTTTAAAACATCAATGCAAATGGGCTTTTAACAGTTTTGTATTTAATCACCAATGCAAACTTTGTATTTAATCACCAATGCAAAATTGTGCGTGAGTGTGCGTGAGTGCTCCCATTGTGTCTCTGCAAGCTTTGTCATTCCTGAAACACGTAACACACACGTTAGACCGTTCACACACGTTTGTTATCATCAAACACGAAATTCATAGATCGTTGCTATCAACACGGGCACCCAGGCCCAGGCGGGCCCTGGCATTACTGGGCCTGGCCAGGAGCCAGGCCAGACCCAGTCTGGTCTGGGTCTGCCTGATCTGGCATGGTCTGACCCAATTTGCGGTTTTGGGCATATGTTGGGCATTTTGTGTCTGATTTGGACGCCGTTCGAATCTGGGCGTAGACCGGGACATTCCCGTCTTACCCGTGAACTTTTCCTTGTGTTTATATACTTAAAATATTTAAAACACATTTAATCTCTTTTGCATCAAATGCAAAATAGTCCCTATCTAAGCTTAAATTATTATTTGCATCAAATACAAATGATCCGAGGGCATATTCCTCTACATCTCCCACTTGCACTCAGGATCATTTATCCTGAATGCAGGAGATGATTGCAAACATCTTTTGCAATATTTTATCCCTTGCATCAAATGCAAATTATTCTCCCTAACTAATTTCTACCTATTACTAGACGAAGATCGCACTCTGTGTGAGACCCTACAGCCTGACCCTTACAACAGGTTGGGCTCGAAGCCCTATACGGCAGTGACCACGAGCAGTGGTTGCCGTCCCTGCTTCAGGAATCATCATTATGTGGTTGACTCATTGACATGCGTATTGTCGGGACCACCCAGACTGTTTCCGTGATGAATTTCGCAGTTATATTCTCTTCATCTAAACTATGTCGTATAGATCAAGTCTAGGGTACGGTCAAACTGTCAACCCCAATAACTTGACTCCGGTTAGTTTCTATCGATATTTTAGTCAAAAATGTTGGACTTCTTCCAATATACTCTGGCCAGAGTTTTTACTAAAGACCGAACTAACCCTACGACACTAACTCCCATTGACCGGGAGAGACGAATCCTCTCTTGGTCATAACTCTCCTCATACGCTTCAAGTGTCACCCAAATAAAGACCTTTCGACAGGCCTTGCCTCGAAGCTAGGTCATTTGATCTAAGTGGCACCGTTCACGCACAGGTTCGTCAAAATGACCTCAAGTCAAAAGACCAACTAGCCTATCATCACTCAGAGTCATTATTGACAGATTGGTCAATTTAACCATATGATAACTCTTGTGGATCGTTCAGTGAACTCATTCTCTAATGAGCACCTGTGTCTCGTCTACGACTTCGCCAAGTCAAGCGATCATGCGATCATCGCCACCGCTAAACGGTGAAGACTAAGACACAATGGTCTATCCGATGTTTCGATATCCTTGTCTCGAAACATCTACGACCACGAACCCTTTTAGACTTATGCTACAGACAGTCAAACATTTCTCCATGATCGAGATACTCATCTCGATACATGTTTGACCTTGCATAAAGTCTCAGGACTTTACCTAAGTTAATATCTAATGTTGACTACATTATAACATAACTTTAGATAAATTATTACCAAACAGCTTACTGTTATTTCGAACAAGATGTTTGTGCTATTCACACATAAGATAGATAGCCTCGAGGGTATCATCTCTCAACATCTCCCACTTGCACTCAGGCCCATTTATCTCGGTATCTAATACCGTTTTTACACATAAGTTTTCCTGACTTCATGTGGTAGAGCCTTCGTGAGTGGATCTGCTAAAACCGTCTACACTATAGACTTAAGGAGTTTCTATGTTCATATTAGACCAACCATTTGAATCTCATTCAAATAATTCATTTGGTCTGTCGAAATCCATAATATTTTATTTATTTGGATCTTATCCAGTTCATCGTACCTTACGATAATAATCTTAAATTAGTTAATGGTCATAAATGGCTCATATCTATTTCTGATAAAGTATCAAACTCTTTTGATCACTTCATCAAAATATATATGTTCCATCCCTTTGATGCCTCACATGTAATTTACATGCTTCCACTGACCTTGAAAACTATCTGGCTAATTCATATAAGTTGGTCCGTCTAAATCATATTTAGAAAAATGAACTTGTAATTGAATGCTCCAATTTTCATGGTCAACTTAAGCGTTTACATCGAGTTTGGTCCGAGTAGTTCTGTACACATCTGCTGGTGGAAAAAACGGTTTCATTATAATCCGTTTTATAGGAATTAGTATGGAAAAACCGTTCTCGACCAACATGATTGCACTTCACTATATTCCTTTCTGCACCAATCTTTCAACTTAAAGATTTACTTGCAGAAAGTGAGGAAACATTTTTCTTGTACACGTAAACTAAATTCCAAAATTTATTTATGCACACGGACCTATTCTGATTGCATCAAGTTTTTTAAATCGGAGTTACTACTCCGAATTTCATCCCGGAAGTTGACTAAGTCATCATCAGTTATGCTGTTTAACTCGACTCTTCGTCTCACGAAATTCGAGTAATTATACAACTTCCTAATGATTGATTTAATGAATATCTTATTGATAATGTCCTCACAGAACATTATCAAAACCTAGGCATTACTATCTGGGACTTAAACCAGAAGGAGGACTTAACTCAGAGTCACTTACAATGGATCACACCAAGTCTAACTAAGTGTAATTCATACCTTTTGACACACAGATGTGTTAACAGACTTGACCTGAGAGAAAATCACATTTTCTTTTAATTACGCAAGATTTAATGTAGCTAAGTATTTGACCATTCGATCTAATCGAATCAGTTTAAATACTTTAGTCATTTCGTTCTTTATTTTATCAGACTTGTGTTTCATCAAGAACACGTGTCTTAATAAAATATACGAATAACTTAATTTGGTTAATCTAGACTTGGGTTCATCAGTATGTACCAGACCGAGTTCGACAACTCATTCTCCCACTGTCTTACAGACGGGTTTCAGCCATTCTATCTAAGAGGATAAGACTCACAAGTGTCCACAGACTTCATAATACGAGAGGTCAGACCCCTCTTTATGTGACTTGTGAAGCTTAGTCTCTCGATACGGCCTAGTCTATTTTCCCATACAAGTTTGCTAATATCTTGTGTATTTATATATATTAACATTTAATATATATATTATCGTTATACATAAATTACTAACGCAAAACATTGCTACAGAAGCAAGGTGACGACATTCGTCAAATTGTGTTAGACGTCTTTTGTATAACAATAATTATAAAATCGTGACATCAAAATATGTCACATTTTCATTTCCTCCTACTTATGCCTTTACTAATGATAAATTAAACTATTAAACTCGATTGACTTTCCGGAGTGCCTTCTTCCTTTTCTAAATCACATTTAGGTATAAATAGCCCAACATAAATAAATAGCTATGCAAGCATCTTATGTATCCAAACACCTAAGATGTAGAATCTTGAGTGTAGCTCAAGAAGTTGCTTGTCTCAAGATCCGGTTGGGATACGTAGTCTTGCACCGCTCATGCACTCGTATTCGACTCAAACAGTTTGATCGAATTCTCGAACTTTGCTGATCAAAGTTGTTTGCCCATACAACCTTGAGGGTAGCTCGACAAGTTGTTGGGAGAAACATATTTCGAATATCATATATGTTCAAGCTGCCTCATATACAGACGTGTGACATGTAGCGTGAATTTATTTGTTGGACCCAGAACTTAATGAAATCGTATTTCTTAAGTCTGTTCTTTAAAAGGTCATTTTAATGTCAACGAGAGTATAGTTTAATCCTATCAATTAGAATTTAAATTGATATTCAATTAATCAACCTATTTGACCAATTAACTAATTCCATTAAAAATTATATTTTGATTTCTTCGGTAAACATAGTCTTGCCCTAGTTTTGGCATATGTTCAAAATTAACTATAGGTAGAATGGCTTTTATCTATCTATATCCTCCCACTATTTTTACGATCGTTTCAAAGCTTAATAACGAACGATTTAATCAAATTAAAATTAATGGGTAAGAGGTCCAATCACCTTGAGCCTAACAACCTTGAGGGTAGCTCAACAAGTTGCTTGACTCTGTGATCGGAAGATGACTCTTCATCGATCATATCAGATATAACCATCTTAATCGGTTTTTACCCCTAGCCATTTGTGATCATGAGGGTGCTCATCCAAATCACAATGTCTAGTCTAGTCGGACCCTTGTTTTCGTGTCTAGCCTGACTTGCTCCGGTGCTCGGGGTATTCATGACACGTCGGTTTGGGTCAGTACTTAGACTACATCTAGTCAGACTACATCATTGACTTAACTTACGCCGGCGCTCGGGGTAGGAGACGACGGTTTGGGTCAGTCAAAATTCCATCTTATGTATTTAAGGAGTTGGTTTCTACAGGGTTGCCATGTCACAGCTTGAGGGTATCTCAACAACTGTAACACGGGTCCTATAGTAGCTAACCCCTAAAACAAGGAGGGCTACGGCTAATCTTGAAAAAGATTATTAACGTATTTGACTTAGATATAGTCCAGGGTGTCATACAATCATGATTCGCGACATTGCGGTCCAGCGGAACACAGCTAGGGAATTGACTAAGCCAGGATCACTATCCCTTAAAAGGGTGATCCAGAACTCTTAACCAAGCACATTGACTGGATCATGGTCCATTTAATGAAGCTTGTCATTTTTGTATGTGTGCCATAGACTAAACATCTTTTATTAACAACTAATTAATCCTAGCAACTAGTTGCATCCTTAAATTCAAAAATTTTAGGATTTGTTTAATAACATTTATTAAAACCTTATCAACTATAAGGTTCACGTGCTATCCTAATCGTTATTAGGATTTTAATAAACTTTATTAACAACGCCAAAAGCGAAGTCCTTTAATGAGAATTAATTATAACAATTAGAATTAAGATTCATTAAAAGGACTACCCTAATCATGAATTAGGTCTCAAAGGGTTGTTAAAAGTTTTATTAAAACATAGCATGTCATTAAAATTCAAGTAATAAATTTTAATCATTTCTTAATGGCTAACCTAAAGGGTTGTCTTGTGTTATCAAATAAGGGACAAGATTATGCATAGCCATTAACATAAGATTACACTAATTTTATCGTATAAAATAAAAGTGTACAACCATTTAACAATTTAAATAGAACAATGTCTATCACATAAACAATTTTAGCATGCAAACATAAATTTAACATTTAAATTTAAAATATGATTTTAAAATATTTTATTTTTATATCATAAAAACTTGTTTTTAAAATCACAAATTTGCATGCTACTTTAAAAAATTTATAGCATAAAAATTTTAACCTTTAAAATCAGTTTTAAAATATCTCATAAAATTAAAACATCATTTTAAAAACTTTCATGCTTAAAAATTTATCATATAAAATTTTTAGGCACTTTAAACTTATCGCATAAATTTTAAAAGATTTAAAATTAGTTTTAATAATTATCACATAAATTTTAAAACGTAATTTAAAAATTTTCATATTCAAAAATTTATCACATAGATTTTTAAACATCAAAAACATTTTTAAAATTTATCTCATAACTTTAAAAACATTTTTAAAAGTATTAAAAGCATTTCATATGTTTGATAAAATCGCAGGCTAGATCGTAACACAAACCTGGCTCTGATACCACTGAAGGGTTTTCTGGGACCCTTAGGGCACAAAAATTCTATTCCCGTCCTAAGTCGGACGGAACATAGACAGAAATAGCAGCGGAAAATAATCATGTTAATCTAATTAACATTTAACCCTAAGGTCCAAGACCCTAATCCAAGATCTATGCCGACTTGGGATGGGTCTGACCATCCCAAGAAGGATCTAGCCTACTGCGATTAAATTAAACTAATGCTTAATTAAACACATACCCGGAATCTCAGCCCTGGGCAGGCGAGATGTTCTGCACCGTCTTCCGAGCCGCTCCCCGTCCCACGCCGAGCTGCTCCTCGAACCGCTCCCCGAACCGCTCCTCGAACCGCTCCACATCCCGAGGCAATCAATCCCGTGTCGCCGAGCCAACCAACCACCGAAGAAAGTTTCACGCGAGTGAAATCTCCGCCTAGATTTCGGATCCGAATCCGAACTCCTTGGCGGCTTTGCTAGAGCCCTCAGGAGCAAGGCAGAAATTTATAGGGAGAGGAGAAATATTAATTTAAGCTTAGATCCGAGCGTGCTCCAACATTTACGAGAGCCGCTCAGATCTAGAGCTTGGGACGAGTTTTGAGGAGGAGAGCAGACCCCTATTTATATAGGCGGCTGACTGCTCCCCTTCCCTCAAAATCCGATGTGGGACTAATTTAGAGTTAATCAAATTCAATTTAGTTTGCCTTTCACAAAGTGCAAACTTCCGTGAATTTTAACTCCCTCACCGTTGAACTTCAGGATTGATACAACCTATCAATTCGAAGGGTGTTCAACGGTGAACGCATAGGAAAAAACCGTTCGTCAATCGGAGTTTGTTTGACCACTCAATTGTATGTCCAAAGTTCAGCCTATGACTTGTTTTTCGCAAAAACCAGCCGTCAAATCTGCCCAATAAATTCTAGGGTTCTGCACCCTGAGGTAGGGCCCAGCCTGTGGGCCCCACAGCCCCCAAAACATGATGACTGGGCACCTTCCCAGGTCTGGGCCCGGGTGCCCAGGCGCCTGGCGCCTGGCGCGGGCGCCTGGGCCGGGCGGGGCGCCCGGCCCAGAACGTCTGGGCGCCCAACACCTAAGCGCCTGGGCCGCCTGGGCCCAGGCCCAGGCGCTGAGCCTTGGGCCGGGGCCCGGGCCCAGGCGGGCCGGGCACCCAGGCCCAGGTGGGCCTTGGCATTACTGGGCCAGGCCAGGAGCCAGGCTAGACCCAGTCTGGTCTGGGTCTGCCTGATCTGGCCTGGTCTGACCCAATTGGCTGTTTTGGGCATATGTTGGGCATTTTGTGTCCGATTTGGACGCCGTTCGAATCTGGGCGTAGACCGGGACATTCCCGTCTTACCCGTGAACTTTTCCTTGCATTTATATAATTAAATATTGTCTTAAACTATTTAAAACACATTTAATCTCTTTTGCATCAAATGCAAAATAGTCCATATCTAAGCTTAAATTATCATTTGCATCAAATACAAATGATCCGAGGGCATATTCCTTTACCGTTTTTGCCTAAACTGTTTTGTGGATCGGAGAAAGCTATAATAGAGCTTCTACTGTTCCATTGGAAGGTTACTCATTCATTGCAAAATCTCTCAAGCTTTCATTTCCAAAGATCAAAGCTCTCAAATCCAAAGCCCTAAGTATTTCCAAATCTTGTTCTCTTGCTCTCCAACCTAGAACCAAAGATTGATCTTCTAGGCAATTGGTGCAGTCAAGAGAAAGGGCTTCCACCTCCTTTCCAAGAGAGTTCTTCAACACACATCACACTTCTCCTTCAAGTTCTACTTCAAGGCATAGGTGATTGTAAGTGTTGCTTTCATTTTTCATAACTTTCGTTATTTGAATTGTGCTCTCGGTTGTGAGAGTGGTTTTGCTTGCTCCCTGGTTGTGGGAGTGAAGGATATCGATTGTATTCGATTGCACTTGTAGGGTTGCTACACGTGAGCTTTAAGGAAACCTCAAGTTAGGGTTCTAACTTGAGTATCCGGTGGTATCCGGGTGGTAGGGACGTAGGATTACCGGGAACAAGTCGGGAGTTGACTTGGGTAATCCGAACCCTTGAAACATCTCTGCGTTTGCGTGTGTTTCACTTTGGGTTGTTTTTCTATTCCGCACTATTTGTTGGATTGCATTTTATTTGGCGTAAATTCCTTTAAATTTGCATAAACACTATTCAACCCCCCTTCTAGTGTTTTTCCCATAGACAGGGTCCTTACAATTGGTATCAGAGCGCAAGTTTTTATCTATGTCATCCAACAACAACAACGTTCCTCCGTCGCCTACGTACAACAATCACGACCGTGATGGAGCGTCCACACTTTTCGAAGGTCAATCTACGGTACGTCCTCCACGTTTCAATGGTACTAATTTTGGCTATTAGAAGTGTAGGATGGAGACATTCCTTAGAAGTGCTTCTCTTTGGAGAACTCTTCACAAGGAGTACGTCGAGCCCGTCGAAGAGGATTTCGAGAAATGGACGGCTTCCGAGAAGTCTGCCGAAGTCAACAACGCTAAAGCAATGAACTCTCTTCATTGTGTGTTGGACCCGAATGAGTTCAACAAGATATGCACATGTAAGAGTGCATATCAAATTTGGAACCATCTCATCATTACCCACGAGGGAACGAATAAGGTAAAGCTTTCAAAGTTATATGTTGCCATGCAAAACTTCGACTTGTTTCATGTGCAGGAAAATGAGAGCATTGCGTCGATGTACGGACGCTTTACCGACATCACAAATGAATTGGAAGCCCTTGGCCAAATCTACACCAAACCTGAAAAGGTAAGGAAGATCATCATGGGGATGACCTCCAAATGGGAAAGAAGAGCAATCGCCATCGAGGATGTCAATGACTTGAAGAACTACACCGTGGTGAATCTCATCGGGACTCTTATGTCTTACGAGGTAAGACAGGATAACCGATTGAAGATTCGAGCCATGATGAATCCCTCAGAGGATAATAAGAAAGCTTTAGCATTCAACGCCAATTCATCATCCTTCGAAAGTGATGAATCCGAGAACGAGATGGATTTGGGTGAAATGGCCCAAATGGCGAAGAAGTTCCAACGCTTCTTCCGCAAAGGTAAATTTCCCTCAAACAAACGTTTTGAGTCTACTAATGCTACTTCCTCTTATTGTTATAAGTGTAATAAGCCAGGGCACATCAAGAGGGATTGTCCAATGCTAAACCACAAAGAAAAACGGAAGGCACCAAAGTACCACAAGTCTGACAAGAACAAGAGAGACAAGAAGAAAGGACTCGTATGTACCTTTGATGACTCAAGTGATGACTCATCAAGCAATTCCGATGATGAGAATGGTGAGAGCACCCACATGTGTTTCATGACACTTGAAGATCCACTCTCGGATGAGAGTGATTCCGACACGGATGACACCGAGGTAACAATGGATGAACTTCGTATTGCTAATGAAGAACTATTTGCTAAATACCAATCTTTAATGCTAAGATACACTAGCTTAAAGAAATCAAATGTTAGCAAGTCATCCATTCCATGCATTATCAACAATGACACCATTGTTGATACTTTAACTCTTGAGAAAGCAAACTTAGCTTCTCAAAATGTCACATTGAGAGATGAGGTGAACTCCCTCAAATCTCAACTAGATCAAATACATCCTAAGGATAATAGTGATCTAGTTACACGTCACACACAATTGGGTTTAGAGAATGATTCTCTTAAAACACAAGTGCACGAGCTCAAAGCACGGGTGTCCACCTTGGATACCAACATTTCTTCTTTAAAGGAGAAATATGAGCTCATGTCCTCCCGTATTGTGAGATTCAATAAGGGAAAAGGAAAATTGGATGATTTGCTTGCAAACAAATTTCCGACCACACATCGTGTTGGCCTTGGATTTGTAAAAGTGAATGCATCTGATGCTCGCACCTCCTATAGTGGTGTCACTATAGATTTTGTGAGGCCTTCCTCCGGTGCATCCACAAGTGGTGTCAAAGACACTATAGGTATCAATCCTACCAAGAATGTCACCACATCACCTTCTCTTCCTTTTGGCAAGAAACCCACTAAGGGTGGAAACCAAAAGCAAGGCCATGCTTATATGTACACTAACATTCATCCACGTAGGAAACATCCTACTTTACAAGTGGATAATCATGACACATTCTATGCTCCGCACCCACGGACACGTACACAACCACACATGAGAAATACTCATGTACGTGCTCCTATACACCCGTATGCTCATACGCATCATTCTTTCATGTATGCTCATCCTCCACATGTCATGCATGATCCTTATGCTTCATATAATATGCATGTTCCCAAGCATACATATCATCCTAGAATGTACAATGCATATCCTCCACCACATCTCTATGCTAGAAATCATGTTCCTAAGAAGCATGCACCACATAGAAATCCAACACATATGCATGCAACTAGGAATAGGACTCCCAAGATGTACACTATTTGGGGTCCTAAGAACACTAGTCTAAATGTTAGGAATGCTTATGTTGATTCCTATTTTCATGATGTGATTAGAAATAGTAACTATGTTGGGAAGCGAAAGTCCACTTGGACTTGGCTTCCAAAGGGCTAATCCCCTTGGACCCAACAACCATTGGGTACCATAAGCTTATGGTATATTATATAGGTACCCAAGAGAAAGAAGAAGAGCAATAAATGTCTTATTAGCTCTAAAGGGAAAGGATTGATTCTTGATAGCGGTTGCTCCAAACACATGACGGGAGATCCCTCATTGCTCTCCGAAGTGATTAGCATCAATGATGGTGCAACGATCACTTTTGGAGGTAATCAAAAGGGAACCATCATTGGAGTAGGTATCGTTGGTAATCCTTCCAAATCCTTAATTACTAATGTTTATCTTGTTAGTGGTTTATGTTACAATCTCATTTCCATTAATCAACTTTGTGAAAAAGGTTACAAGGTTAACTTTGGAGAAGGATTGTGTACTATTGTTGATTGTGATTCAAATGTTTTATTTTCCGGTATTAGGCGTAAAAATATTTATTATTTGAGCTTGCCTAAAACCGTAGAACATTGCTTAGTTGCTAACTCAAGTGAACAACTATTATGGCATCGCCATTTTGGTCATGTTCACTTCAAGCACTTATATAAGTTAGCTAAGCATGATCTAGTCAAAGGTTTTCCTAAGATTGTCTTTAATAAGAAAAACTTTTGTGATTCATGTCAAAAAGGTAAACTAAGTAAATCTTCATTTAAGCTTAAAGAAGGGATTACTTCTAAGAGGCCCCTAGAACTTCTTCATCTAGATTTATTTGGGCCAACTAGAACCGCTTCTTTAGGTAATGCTCATTATGGACTAGTTGTCGTTGACGACTTTTCTAGATTTACTTGGGTTTCATTCTTAACTAATAAGAATGAAGCTCATGAAGAGTTTACCAAATTTGCAAAAAATATTCAGAATCTTTTAGGATCCACCATTATCACTATTCGTAGTGATCATGGAGGAGAATTTGAGAATGAGTCTTTTACTAAGTTTTGTGATGACTCCGGGATAACTCATAACTTTTCCTTTCCTCTTGCACCACTACAAAATGGTGTTGTAGAAAGAAAGAATAGGACTCCTATTGAGTGTGCTCGCACTATGCTCCATGATAGTCATTTAGGACTACAATTTTGGGTAGAAGCGGTGCACACGGCATGTTATGTGCTCAATAGGATCCTAGTGAGACCCCGAACAAACAAAACTTGTTTTGAGTTGTTATACGATAAAAAGCCTCAAGTGAAATATTTTCGTGTATTTGGTTCAAAATGTTTTATAAAGAACACCTTTGGTAATTTAGACAAATTCGAGCCAAGATCCGATGAAGGAATTTTTGTTGGATATTCCATACGTAGCAAAGCTTACCGGATATACAACAAAACTTCTTCAACGATTGAGGAATCTCTTCACGTATCTTTTTATGAAGATTTTGATTTTCCGCATGTTGATGATGATAATGTAGATATTCTTTGTGATTCTCTTAATAATGTTAAGATTAATGATACTATTGTTAAGACTAACACTTCTAACAAAGTTGTTGAAGTTGTTCCTAGTGATCCATGTATACCCAAAGCTTACCCGACCGTTCGCAACCATCCCCATAACCAAATTATTGGAGATATCGGTGTGGGTGTTCGAACGAGATCAAGAAATGAAGAATTCTCTCATTGCGTATTTGTCTCTACCATTGAGCCAAAGAACATCCAAGAAGCTTGTGAGGATATCTCTTGGATAGTGGCAATGGAAGAAGAACTAATACAATTCGAGTGAAACGAAGTTTGGGAACTTGTACCTCTTCCAAGTGGTCACCAAGTCATTGGGACCAAATGGATCTTCAAGAACAAGACGGATGAAAACGAGGTAATCACACGGAACAAAGCAAGGTTAGTAGCTCAAGGCTACCGGCAAGAGGAATGTATTGATTTCGAAGAATCTTTTGCCCCCGTAGCTAGATTAGAAGCTATTAGGTTGCTTTTATCTTTTGCATCTCATAAGAATTTTAAACTATTTCAAATGGATGTCAAAAGTGCATTTTTAAATGGGTTTGTCAATGAAGAAGTCTATGTTTCTCAACCTCCCGGTTTTATTCATGAAAAATTTCCAAACCATGTTTTCAAACTTAAGAAAGCGTTGTATGGGTTGAGACAAGCTCCTAGAGCTTGGTATGATCGACTTAAGACCTTTCTTTTGAATTTAGGTTTTAAAATGGGAGAAGTTGATTCTACACTCTTCATTAAAGATTATGAAAATGACATTCTTTTGATTCAATTTTATGTAGATGATATTATTTTCAGTTCTACTAACTTTAATCTTTGTCAATAATTTTCCAAGTCTATGAAGGACGAGTTTGAGATGAGCCACATGGGAGAGCTCACCTACTTCCTTGGATTGCAAATTTGACAAATGGAGAATGGCACTTTCATACATCAGACAAAGTACACAAGAGAGCTTATTAAGCGATTCGGGATGGAATCGTATTCGAGCAAAAGGACTCCCATGAGTACTACTACTCATCTACACAAGGATGAAAGCGGAAAAGATGTAGACGTTCGTCTATATTGAGGTATGATCGGTAGCTTACTTTACTTAACCGCTAGTAGGCCCGATATCATGTTTTCCGTATGCTTTTGTGCTAGATATCAAGCAAGACCTAAGGAGTCACACTTGATTGCGGTTAAACGAATATTTCGTTATCTCAATCAATCTCTAGATTATGGGTTACTTTACCCTAAGTCTAGCACATATGAGTTAATATCATATAGTGATGCCGACTTTGCCGAATGCAAGTCTGACAGGAAAAGTACTAGTGGCACTTGCCATTTCTTAGGAAATTCCTTAGTCTCTTGGTTTTCTAAGAAACATAATTCGGTGTCATTGTCCACGACTGAAGCGGAATATATTGCCGCGGGTCTTGCATATGCACAAGTTCTTTGGATGAGACACACTCTTAGTGACTATGGTGTCAATTGTGATACTTGTCCTACCATGGTTGATAATCAAAGTGCTATTTGTCTTTCCAAGAATCCGGTACACCACTCCCATACCAAACACATAGACGTGAGACACCATTTTATAAATGATCATGTAGCTAAGAAGGACATCATCTTAGAGTACATTGAAACCCAAAAACAAATTGCTGATATCTGCACTAAACCTCTTAAAGAAGATTCATTTGTGAGGTTGCGTGGAGAATTGGGAATTATGGGCGAATCTGAAATCTAGAAGCTCAAACTTTCATGTTATAACCTCTTTTTGAGCTCATATCTTTTTTGTTGTCTTTCTTCATGTGCTTTATTATATTATAAGATTAAGAAAGGCAATTATGACTTATTTGATTTCATGAGTTTTTGAGATTGATTGGAGTGATTCGTGTTTCAATGGATTTATTGTTTTTATATTTTCTTTACGATGTATTTGTGATTAGAGTATATGTCCTAGGGTAAGTGTTCTTATTCTCTAGAATTCTTTCTCACAGTGTATTTTTTGGACCAGGACAAACGACTGTCTTTCCTTCGACAGTCGACTGTCCTACCCTATCTCCTTTGTCTGAAAATTAATATCTTTCGCACAGCCGATTGATGACTGATTTACAGTCGACTATTAATTTAACAGGCGACTGCATTTTAGTGATCAGGCGACTGTTATATCTTTCTGAGCTTTATCGATTATCGCTTCATCCAGTCGACTGACTTTTGTTCATCAGTCGACTATCTTCTGTTGTGACGGTTCAAGTGATTTGATCCGATCTGTCGATTCTTTGATCCAACGGCTCAGATTCATTCCCCAAATTTTATATTCGAGAATGCGCGATCACTTCCCCACGTCGACTCTCTCTCATCCGATTCGACCGTTCATCTTCCCGCTCAATCTCGTCTCCAAAACCGTCGATCTGCTTCTCTTCGTCGTCGTCGATCACGTGCTGTCATTGCCATCGATCTTCTTCTCCCCGATCGTCGTTGCTTCTATACTTGGTTTGCTTCTCTCTCACTTGCCCTTCGTTCGATTTTCTTTGCATTGTCTCTCCTTCTCTCGTTTCCATGGCTCCCAAACCGAAGGGAAAAGAGAAGATTATTGCTCCTAAAAACCTAGGGCACCCAAGAAACTAATTGCCAAGAAGAAGAAACCTTATAAAGCCTGATCCAAACATGCCGATACTTCCTCTGCTACTTCTAGCGATGCTCAGCCTTTGATCCGTCGTCAGCGCAAGCCCACTAGTGTTCACATCAGTGAGCCTGTTGCTGAGAACCCCCATCTGTCTCCTTGTGTGTCGAGTTCTTCTGAAGAGACTCCTGCCATACCCCCCTCTGATCCGCTAGTTCCCTTGTGCTGAGACGATCTTTGTCTGGCAAAATTTCACTCTCTTCTAGGGATCAACCTTCTTAGGGAACGGTACATTGCTTTTCCCGCCTTCACTGCTGATAGACTCTCTGAAATTCTTTTTGCTACTCACCTAGCCGACCTTTTTCGCTTCTCTCAGAGCGAGTCCCCCAGAGCCTATCCATTTCTGGTGAAGCTCTTCTATGCGAACTGCGTTCGTGGTGAGTATTTGTCTACCGGCATCCTCGATACTGTCGTTCAGGGAACCCACATTCAGATCACTCCTTCTCTCTTAGGGACTATTCTTAGGATTCCCTCTGTTGGTTCCCTTCCCACTGATATCTGCATCTCTGAGATTGGCGATCTTGACCAGTCTGTCCTCCGGGATATGTTTTGAGAGGTACCTTTAGCTCTTGATTCGGGTGTCAGATCATCTATGTTCTTTGCGAGAGGTTGGGCTGTTCACCTAGTGGTGAAGTCCAACATCCTGCCAAGATATGGATCGTCTGACCAGCCGTCTCAAGATATCCTGAAGTGTATGTATGCTATTTTCTCTGACATGCCCATGAACTGGGCCGGTGTCCTCCTTGATGGGATGGACATGGCTGAGTTTACTACCTCCTCGTCTCACATTCCTTATGGTGGTCTTCTGACTCGTGTCTTCCGTCATTTTGGTGTTGACTTGACTCGTTACGAGACCATGCCCTTTGGTCCTCTCCTCGATGCATCTGCAAAGTCGAAATCTTCTTCGGCTCTGCAGACTGCCTCGAAGAAGAGAAAATCTACTTCAGCTCCGTCCTCATCCACTGTGCCTCCAGCTGATCTGCCTTCCTCATCTGCTCCACCATCTCGTGATATTCTTTTGAAGATGGTCTCTGGTATTTACAGATTGTTGTCCCTCTCTTTCCTCCATCAGGGAATACCCTTCCCTGAGGATCTGAGACAGTTTGTTCCCCAGCATCAGGATCCTCCTCAGCCCTCTGATGTCGTTGAGCCTCCTGGTGTAGCTTCTACTCAGGATGTTGCTGCTGCTGCTACTGTTGCTCCTTCTGACCATCCTCCAGAGGATACTCCAGCTGCTACAGAGCCTGCTTCCTCTTCTGCAGCCCCTGGAGATGCTCACTCTTAGATAGATGTTTGAGTGAGTTAGTTTGGTGATGATATTTTTGATGTATGATGGATGATGTTGTCAGTAACTTTTTATATGTATGGTGATGTACTTCGATGTCGTCATGATGATGTATTTTTTTTCTTGATCATGATGTATCTTTTTGTGATGGCCATGTAGATGAACATCCGTTGATGTACTCCTTTTCTATATTTCTATATATGATGCTGCTACTTATCTTGTGTTACACTATGATATACTGTATATCTTATATGTGTGATGTATGATATGTTGTCTCCATGTATGCTACACTCTCCTTGATGTGCTTTTGAGACAATATATGAATTTGATATTGGTTAATTCATGCTATTCTTGATGTGATGAATTTGTGGAAATTATTTTCATTTCGTATATCTAAAATGTTGATATTGGACCTCAATTCCATTACTCACATGTGTATATGGTGTGATTTTATGAGTTTTTGATTCGATATATATTTATACTCCTTGATTGTTGTTAGTTCGTATTTAGCACTTTTATTGTTGTTGTTATTTGCTCCCACCTTTTGGATAATGCCATAGGGGAGAGAAATAAACATACAATATTCATAATGAATGTGCTAAGTATGTTCTAACGCTTGAATCTAAGATTTACGTTGCCTTAGATTCAGGGGGAGTAAGATTAGAATGAATAGGGATTTTATTTCTTAGATCTCTTGTATTGAATTCATCCATATCTCACTCATTTGCTTCAACTTGTATGTAGTTGCTCTAATATTTGTTGACTAACTTGATTGGCATCTATGTAGGGGGAGTAAGTTTTCATTACGCACAATTATTTATCTTTTTGTTTATATTTGTTTGTCATCATCAAAAAGGGGGAGAATGTTGAGTATTGGACTTCTCCCTACTCGGTGTTAATGATGAGCAAACATAAATACTTATGAATAATCTCCTATTTTGCATTTAATCCATTGCCTAAGCTTATTATGAAGATTAACTTGCAATGGATGACTCACAAACGTCATTGAAGGCAAATGACATGAATTGGATGATCGTAGATTGACGATTAAAGCTCCGTAAAGACTTCAAGCTCATACGATGGAAAGAAGAGATTATTCGTCAATGTAATTTTTCTTTTATCTCTTCTAGTATGTAGCTTAGAAGTAGAACTTTGATGGAGCACTCACACACATCTACATTCTGTCATAAGACTTCATTAGACCAATTATCCTTTGATCCCAATTCAATTTTCTTTTGTTTGTGCTAGGATTGTTCATAACAGCGGACTGCTGAACAGTTTACAGTCGTCTGTCTCAAAAACAGTCGACTGTGTTTTGTTCTACAGTCGCATGTTATGCACAGACTATTACAATATAGTTTTGGGCCTTCTCTGATTACTTCGCCCAGGCTACTGTTGAACGATTCACAGGTGCCTGTCTTAGTGACAGTCAATTGTGTTTGTAAACCAGTCGCCTGTCTATCCTTGCCCAAACTCTGTTTGATCTGACTTCTACGGCCAGTCGACTAATGCTGTATATACAATCGACTGTCTATTAGATCAGTCGACTGTCTATGCTGAAACAGTCGCCTGTATGTAAGTCATTTCTTTGACTCAACTCTCTGGAAATTTCTCTTGCTTTTGACAGTCGTCTGTTTAAGGTTTTACAGTCGACTGTTCTGATTTTCAGTTGACTGTATTACTTGAATCAGTCGTCTGTCCTGTATCTTGTGAGATTTCCAGTATTTGTCTAACTTACTCTTCTCTCGGCCAGTCGCTTGTCGAAGAAATTACAGTCGCCTCTTGTTTTAACAGACGACCGTCCTTGCTTCATCAGTCGACTGTCCACGTGGTAAGTTACTGTTATGAATTCTCACCTACCCTTGCTGACTGTGTAACAGTCGACTGTGGATTGTTCAACAGTCGACTGTCGCGAGTTCAGATTATATCCATTGAGATTTTTCTCACGAATTCAATTGGGTTTTTGCCTAAACTGTTTTGTGGATTTGAGAAAGCTATAAATAGAGCTTCTACTGTTCCATTGGAAGGTTACTCATTCATTGCAAAATCTCTCAAGCTTTCATTTCCAAAGATCAAAGCTCTCAAATCCAAAGCCCTAAGTATTTCCAAATCTTGTTCTCTTGTTCTCCAACCTAGAACCAAAGATTGATCTTCTAGGCAATTGGTGCAGTCAAGAGAAAGGGCTTCCTCCTCTCTTCCAAGAGAGTTCTTCAACACACATCACACTTCTCCTTCAAGTTCTACTTCAAGGCATAGGTGATTGTAAGTGTTGCTTTCATATTTCATAACTTTCGTTATTTGAATTGTGCTCTCGGTTGTGAGAGTGGTTTTCCTTGCTCCCTGGTTGTGGGAGTCGAGGACATCGATTGTATTCGATTGCACTTGTAGGGTTGCTACAAGTGGGATTTAAGGAAACCTCAAGTTAGGGTTCTAACTTAAGTATCTGGTGGTATCCGGGTGGTAGGGACGTAGGATTACCGGAACAAGTCGGGAGTTGACTTGGGTAATCCGAACCCTTAAAACATCTCTGTGTTTGCGTGTATTTCACTTTGGGTCGGTTTTCTATTCCGTACTATTTGTTGGATTGCAGTTTATTTGGCGTAAATTCCTTTAAATTTGCATAAACACTATTCAACCCCCCCTTCTAGTGTTTTTCCCATTGACAGGGTCTTTACAACCGAGTCGCTTTGCACCGAAGATGGTGGAGACCGCTGAAGATCGAGCTCAGAGATTCTTGCAGGGTTTATCTTTGGAGATGCAGAGTCTGATGTCCTCTTTGGACTTGGATTCATACTAGAAGTTGCTGATCGCTGCCAAGAGGCAGGAGCTAGTTGCCAATCAGAGGAGAGGGCAGTATTCAGGTGTTGGGAAGAGGCCTATGAAACAGGCCAGAGCTGTGGTTAGGCCAGTGCTGAAGCCTAATCAGTCCGTGCAGTTCAAGAGGCCAGGTGGGCCTGTTCAGAAGACGTGTCATTTTTGCGACAGGATCGGCCATATGAAGGACCAGTGCAGGAGATTTTTGGGCCAGTTTCTACTTTGTGGCGACCCTAAGCATTCAGTGAAGGAATGTCCGATTGCTAGACAACCGCAGAAGGCACCGGTAGCCGTTGGACGTGGAGCGCCTCTCATTCCCCAGAAGCAGGTATTTCAGCAGGCTGTTCAGCCTAGGAGGCAGGCTTTCACGATGACCGCAGTAGAGGCGGAGGCTGAGGATAGCGTTATTGCAGGTAACCCTCAGACTAGTCTTTACTTTTCTTTAGTTGATCTTGTATGTTAGATTAGATATTCTTTGCTAGAATAGGTTTTGATTGCTAGTTTGTTTGTTAGGGGTTATTCTTGTTTGTGCTTGTCCCGCTCAGGTTCTCTTCGACTCCGGTGCATCTATGTGCATCTTATCCCGAAGTTTCGTGGACAAGCATTCTCTGACGACTTCCCCTCTTTCCAAGAGTTGGGATATTGCTACAGGAAATGGTGTGATTTCGGTGTCCCATGGATGTCAATCTTGTCCCTAAGTAGTCTGTGGATTCGAGCTTTGCGACGATTTTATCGTCTACGACATTACCAACTGTGATGCTGTTCTCGTGATGGATTGGCTTGGCTGCTTCTACGCTACGATTGACTGCCGACGGAAGAAGGTGGTGTTCGAGATTCTTGGTCACCCAACCTTTGAGTTGAATAGCGGTAATAGCTCTCTTGGGCCGGTCAGATTTCGGGCCAAGCCAGTGGTGGAGCTTGTGGCTATGCAGATGGAGGTGAGTAGACCAGCTGTGGTGAGAGATTTCGATGATGTCTTCCCCGAGGAGATTTCAGGACTGCCGCCCGATCGAGCTCTTGAGTTTTCGATTGATCTTTTTTCAGGAGCGCAGCCTATTTCGAAAGCACCGTATCGTATGGCCCCGGTAGAGTTGGAGGAGCTACGTAGACAGTTGGATGAGCTTCTGTAGAAGGGTTATATCAATCCGAGTGTGTCTCCGTGGGAAACACCTGTTCTGCTGGTGAAAAAGAAGGATGGTTCGCATCAGATGTGTGTGGACTACAGAGAGTTGAATGCCGTTGATCGCTCCAAAATGTAACCCAAAAGGGCGACCGTGTAGTTTTACCGCAAGCGCACGGTGTAGCGGCGAGCGGGTTATCGAACACAGGGAGGACGTATGACAATGCCTGCTCCGAACAACCTGGCTATAGGAACAGAAAAGAGGGAATTTGCCTTTTGGCGATCCTGTCACAATCGTCAGACAAAGTATGGAGATATTAAATCAAATAAAGACGCCTAGGGAATGGGGAATCCCCGCTACTCACCGTATCTCGTCAATGTGATTCATTGGTATCACAATTGCTAGGGTAGAATTTCGGATGAACTAGTTGCAACTGAATGTAAAGCCTAGCTCACGCTCTCGCGCTGTTGTCGGTCTATATCTATCCTAGGTTTGGGTCCAATCTTTTGCAAACCCTATCCTAGGCAAGCTAGCATTATGATCAACATTATCGTTCAATCGCGTCCCGAGCCCACTCTCGTGCAAACTCGGGCCACGACCTAGGTTGGGATAGTTCCTACCCGTCCAATCTCTTGCAAACGAGTATCGGTATGGAATTGCAACCGAGAACCCTAGTATCGGTCCAATCTCTTGCAAACCGATACTACGGAAACTCAATTTCATCCCAATTCGGATTTCTAGGGTTTCCTATCGAATTGAGATCCAATCTCTTGCAAATCCCAATCGATATGAACACCTAGCTATCCGTAGTATATCGATCCCAAACTAACCCTAATAGCAATTCTAGCAATACTTCTACCAAATCATCACAAATCGGAAATTGGGCTCGTAGTGTTCATCCCCACGCCCCAAGGCGTTAGGACTACTCACAATTCATATCACAATTGCAAAAATAATCAATTGAAATAACAATAGAATTCATGGCAATATTCAAATAAGCAATAAAAATGAGATTTTTAATGAAGAGGGAGACAAACCAATAGAGTTCTCCAAGAATCCAACAAAAATAAACTTTTCTCTCCTCTCCAATCACAAGAATCAAAAGCTAAAAAGTTTAATCTAAAAAGCTGCAAAAAGCAAGGAAAAAAGCTCCCTAACCTAGGTTAAAAACCGGGGTTAAATACCCCCCAAACTGCCCAAAAATCCGTGACCAAAATGCCCCTGCGCAGCCTGAAAATCGCAATTTACGCTACAGGCAGCGCAGCTCACTCGGTCGAGTGACAAAATTCGCTCGGCCGAGTGACAAACCCTGAGAATTTCCAGTAAGTCTGGGGTCTTGGGGGTCTTCACTTCGGGCGTCGCTCGGCCGAGTGAGTTGTCGTCACTCGGCCGATGGCTTCTATTCACTCGGGCGGTCGGCAATTTCCACTCGGCCGAGTGGGTCTTCTGATGCTCAGGCAGACGAAAAACAGTAAGTTGGCTCTTTTTGATGGGCGTCGTCTGAGTGCCACTCGAGCGGACGGGGTTTCGTCACTCAGCCGATGTGGCTTCTGATGCTCGGCCGAGTGCACACATAAAGCGTGTCCGATCTGGTCGGCCGAGCGGGGTCTCGCTGGTCGGCCGAGTGACTCCTTCACTCGGCCGAGTGAGACACCAAAAATGCCCATTCTGATTGTTTTTGCCTCCTCATCGCTCCTACGACGTTCTTTCTTCTTCCGCTCCTCTCCAATAGCAAAATACCCCTCGGGGAAGTCATCGGTGACACTCTGGAGTAGGTGTATCTCGGGATCGCTCCAAATCGCTCCAAATCTCCTGAAATACGACAAAAACAACAAATCGTGAAAAGTATCGCAATATTGTCGATAAATCACGAAGAGCGTGATTTGAGCGATCTAAATGGCATGCAATCTTGCGGAAAAAGGTGTAAAATACGGAGTGATCAAAATCCCCCAAGCTTACCTCTTACTCGTCCTCGAGGAAGATAAGTAAAAGGCGAACCCGGTGGATTCAGAAAACGAAAACGACGAAAAACGAAAAACGAAAAACGAAGAAGAAAGAAGAAAGCGAAGAGGGAAGCTGCTAGATCATTTTTCTCAGGACGTGGGTTTTGCTTACTCATATAACATGCACCGAATGTAAAACACATGTCAAAGACTTTTATTTTGATATCATAGTATAATGGTGCAAACTGAAATAGAAAACCCAAGAATATCGATATAGCATGAAAAACGGAATAATTTTAGAATTAACATCGTTTGAATCATTTAAAGCGGTATACAATATCGCAGATCACACACTTTTCAATTGAATGCTTTCTATGAGGAGTATAAGAATATCACGCAATAGAATAGAAAGAATAGAAAAGCGTGGATTTCATGAAATGAGTGCTAGGCATAAATTCCTGGATTTCGTGAAGCTAAAACAATCTCACCGAGTATAGAATATTACTTAGCCTAGGTTGTCGTGCACCGTCAAGTAGTCACTCTCTTACACATCATTGGATTCCCTCCCCCAAGCTTATCTATAAGCGTGGTGGCATAAAAAAAACAATATTTACATCCCCATTTTTATGAAGCTCCAAAAGTAATAAAAATAAAAAACAAAAAGAGGGAAGAAAGAGAGAACATGAGATTGGATCGTTTATTGAGGTTCTTTTCTCTTTTCTTTTCTTTTTCTTTTCTTTTTCTCTTTTTTCTTTTTTTTCAATAGCATATATACACAATGATCCCAAATCAACGAGAAATAAGGATATACAATAAATTTTTCTTTTTCTTTTTGGTTTTGGGAAATTTGGAGCTAGGAATTAATAGCGGGGGAAATGCCATATATTAGAATCGCAAAGGGGAGATTCACCAATGATTTTAAAATAGAGAATTGATGTTCAAGATATGTGGAGAAAGAAATAAATATGCCTCTCAGTTCACTCTATAAGACGTGCACGACAACTTCAGTAGGGTAATCTAATCTACTTAGTTTCGATCACAAAAAAGCAAAACTAATTCAGATTTATCATAGCTAACATCATTCAATCATCCTGAAGTGAAATGTACAAATCATGCAAATAGAAGTGATATAGGAAAAGAAAACGGTACTCCAGATATAAGCATTCAATGCGTGAATCTTGGTGTGTTTTCTGCGATAGCATACATATGAATATTCAGACTCAGCTAATAATAAAATTTCATCTATTTTCATGCTGAAAAAGTGTGGGTTACTATCTCTAAATGCAAGGCAAATCACAGCATATGATATCAGAAATAAAATCTAAGACATGACAAGTATAGCATGCATATAGAGAAAGCTAACTCCACGTCATCATCATCACGGAATAGTCATCTCTAGCATGAGATGAAAAAGAAATAAAGATAAAGAGAGAAAATAAAGCTATTTACAATGCAGCACACAAAGAAAATAAGAAAAACGTGATGCATGGTAAAAAAAGGAAAAAGTGATGAAAGTGAGTGCAAATGCGGAAAATGGCGTGAAAAAACTAAAAATAAAGGTGGTAAATCGAAAAGAACGTGAGAACTCACTCCCCCAAGCTAAAGTGCACATTGTCCTCAATGTGCGAAGTGTGGCACATCGAGAGACATGTAAAGTGAGGGGTAGGTGAGGATGCATGCATGAGGAAAAAGAAAATAAAAATAACGGAATGAAAAATATGATGCAGACATGATGCATGCAGATATAGGAGTGAATCAGATATAAAAGTGTGACACCAAAAATCTCTCCCTCTCTCCCAAAAACGATATAGAAATATATGAACAAAATGTGGTCCCAAAAACAGTGAGGGGAGGGGGGGTGGGCAAAAATCATCAGGACCCAGCAGAGACGGGCAGCATGACGGCAAAAAGAATCAATGGCATCAAGGGTGCCTAAGAGGGTGGTGATGCGTCGTCTCCGTCCTGAGGCGGAGGTGGTGGTGGTGGTGGCTGGGGAACAGGCTGCTGAGTGGGTGTAGGAGTGGGGGTGGGTGTGGGTGTGGGTACGTGAGGAAGCCGCTCGAGAATCTGAGTGAGGCAATAGTGAATGCCCGGAAGTAGGTCGAAGCGGCTGGCCATAGCGGTGACGGTGGCAGACATGGTCCTAAGGTCGCCTCTGAGGGCACTCACCGCCCCCTCGAGAGCACGAATGCTCTGAAGTACAATGTCGGGGGGAGGTGGTGTAGGCGGACGCACCTGTCTGTGCTGTGCAGGACGGGGCTGGCGGACTCGGGTGGTGTAGTGGATAGGCTCAGCAGGCATGTGGAGGAAAGGTGTTGTGCTCACAAGAGTGGGCCTGGCCTCAGTGCGAGGCCGGGGCGCAGGCTGGTATGAGGTGGAGGCAGCAGCAACGGAAGTGGAGTATAAAAGTGGCAACGAGGCGACCGGAGAGGTCGGTGACACAGACGTGTGGACAGACGCCACGACACTCTCAGAAAAAAATGGCTGCGGTGGGGACAGAGGTGGAAACCACGGTCTCCACGAAGACAGCAAAAGAGGGCTCTCCGCTCTCAACTATAATCGGTGGGCGCTCGGGTAGGGCGGAGGAAACGGGCTTTACGGACAGAGGGCCAGCTGTGGTGGTAGTGGAGGTGGGCGAGGAGGTAGTGGAGGTGGGCTCAGCGAGTGTACTCCCGACACCGGCAGAAGTGTGGACAGAGGTGTCAGGAGCAGCAGAAATATCAGGCTGCTGAGGGGCCACGGGGTCGGCAGGAGCAGCGGGGTCAGTGGGTGCAGCGTATGCAGCGTGGGCCTGCTCAGCCTGCTCAGCCTCCTCAGCCTCAAGCACGTAGGCGGCGGGGATCAGGAGATCCATCGTCGGAAGCCAGTCCACCTGTGCGGGTGCTATCTGTGTCCGAGCTGGGCTCGGAAGGATCATGTAATCCGCACCGTAGGGGCCGTGCAACCAAACCCAGTGCCGCTGACCGTGCGGACGTAGCATCTTCATCCGGGCCATGACGTCTATGGACAGTGAAGTGGGGCCCGGGGCTCGTCGCAGGTCATCTGGAAAGTCCTCGCCGGTCATCAGGGCGAGCAGGGTGATCATACCGCCGCAACATATCGGTGAGCGAGCGCCCACCGATACGATGATGCGATCCAAAAACCAGCTCGTGATATCAATCACGACGGCGGGGACCAACTCGTCGCCCTCCCTAGATAGAGCTCTGGGGCACGTCATCGCGTAGAGCATATAAAGCTCCGGCGTGGACATCGTCCCAGGCTCATATCTCGCCAAAAAAGTAGTCGCCATAAGGCGCTGAGCTATGCGGAGGCAAGGGTGGACGATGGCTGAGGCCTTGGCCCTACTAGGGTCGAAGGCGGCAGGTAAACCCATGATCCGGGCCCAGAAAGCGTCGGAATCGAAGGAATGTGGGGGAATGTGAGTGGGGGCGTAACCACGGTCGGCCCCGGGGACATCGGGCCATGAAAAGAAAGCTCTCATCATACTGAGAGTGACCTGGCACTCTCGGTCCATGAACCGAAACGAGCATCCCTCGTCGGTCCGGGCGATAGAACTAATCACCTCAAGTGTCGGACAGACGAACGTGTCCGCCGACACCTGGAAAAAATCTCGCCAACCCACGTTGTCATACAACGTGAGCATCCCCTCAAGTACCCCCAGGCGTCCTAGGTCTGCAAGGTGTGCGAACCTGGAGGGTACAATCGAGCGCTGGGAAATGCGCTCAAAAACGACGCGGTGTGCGTCGTCCCGGAACGTAATCCCCAGCGGCCCGACAAGTGGAGCCGGTGGTGGCTGTGGGACGGCAGGGAGTGGCTGTGCGGGGTGAATGGGCTCTGCAGGCTGTGCAGGGTGTGCGGGGTCTGCAGGTTGTGCGGGGTGAACGGGGTGTGATGGTGTAGGCGGAGGAGAGTCTTCCACCTTGTGGGAGGGACCGGGCTCATCCGGCCGCTTCCGCTTGGCGGAAGCTCTCCTGGTGCGAGGCCGTGTCCGGGGCGGCATGTGGGCCCCGGGTGCTCACCAAAAATAGCAAAAACACGGCACGCAAAAATAAATGGAACAAATATACCGTGACACGCCGCGAGAGCAAAGAAGTGGATGCGTGCGAAGACCACGCCTCCACGAAGCCAAAATCGCTCCCCGGAAGCTCCCCTGGGCTCTCCTAAGCTCCCCAATATACCATGCACATCAAACAAAGATATCAGCGAGTAATATTCAAAATGTATGGGGAGTTAGGGGTATGATAGAGAGATAATGAAGTTTATTTGGTTTTGGGGCTCGTTAAACACATGGATCGTCGAAAAATACGCAAAAGAGGAGAAATAGGCAAAAAATTAGGGTACCGGAGCTCGGCCGGCGAGGTGGTCGCCGGCGGCGACTCGGGCGAGGTGGAGGAGGCGTCGGCCGGAGGTGGTCGGCCGAGCGCCGGCGGCGGGCGAGTGATCGGGCGAGTGGGAGAGGATCGGGGCGTTGTGGAGTCGAACAGTCGGGCGGTTTCACGTTTTAGTCGTTTCGAAATTCGTGCCATCCCGCTCCCCTTTTTATATAAAAAGTTACGACTCGGCCGAGTGACTAAGTCGCTCGGCTGAGTGAACACAACGGAAATATTTTTGAAAATTCCTCTCCGCTCATGACTCGGCCGAGTGGCCTTGCCACCCTCGGCCGAGTGGAAGAAGTCCATTCGGCCGAGTGGCTCAAGCTACTCGACAATACTCGCCCTAGGAGCGTATCAGTTTTACTCGGCCGAGTGAAGTTATATACTCGGCCGAGTGGCAATTATACTGAAATCAAGAAAAGAAACAGAGAGTTGGGTACAGCAGACTTCCCTCGTTCATGAGCCGCTCGGGCGGACGAACTTATGTGCTCGGCCGAGTGACTAGTATACTCGGCCGAGTGAACCCTATTTTCTGCTGTTTGGCTTCGTTTGGGCTCTAAAATCTATTTTTCTTCCTCCAGTCGATTTCATCTTCCTCCTAAGCATCGAGTGCATTCCTGGAGTGCTCCTCGTCGCCTTGTTCATCCTCCTAATGATAGATATCCCTTTCTCCTCTCCTGTCAAAGAAAAATAGGACCCGTTATCACGAAATTTTTGGGCAAACGACTCAAAACACTAATAATTTCTAAAACAAAAACAAAGTAAAAGTAAAAAATAAAGCGATAACCGTCGGGTTGCCTCCCGACAAGCGCTTGTTTAAGGTCGTGAGCTCGACCCCCTTTGATTTTCAATTCAATGCGGGATATTGGGTGCATATGAGATGCACCCGTCAAATTTATTGGGAAGAACGCTTAAATTTGGATGTTGTGGCGGGGCGTTCTTCCTCGGTGCTTCTTTGCCTCAGGTAGTGTTGGGGGGTGACTCCCCCAAGCTAGTGCTCGCTCCGGGCCTCGGCTTCACCGGCGACACCGATTTCCGTATCGGTGGGGCTTTTCTTGGAGTCTTCATCTTTGAGAGCTTGCAGAGCTCTCGTATCCTCGCGACATCAGCGTCGCCTTCATCAATTTCCATGGAGAGGTCGGGGGAATGCTCCATCTTTTCTTCTTGGTCCAAATCCGGCCCTTCCTCAAAATCTTCCTTGAATAGAGCGCCGATCGAATGGGGGATCACCTCCTCAATAACCTCGTCAAGGAGGTCCATATAGTCCAGCTCCTCATGATAAGGCATGTGTTTCATTGCCTTGGGAATATGAAGCTCCACCTCGATGTTGCCGACATTCAATGTTAGAGTCCCTTCTCGGACGTCGACAATGACACCGGCGGTGGCCAGGAACGGGCGTCCAAGTATTAGCGACGTATCTCCCTCCTCCTTGACATCCATGATCACGAAGTCGCATGGCAAACATATGCCCCCCGGGACTTGTAACAGGATATCCTCTGCGATCCCTACCGGCCTTGTGATCCGACCATCGGCTAGTTGTATCCGCATGTCGATAGGCTTCAATTTTGTGCCGGTGTTTAGTCTTAGGAACATAGAGAGAGGCATGAGGCTAACACTAGCCCCTAAGTCCACTAACGCCTTTTGTAGAGGGACGCCGCCTAAGGTGCAAGGAATTCGGAAACTCCCGGGTCTTTAAATTTGGCGGGCTCCTTCTCTCTCTTGGTGAACCAAGAGCCCTCCTCGGCGAGCATGATTTTCTCCTTCCGCTTTCTTCCCGTAATCAAATCTTTCAGGAACTTGGCGTATGTCGGGATTTCCACGATAGCGTCGAGGAAAGGAATGTTGAGGCTTATCCCTCTCAAATACTCGAGAAACTTGGCTAGCCGTTTCTCCATTTTTGCTCTAGCAAGCCTCTGAGGGAATGGGATCGGTGGCATAAAATGCCTCTCTTCAATTAATTGCTACACTCTAGACTTTTCTTCCCTTTGCGGCTCTTTCTCTCTCTCAACTTCAATGGCCGGCTCGCTTGGCTCTACAATCTCCACCACGGGCTCCTCGGTAGGAATCATGACGGGAGTGGTATCCTTCCCGCCTCTCGTAGTAACTGCAACAACGGCGTTGATGTGACCGGTGTTGCCCCGTGGATTTTGCTCGGGTTGAGCCGGCAACTGTTGACTGTTTCTATTGAGCAACGCAAGTTGCTCCGCAATTTGTCCAACGACAGTTGTAAGATAGTCTTGGCCCGCCTTCAAGGAAGCATTGATCTTCTTCTGCTCGACCATAAACTCCTCCACCTTAGCTTCAAATTCAGATCGTTGTTGAGCTTGTGGAGGGTTTTGATTTCTCCACCCTTGATTGTATCCAGGCGGCCTATAGGGTCCAACTTGTTTCTTTGGTGGGAAATTTTGTTGCGGAGGCCCCCTCGGTGGATAATGTTGTTGTTGTTGTTGTTGTTGTTGTGGTCGAGCTTGTTGAGGTAGTTGTTGCGGCGGATTCAATGCTCCATCATTGTTTGCGTAGGAGAAACCGGGATGGTTTCTTGTGGCCGGATTGGCCCAATATCCGTGGTTCCCCGCGACGTATTGAACTTGCTCCAAAGATCCATCTCCTTGTTCTCCTCCCAAATACATAGCTTGGGATTGGTCTTGCCAATCACACATTTGATTTGTTGGTGCGGATGTGGAAGGGGGTCCTTGGGGCTTCGTAATATATTTCTCCAGTCTCTCCACCACCTTGTGGAGAGAATCGAACTTGTTGGTCAGCTCCGCTACGGCCTTTGCCTCATAGATGCTAGATGGCTTCAAGGAGGACGAAGAGTGTCCTCGCTCGTCACCCCATTGTTGATTGTTTGAGGCCATCTCCTCAATTAGGACCGTAGCTTCGTCGGGAGTCTTCGATAGGATGGCCCCATTTGCCGCGGCATCAATAATCTGCTTGGTCCCCGGTTGGAGACCATTGTAGAAGCTATGGACTAGCTCCCAATCTTCAATGCTATGGTGGGGGCACTGATGCTGCAGGTCTTTGAAGCGCTCCCAAGCCTCGTAGAGTGTCTCTTGAGGTCCTTGCTTGAAGGACATGAGAGCACTCCTAATCTTTACTGTCTTGGAAGGCGGATAGAACTTGTCGATGAACGCACTTGCCAACTCATCCCATGTGGTAAAGACTCCCTCAGCTTGCGTCCTCAACCAATAAAGAGCTTTATCCTTTAATGTGAAGGGGAAGAGGCGCAGTCTGATGGCATCCAGGGTAACGCACGGCATCTGGAAGGTGGCACACTTTGATAGGAAGAGCTGGATATGGTAGTGGGGATTTTCATGGGCGTTCCCATGAAATGGATCCTGCTGCATTAGAACCACAAGCCCGGTCTTCAACTCAAAATTCTTGTCGGCCGCCAACTCCGGCATGGCTATGGACGAGGTCGTGGAGGAAGTCTTAGGCCGGAGCCTATCTCGAATGGAAATAATCCTCGCCATTCTTACCGCTAACTCTTCAGGCGTCTCCCGGACGTTCATAAACCTCCCTTCCGTAACGGGTCTCCTCTCCGCTCTGATTCTCCGCAATGTACGCTCGATCTCAGGGTCGAACAATATATCAATGGGGTCCGCAGTGGATCTCGTGTACATGCACGGGAAAACAAAGTTTCAAAGAGGTGATTAGCACAATGGAAGGGTTAGATAAAAATAAAGAAATAAAACAAAAAGAAAGAAATAGCTAGGGTGGTAGGATCAAACATAATCGCCTCCCCGGCAACGGCGCCAAAAACTTGATCGCTCCAAAATGTAACCCAAAAGGGCGACCGTGTAGTTTTACCGCAAGCGCACGGTATAGCGGCGAGCGAGTTATCGAACACAGGGAGGATGTATAACAGTGCCTGCTCCGAACAACCTGGCTATAGGAACAGAAAAGAGGGAATTTGCCTTTTGGCGATCCTGTCACAATCGTCAGACAAAGTATGGAGATATAAAATCAAATAAAGACGCCTAGGGAATGGGGAATCCCCGCTACTCACCGTATCTCGTCAATGTGATTCATTGGTATCACAATTGCTAGGGTAGAATTTCAGATGAACTAGTTGCAACTGAATGTAAAACCTAGCTCACGCTCTCGCGCTGTTGCCGGTCTATAGCTATCCTAGGTTTGGGTCCAATCTCTTGCAAACCCTAGCCTAGGCAAGCTAGCATTAGGATCAACATTATCGTTCAATCGCGTCCCGAGCCCACTCTCGTGCAAACTCGGGCCACGACCTAGGTTGGGATAGTTCCTACCCGTCCAATCTCTTGCAAACGAGTATCGGTATGGAATTGCAACCGAGAACCCTAGTATCGGTCCAATCTCTTGCAAACCGATACTACGGAAACTCAATTTCATCCTAATTCGGATTTCTAGGGTTTCCTATCGAATTGGGATCCAATCTTTTGCAAATCCCAATCGATATGAACACCTAGCTATCCGTAGTATATCGATCCCAAACTAACCCTAATAGCAATTCTAGCAATAGTTCTACCAAATCATCACAAATCGGAAATTGGGCTCATAGGGTTCATCCCCACGCCCCAAGGCGTTAGGACTACTCATAATTCATATCACAATTGCAAAAATAATCAATTGAAATAACAATAGAATTCATGGCAATATTCAAATAAGCAATAAAAATGAGATTTTTAATGAAGAGGGAGACAAACCAATAGAGTTCTCCAAGAATCCAACAAAAATAAACTTTTCTCTCCTCTCCAATCACAAGAATCAAAAGCTAAAAAGTTTAATCTAAAAAGCTGCAAAAAGCAAGGGAAAAAGCTCCCTAACCTAGGTTAAAAACCGGGGTTAAATACCCCCCAAACTGCCCAAAAATCCGTGACCAAAATGCCCCTGCGCAGCCTGAAAATCGCAATTTACGCTACAGGCAGCGCAGCTCACTCGGTCGAGTGACAAAAGTCGCTCGGCCGAGTGACAAACCCTGAGAATTTCCAGTAAGTCTGGGGTCTTGGGGGTCTTCACTTCGGGCGTCGCTCGGCCGAGTGAGTTGTCGTCACTCGGCCGATGGCTTCTATTCACTCGGGCGGTCGGCAATTTCCATTCGGCCGAGTGGGTCTTCTGATGCTCAGGCAGACGAAAAACAGTAAGTTGGCTCTTTTTGATGGGCGTCGTCTGAGTGCCACTCGAGCGGACAGGGTTTCGTCACTCGGCCGATGTGGCTTCTGATGCTCGGCCGAGTGAACACATGAAGCGTGTCTGATTTGGTCGGCCGAGCAGGGTCTCGCTGGTCGGCCGAGCGGGGTCTCGCTGGTCGGCCGAGCGGGGTCTCGCTGGTCGGCCGAGTGACTCCTTCACGCGGCCGAGTGAGACACCAAAAATGCCCATTCTGATTGTTTTTTCCTCCTTGTCGCTCCTACAACATTCTTTCTTCTTCCGCTCCTCTCCAATAGCAAAATACCCCTCGGGGAAGTCATCGGTGACACTCTGGAGTATGTGTATCTCAGGATCACTCCAAATCGCTCCAAATCTCCTGAAATACGACAAAAACAACAAATCGTGAAAAGTATCGCAATATTGTCGATAAATCGCGAAGAGCGTGATTTGAGCGATCTAAATGGCATGCAATCATGCGGAAAAAAGGTGTAAAATACGGAGTGATCAGCCGTCACCATCAAGAACATGTATCTGTTGCCGCGGATAGACGACATTTTTGATCAGCTTGGAGGATCGAGTGTATTATCTAAACTGGATCTCAAGAGCAGATATCACCAGCTGAGGGTGAAGAAGGATGATGTGCAGAAGACAACATTCAGAACGAAGTATGGACACTACGAGTTCATGGTTATGCCTTTCGGTGTGACCAATGCATCCGCAGTTTTCATGAACCTGATGAATTTGATATTTTATGACTTCTTAGATAAGTTTGTCGTTATCTTTATTGACGACATCTTGATCTATTCGAAGTCGGAGGAGGAGCACGCTGCGCACTTGAGGACTGTTTTGGAGATTTTGAGGAAGCATCGATTGTATGTGAAGCATTCCAAGTGCGAGTTTTGGCTGGATAGAGTTGCTTTTCTTGGCCAAGTGGCCTCAGGAGATGGCATAGCCGTAGATCCGGAGAAGATCAAGGCTATCAAAGAGTGGCCGATTCCGCAGACAGTGTCTGAGATCAGGAGTTTTCTTGGGCTTGCAGGATATTATCGGTGCTTCATTAAGGACTTCTCTCGTATTGCATAGCCGATAACTAGATTGGCGAGGAAGGATATACCATTCGTTTGGACCGATGCTTGTGAGGACTTTTCTATTCTGAAGGAGAGATTGACGACTGCCCCTGTTCTAGCTGTGCCTGATCGAAGTAGAGGTTTCGAGATCTTTTTCGATGCTTCTGGTAAGGGTCTCGGTTGTGTTTTGCATCAGTATGGGCATGTGGTCGCGTATGCTTCTCGACAGCTTAAGGCTCATGAGATAATTACCCGACGCACGATTTGGAGTTGGCAGCAGTCGTATTTGCGCTCAAGATTTGGAGGCATTTCTTGCTGAGTGAGAAGGTGAAGATCTTCACCGATCACAAAAGCTTGAAATATATCTTTACACAGAAGGAGTTGAACATGCGACAGCGTCGATGGTTGGAGCTCATGGCAGATTATGAGATCGACTTGCAGTACCATCCTGGCACGGTGAATGTGGTTTCGGATGCGCTGAGCATACTTCCAACGGTTATGATGTTGACTTCACAGTGGAGGTTGCAGCAGGACTTCTGTGAGTCATGTATTGAGATTGTGCTTCCTGGAGAGGTTTTGTCGTTGATGTGTATGCAGATACAGTCGACGACCGTGGATCGGATCAAGGCAGGTCAGGCTGGAGATCCGAAGCTGAAGAAGATCTGTGAGCAGGTAGAAGCCGGTCTACGGACTGGTTTTTTGATTCATGAGGATGGCTCGCTAAGGTATGGAGCCAGAGTTTGTGTGTCAGCTGGAGATATTAGAGAGGAGTTGCTTGTTGAGGCACATAGCTTGCCGTATTCTGTGCATCCTGGAGGCACCAAAATATACAAGGACCTTCGCCTGAACTACTGGTGGCATGGCATGAAGCAAAGTGTGGCACGGAGCGTTGCCAAGTGTTTGGTATGTCAGCAGGTTAAGGCGGAGCATCAGCGTACGGCTGGGTTGCTACAACCGCTTCCGATTCTGGAGTGGAAGTGGCAACACATCACTACAGATTTTGTGACTGGACTACCTCGGAGTCCGAAGCAGAATGACGTGATTTAGGTGATCGTAGACCGATTGACCAAATCTGCACACTTTATTCCTATCCGGGTGGGACAGTCCACTGAGACGCTAGCGAGGAGATATATGGAGGAGATTGTGCGACTTCACGGAGTCCCCGTGAGTATCGTGTCAGACATAGACACGAAATTCACATCTCAGTTTTGGCAGAGTCTGCAGAAGAGTCTGGGTACGAGTCTGAGTTTCAGTACCGCATAACACCAGTAGGCAGATGGCCAGTCCGAGAGGACAATTCAGATTTTGGAGGACATGCTGAGAGCGTACATGTTGGACTTCAAGGGATCTTGGGAGGATCATCTTCATCATGTGGAGTTTGCCTACAATAACAGCTACCAGGCAAGCATTGGCATAGCACCATTTGTCGCGCTTTATGGGAAGAAATGTCGATCGCCACTGAGCTGGGATGACATTGGAGACAGGGAGCTGTTAGGGCCAGAGATGATTGTAGAGGCAGTGGATGTTGTGAGGAACATCAGGAAGAAGCTGAGGATCGCGCAGGACCGTTTCAAGCATTGGGCAGATGCTAAACGGCGACCGTTAGAGTTTCAGACTGGAGACCACGTCTTTCTCAAGATCTCTCCGAATTGAGGAGTCATTCGATTTAGGAAGAGAGGCAAGCTGAGTCCGAGGTACATTGGACCTTTTGACATCCTAGAGAGAGTGGGAGATGTCGCGTATCGCTTGGCATTGTCGCCGTCACTAGAAGGAATTCATGACGTGTTTCACGTATCTCAGTTACATCGATACGTCAGCGATCTGTCTCATGCTGTGGATTTATCTAAGATTACACTTCGACCGGATCTAAAGTACGAACAACAACCAGTGGAGATCCTAGATCGACGTCAGAAAGTCTTCAGGAACAGGACTGTTGATCTAGTCAGAGTGATGTGGCGTCGCGACTTGCCAGGAGAGTCTACCTGGGAGCGGGAGGATGAGATACGGGAGGGTTATCCATATGTGTTCCCTACTCTTTAGTGGATAAGAATTCCGAGGACGGAATTTTTCTTAAGGTGGGTAGAATGTAACGGTCGGTATTTCTAGGTGTATAATTGTTGTGTGTGCCCGTATTTTTGTTTTGATCATCCAGATATTTTTGCGCACGAGTTCTTTTATGCGACGACGCGAGCGCGTCTCGGATGAATTTTTAATTTTTCATGATGCAATTAATTAACTTAACCCTAATTAGTTACCACTAATCAGATTTTAATTAATTAACCTACATTGAACTCCACCGATTGGGGGCAGTTCAGATCCAACATTTCCTCATCAATTTTTTCCTACCTCCAGCTACCTCCTTCAAGCTGCCTCATACCGATTTTATAAACCCAACAACAACAGCAGAGGAGGAAGCGCCAACAGTCATCTCCTCCTTCCTCCTGTAAAACAAATCCCTGCAGACAAACTCAACCAGCAACCAATTCTCCAAATCAATTCCAAAACCAAATCAGTCCACAAGCCAAATAAAAATCGTCCAACAAATCTCTCTTCCCATTCATCAAACACAATTTCAAATTCATCGCAAAATCAAAACCCAATCACAATAACCAAAATTTCAGAATCAAGGAAAGGAAATCAACATTCAAATTCGAATCAATTTTAGATTCAAACTAAATCTCAGATCCAATTTCTGATTCAAACCATCAAAACAAATAAATCAATTCCAAACTCAAACAAACCCTCAATCTTCATCTTCCTCCTCTTCCTTCCCCTTCCTCCTCCCTCTCCCTTGGCCAGCCTCCACCCTCACTCGTGCGCCATCGACCTGCCGTCAGCCCACCGCCACGCCGAGGAGCTGCACGCGCTGCCGCTGCCTGGAGAACCGCCGCCCGCACACCGGAACCGCCTGCAACCGCCGCCGTCCGCCCCATGCGCCGCTGTCCGCCGGCAGTCCCCCTCCCCGTCGCGCGTAGGTGAGACCCAATCCCCTTTGCATGCGTGTGTGCGTGCGTGAACCCTTGCCCCTTGCATGGCCTTGCTGCAAACAAAATGTTAGAAAAAATAAAACAAAAGAGAATGAAAGATGTTGAAAGCAAGGTTAATGAAAGAAATATAGAAGAGAAGAGAGGACTGAGAGAAAGAGAGTGATAGTGAAAGTGATAGCCTTAATAAAGAAATGGAAGGGACTTTTAACAGTATGAGTAAGAGAATGTGAGAGAGAGAGAGAGAGAGAGAGTATTTGTTTTTATTAAATAAAGTTAGTGAATGAGGTAAGTTGTAACATGTTACTCCTTACCTTTAGTCAAATTGGTAGGTGAACTATTAATACCATGATGAACCATGTGATTAGCCTAGTTGATGTTAGTAAGTTATTAATTAGTGTTATTTAAATGTTAATGCTTATTTCAGCTTGTTGTTAATTTTCGATATCGTTAGTGTAATAAAACTAGAATAAAGTGTATCATGTTAGTGTAACACCATATAAACACCACCCTAGCCAGTGAGCCCAATAAAAATCAGACGAACCATTATTTAATTTTATGTCCGACGAATCTAACCCAGATATATGTTTAATCAAAACAGAGAACCGGAGGTACCAACACGTAGTACCCGTCCAAACGAACCCACAACCACCAATACCATTGGAAACATGCAAGTGATACTTGCCAGTTTTCTATTTAGGCCACGTCTTAGGCCATTTGTTCAGTAGCGTAAAAGAGACTAAGCGGTGAAATGATAGTCGCCTAGACGCCCCTTTTAGATCTAGCTTGACAACGAAGGTAGATCCGACACCTTCATCATGCTGGCATTCATGCTACCATGCCATGTTTAATTTCAATTAACGGTACGTAAATTATCTGCTCATTGCCATGTCATTGCATGCATCTAATGTTTCATCGTGATTGCGTAGCACACGCTACACTTATTGTAATGATTGAGGCTATGCACCTGCTTTGCAGGCACAACCTTATGCCAAAAACACTTCATGGCTCGTGATCCAGAAGATGGGCACCAGTCCATATTGAGAAACACTTCCTGGACTCGTGATCCAGAAGCGAGCTCATGTACTTGGGAAACCAAGGCTCGACACACATGGAGGGGTAGGGTTAAGCTGTCAAGCAGCGTAGAAGGATGCATGATCCGCTCCTTCAGCTGTAAGAAGTAAACCCTATGCACAATGTGAAATGTTAATGTTCATGAATGGTGTTTTTCGTAGTTTTGCTACGACATGCTTGCATGTCGTTATGTCATCTTAAATTGTTGCTTACCTTAATTGTCATGTCATTTCATTATATTAGAACTGATAGACGCCTTTATTTTATTTGTATCCTTGCACAAAATTCCTCCACTTTCTTTGCGAGATTTTTGCTGACATGTGCCCTTTCTCTTTGGGTGTCATATGTCAGGTTCTGAGTTAGAGTTAGCCGCTGAAGACGAGCAGTTCGTGGACGCTGAGTTCGAGGTACCTGCAGAGACCGAGGTCGAGGACACTGGTGACCAGTCCTAGACTCGCTTGGAGTCTTCTTAGCTGTCTTTACTTTTTAGTAGTTGCAGTTAGCTTTCGGTGCGTAGCACCTGACTTTCTTTACTTTTGTTTCGGCCATGTTTTAGGCCTATTGTTCAGACTTGGTACTTTGTGACTCTTTCTGTGATGTTGGAATAATTGTTGGATGTTTTGTTGGTCGATTTTGTTTTGTCTGCTTTATTATCATTGTTGTTGTTTCGTCGCAATGCAAAGGACCTGCTATGATTTGAAATTTTTACAGACGCGTATCAGACTGCAGCTTCACAGCTTCACGTCTGAGCAGACCTCCTCACGTCTCGCCTTCCATATTAGGGAAGCGGGGCGTGACACCTTTGGTATCCTTAATGTGGTTTATTTGATTTAATTGGATTTGCTGACGCTGATTATGCTGGTAGTTTGATTGATAGAAAGAGCACTAGTGGAACATGTTTTATGCTAGGAGATTCATTAGTTTCTTGGTCTAATCGTAAACAGAACAGTGTTGCTTTATCCACTACTGAAGCTGAGTATATTGCCCTTGGCAGTTGCAGTGCCCAAGTACTTTGGATGATGCAAACCCTGTCTGACTACGGTTTCGACCTTAGAAAAGTTCCATTAAGATGTGATAGTAAGAGTGCTATAGATCTTTCTAACAATCCTGTTCATCACTCTCGGACAAAACACATAGACGTAAGACATCATTTTCTTAGAGATCAGTTGGCAAAAGAGGATGTATCCATTGAATATATTTCTACTGATTCTCAGTTGGTAGATATTTTTACAAAACCTTTGTCAGAAGATCGCTTTTGTCGTCTACGACTAGAACTGGGCATTATTGATCATGTTTAGAGTGAAAATATTTTGGTATGCTTTTATTTTTTGTGTGGTGTACTATAAAAAGGAAATTAAAAAAATTGAAAAAGGAACAATATAAAAAAAGGTGCTATGAAAAGGAAAATAAAAAAATTGAAAAAGGAAAAATATAAAAAAAGGGGAAAATGAAATGTCTATCTCCTCATTTTGCACTTTTCATCAGAATCGTCTTTGATGCAAAACATATGCCTTATGGATTTTGAATATTATATTCTTAACAATGCTTGCATTCAAAGACTACATGCTTAATTAGGCCATATTCATTAATGGGTAACTAAAGTTTTTCATCTTCAAATCACACTTACACAGATCAAATGTTTTTGATATGGCTTTGTAATCTTGAATAAGAAAAGTGGTTGTTGGTGGAATAAATTATGTTTAACTAATGGGATATGATGTTTCAAGGCATGGGTAAAAAGAAGAGCTCTCATCAAAATATATATACGTGTATAAAAAGAATAACAAGACAAGTGTCTTCAAAATATATACATAGAGCTTTGTATGAAAAAAGGATACGATCCATGTCCTTGATACTACACTCGGACATCCAACTTATGCTATAAAAGTCATTTTCTTAGCGTTGGTGTTAAGTCCGTCAAGCACTGCCATTTCACATTTAAAAATCCTTACAGGTCATGTTTTGAATTGGTATATTGAACTCATTTTACATGAGAAGGGGAAACTCAATCTTTGAAGTTCATATATTCAGTTTAAAAGTTGGATATGACGGGCTGTATTCCTTATTACATCTCTATATGTACTAAACATTTAATCATCACACTTGAGCACGGAGATGAATTACGCTAGTTATGATTTAGTGCTTATTGCTAATTTATTCATTGTGGCCATCGATGTATTGCTTTTTGTTCTACTTTATAATGTTTACTTTTCCATTCATCATATGCTCTTTACTCTCTTCTGCATTTTTGATGAAAACAAAGGGGGAGATATATATTAAGATTGGGAATGGGAACATGAACACAATGTTACATGATGATCAGAGATACGGGGAGCATGACAATGGGGGAGCATATTTTTGAATCATTTTGCCATTCATGCTCAAAATTTCATGCTTAACACTTCACACACTTCACAAGTTTTTGATATAATCTTAATGTTTGGTTTGTTCTCATCAAAAGGGGGAGATTGTTGGAAACAGCCTTCTAGACTATGTTTGATGATAACAAACCCTACTGAACTATTCTAATATGTGTGTTAAGTGTGTCTCAGGTCCCTATGCAGTGTGACAGTCATGTTTGGTCAAATTACACATGTACGTACTCAAGTACGTTGAAATACGAAGCTGAAACTACATTTGGAATTTTGAAAGCTGATCAATCAATGAAGTATAGCTATGAAACTCTATACTAGAGTTAATCATAGGCTATAAACATCATGGGAATTATTTCAAGAATTATGGAAATTGTTTGAAGTCAAAATACGGGGAAATACGAAGAAATACAGAGTATACAATGAAGGAAATTTTTCTACAAGTGGTGAATCGAGGTGAAATAATTCTAACATGTATATATGGGGCTCTGGGATTTTTACGAATTTTTTCAGAATTTATTGGATTTATTTGGTGCCAAAATACGATGGAATACGTCAGAAATACACTGAAAAATCGACATACGACACTGTTGGGAAATACGCTTCATCGCAGCTCCATACGGCCGACGTGGCATTATCTGGGCCGTTCATCTCGCATCTGACGACCGATCGAAGCGGAACGACGTGGCTCCTTGAGAGCCGTTCGATCAAAAACCAACGGGCACCATTAACGCGGCAAAAGTCACAGAAGGCGGGCGCAGCTGTCTCAGTCGCTGGTGACGTGGCATCATCTCCGCCGTTGGATCATCATCCAATGGTCCAGGCGCTGCCGACTTGACTCAGCGTTGGCGGGCGGCTTGTGGGCCGGGTCAGCGCTAGCGGGCGGAGTAGTGCCGATCCGACGGGCGACGTGGGCGAATCTCGATCGCTCATCCGAGATTGAACGGCTACCGACAGGCCATTTTTGCGGATGCGGGTCCCAGCGCTTTAAAACCCGCGAAGCCGCCCTCGTGCCCTTCGAACAGTAACAAACCCGTTAAGCTGAATCCTATATAAACCCATGTACACTCTTCACATTTTCATCAATAAGTGGAGTTCTAGAGATCTAAATTGAGCACCGTTTTCGGCGTTACGACCGTGACTTGATCCCCGACGTACTGACACCAAGTTGGGCAGCCAGTTCCTCCTGTGCATCAAATGTCATCACTTTGATTGAGGAGATTCTACCGACTACTCTCACCGGGACATCGACTACTTCCTCTACAGGACTCCGATGGACATTCCGAAAGAAGCGTTGCGGAGCTACTGACATGCTGAAAGACGACCACCAGAGGGATCTTCACAAATGAGCTTTCTAAACTCTTGATCTTATATTATTGTGAATACGTTGTTGTATTTATCGTTGGATTTTGGTTTTTACACTTTCTTCCGCTAAATTGTTTTGGCTAATCCGAGCTGTTGGGGCATATCGGATTGGGAGAGCATCATAAGTATTGTTATCTTTTTGGGCTATGGTGAGCTCGGGTTAGTCAGAGTGGTTAGAGTTGGGGCTCTTATCTTGTGTGACTGTACCTGCTTAAAGAAACAATTTTTAGTGATGTTGTTCTGGGGTGGATGTAGGTCTTGGGAGACCGAATCACGTAAATCTTCTGTGTCATCTGCTTGATCTAGTTGTTGTGTTATCTGCTTTACTATTGCTTCTACTTATCTGTTTTAATTAGACTTAAATATTTTTATCTCGCGATAATTTGGTCATCGGCCTATTTACCCCCCCTCTAGGCCCTATTTAGATCTTACATCTTCGTCTTCTCCGGCGGATGGACAATGATGTAACAAAGCGCAGCAAGTTGGACTCAACATTGGCGGCCGTCTAGACTTCAAATTTGGCATGCGGCTTCGATCACTTCTCTTCGACGATGAGAACTCAGTGACTCCTCGACAGCGGTCTCCCTCAGCAACTCTTCGACAACGATGAGACTTCGGCAACGTGCTGCTTCGATCACTTCTCTTTGACGAAGACAAGACTTCGTGGGCGGGCTCTCGATCCAGTGACGAGTTCACGTCGACGACAGCAGCACTCCACGACGACATAGGGTATGCAGCAGTCGAACTTTGCCGTCCGACTTCTCCAAGCGACTTGACTCCGACGAGATGATAAGAACAGCGAGAGGAGCTCGTCGGTGGCATGAAGGAGGATGAACGACGACGGGATCTCCTCCACAGCAGCGGTCGACTGATGACGACGACGACACCAACTTGGTCTTGTCGGCAACGGTGGAAAGCACGGTAAGGTGATGAACCTCGGGTCGATGATCAAGCTTTATGCCAACTTGAGGATGATGATGATTCTATATGCTGGGCGATAACGAAGAATTTCGACGGCAAGAGTTTGGCAACTCGGGCTTTGGCAGCAACGGAGTCGATGATGCTTGCGTCCAGAGGAACGACAGCTGCTCAAAGATGGCGTTGAAGCTTTGTTCTTGTGGCTATGGGAGAGAGAGGTCTTGCGGCTATAGGTAGAGGAGGGAGGTAATAGAAATATGGATTTTTGCCACAAGAGCTTCAAAACATTGGAGAATATTTTGGCCATATTATGTTTTTAGGCTTGGGAAAAAATTTGTGTTGGCCGACCCTTTCGATTTTTTGTTGCCGCAGCTTGTTTCTCTTGGGATAATGATTTTTATAGAGGAAGGTCTATGGTTCACAATACATTGTGGATAGGATAGACAAGAGATAAGAGCAAATCGACAATAGAGGATTTCTAGGAGATTGGGTATTAGATGGGGTTTTGAATAGGAAAATGATAGTTGAAAATCTTTGCAAATCTTTCTAATTGGTTTGACCAAATCCATCGCATCCCATATTGGACCTAGTCCACATTGCTTTGTACACAATACTCTCTCTCTCTCTCTCCCCCCAAATTTCTATATGATTAGCAATTTCGCCAACGTAATGAACTGTTTGCCATTCCTGAAACACACTTAGAACACACGTTAATAGCTTCACATTGGTTTTTTATCATCAAACTAGAGATCCTAGATCGTTGCGTCCAACAGTCATCTCTCTATAAATTGCCCTTCCAAACCCTCCAAAGATTCTTACAAATGGAAAGGAAAGAAATATTGGAAATGAAACTCCAAGTACAAGTTCAAGAAGAAGGGCCGTGTTGGTACTTTTTATGAATCAAGTGAGGACTCATCAAATGACGAAGAAGAAGATGAAAAATGAGGAAGCTCTCAACATTCGACGATATCTCTTCAAGCTCATGTGATGAAGAGGTGGAGGCTTGGCTCAACCCCGATGAAGAAGTGTGCTTCATGGCAAAAGGGGAAGATTCTTCTTCAAGCTCTAGCGAGGATGAATGTGATGATGAAGATGAGGTGGAGCCAAAACTACCTTATGAGGAGCTTGAATATTGCTATAATGTGATCTCCAATGGGGCTAGTAAGTGCATCAACTCTTACTCTAAATTAAAAGCAAAATTTGTTAATGTTAAGAGTAGGTTGAATGAATTAGAATCTACTAGTGAAAATAATAATGCTTTGCATATTTGTGACACTAATGAGAGAGACACACTTCTCTCTCAAGTTAAGGATTTGAGCATTGCAAATGAAAAATTAATAGCTCAAAATCTTCTCTTAGATTCTCGCATTCATTAACTAACGTTGAAATGTGAAGAGGAATCCCAAAAGCTCATTAGCGTTGTGCATCCTAGGGATTCACTCCACGGGTTGTTGGAAAAACGATATCTGGCAAACCATAGAGGAGGTTTGGGATATATTTCAAGAGTGGAAACCAAACCCACCTCTAATTCTTCTTTTGGGTAAAAATTAAGACATATTGCTAAAGCACCTAAGAAGAATCATCATGATTTTTTGTATAACAATAACACTAACATGAAGCATGTAAATCATTAGGTGCTGAGGGAAAACGAAAATTCTTCATTTTTTTTGCTAAAAAGCAAGCCCTGCTTGCCAAGAAACTTTCTTCTACACCTATGCATGCTATATCCATCCCTCTTGCAAAGGTAAAACCATTGCCTAGGAAATCCTTAAGTCTTTGGATTCTCACAAAGGTTAGTGTGCAAGAGAAGAATAGATATATCAACTCTTTAGTTATGATCACCTCATGTGATTACATTAGGAAATCAAACTCTTATTGGATTTGATTCACTAATGTTTAGGTCTCTCACACTTTTGCATATTGCATGGGTATTTTGCTCTCATTTCTATATCTTAGCATACCCATTGATTGTGTTTGATGTTTCATGATTTCGAAATTATTTTCAAATTATTTTTCATGAAAATGGACCTTGCGGGTTTCATTGTCATACATGCATTTGTTGATCTATGTGTATGCCAATGGGGGAGTTAGTATGTTATGTATGTTTAAAAGTATTCTAAAACATATTTTTGCTCTCATTTTGGGTTATTTTTCATATTATTCTTACATTATTTACAATTGGTTATTGTGGTCTCAAACTCAACCCATTGATTTGCCAATATTTTTCATGCTACATTTTCACTTGGCAATATCATTTATATCAATGATGCTTGATCTTTCTATATCCATGCATTGATACAATTTAGGCCCATGGCTCCAATTATTACTTTCAATTAGTAAAGAATTTTACAATTGGATTTAGATTATAGAAGTTAACATTTTGACCTTTTCTATGATCTAGGGGAGCATGGGATAGTGATTGATACCAACTTAAAATTTACAATTAGGTATCAAACATCTCTTAATCTCTTGTTTTATTTGTTACATTTTAAAAAGGGAATCAATGACAAGAGTTATTTCTTGTATGTTGTGTCCACCTTTTTGACAATGACAAAGGAGAGAGAGATATGGATTATGTAAATCATATATGGGAGATAGTTACTAATATGTGGAGAGAGAGATATATATGGGAAATATGGTAATCTTTGCCTATTATATGTCACATTTGATTTGAAGCTTTATTGGTTTATTTATTTTCAATTGGTGCATATAAGTATGGGGAGCTCATTAGCATTGTGCTGTATTTTTTTATATTTTACATAATTTATGTCATCATCAAAAAGGGGGAGATTGTTAGGTACGGGTGTTTTAGACCAATATTGTTTTGATGATGATCATAACATTATGTTGTTGCTAATGAATTTCAATGTTTTAGTCACAAGTTTAACAATTAAAGAATAGTATTTTGGAGACTACAATCTTGGTGCAAGGATGGACATCAAGAGGAGCATTGCCAAAGCTTGGAACTTGATGAAAGAAAGCTCACCAAGTGGTGCCAAAAGCTTGGAAGATGATGGAAAGCTCAAGGCTACTCAAGCTTGAAGGACTTAGACTCTAGGAGAAGTAATTGTAATCCATGTAATATTTTATTACTTGCTTTTCTCTTTTTGAGTCTAGGACTTTGTAATGCCTTGATAGATGGTCATATTCATTCTTCATATGCATCAACCATCTTAAAGAACTTTAGGATCATTATAGAAACCAATCTAATAGGTTCCCCCGAGCCATGAACTTAATTGGAGTTACTGGCTTTCTAACAGGTGCCTGCTGAAGGCAGGACATGCGACGGGTGATCACCAGGTGCCTGATCATCCTTCTACAGGCAGTTGTGATGCTCTAGCTCAAGTCAAATTTCCTTGAATCGATTTTGAGCTTTTGGTGCATGCGACTGAAGTACAAAAGTCAGGTGCCTGGACATGGTTCATTAGTCGCCTATGTACCAAAGTACGTAACTTGTCAATTATGTGCTTCACTCCATCTTGAGTGTCAGTCGACTGATGTAGAGTTTACAGTCACATGTCTATCCTCAGGCGCCTGGACTTGGTTCATCAGTCGCCTGAATGCACAAGTGCGTAAGTTGACATTTCTCAGCTCCATTCCATCCCATGTGACAATTACTCGACGAAGTCTTTACAGGCACATGCACAGTTGTACAAGCGCATGTGTAGTCTTTTACAAACACCTGTCTTGGCTCAGATTATAGCTATTGGAAATATTATAGCCATTGATCCGTCGCATGACTCTTATTCTGTAAGCGCATGTCCATGATGTTTTAGACCAAATTCTAGCCATTACAGAATTCTGTTCTTTAGCTTTTTGGTTGGTTTTTTGGGTTTTCTTGGCTTCCTATATATAGGAGAGGGCTTAATTCTATTAGAACTCTTGGAACTCTTGGTTAATATTGAAGATCATTAAGAATCTCAAAGCCACTCCTATTTCTCATTTCCCTCTCATGAACACATTCTTCTTCATGCATTGAAGCTGGCTCAAGGGAAATCTGCCAAGTTCAATCAAGCTCATCTCAACACTTAAAAATCCGATTCCATGCCTTGCATTCAACATTGAGTAAGTTCATTGATGTGTCCACATTTTACATACATTTTTCGCATCATTTCATGCCATTTTAGTCGCTCAAAACTCATCTTTGTCGCTTATTTGATTGTTTATTGTATTATATCACTTTTGGAGCTTTATTCTCATTTTCAGGAGTTTCGAGCCGATTTGGAGCAAATTGGAGTTATGGACACATTCGAGACCGCCAGAGCATCCATGGTGTTGTCTCCTAGGTGCTTGACTTGGTGGAAGAAAATAATTGATGAGAATAAGGAGAAGAGAAGGAGAGAAAGAAGCTCAATGGGTGATTCAGTCTGTTTTCCCAAGCTACTCGGTCGAGTGCATCAACACTCGACCGAGTTGACACTCAGATCAAAAGAAAAGCTTCAGAACGGATACACCCGACTCGACCGAGTAGAGCAGCCACTTGGCCGGACCAACTCAGCCAGCTACATAACTTTCCAACACTTAGCCAAAATGAGAGAGCCCAGGACCACTCGGTCGAGTAGATCAGCTGCTCGACCGAGCGAAACCCAAACAGTACGATGATTTCGAGGGTCTCTCCAGCCACTGTAGCTCGACCTAGTAAGCTAGGTGACTCGACCGAGCAGAGCAACTACTCGATCGAGCACGACCCAAACAACACGATGATTTTGAGGACTTCCCCAGCTCACTATAGCTCAACCAAACGCGAAGGCCACTCGACCAAGTGCAACCGCACTCGATCGAGTGAGGTGAGACACCGAGATTTTTAGATAGCCTCTCACTCTTTTAAGATCTTCTATCATTACAGTTGGCAAATTATTTTTCTCATATTTTTCATAGATATTATACTTCATGATGGTTCCAATGCCACTAAGAACGTGTCAATCAGAGGTCGGATGAATTCTACAGAAAATCTGCAAGTCGAAGGTGCAGTGTTGAATTCTGTTATGCCAGTTGACTCGGTCGAGTCAACTTTGACTTGACCGAGTCGATTCAGTTTTCAGAGTTACGACCCATTAGCGTGGCTAGGTGTTTGAGGTCCTATTTAAAGGGGTTTTGTTGCCGTCTTTTGAGGGAGTTCTCGAATTGTTTCAAAACACTTTTCTAAGACTTTTTAGGGTAGATTTTTAGAGGTTAGGCTATGCTTTGGCCCCCTGTTCTAGGATTTGATTCTTAAAGCGTTGCACATTGGATCTTGAAGTTCTTGTTGGAGATCTCTGTGCCTTTCTATCAAGCGAAGTTTTTCTATTCTCTTTACATATTTGCTCTTTGAATTGATTGAATATCTCTTTGATGCATGCAATGAAGTTTTTTATCGTTCGTATATCTATTGCGATCATGAATTCTATTGCTTTTATTGAATATTCTATCAATATTTCTATGATCCATGAGTAGTCTTATGTAGGGCTAATGGATTAGCCCTAGGATCTTAGTATTTAGATGTAAAGTTAGGATTTTTATGTTGTTTTGGTATAAAAGGCATGTGTTTTGGTTGATCCAGCCAAGTTTATAGGAGATTCCATATAGGGTTTTTGTCCACGATAGTGGCATGCACTTTGGATGGATACCCTACTAACTTAATTAGGTATGTTAGTGAATCCAATTAGGGTTCGTGACCACGAAAGTGGCACGTACTTTGATGGGATTGACGTCCCCCTCCCCCCCCCGCGTTGTAGGCGTTTGGTGTGCAATAATATGTGGTTGGGGGTGTGAGATTTAAATATTTATAACCGCAAGCGCACGGTGTTGTATTGTGGCTTGGGGTTCAAACTCAGAGAGGTGTGGTTGTGCATGTGTCAGAAAGGACCGGAGTCACCCTAGGGGTGAGCTAGCCCAAATCGAATGATGGGTTGTCAAGAATTACAGAAATGAGGATAAACAATAATAAGGGAAACCCAGGACTTCGGTTTCCACCCTATCACGTGATTCTCTCTAACACGGCCGACGGATAGAATAACGACCGGAATTAGGGTATAAAGGTGAGACGTTGCCTCTAAGAGTGATACCAGCGTCCCATGGGCCCGATATTTCGGTCGATGCCCAGGATGATACACTGGACTACCCGGGTTCGGTCAGTGGGTATTCCCATGTCCATTAATACTGACCGACTCCGGGAGCACTAAGCTCGCAACGATAACTCCCAACATCTCATCCTGCCTCTCCTGCATGATAGGATTCGACGTCTACGCTAAGGGCATGAGCTATGGCTAGGGAGTCAACCGCCAAGTTTATTCCCCCTTGGCCCAACGGTCAAAGGCGGTCTTTTTCCTGTCGATTACAATGAAACACCCAGCGTAACCGATAGATTCTTAATCCCTATCGATTTCCTAGCCCTTTGAACGCATTAGGGAGAACCCCACGAAGGGGTTTCCACCAAAATCCCAGATTTGGAAACTACTCACACATTTTAAGTAAAAAGCGATCTAAATGAAAATCAACCGTTAAAAAACATAATCAGACGATTGGAATGAAGTAATAGCAATGCAAATAAGATAATATCAAAGTTTGGTTAAGATCAGAACACTTACAAATAACAAAGAAATTACAGCCGTCACTAGAGAGAAAAACAGTAAAAAATTACAGCTCTCGTTTCTGGAAAACCTTGGGTTTATATATATAGAAAACGACATCACCTGATCAGGTTAAGAATCACCTGATCAGGTGACCTACTACGAACTTCGACAGCAATCTTCAGATTTTCACCCGGTCAGGCGACACGGTCGGTTGGCGGAAGCTGCTCGTCATTTGGATCTTGAGCTCATCGGGTGAACCGATCGGTTGATAAATCAACCGATCGGTTGGAATTGTTGCCCAAAAAGACAGAGACTCGAGACATTTTGGCACGGTCTGATGGCGGTCGGGTGAGCTGTCCGGGTCGTGTCTTCGAGGAAACGGCTACAGATTAACCGATCGGGTGAAGATCACCAGATCGGTTGGATTTCAGCTCCAATTTACCGAGAAGCTCGTCGGGTTGAACCGGTCGGTGACCCGGTCTCTTGATTCCCACATCGCTTTAGTAGCTATCTGGGTGGTGCACGCGTGCATCACCCGATCGGTTGACTGTGTCCAACTGATCGGGTGGGGGTTGAAAGATGGCGATCTTCGTAGTTTGACCCCCTGGATCACGCGTGACTCCTCCCGTTGCTCCGGGGACTTATGATATCTTCGTTATATGTTCCCTACGCTGCCAAACTCAAACATACAAAAACACGGGAAAGTGAAAGAAAACGAGAAAATACGAGAAAATGGATACGAGACGGTGAAAAATAACGGAAAAACACAAAGGAAGACGTGTGTGAATATATGAAATATAAACACACGTCACAATCCCCCAAGCTGAACCCTTCCTCGTCCTCGAGGAAGACGAGTGAGAGTATGAGCTCGGAGGGAGAAAATAGAGAGAAAGAGAGAAAAAGAGAACTCTAAATCCTAAATCGCCCGTCAGGGCCAACAAAATCAAAAATGACACACCAAGCAAGCAAACTCTAAATCACATCACTAAACCAAGGAATACGAGTCCAGACAAGTGCTGTGGGCCCACGCGGTGAAGTGCGAGTGAGTGTGGTCGTGTGCTAGCAGACGGTGTCGCTATCTACATTGTGCTATAAGCTCCATATACACAAATCCTAGAAATGACCCAAATATCGATTCGATTCGAAATAGGCGGTGAATATATAGCTCAAGAATGCATGAGAAGAGTATGAGAATAGAAACGTATCATGTGTCAGGGACTCCACAGCTAGGGACTCGGACATCACCACACTATCACCTAGATAATAGCTAGAAATTCCCTATTCCTAGTGTTTTCGAAAGCGATGGGGGTTGAGATGATGCGGAGTAGAACACTCGGTGCAAATTCTCGCCTTCCCTTTATTCTCGATAGGTAGGGAAATATTCACACACATTTTTTTGGGTTTTGGATATATGTATTTTTTTAAATTTTGGCTATACATATGTATTTTTTTCTTTCTTTTCTCTTTTCTCTTTTTTTGGTTTTTCTTTTCTCCTTTTTTGTATTTTGGGGTATATACACGTGTGTACTCTCCCAAGTGGGAGAACGGTACACGACGAGGGGATTTGCACCAAGTAAAATAAAAAAGAAATCGGATTCTAAACACTTGGGAAAAGGAGATATTTTGCTAATTAGAGCATAGGCTAAAATGGGTTATCCTAGTCCTAATTGTGGAATCCCGACACATGCGAATTGAAGCATACGATACATATATATCATGCAAACAGAAGCAAAAAAGAGAGGCAAATACCACATATTCAAATCGAAGCATGATAATCTAGGGGTCATTCCTGGACCGGTATATAAAACTCAATCGCAAAGTAGAAGCACACCAAACAGCTAGGCACGACACACGGCTCACACAAAAGCTAAATGGACCCACGATGCATGAAATGCAAGAGGACTCAGCTTCTTAGGGTTAGTGAATGTGATCATCGAAGCCAAGCTAGGTGTGTGTGTGTGATTTTTGTGGCAATTCATCATCGGGTTCATCTCTAGGAGAAAGAGATAAAAAGAAGAAAAGAAAAAATAAAGACACGAAGAAAACGACTCAAAAACGAAGAAAAAGACGAAAATGACGCACGAAGTGCGACTCCCCCAAGCTGAAACTTGCATTGCCCTCAATGCAATAAAAGTGAATACGGGAGGGCAATGAAAATGGGGGGGAATACGCACTGACACAAAAGACACGAAAAAACAAGAAAAACACACATACGAAACTGAAAATAAAAATAAAAATAAAGATAAAGATAACAATCACAACAACGACATAAAAACGGAAAATAAAAATAGAAAATCACACTACACAACATATAGAAACAAACACACAAAGAAAACATCACACGACAGCACAGAGAAATTGACTTCCCCCAAGCTAGACGTGACAATGCTAGCGAAATGATACGATCATGAAAATGCAGATATATGCTAGGGGGAGGTCAATCAGAGTCGCTTTCGGTAGAATGGTAAGGAGATGGCGAGGAGGGTGGTGAATAATGGTAGAAGAAATCCTCCGAGGACGAAGGAGAGGGTGTGCGAATAGGAGAAGGAGGGGCAACAGGCTGGACCATCGGATGATCGAGATTTATCGGTGGATCGTGGTGGATGATGGTGGCACGGGGTGGACCGACACACGGGTGCCAATTGGGAGGATCCAGGGATGGAAAGTGAATGAGTGCAGCGTACCAAGGATCAGGGTAGAACTCCTAGGGTAGGTGTGTAAGGCGTAAGGGGAAGTGCTCCGGAGATGAGGGTGGGAGGATGGCAAAAGGAGTGTAGGCAGGACTATAGAGGTAGGCTGCACGATCCTCCCCAAAAGGAGTAAGCATACCGATAGCGATCAAGTAGTCGCGATCGATATGGCTACGTCCTGGTACAATAGGGAGGTCGGGCGGCATCCTCAAGACACAACTGACAATAAGAGTAACTATCCCCCCACAACTGATAGAGCCAGAAGCTGTGCGGCTAAAGGATAAGATCTCGTGGATGATCCAATGAGCAGTGTTTATGGGTAAAGGGATATTGCCATGAATCGGGATTCATGGGATATGGCATAAAGAAAGAGCAGCACATCCCTAAACACCGTGGATACACCCACGTGAGCGAAAATGGTGTTGGCAAGGAAGCAGTGGGCGAAACGGTAGCAAGGGTGTATGATGTAGGAGGCGAGGGCTACCACTGGAAAGGAGGTATATCGGGTGAATCGTTGACAAACGCCATCAGCCCAGAAGTAAGAAAAGATGTCAGATCGATCATGAGTAGAGCATTCAACATGGCGATCGAGGTTAGGGAAGTTCAGAATATTGTTGAGCTCGTTGAAACTCATGGTAAAATCGCCATTGAAGGCGCGGAAAGTGAAACCAAATTCTGACACCTCAAGAGAGCTGAGGAACTCAAGTGTTAGATTCATGTGTGTATGTGCATGGGTACGTAGAAGGTAATCGCAACCTATGAAGCGAAAAAGTGCACAGACGCCCCTAAAGAGTCCAAGAGATTGTAGGGTGGGGAATTCGACGAAAAGAGTAGGTCACATAGGGCGATGAAGAAGGGCCTGTAAGCGATCGGATTGCTCTTCAGAAGAGAGGTTGATGCCAAGGAAGGAAGGGGAAAAGGGGCCGTATAGGGGATGTCTGTGTGACGATGAGGCTATCTCCTTTCCTTTCCCGGACATGGTGACAGTGAGGGAAAGAATGATAAGGTGGGATATGGTGTCTACGAGGATGATGAAGCAGATAAAGTATGCAAACACAAATTCAAGACATTGCATAAAATGAAAGAAATGTGAAGAGTGGAAATAGGTTACCCATCAACATCGTAAGATCAAGTACCTGAAAGACCCCACGATGTATAAGGAAGCGATTTGGGAAGCCGTCGCTCGTTGATCCGACAAGAATCGAAATTTTCGAAAATTTGGGGGTTAGGGTTAGGGTTTGGACGTTTGATGAGTGAATGTTGTTGATGGGAAGGGTGGCAAGGGTGGTGGAGTATGAGAATGAGTGAGGATGAGGATTTTGGGGAAGTGGCGGTAGATGGAGGAGATTGATTCGGCAGATGGAGGAGGAGAAACACGCATTCGGGGGTTTGGGGGTCGGGTGGTCGGAGTCGTGCGAAGGGGAGATATATATAGGGGCGAAAGCGAACCGATCGGGTGAGTTTTCACCCGATCGGTTGGGTAAGTTCGAAAATTTTCCCTCGACCAACAGCTACAGGTGAACCGATCGGGTGAATTTTCACCCGATCGGTTGACCTCTTCCCAAATCTTCCCGAGATTCTGCGACTTTTCACCCGGTCAATCACACGACTGCAGCTTCACTCAACCGATCGGTTGATATAACCCCAAATTTCCCGAGAATTCGGCCCTTCTCACACGGTCATCCACCCGGTCTCAGCTTGCTTCACCCGACCGGTTCGCTGGAGAACAGATACTGGCCGTTGTCTGATACGTCTCACCCGATCGGTTCAATGGTCAACCGATCAGGTGAGGGCTTGTTTCCTCCAGAAATTCACAAATGGCCTAAGTCTCTCGACGAAAGTCCCTGTGGCTGGATTTATTTATAAAAATAGGAAAAATTAAGCTAAAAATAAGTCTAAAAACAAGGGTGAGAGTTTAGAACATGGGTTGTCTCCCATGAAGCACTTTTGTTTAACGTCGTTTGCTCGACGCCTCATTTGGTGGTCAATTAGGATCCGGAGGGTTTGAGGAAGAGTCGTCGGTCATCGAGAATTCGACTGGAGAGAATGCTGGTTCTCCTACTGCATAGTGTTTAAGGCGCTGCCCGTTGACTTTGAATGGCTCATCTCTTCCCATTATCTCGATAGCCCGATGTGGGAAGACCTTGGTGATGCGGAAAGGTCCCGACCAGCTTGACATGAGCTTTCCAGAAAAAAGCTTCAGCCTCGAATTGAATAGGAGAACTAAGTATCCTTCCTTGAACTCCCTTTTCAGGATGTGCTTATCGTGCCACCGCTTCACCTTCTCCTTGTAGATCCGGGCATTCTCATAGGCATTAAGCCAGATCTCGTCGAGCTCATTAAGCTGAAGCTGTCGGTGCCCTCCAACTTCCTTGGCTTCAAAGTTTAGGTTCTTGATCGCCCAAAACACCATGTGTTCCAATTCCACGGGTAAATGGCATGCCTTCCCGTAAACAAGTTGGTAGAGGGTCGTGCCGATCGGAGTTTTAAATGTCGTCCTGTAAGCCCAGAGCGCGTCAGGAAGTTTTGATGACCAATCCTTCCTAGAGTTGGCCACCGTCTTCTCTAGTATACTCTTGATCTCCCGGTTAGAAACTTCCACTTGGCCACTAGTCTGCGGGTGGTAGGCACGCCCTACTCAATGCTGCACCCTGTATTTCTTCAAGAGAGCTTCGATTTTCTTCTCTAGAAAGCGGCTCCCTCCGTCACTGATCAAAACACGAGGCACACCGAACCATGGGAAGATGTTGTTTTTAAAGAACTTGGCGACCACTCAGGAATCATTAGTAGGACTGGCAATCGCTTCAACCCACTTCGATACGCAGTCCACGGCTATCAAGATATACTGGTTCCTAGAGGAGGAGGGAAACGGTCCCATGAAGTCGACCCCCCACACATCGAAGATCTCTACCTCTAACATGTAGTGCTGAGGCATCTCGTTCCTCTTGGAGATGTTCCCCGTCCTTGGCATTTGTCGCAGGCTTGGACATAAGCGTGAGTGTCTTTAAAGAGGGTCGGCCAGTAGAATCCGCTCTGGAGGATTTTCGCAGTCATCTTATAGGCGCTCGTATGCCCTCCACATTACTGATCATGGGAAATTATGGAGGTCGCCTCAGTTTCAGGAATGCACCTTCGTATCACCACATCATTGCAGGTCTTGTACAAATGGGGGTCGTCCCAATAAAATTTACAGACCACATGGAAGAATTTCTTCTGATGCTGATAGCTCACGTTGTGGGGGACGATGGCACAAGTCAGATAGTTCGCGATGTCGGCGTACAAAGGAGTCCAAGCGGAAGAGACAGAGAAGAGATGCTCGTCAGGGAGCGAATCATCAACCAGAGTAGCATTCAAATCGAGGGTCGGCATTCTGGACAGGTGATCGACAACGACATTCTCCGCCCCCTTCTTGTCTTTGATTTCCAGGTCGAATTCCTGGAGGAGGAGAATCCATCTAATGAGCCGCGGCTTAGCCTCCTTCTTGCTCAATAGGTATTTGAGGGCCGCGTCATCCGTGTGCACGATCACCTTCGCTCCAACGAGATATTGTCGGAACTTGTCCATGGCGTAGATGACTGCTAGCAATTCTTTTTCCGTGGTTGTATAATTTCTCTAGGCAACGTCAAGGGTCTTGCTCGTATAATATATAACATGCAGATTTTTATCCTTCCTCTGCCCCAAGACGGCTCCAACGACATAATTACTAGCGTCACACATTAGTTCAAAGGGTAGATTCTAGTCCGGTGGCTGAATCACGGGCACGAAAATCAAGGCTTGCTTCAGAAGGTAGAAGGCTTCCATACACTCCTCATTGAAGACGAAAGGTGCATCCTTCACGAGGAGCTGGGTCAGCGGCCAGGAAATCCTGGCGAAGTCTTTTATGAAGCGACGGTAGAATCCCGCGTGCCCTAAAAACCACGGACTCCTCGAAGATTGAGCAGTGGCGGAAGCTTTTCAATCACCTCTACTTTCGCCTTATCTACCTCAATTCCTCTCGAAGAAATGACGTGTCCCAGCACAACTCCTTCTTGGACCATGAAATGGCATTTCTCCCAGTTCAGGACTAGACCCTTGTCTTGACACCTCTCCAGGACCCTAGTTAGATTGCTGAGGCATGAGTCAAACTCAGTTCCATAGACGGAAAAATCGTCCAAGAAAACCTACATGATATCCTGGGAGTAGTCAGAGAAGATTGCGGACATTAGTCTTTGGAATGTAGCCGGGGCATCACAAAGCCCAAATGGCATTCTTCTATAAGCATATGTACCAAATGGGCAAGTTAATGTCGTCTTCTCCTGGTCATCGTTATGGATAGTGATTTGAAGGAATCCGGAGTACCCGTCCGTGAAACAGAAGTAGTTGTGCTTTGCCAGCCTCTCGAGCATCTGATCAATGAAAGGGAGAGGGTAGTGACCCTTTCTCGTGGCCTTATTCAGCTTTCTATAGGCAATGCACATCTGGTATCCCATGACGGTCCTCGTAGGTATGAGCTCGTTTTTCTCATTGCGAACCACCGTCATTCCTCCTTTCTTGAGTACGACGTGCACCGGGCTAACCCAGCGACGGTCGGAGATGGGGTATATGATACTAGCATGTAGAAGCCTAACAATATCTTTTTTGACCACCTACATCATTATGAAATTTAGTCTCCGTTGCGGCTCAATTGAGGAGGCTTGCTCATCCTCAAGCAGTATCCTATGTGAGCAGAGGCCCAAGCTAACTCCTTTCAAGTCTTCAATTGCATACCCAAAACGCTCTTAAACCTTTTTAAAACACCAAGAAGTTTGGTCATCTGGTCCTCAGGCAACGAGAAGTTCACTATGATCGGCAGTGTCGAATCCTTCCCCAGATATTCATATTTCAGTCCCGGAGGCAACTCTTTCATATCAACATCACGGGGTCCCGACGCGTATTTTTCAAGCTGAGCATCCTCCAGTGAAAGTATTTTCTCGTGGATCTCTCGAAAGCTAGCATCCGGAATTTCACCTTTCGCCTTGGTTTCACTTGTTAAAGCCTTACAAGGTATCGAGGGGGCAACGGGGGAAGGCTCTGGGTCTTTCTCAAGCTCATAATAATTATCCGGGAAGAAGGCTTCAATCCGAAAATAGGTTTCGACAGTCGATGGTCCCCCACCACTGCTTCCAGCTTCCTCATTCCACCAAGATCCGGGATGCTCTACAGAAGTCTACAAGGAATAGATCGATTCCTGTTCAACGTACTCGACAGACTCTGTCTAGTAGTCCTCCTGACAAAACCCCCTGTAGGTGAAGAATCCCCCCCCACTGAATTCGGAACTGGGTGCGTCAAAATATGCCACCTCACACGGAGGAAGGAGAGTTGTTGTAAGATGCTGCTGCGTATCGTGATACCTCCTCTGATTTTCCACAGCAGCAGATAGAAGGGACAGAATGTTCGAGGCACTTAGGTATTCTGCCAAACTCTGTGCCAGGTAGCGGATGTGGTGCGAATGATCCCAGATATCGCCCGAAACGACACACAACATCCTTGTCTGGGGGCGAAAAACCTGCGAGAAAAGGAGGGAGAGAGAGCTGCATAGATAGAAAACACGTCAAAAGAACCAGTTGCATGAATGGGAGGTGAGTAGTAGCAACGGCAATACGGCAACTCAATCAACCAATCATTTACAACTATTATTTATAATATGTACAAGTAAAATCAAAAGGTGTAGAATGCGATAATTATCGTGAGATAGGGATATGAGCTAGACTCAAGGGTTCATGAGATCCTAAAATAACAAGCACGTTGCCTCCCCGGCAACGGTGCCATAAACCTTGACGTCCCCCGCGTTGTAGGCGTTTGGTGTGCAATAATATGTGGTTGGGGCGTGAGATTTAAATATTTATAACCGCAAGCGCACGGTGTTGTAGTGTGGCTTGGGGGTCGAACTTAGGGAGGCATGGTTGTGCTTGTGTTAGAAAGGACCGGAGTCACCCTAGGGGTGAGCTAGCCCGAATCGAATGATGGGTTGTCACAAATTACAGAAATGAGGATAAGCAATAATAAGGGAAACCCAGGACTTCGGTTTTCACACTATCATGTGATTCTCGCTAACACGGCCGACGGATAGGATAACGATCGGAATTAGGGTCTAAAGGTGAGATGTTGCCTCTAAGAGTGATACCAGCATCCCATGGGCCCGATATTTCGGTCGGTGTCCAGGATGATACGCCAGACTACCTGGGTTCGGTCAGTGGGCATTCCTATGTTCATTAACACTGACCGACTCCAGGAGCACTAAGCTCGCAACGATAACTCCCAACATCTCATCCTACCGCTCCCGCGCGCTAGGATTCGACGTCTACGCTAAGGGCGTGAGCTATGGCTAGGGAGTCAACCGCCAAGTTTATTCCCCCTTGGCCCAACGGTTAAAGGCGGTCTTTTTCCCGCCGATGACAATGAAACACCCCACGTAACCGATAGATTCCTAATCCCTATCGATTTCCTAGCCCTTTGGACGCATTAGGGAGAACCCACAAAGGGGTTTCCACCAAAATCCTAGATTTGGGAACTACTCACACATTTTAGGTAAAAAGGGATCTAAATGAAAATCAACCGTTAAAACATAATCAGACGATTGGAATGAAGTAATAGCAATGTAAATAAGATAATATCAAAGTTTGGTTAAGATCAGAACACTTACAAATAATAAAGAAATTACAGCCGTCACTAGAGAGAAAACAGTAAAAATTACAGCTCTTGTTTCTGGAAAACCTATGGTTTATATATATAGAAAACGACATCACCCGATCGGGTGACCTGCTGCGAACTTCGGCAGCAATCTTCAGATTTTCACCCGGTCAGGTGACACGGTCGGTTGGCGGAAGATGCTCGTCGTTTGGATCTTGAGCTCATCGGGTGAACCGATCAGTTAGAATTGTTGCCCAAAAAGACAGAGACTCGCGACATTTTGGCACAGTCTGATGGCGGTCGGGTGAGCTGTCCGGGTCGTGTCTTCGAGGAAACGTCTACAGATTAACCGATCGGGTGAAGATCACCCGATCGGTTGGATTTCAGCTCCAATTACCCGAGAAGCTCGTCGGGTTGAACCGGTCGGCGACCCGGGCTCTTGATGCCTACATCGCTTCAGCAGCTGTCAAGGTGGTGCACGCGTGCATCACCCGATCAGTTGACTGTGTCCAACTGATCGGGTGGGGGTTGAAAGATGGCGATCTTTGTCATTTGACCCCCTGGATCACGCGTGACTCCTCCAGTTGCTTCGGGGACTTATGATATCTTCGTTATATGTTCCCTACGCTGTCAAACTCCTGCAAACATACAAAAACACGGGAAAGTGAAAGAAAACGAGAAAATACGAGAAAACGGATACGAGACGGCGGAAAATAACGGAAAAACACAAAGGAAGACGTGCGTGAATATATGAAATATAAACGCTCGTCAGGGATCTATCGACATCCTATATTACTAATTGATGACTACGATAGCATCGTCAATGAGAGCCACCAAATCATAGATCGAAGCTCTAATCCTACAAGGTGGCATGAGCAAGATTGATTATGGTTGTCGATCGTAATGCATGGATCGTGTGAGTCTATCCATGAGGTGGGGCTAACACATGATTCGTTAGACGAGTGGCACAACTATAGTTGGCCATGAGTTCTATATTTTAGATGCGACAATCTCTCCCTAATAAAGCCAATTCAACGTAGGAATTCTAATCTAGCACTGACATCCGACGATCCTAGTGATGACTCCTATTGCCCTAGTCTTTTCTTTATTTTATTCCTTTCTTTGTGGATTTTTTTGTTTGCGATGTTGAGTGACACGACCTTTGAATCCATTACCATCACGACGCTCCATGATCCATATTCACCAATAAAACTCGCAGTCTAGCCAACATAGGAGTAAATAGGTAGTATAGCACTGCCTCCTCGTGTCCGATACCTGCTCGCCACTATACCGTGCGCTTGCAGTAAAACAACATCGTTTCTAGAATTTAATTCCGGGCCGATCATTCATCTCATCAAGGCATATGTAAGAGTCTATTTATTTCATCTTTGTGATTGAAAACCTAACTCCCTGTGGGAGTTAGTTACTCTCTTTGTGGGAGTTTAACTCTTGTGTAGGGTTAGTTGAGTCCTTGTGTAGGATAACCCTAATTCTCTGTGTGGGAGTTAGTTACTCTCTGTGTGGGCATTTGACCATTGTGTAAGGTTGGTTGAGTCCTTGTGAAGGATAAATCCCTTGTGCAAGGATTGTATTCACTAGCTTGTGTAGGATCATAGTGAAAATTGGTGTGGTTGGATGTACCCAAGTTGGGGAACCAGGGTAAAATCTCTTGTGTTTGCATTTGCTTGATTGTGTGAATTATCTTCCTCTTGCATTTATAATTCTGCATTTGCAAGTTTAATTTTTAATTACACAATTATTGCCATTACTTTATTCACTCCCCCCTCCAGAGTGTTTGTTGTTAGTATTGTAAGATAGACGGTCCTTACGATCATATCTAAAAGAAATTGGGCATATTTTCAATATAGACCAAAAGTTAGAAATAATTTAAAAAACTAACAAAATTTAAATTTAACTATAAAAATTGGCAACTTCTCGCCACTAGGTGTCTGAACGTCAATTTGTGCCGAGTTGGAAAACTACAAAACAACTCGGTTGGTAACCTCAGCTATTTGATTTCAAAATGGCCAATGTTGCTAACCCCAGCTATTTTTAGGGTTCCATTGTATATTTACTATTGCAATAGATTATAAAGTATTATTGCTACGTGGAAATGACGGGGGTTGGCTACCCCTGCCATTTGGGTAGTGCAGAATTTAACTGGGGTTGCCAACCTCAGTTGTTTTTAGAGCGAATTTACACATGGAATCAGATATGATGAGAAGTTGGTCGGTTTTTATAATTAAATTTAAATTTGGCAGGGTTTTAAATTATTTATATTGTTGGGCCTAGATTGAAATTTTGTTCAAAGAAATTAAGTGTCAACATGTCAGGTTTGGACATAATTGTTCTCCTCTATTAAAACGGCATATGTGATTGGTTTGGTAATGGAAAAATGTAATGAAGGTATGTAGATGTGAGTCAAAAGAGGGGTTGAAAGAAAAAAATGGTGGAGATCAAGCAAATGTATCTTAGTTGTAAATTAACTATATAAGTAGTAATGAACTAAAAGCTAGGTAATTAGAAATAATTATCTTAAACATAGATTAACAAGTGCAAGAAGGCTCGATTAGATGTTCAAGCTCTAATTACCCCCAATCATTAGCAAGCTGGTCTATGTGTTGTTAATGATAAGCTGAAAGAGACTCTTAATGTAAAGTTCGGGCATGCTCTGAAGGAGAAATAAAAATTTGGGGATTTGCTCGTTAGGACTTTGCTCTATGAAAGATAAAGAGATGAAGAGAATTTAATTTGTTTTGGGGCTTTGATAAAGAGAAGAATTTCTAGTGATTTAGAAAAGATGAACACCTGTCTGTTTGTATGTCATGTCTGTTCCCTACATCCCTAAAACTGCCTTGCTATTTCTCAATATAAATTCATGATCCGCCGAAATATTTGTCAACTAAAACCCATGATCCTAAAAGAAAATATCATAAGAAATCTCAAAAAACAACCGGATCTGGTTTAAATCTATCGGATAGGCTCATGTTTATGTTTATTGGGCCAAGAAGGATACTACACTTACATCTAGCAAAATACTTTCCAATCACACTCCTACTATTTGTGGGATGTGACTCAAAATGTAACTGTACACAATCTCATTATCCATGAGATATGAGCACTTCTCCTTCGTCGTTAATAAACCAAGTACAACCATTGTCCATGATGGTCTCCTTTCATTAGAGCTTCCTTAACTTGGGGGTTTCTAAGTAATAACAAACTAACATGTTTAAGGAATATTACTTCAATGATATCTTTCTTCAATGCATCAGAATCATGTCACTAGTCAGAATATAAGTCACCTTGACTTCTTCCTTCTCCACAGTATCATGAATGTAATGATAATTCATACAGCACTGGGCCGGCCTAGTAAAGCCCACATCTTTAGCCCAACAGCCCAGAGGCCCACATGTAAGTCTCGTTGTTTCTTCATTTAAGACGACAGCTCAGACGACCTTTGGGCTTTCATTTAAAACAAAGACTCAAAAAGAAAGGCATTCAATGATTGACAATTAAGCTCTTCATCAATAGCGACAACTCAGGCCAAAAGTAATAAGGCTCCTTAAAGGCTTGGACGTTACCCTTTAACATCCCTTAAAAGCCTATAAGTAGTCTCTCAGGCAATGAGCGAGGGGGGACACGCATAATTTTCTCGTAGAACCAAAAAAATTCAAATACTCATATATTGGTATCTGCTCTACTAAAATTCTATATTTCCTCCATTGCTCGATGCGATAACCATCGGTTGATCTCCCTACAAAATAGGTCATATTTACCATGAGCCTCCTTGAGTCACTATCTGACTTAAGCATTGGAGGTGATTAGGTCGGACACTCGATTCGACCCTCCCTAAAGAGCTCTTTGTGTTGTAGGAAGCTGAAGGTAGACTGGAATTAGCTCAGACCTAGCTGAAATTGAAGGGTTTTGAGCAAGCTTCTATAGGACTTTTCCATCAGCTAGCCCAAGGCTTAGCATATGTGGAAGTAGCGGAAGACGAAAATGAAATCATAAAAAGCTTTTATGAAAGCTCCTTATAGAAAGAATGCTCCTTTGTAGGATCGTTACTATCTAAGGAGAAGGGTGAACCAATCACGCCTAGAAAGATCTAAAATATTTTCTGCATAAATAAAAACATGACATATGTTTTGCCGTCACAAAACAATCCCTTAGGATGACATCCTGAAGCGATCCAATGCCTCATCAAGAGGCGACCACTTGCTTCCGAAAGTTTCACCTTCGCTAAATCCTCGCACCAAGCTTCGGATCTGATTCGAACTTCTTTCAAGTTTTGCTAGAACATAAAAGGAAGCAAAGAGTAAAATAGGAAAAATTTGGTCGCCTTTAGATTTAGGTTTGCTTACTTTAATTTTGGGTAAGCTCCTTGATCAATGCTTGATGTAAGTTTAGGAGGAAGAGGGGCTCACTATTTATAAGGGGAGCCGAACCTTCAAAGGCGTATCACATCCAATGTGGTACAAATAAATAGAATTCAAATTGACTCAAAATTTTCCCCTTTCAAGGAATTTTTTTTGAACAATCAATTCTTCCTCTCTGTTCAGCTATAGAATAAAAATAATATATCATTTTGAAGAGCATTAAATGAATATCACATAGAAATAGACGTGCTTAATTCCATGTTTGTTTGACCCCTCAAATGATGCCTGAAAGTTGAGCGCAAAACTGCCCCCAAAAACTGTGAAAATCGTGTCTGGACAGATCTGTGGGCCCCCCTAGTGGGGCCCCCTGGCAGGTCGGACCCACCTATGGGTCGGGAACACCACTTGGGTCGGCATCGGCTCGCTAGGAGCCTGTGGGTCGGGAGCCCGCGGGTCGGGAGCCTGCCTGATAAAAGCACATGCCCGCCTATAGGGCACATGCCCGATTGGGCCTAGGCCAGCCATAAGCCGAAGCCCCTGCGCCCAGTGCTTGGGCTTGGCCCAGCGGAATGTGCTGGGCTTAGCCTAGCCCAGTTAATTTCTTTTGCTGTTTAGCCCAGGCCAACACAGATGGGCCAGGACATTCCCATACATCCAGTTTGGGCATTTTCTATGCTTTTCAAGGCTCAATTTTTGCATCACATCATATGTGACCGAAATCCTCTTCACAACTAATTACGACCATATTAAATCACATGAATCATATGAATGTTCCTCTTATTACTTGGATGAGTATCTCTGCCTATGTGAGACCCTACAGCCTGACCTTACTACAGTGGGACTCATAGCCCCTGCCCGCATGCAGCAGGTGACGTCCCTGGTTTAGTATCATCATTACATGGTTTTCCACTTGACATAAACATTGTCGGGACTACCCTTGGTTATGTCAGTGATGAATTCTGTAGTTTAATCCCTTCGTCAACACTATGCCATATCAAAGCCTAGAGTATGGTGACCTCAACCCCTAATAGATACTCGATCATGATCAGTGTGTCTTAGCTTGTCTTTGTTGGATCATATCCAACACACCTTGGCTAAGGTTTTGAAAAGTACCATACTGATTCTGTGACACTAACTACCCACATACGAGAGCGACGAATCCTCTCTTAGCCACTACTCCACTCATACGCTTCAAGTGTCATCCAATCTAAGACCTTTCAGTAGGCACTGACTCGAAGCTAGGTTAGAGATCTAAGTGACACCATTTATGCATTGGTTCGTATAATGGTGTAATCCCCTACGTTTGAACTGCTATATTTATGTGTATTATTATACTGGTAAGAGTATGGATAGTAATACTCGAGTACATATATGTAAGAATAATATGGAAGTGTGTGTATGTTGATATGTATAAATTGGTGTGTATTATGTATCTGTATATTGATATGTGAATACATATAATAATAGGAAAAGTGATGTCTTGTATATATATTATACTATATTGATGATGAATATGGATATAGAGATAGATAAATATGATTAAGAGTATATATATATGTGTGTTCATAACTATAGTAATATTTGGATGTATTTTGGATTGTGTATATAGATATTAAATAATTGAGTGTATAATTATGAATATTGATATGTGCTAATACTTAGGATGTATATAGGATGTGTATGAGGATGCTTAGGCGTTGAGTTATGCTAATTAATATTATATAAGAAATATTATTGGTAATTTTATACATGAAAATATTAGTGGTATGTTATGGTATATTTATATGTAGATATAAAATAATATTTCTTACATAATATTAATTTGCATAACTCATATGCATGAAAATATTAGTTGTATGTCTATGGTATATTTATATGTAGATATATAAATAAATATTAAAATGATGTGTATCTTAATGTATACTTGGATGAATGGGTGTAAGTATATTAGACATTGAGTATATATATTCTATGGATATGATATTGTATGTTGGGGTCTAAGTATTGTATGAATATTATATATGAGTGTATTGCGATGACATATGAGTAAATACTGAAATTGAATATGGGTATAACTATGTATTAACTAGTTGTGTGCATATAAATAAATGAAGTTGTGTACATATACATAAATGAATGGATATGTATGGTAGTGTGCATTATTGGTAGTGTATAGATTAGTGTATGTTTATTAGTAAGTATAGGATTTTTTGTGATTATTTTGTAATATTGTAAAGCATATGGTGTTTTGTGTAAAAAGGGAATTAAGGTTTGATGCGGATTGTGAGGTTGTGTGAGGGGGTGTTTGCATATTGTCTTATGTATGGCTAGGTGTCATTTAGGTGGGTATTAAGATGGCTAGGTGTCATTAGTGGAGAGTGGGTATGTGAGAAAATGACACCTTAATTAAGTGACTCATCAATTAACCCCTAATAACTCCTCTCTCTCTCTCTCCCCCTCTCCTCCCCAAAACCATGAACATCAAACCCACACCTCTTGCTGCATTTTTTCCATGGAAATTAGGAGAAAACCGAAGAGAAAAAGAAGAGGAAAGAAAGGAATTGAAACCCTAAAAGCCATATCTCTTTCCCTCCATCAATCTTCTCATTTTTCCTCTTTCCCTCAACCTCCATGTCCAAAAAACTCCCCCAGAGAGCCATGTCCAGATCTGGGTCGAATTTTAGAGGCCATAATTCCCTTCATTTTGCAGCCTAAATCGCCTCATTTCATTCTCCTTTTGAGCCTTGGTATAGCTAGTTTCTTTTGGATGGGGTTTTGGAGCTTAAAGAAGGATTATTCTTAAGAAAGATGGGATTCTTGGTGTGTTAGAGCTAGTAGATGGTGCTGGAATCTCATGAGGCTTTTGAAGGGGTTTTCATGAAATTTGTTGGAGTTCTTAAAGGATGAGAAAGCTTTCATGAGGTAAGGACCTCAACTAAGTTATTGAGTATTATTTTTAAGATTGGAAATTTATAATAGTTGCCTTAATTTAGCCATGATCCTTCACTTGATTTATAATGAAACAATACAGTTACGTATTTGTTTATTGAATTACTCTTTTGTTGTGGAAATTGCATAGTTCACATGTCAACCTTGAGGATTACTATTTTTGAACATGAAGTTTCTTTATGCTTCTCATTTTAATGTATTGTTGAAGATTAATAGATAATTCTCATTGACACCATGTCATGCTTTCCTAGAGTTTCATGTTTTGTTTCAATATCAAGGCTCCATACTTCTATTTTTATGCCAAGATATATTATAAGCTTAACTAGATAGGAGCTATGCCTCATGTACACCACATGTTTGATAATATGTCACTAACACTTAGCTATGTTGTAATATTATCCAAACTACATCTATGATGCTAAACCCTTCTTTGTTGACATTATCCTCATGCCATGTTTCATTCTTGTATTTGTTGGAGATCATTGCTCATGTGTCCATTGCTCTAAGTTGTTACATGATGATGTTTGAATTTTTTCTAAAGAACAGAACATTAAATTTGAAAATCATAATAAATCATAGAAAAATTCAAATGTAGTGATTTAGGACAATTCTAAATACGGCACGAAATTTCCTACAACCTTCATGTAGAAACGGTTCTCTGATTTTGATTATAGTTAGGCTAAAACACAGTTTTTGTCAGGATAGCAGAAATTAGCAGATTTGATACGCTATTACTAAAACTGCTTTATATCCCTTGATAGTGCTTCAATTTTGATGATCTAGGACATTTTGGACATCTACCTTCCTAATCTACAATTTCTATGTTGTGCTTTTATCCTAGATCTGATTGGAACTGTTAGGAATTCAGTGTTTTAGTTGAAGTAGTTTTAAGCTTTTAATCAGAATTTCTATCTTTTACAATATTGGCCACTATAATTCACACACTCATGTGGATTTTCTAAAAATTAGTATGGAAATGTAAAATTGATATATCCACAACTTTTTAGTTGTAAGTATCCTGAAATTTACACTAGAACTTGCTGATAACAGTCCGGTATGGAGACTGAATGTTTTCTTCTGCACATGTATTGATACTTGTGTGTTCTAGTGCCATGTTTAATGATGTTAGCCATGTTCAAATGATAATAGCCATATGATATCTCGTGTTTCTTTAAAAGATTGGTGAGATTGGCTGGTCATATGAAATGCTTGGATGAAAGAATGGAAGAGGCAAGAAAGAATGAGAGTGTTAAGCTCATGTTTTGTTTCATGGTTCACAACCCCACTTCATTGTAATGGAAATGTGAACGAGGTAACTGTGATCGACAAAATGTAAGCCATGATGAATTCATTTTATAACTTAGAGTGATTAAAAGAGGTAATTATATGGAACTCTTGATACATCCTAAGATGGGTGAGGCTCCAGATACGGGTTCGGGGAAACACGGGGAAATTATAGGAGATAATGAGCAGACACATGATGATATGATTTCTCACTCGCTTGTCACTCCCGTAAAGGGAGTTGACTAGAGTTAGAGAGGCCAGTAGTGTACTCGTGATCACCATTAGGTAACTGTTGGTTTTCTCTGTTTGTCCGATAAAAACAGAGAATTGTCTCACTCCCATAAGGGGGAGTTACGAGAGGCCTCTCTAGTGCTCGTGTCGCTGGTTGAGGTATCACTATTCACCCACCCTGGGTGAAGTCCAGCTCCTTAGTATCCTAAGATTTACTCGGGTTTCCAAATATTAACTAAATGTCTAATTTAAACTAATTTAATTTGTAATTGTGGTCATGAAGTTTTTGGTCCTTGGTTTCTGTTTACTTTCAGTACTTATATGTCGTGATTGTTTAATTTATGCATTAATTCTGTGGATATTGTATCAGTAGTAAATGGATTATCAGTCTTATGCACATTCTTGCAGTTACTTTCCTTTACTTTATAGTTCTTAGCTTACAGTTTTATATGCTCAATTTATAAATAGGTGCTTCAAAACCTAATGTTAAGGAACCAATATTAAAATAATATTCCATACCAGAGTTGGGTATTTCCTACTTGGACACGCTGTGACATGCTCCTCCCCATAGTTACAGGTAGTTGATAGTTGGACACCTTAGGAGGCAGATGATGAGCTTGGAGCTGGAGTAATGGAGCTTGTTGATCACTCCTTATTTTACACTTTTTTCCCGCTTGTTTGCATTCCATTTAGATCGCCCAAATCATGTTTTTCACGATATATCGACGATATTGCGATGCTTTTCACGATTTGTTGTTTTTGTCGCATTTCAGGTGATTTGGAGCGATTTGGAGTGATCTCGAGATGCACTTACTCCGGAGGGTCACCGACGACCTCCCCAAGGGGTATTTTGCTGTTGAAGAGGAGCGGAAGAAGAACGGACGTCGCAGGAGCGACGAGGAGGCCAAAACAAGCTGTTTGGGCATTTTTAGTGTCCCACTCGGCCGAGTGAAGAAGTCACTCGGCCGACCAGCGAGACACCGCTCGGACGACCAGATCAGACACGATTCATATGTGCACTCGGCCGAGCGACGGAGACCACATCGGCCGGGTGACGAGATCCCGTCCGCCCGAGTGGCGCCCAGACGAAGCCATTCAAAAATCGCCAACTTACTATTTTTCGGCTGCCTGAGCTTCAGAAGACCCACTCGGCCGAGTGGATAATCCCGACCGCCCGAGTTCCAAGAAGCCATCGGCCGAGTGACGACAACTTACTCGGCCGAGCCGCCCCCGAAGTGAAGACCCCTGAAGATCAAGACTTACTGGAAAATTACAGGGTTTCTCACTCGATCGAGCGACTTTTGTCACTCGGCCGAGTGCGACGCGCTGCCTGTAGCGAAAATTGCGGATTTTAGGCTGCGCAGGGGTATTTTGGTCACAGTTTTTGGACGATTTTGGGGGGTATTTAACCCCTGTTTTTACCCTAGTTTTAGGGGGCTTTTCTCTTAGATTTTTGCAGCTTTTTAGATTAACTTTTTAGCTTTATTCTTGTGATTAGAGAGAGGACAAAAGTTGATTTTTGTTGGATTAATTGAAGAACTCCATTGGTTTGCCTCTCTCTTCTCCAAAAATTCTATTTTTATTGCTTATCTCAATATTGTGATGAATTCTATTGCTTATTTCATTGATTATTCTTGTGTTTGTGCTATGAATTGCGAGTAGTCTCCACGTCTTGGGGCGTGGGGATGAACCCTACAAGCCCAATTTCATATTTGTGATGAATTGGTAGAAATTTTGCTAGAATCGTTGTTAGGGATTAGTTTGGGATCGATTTACTACGGATAGCTAGGAGTTCATACCGATTGGGATTTGCAAGAGATTGGATCCCAATTCGATAGGAAACCCTAGAAATCCGAATTGGGTTGGAATCGAATTTCCGAGGTATCGGTTTGCAAGAGATTGGACCGATACTAGGGTTTCCGGTTGCAATTCCGTTCCGATACCCGTTTGCAAGAGATTGGACGGGTAGGAACTATCCCAACCTTGGTCGTGGGCCAAGTTTGCATGAGAGTGGGCTCGGTGCGCGATTGAACGATGATGTTGATCCTAATGCTAGCTTCCCTAGGCTAGGGTTTGCAAGAGATTGGACCCAAACCTAGGATAGCTATAGACCGGTAACAGCGCGAGAGCGTGAGCTTGGTTCTACATTCAGTTGCAACTAGTTCATCCAAAATCTTATTCTAGCAATTTTGATACCGATGAACCACATTGACGAGATACGGTGAGTAGCGGGAATTCCCCATTCCCTAGACGTTCTTTATTTGATTTGATATTTCCGTACTTTGGCTGACGATTGTGACAGGATCGCCAAAGGCAAATTTCTCTCTTCTTAAATAGCCAGGTTGATTGGAACAAGCACGGTCATTCGTCCTCCCTGTGTTCGATAACCCGCTCGCTGCTATATCGTACACTTGCGGTAAAACTACAACCGTTCTTTGGGTCACATCCCGGAGCGATCAAGTTTTTGGCGCCGTTGCCGGGGAGGCGATTGCGTTTGATCTTACCACCCTAGCTATTTCCTTTATTATTATTATTATTATTTTATTTATTTATTTTTACCTAACCCTTCCACGGTACTAATCATTTCTTTGAAACTCTGTTTTCCCTGTGCATGTACACGAGATCTACGGCGGACCCTGAAGCTATATTATTTGATCCCGAGATCGAACGTACCGCGCGGAGACTTAGAGCGGAAAGGAGACAAGATCGGGAAGGGAGGTTTATGACCAACCCGGAAACTGCGGACCAATTAGCGGCAAGGATGGCGAGGATAATTTCTATTCGAGATAGGCTTCGGCCTAAGACCTCTTCTACGACCTCATCCATTGCCATGCCGAAGTTGGCGGCTGACAAGAACTTCGAGCTAAAGACTGGACTAGTGGTTCTGATGCAGCAGGATCCATTTCATGGGAATGCCCATGAAAATCCTCACTACCACATCCAATTATTCTTGTCGAAGTGCGCAACATTCCAGATGCCGGGGGTCTCCATCGATGCCATCAGACTGCGTCTCTTCCCCTTCACGCTAAAAGACAAGGCACTTTATTGGCTGAGGACGCAGGCTGAGGGGGTCTTCACCACTTGGGACGAGTTGGCGAGTGCATTCATTGACAAGTTCTATCCGCCCTCCAAGACGGTGAAGATCCGGAGCGCTCTCATGTCCTTCAAGCAAGGACCCCAAGAGACGCTCTATGAGGCTTGGGAGCTTTTTAAAGATCTGCAGCATCAATGCCCGCACCATAGCATTGAAGATTGGGAGCTAGTTCATAGCTTCTACAACGGTCTCCAACCGGGGACCAAACAAATTATTGATGCCGCGGCGAATGGTGCTATCTTATCAAAGACTCCCGAAGAAGCTACGGCCCTAATTGAGGAGATGGCCTCAAACAATCAACAATGGGGCGATGAGCGAGGACACTCTACGTCCTCCTTGAAGCCGACTAGTATCTATGAGGCGAAGGCCGTAGCAGAGCTTACAAGCAAGTTTGATTCTCTCTGTCACGCCCCGCTTTCCTAATATGGAAGGCGAGACGTGAGGAGGTCCGCTCAGACGTGGAGCTGTGAAGCTGCAGTCTGATAAGCGTCTGTAAATTTTTTTAATAGTAGCAGGTCCTTGCATTACGACGAAACAACAACAATAATAAAGCAGATAAAAAGTACCCACCAACAACGTCCAACAAATATTACAACATCAGAGAATAGTCACAGAAGTACAAGTCTGAACAATAGGCCTAAAGCATGGCTAAAACATAAACATAGAGATATATAGGTGTTACACACCGAAACCTAACAGCAACTACTAAAGCAGCAACAACTAAAAGAAGTCTCTAGGTGAGACTAGGACTGGTCACCAGTGTCCTCGAACTCGGTCTCAGCAGGGACCTCAAACTCAGCGTCAACGAACTGGTCGTCCGCTACTACCTGCTCTGTCTCAAAGTCTGACATGTGACACCCAAAGAGAAAAGGGCACATGTCAGCAAAAGTCTCACTAGTAAGGCGGAGAACTTTTGTGCAAGGATACAAATATAGAAAAGCGACTAAAAGTTCTAACATGATGAAATGGCATGACATTTAAGAATGCAACATTTAAATGAACAAAATAATAACAATCTAGCACGTTGTAGCAGAAAGCTGCAATTCACTATTTCACGATTCACGAATCACTGTTTTATCACTTTGTGCACAGAGTTTCCGTCTTTTGGCTGAAGTGGCTGTACGGGCTCACTTCTACGCTCAAGCGATCGTTTAACCCTACCCCTCCACGTGTATATGGACTGGCGTCCATCTTCTGGATCACGAGCCAGGAAGTGTTATTAGCATAGGGTTGTGCCCGCAAAGCAGGTGCCTAGCCTCAATAGTTACAATTATTGTAGCGTATGCTACGCAATCACGATAGAACAATTCGATGCATGGCATGACATGTAATGAGCAGTTAAAAGTACGTACAGTTAATTGGAAGTAAACGTGACATGAGAGCATGAAAAGATAGCATAGTAAAGATGTCGGATCTAGCTTCGTTGTCAAGCTAGATCTAATAAGGGCGTCTAGGCGACTATCATTTCACCGCCTAGTCTCTTTTACGCTAATACAAAAATTGGCCTAAAACGTAGCCTAAATAATTACTGGCAAGTATCACTTGCCTGTTTCCAGTGGTATCGGCTGTCCTGGTTCGAGCGTTATGTTACGGTGAATCTGGTTCGCTGTTTTGGTTAAACAAATCACTGAATTAGATCTATTGCGAAATACGTGCAATATTAAAATAACGCCCGAATTGGGTTCGCCTAATTTTATCGGGTTCACTGGCTAGGGTGGTGTTTATATTGTGTTACAACAACATGACGTGTCTTATGTTATTCTTGTTTTATTACCCTAACATTATTCTTACTCTTTCTTTATTATTAATGTTTAACATGGCTATTACTCTAGGCTGTCACCTATTTTTTTATATCAATCCTATAAGGCTAAGTCTCCCCTCCTAATGTCAACTAACCCCACCTACTTACTATTATTAACTAGGCTATCACCCTTTGTAATGTCATACCTATAAAAAAAACAAGGCTGCAACTTCTTACTCATTTTATTTTATTTTTATTAAAACAACATCTTTCATTATCTATCTGTCTCCCTTTCTTACTCTCTTTATTACTTAATATGGCCATCACTTCCTCTGTCACTTCCCCACTTAATTCTTTCAATAGGCCTGTCTCCCTATCCTTCTCTTTATTAGGCTAACCTTCTCTTTATTCATTTCTCTCTAACATTCTGACTTTGCCTCTTTCATTTCCTATTCAATTTTAAATATAACCCAAGGCTGTCACTTTCTCCCCTTCATTTCGTTTCTCCTGTTCTTTCATTTCGTTTTTTTGCCTAAATACTTGCAGGTAACCAAGCGAATGGGACTCTTGCAAAAATCAAAGGGGAGAGAGCAGATCTCACCTACGCGACAACGGGGAGGATGGAGGGCGGTCGGTCGGCGGTTCACGGCTCCAGGCGGGCGGCGCTCCAGGCGGATTCCGACGGCGGCGCAGCGCAACCACGGCGGCGGCTCACGGGCGGGCGGCGCGCGCGTGCGTGGGTTGAGGGTGGGGGTCGGCCAAGGAGGAAGAAGAAGATAGAGGGTTTGAAGGGTTTGCTGTTTTGATTTGGTGGAATGGGTTTGTTTAAATTACAGATCTGAAGTTTGATTTCTGAGTTTTGAATCTGAAATTTTTTGTTGGATCTGAGATTTTGATTTTCAGATTGGGTTTCAGTTTGGGTGGTCGATTGAGGGGCTGATTTCAAATTTGGGCTTGAGAAATTGGGTGGCTGATTTGTAGGATTTGTAATCTGGAAATAATTAATAGATTAGGAAAAATGTGGTTTGGTTTTGATGGATGATTTGTTTGTAAGGAGAATTCGTTTGCTGTAGGATGCGTTTGCAGAATGATGAAGGTGGAGTTTCTGGGTTTCAGCAAGTTTGGCAGAGGAGATTACGAGTTTAAGAAGTTAAGCAGGGGAACACCTTTTCCCATTGTCTAACCGGACATTAATATGATTAGGATAGAATTTATTACCATCTTTAGACTAAGGGTAGAGACGTATTGTTTTGCTCAAACGAAAACAAAGAGAAAGCCAACTTGATTTCAGAAGCTGTATCAGGTTGTTTAAAACGTGTGTGTTGTCGTGTAGGACAGGGTTAAGGTAAATACGTAATTAAGTAAATTTTAATAAGTCATCATTAAAAATGAAAGTCATCATTAAAAATGAAAAAAATAATTAGTGAGATTAATTAAAGTAATTAAGATTTGTAATTAGTAAATCGTATTTAGTAGAATAATTAAGTTAAATCATTTTTAGTTAAAACTTGATGGTAAATATTGACGACACGGTAAAACGAAAATAGTGACGCGCCCGCGTCGATACGTACGGACGAAAAAGTAACTGGATAACAGAAATAAAATACTGGCACGCCCAAATGAAAACGCGCCTAAAGATACTGGCCGTTACATTCTATCCACCTTAGGAAAAATTCCGTCCTCGGAATTCTCATCAATTAAGGACCAGAAAACAAATATGGATAACGCTCTCGTATCTCATCTTCTCGCTCCCAGATAGACTCTCCTGGCGAGTCACGACGCCACATCACTCTGACTAGGTCAACAGTCTTGTTCCTGAAGACTTTCTGACGTCGATCTAGGATCTCCACTGGTTGCTGTTCGTACGTCAGATCTGGTCGAACGGTGATCTCTGAGTAGTCCACAGCGTGAGAAGGGTCGCTGATATAACGACGGAGCTGGGACACATGAAAGACGTCATGAACTCCCTCCAAGGACGGTGGCAAAGCTAAGCGATAAGCTACTTCTCCAACTCGCTCTAGCACATCGAATGGTCCAATATATCTTGGACTAAGCTTGCCTCTCTTCCCAAATCGAATCACTCCTCGATTTGGTGAGATCTTCAGAAACACATGATCTCCTGGCTGAAACTCCAAAGGTCGCCGTTTAGCATCTGCCCAATGCTTGTAACGGTCCTGGGCGATCCGAATCTTGTCTCTGATATCTCGCACAACATTAACTGCTTCCATTATCATCTCTGGTCCCAAGAGTTCTCTATCACCTACGTCGTCCCAATTCAGTGGCGATCGACATTTTCTCCCGTAGAGAGCAGCAAATGGCGCCATGCCAATGCTCGCCTGATAGCTGTTGTTGTAGGAAAACTCCACTAAGTGCAGATGATCCTCCCACGAACCCTTGAGATCCAACATGCAAGCTCTCAACATATCCTCCAAGATCTGAATAGTGTGCTCCGACTGTCCATCCGTCTGCGGGTGATACGCAGTACTGAATTTCAGACTGGTACCCAGATTGGTCTGCAGACTCTTCCAGAACTGAGATGTGAATCGCGTATCACGATCTGATACAATGCTCACAGGGACTCCATGTAAGCGCACGATCTCCTACACGACATAATTCACACCACGACTAGTACTAGAAGGAAATTATAAAGGTACGAGTTAGGTCATTACCTCCATATACTTCCTTGCTAATATCTCCGTGGATTGCCCAACTCGGAAAGGTATAAAGTGCGCGGACTTGGTCAATCGATCAACGATGACCCAGATCGCATCGTTCTGCTTGGTGCTTTGAGGTAAGCCAGTCACGAAGTCCATCGTGATGTGCTGCCACTTTCATTCTGGAATTGGCAGAGGTTGCAATAGTCCAGCAGTGCGATGATGTTCAGCCTTCACTTGCTGACACACGAGGCACTTGGTAACGCTCCGTGCCACACTTCTCTTCATCCCATGCCACCAGAAATTCTGTTGAAGATCCTTGTACATCTTAGTACCTCCAGGATGAATAGAATAAGGCGAACTGTGAGCCTCATTCATCAACTCTTCTCTGATATCTCCCGCAGGTACACAGATCCTACTACCATATCTCAAAGATCCATCCGCGTGAATCAGAAAATCTGTTCGAAGCCCTGCTTCGACTTGCTCTCTGATCTTCTTCAACTTAGCATCTTCCGCTTGAGCAGTCTTGATTCGATCCACAATCGTCGATTGAATCTGCATGTTCATCAATGACGATGTGACTCCCGGTAGAACGGCTTCAACATTCATCCTTCGTAGATCCTGCTGCAATCTCCACTGAGCTGTGAGAATCATCACTTCAGGCAGTCGACTCAAGGCATCTGGTACGACATTCACCTTCCCTGGATGATACTGAAGATCGATGTCGTAGTCTGCCATCAATTCCAACCATCTGCGCTGTCTCATATTCAGCTCCTTCTGGGTGAATATATATTTCAAACTTTTGTGATCAGTGAAGATTTTCACTTTCTCACTCAGTAAGAAATGTCGCCAAATTTTCAGTGCAAAGATGACGGCAGCTAACTCCAAGTCGTGAGTCGGATAATTCTTCTCATGGACCTTCAATTGTCGTGAAGCATAAGCGACCACATGATTGTGCTGGTGCAGAACGCATCCAAGTCCCTTGCCTGATGCGTCGCAGAAAATCTCGAAGCCTCCGCTTCGGTCCGGAATAGCTAAGACTGGTGCAGTAGTCAGTCTCTCCTTCAAGGTAGAAAAAGCTTGCTCACAAGAGTCTGACCAACTGAACTTAACATCCTTCCTCGTCAATCTCGTCATTGGCTCAGCTATCCTCGAGAAATCCTTGATAAATCTGCGGTAGTATCCAGCCAATCCAAGGAAACTCCTGATGTCCGATGCCGATCGAGGTGTAGGCCATTCACTAACTGCTTTGACCTTCTCCGGATCCACAGAGATTCCAGCTCCCGATACTACATGCCCAAGAAATGCAATTCTATCCAGCCAGAATTCGCATTTGTTGTACTTGGCATACATACTATGGTGACGGAGCGTCTCCAACACTATCATCAAATGTTCTGCATGCTCTTCCTCGCTCTTCGAGTACACCAAGATGTCGTCTATGAAAATCACCACGAACTTGTCGAGGAAGTCGTAAAAGATAAGGTTCATGAGATTCATGAACACAGCAGGAGCGTTGGTCACACCGAATGGCATGACAACGAACTCGTAATGCCCGTACTTAGTCCGAAAAGCGGTCTTGAGCACATCTTCCTTCTTGACTCTGACTTGATGGTATCCGCTCCGGAGATCTAACTTCGAAAATACCTTCGATCCACCAAGCTGATCGAAGATATCATCAATGCGAGGCAGCGGGTACTTGTTCTTCACTGTGATCTGATTCAACTCCCGATAATCAATACACATTCTCCTCGAGCCATCTTTCTTCTTCACTAGCAAGACGGGTGCACCCCAGGGAGATATGCTGGGATGAATGAAACCCTTCTGTAGTAGCTCATCCAACTGCTTCCTCAACTCTTCTAGTTCTGCAGGAGCCATACGGTACGGCGCCTTCGAAATTGGTTGAGCTCCTGGCATAAGGTCGATGCCGAACTCCAATGCTCGATCGGGCGGCAGTCCAGAAATGTCTTCAGAGAAGACGTCTTCGAAATCTCACACTACTGCAGGCTTCTCTGGCTCAGCAATCATAGATGCAATGGTCAATCGGTAAGGCTGGGCTCGGAACTTGACAGGTCCAAGCGAACATCCTCCGCCGATAAATTCGAACACTGGATGGTCAGGAATTTCGAACACCACTTTCTTTCGGTGACAGTCGATCGTGGCATAAAAAGCTCCTAACCAATCAATGCCAAGAATAGCATCAAAGTTGGATAGGTCGTGGACGATGAAATTAGCATATAATTCGTGTCCACTAATCACCAACGGGCATGGTCTACATCCCAGTGCAACCTTCACTACACCATTCCCAGTTGTAATGTTCCAACACTTGGGAAGTGTATACGTGGGTATTGAGTGTTCGACTACGAACTTCCGAGATAGGATGCACATGGAAGCTCCAGAATCGAACAGAGTCAAGGCCGGGTGAGATGAAACTAAGATGACACCTAAGGGTAATATGCAACTAAATTAACATGGATATAACTAATCAAATATAATGCATAAATAAGGAAGACTAGTATAGAAGTTACCTGCAATAACTCCGTCCTCAGTCTCTGCCTCCACTGCAGTCATCGTGAAGGCTTGCCTCTTAGGCTGAACAGCCTGCTGGAAAGCCTGCTTCTGGGGAATAAGAGGCGCTCCACGTCCAGCGACTACCGGAGCTCTTTACTGCTGAACTCCAACTGGTGCCTTCCACGGTTGCTTAGCACTCGGGCAATCCTTCAAAGTATGCGAAGCATCGCCATAAACCAGGCACTGGCCTAGAAGCCTCATGCACTGCTCCTTCACATGACCAGTCTTGCCGCAATGACTGCATGTCTTCTGACTAGGCCCACCTGGCCTCTTAAACTGCACGGACTGATTAGGCTTGAACCCAGGCCTAACCACAGCTCTGGCCTGCTCCATAGGCCTCTTCCCAGCACCTGAATACTGCCCTCTCTTCTGATTGGCAATAAGCTCCTGCCTCTTGGCAGCTATCAGTAACTTCTGGTAAGAGTCTAAGTCCGAAGAGGAAATCAGACTCTGCAGCTCCAAAGATAAACCCTGTAAGAATCTCTGAGCTCGATCGTCAGTAGTCTCCACCATCTTCGGCGCAAAGCGACTCAGTCTCATGAACTCTTGGTGGTACTGATCCACCGTCAGATTTCCCTGCTTCAAATTGATGAACTGCTGCATCAGCTCTCTCCTGGCAGCTCGAGGGAAATACTCATCATTAAATCTCGCCTTGAAAGTGGCCCAGGGGATAGGCTTCGCCAACAGTTGCTCTTCTGACTCACACCAACTGCGGGCATTGTCCTTCAGTTGCTTCTTCACTAAGTCAACCCATCCAGCCGGGTTAACCTTTGAGAGAAGCAGGTTATCCTCTGTGTTCTTCATCCATTCATCCGTAGCTAATGATCCTTTTGACCCAGTGAAATATGACGGGCCCAGCTCCCGAAACTGCTTCGCTCCTGGCTCGAAGCGAGGGGCATTCTGAAGCATGCCCTCTGGAACTTGCATCATCTGATGCATTATCCTCATCATCTCAGCTGTGGTGGGTTCTCTATCAGCATCCGCAACACGTCCTGCTCCACCAACAGCTCCAGGTCCACTACCAGCTCCTCGGGTAAGGCGTCTACCGGCCATCTAAGACAAGGAAATGTTCAGATTAGACTAAATCATGACTCGAATGTTATGAATATTTAAATGGATGTTGTTATCATTATTGTTGTTCTGATATTTCGCAGATGCAAAGAGAAGACCTGCATGGGCCACCACTTAAACCTGTCACGCCCCGCTTTCCTAATATGGAAGGCGAGACGTGAGGAGGTCCGCTCAGACGTGGAGCTGTGAAGCTGCAGTCTGATAAGCGTCTGTAAATTTTTTTTAATAGTAGCAGGTCCTTGCATTACGACGAAACAACAACAATAATAAAGCAGATAAAAAGTACCCACCAACAACGTCCAACAAATATTACAACATCAGAGAATAGTCACAGAAGTACAAGTCTGAACAATAGGCCTAAAGCATGGCCGAAACATAAACATAGAGATATATAGGTGTTACACACCGAAACCTAACAGCAACTACTAAAGCAGCAACAACTAAAAGAAGTCTCTAGGTGAGACTAGGACTGGTCACCAGTGTCCTCGAACTCGGTCTCAGCAGGGACCTCAAACTCAGCGTCAACGAACTGGTCGTCCGCTACTACCTGCGCTGTCTCAAAGTCTGACATGTGACACCCAAAGAGAAAAGGGCACATGTCAGCAAAAGTCTCACTAGTAAGGCGGAGAACTTTTGTGCAAGGATACAAATATAGAAAAGCGACTAACAGTTCTAACATGATGAAATGGCATGACATTTAAGAATGCAACATTTAAATGAACAAAATAATAACAATCTAGCACGTTGTAGCAGAAAGCTGCAATTCACTATTTCACGATTCACGAATCACTGTTTTATCACTTTGTGCACAGAGTTTCTGTCTTTTGGCTGAAGTGGCTGTACGGGCTCACTTCTACGCTCAAGCGATCGTTTAACCCTACCCCTCCACGTGTATATGGACTGGCGTCCATCTTCTGGATCACGAGCCAGGAAGTGTTATTAGCATAGGGTTATGCCCGCAAAGCAGGTGCCTAGCCTCAATAGTTACAATTATTGTAGCGTGTGCTACGCAATCACGATAGAACAATTCGATGCATGGCATGACATGTAATGAGCAGTTAAAAGTACGTACAGTTAATTGGAAGTAAACGTGACATGAGAGCATGAAAAGATAGCATGGTAAAGATGTCGGATCTAGCTTCGTTGTCAAGCTAGATCTAATAAGGGCGTCTAGGCGACTATCATTTCACCGCCTAGTCTCTTTTACGCTAATACAAAAATTGGCCTAAAACGTAGCCTAAATAATTACTGGCAAGTATCACTTGCCTGTTTCCAGTGGTATCGGCTGTCCTGGTTCGAGCGTTACGTTACGTTGAGTCCAGTTCGCTGTTTTGGTTAAACAAATCACTGAATTAGATCTATTACGAAATACGTGCAATATTAAAATAACGCCCGAATTGGGTTCGCCTAATTTTATCGGGTTCACTGGCTAGGGTGGTGTTTATATTGTGTTACAACAACATGACGTGTCTTATGTTATTCTTGTTTTATTACCATAACATTATTCTTACTCTTTCTTTATTATTAATGTTTAACATGGCTATTACTCTAGGCTGTCACCTATTTTTTATATCAATCCTATAAGGATAAGTCTCCCCTCCTAATGTCCACTAACCCCACCTACTTACTATTATTAACTAGGCTATCACCCTTTGTAATTTCATACCTATAAAAAAAACAAGGCTGCAACTTCTTACTCATTTTATTTTATTTTTATTAAAACAACATCTTTCATTATCTATCTGTCTCCCTTTCTTACTCTCTTTATTACTTAATATGGCCATCACTTCCTCTGTCACTTCCCCACTTAATTCTTTCAATAGGCCTGTCTCCCTATCCTTCTCTTTATTAGGCTAACCTTCTCTTTATTCATTTCTCTCTAACATTCTGACTTTGCCTCTTTCATTTCCTATTCAATTTTAAATATAACCCAAGGCTGTCACTTTCTCCCCTTCATTTCGTTTCTCCTGCTCTTTCATTTCGGTTTTTTTTGCCTAAATACTTGCAGGCAACCAAGCGAATGGGACTCTTGCAAAAATCAAAGGGGAGAGAGCAGATCTCACCTACGCGACAACGGGGAGGATGGAGGGCGGTCGGCCGGCGGTTCACGGCTCCAGGCGGGCGGCGCTCCAGGCGGATTCCGACGGCGGCGCAGCGCAACCACGGCGGCGGCTCACGGGCGGGCGGCGCGCGCGTGCGTGGGTTGAGGGTGGGGGTCGGCCAAGGAGGAAGAAGAAGATAGAGGGTTTGAAGGGTTTGCTGTTTTGATTTGGTGGAATGGGTTTGTTTAAATTACAGATCTGAAGTTTGATTTCTGAGTTTTGAATCTGAAATTTTTTGTTGGATCTGAGATTTTGATTTTCAGATTGGGTTTTAGTTTGGGTGGTCGATTGAGGGGCTGATTTCAAATTTGGGCTTGAGAAATTGGGTGGCTGATTTGTAGGATTTGTAATCTGGAAATAATTAATAGATTAGGAAAAATGTGGTTTGGTTTTGATGGATGATTTGTTTGTAAGGAGAATTCGTTTGCTGTAGGATGCGTTTGCAGAATGATGAAGGTGGAGTTTCTGGGTTTCAGCAAGTTTGGCAGAGGAGATTACGAGTTTAAGAAGTTAAGCAGGGGAACACCTTTTCCCATTGTCTAACCGGACATTAATATGATTAGGATAGAATTTATTACCATCTTTAGACTAAGGGTAGAGACGTATTGTTTTGCTCAAACGAAAACAAAGAGAAAGCCAACTTGATTTCAGAAGCTGTATCAGGTTGTTTAAAACGTGTGTGTTGTCGTGTAGGACAGGGTTAAGGTAAATACGTAATTAAGTAAATTTTAATAAGTCATCATTAAAAATGAAAGTCATCATTAAAAATGAAAAAAATAATTAGTGAGATTAATTAAAGTAATTAAGATTTGTAATTAGTAAATCGTATTTAGTAGAATAATTAAGTTAAATCATTTTTAGTTAAAACTTGATGGTAAATATTGACGACACGGTAAAACGAAAATAGTGACGCGCCCGCGTCGATACGTACGGACAAAAAAGTAACTGGATAACAGAAATAAAATACTGGCATGCCCAAATGAAAACGCGCCTAAAGATACTGGCCGTTACACTCTCCACAAGGTAGTGGAGAGACTGGAGAAGTTTATCACGGAGCCCCAAGGAACCCCTTCCACCTCCGCACCAACGAACCAAATGTGTGATTGGCAAGACCAATCTCAAGCCATGTATGTGGGAGAAGAGCAAGGAGAAGGATCCTTGGAGCTAGTACAATATGTCACGGGGAACCAAGGGTATTGGGCAAATCCGGCCATAAGAAATCATCCCGGCTTCTCTTACGCCAACAATGAAGGAGCTTTGAACCCGCCACAACAACCACCTCAACAAGCTCGACCACCACCCCCACCCCAACAACAACACTATCCGCCGAGGGGGCCTCCACAACAAAATTTTCAACCGAAGCAACAAGTTCCACCATATAGGCCGCCCGGATACAATCAAGGGTGGAGGAATCAAAATCAAAACCCTCCACAAGCTCAACAACAATCCGACTTCGAAGCTAGAGTGGAGGCGTTTATGGCCGAGCAAAAGAAGGTCAATGCTACCTTGAAGGCGGGGCAAGACTCCCTTACAACCGTTGTAGCTCAAATCTCGGAGCAATTGGCGTTGCTCAATCGGAATACTCAACAATTGCCGGCGCAACCCGAGCAAAACCCACGGGGCAACACCGGCCACATCAATGCCGTAGTTGCCGTTACTACTAGAGGCAGTAAGGATACCACCCCCGCCATGATTCCTACCGAGGAGCCCGTGGAGGAAAGTTTGGAGCCAATTGAGCCGGTAGTTGAAGTCGAGAAGGAGAAGGAGCCACAAGAAAAGGAGAAATCTAGAGCGGAGCAATTGATTGAGGAAAGGCGCTTCATGCCACCGGTCCCATTCCCCCAAAGGCTTGCTAGAGCGAAAATGGAGAAAAGGCTAGCAAAGTTTCTCGAGTATCTGAGAGGAGTTAGCCTCAACATTCCCTTCCTCGACGCCATCGTGGAGATCCCCACATATGATAAATTCTTAAAGGACTTGATTTCGGGGAGAAAGAGGAAGGAGAAGATCATGCTAGCCGAGGAGGGCTCTTGGTTCACCAAGAGAGAGAAGGAGCCGGCCAAATTTAAAGACCCGGGGAGTTTTCGGATTCCTTGCACCTTGGGCGGCGTCCCTCTTCAAAAGGCGTTGGTAGATTTAGGGGCTAGTGTGAGCCTCATGCCTCTCTCCATGTTCTTAAGGCTAAACACCGGGACGAAGTTGAAACCTACCGACATGCGGATACAATTGGCCGATGGGCGGATAACGAGGCCGGTAGGGATCGCCGAAGACATCCCGCTACAAGTCCCGGGGGGAATATGCTTTCCATGTGACTTCGTGATCATGGACGTTAAGGAGGAGGGAGATACGTCATTGATACTTGGACGCCTGTTCCTCGCCACCGCCGGTGTGATTGTCGACGTGCGAGAAGGTACCCTAACTTTGAACGTCGGCAACATCGAGGTGGAGCTTCACATTCCTAAGGCTATGAAACACATGCCTTACCACGAGGAGCTTGACTACATGGACCTCCTTGATGAGGTAATAGAGGAGGCGATCCCCCACTCGATTGGCGCTCTTTTCGATGAGGATTTTGAGGAAGGCCCGGATTTAGGCCGAGATGAGAAGATAGATGATTCCCCCGACCTCTCCGCTGAAAGTGATGAAGGAGACGCTGATGTCGCAAGGATTCGAGAGCTCTGCAAGCTCTCGAAATTGAAGTCTCCGAAGAAAGCTCCGCCGCTACGGAAATCGGCGTCACCGGTGAAGCCGTTGACCGGAGCAAACGCTAGCTTGGGGGAGCCTCCCCCCAACACTATTCGAGACGGGAGACCACCGAGGGAGAACACGCCGCCGCAACTTCCGAATCCAAGCGTTCTCCCCGGAAAGTTTGATGGGTGCATCTCATATGCACCAAACATCCCGCATTAATTGAAAATCATAGGGGGTCGAGCTCACGACCTTAAACGAGCGCTTGTCGGGAGGCAACCCGTCGGTTATTGCTTTATTTTTACTTTTTCTTTATTTTTGTTTTAGAAATTTTTAGTGTTTTGAGTCGTTCGCCCAAAAATTTTGTGATAACGGGTCCTATTTTTCTTGACAGGAGAGGAGATAGGTAAATCCATCATGAGGAGGATGAACGAGGTGATATGGAGCGCCCCAGGAAGGCGCTCGATGCTTAGGAGGAAGATGAAATCGACTGGAGGAAGAAAGACGGAGTTTAGAGCCCAAACGAAGACAAACAGCAGAACACAAGGCTCACTCGGCCGAGTATACTAGTCACTCGGCCGAGTACACAAGTTCGTCCGGCCGAGCCGCTCACGAATGAGGGAAGTCTGCTGTACCCAACTCTCTGTTTAATTTCCTGATTTCAGTATAACTGCTACTCGGCCGAGTATATATTTTCACTCGGCCGAGTAAAACGGATACGCTCCTAGGGCGAGTCTTGCCGAGTAGCTTGAGCCACTCGGCCGAATGGACTTACTCCACTCGGCCGAGTGACCTAGTCACTCGGCCGAGTCGTAACTTTTACTATATAAAGGGCCGGGGGGGCACGTTTTTCGAAACGAAAAAATCCCAATCGCCCGCGACCCCTCAGCGCCCTCGCCCGTTCCCCTCGCTCGCGCCCCCCACTCGCCCGGCCGTCGACCCTTGCGCCACCGCTCGGCCAGCCACCGCCGGCCGAGCACCGCCGCGACTCGCCCGAGTCGCCGGCGGCGGCCACCACTCCGGCCACCTCCGGTATCGCCTATTTCGCCTTTTTCTCCTCTTTTTGTGTATTTTTCGAGGATCCATGCGTTAAACGAACCCCAAACCCAAATTGATTTCTATATCTATCTATTATAGCCCTAATGCTCCTTACGTTTTGAATATTACCCGATGATATCTCCATTTCATGCGCAGGTTGTTTTTGGGAGCTTAGGGGAGCCCAGGGGAGCTTCTAGGGACTGATTCGGGCTTCGCGGAGGCGCTGTCTTCGCACGCTTCCATTGCTTAGCACTCGCGGCGTGTCGGGGTATACTCTTTCCTTTATTTTGCACACGCCGCACTTTTCATGCTTTTCGGCGCGCGCTCGGGGCCCATATGCCACCCCGGACACGGCCGCGGTCGAAGAGAGCTTCCGCCAAGCGGAAGCGGTCGGATGATACCGGCCCCTCCCACGAGTTGGAGGACTCTCCTCCGCCTTCACCTACACACCCCGTCCACCCAGCACAGCCTGCAGGCCCCGCACACCCCGCACAGCCTGCAGAGCCCGCACAGCCCATACACCCCGCACAGCCGCCCCCTGCCGCTCCACAGCCACCACCTCCGGCTCCACTCGTCGGGCCGCTCGGGATTACGTTCCGAGACGACGCACACCGCGTCGCTTTCGAGCGTATTTCCCAACGCTCGATCGTACCCTCCAGGTTTGCACACCTCGCCGACCTAGGATGCCTGGGGGTACTAGAGGGGATGCTCACGTTGTACGACAACGTGGGCTGGCGAGATTTCTTTCAGGTGTCGGCGGACACGTTTGTCCGTCCGACACTTGAGGTACTTAGTTCGATCGCCCGGACCGACGAGGAATGCTCGTTTCGGTTCATGGACCGGGAGTGCCAGGTCACTCTCGGTATGATGAGAGCATTTTTCTCGTGGCCCGATGTCCCCGGGGCCGATCGAGGTTACGCCCCCACCCATATCCCCCCACCTTCCTTCGACACCGGTGCCTTCTGGGCCCGGATTACGGGTCTTCACGTTGCCTTTGACCCTAGTAGGGCCAAGGCCTCGGCCATTATCCATCCCTGCCTCCGTATAGCTCAGCGCCTTATGGCGACGACCTTTTTGACCAGATATGAGCCGGGCACGATGTCCACGCCAGAGCTCTACATGCTCTACGCGATGACACGACCCAGAGCTCTATCTAGGGATGGCGATGAGCTGGTCCCCGCCGTCGTGATTGATGTCGCGGCTAGGTTTTTGGACCGCATCATTGTATCGGTGGGCGCTCGCTCACCGATATGCTGCGGCGGCCTGATCACCTTGCTTGCCCTTATGACCGGCGAGGACTTCCCTGACGACATGCGACGAGCACCGGGCCCCACTTCTCTGTCGATTGATGTTATGGCCCGGATGAAGATGCTTCGTCCGCACGGTGAGCGACACTGGGTCTGGTTGCACGGCCCTTACGGGGCCAATTACATGATTCTTCCGAGCCCAGCTCGGACTCAGATTGCACCAGCCCATGTGGACTGGCTCCCTGCGATGGATGTTCTCATCCCAGCCGCTTACGTGCTCGAGGCCGAGGAGGCCGAGCAGGCCCACGCTGCCCACGCTGCCCCCGCAGACTATGTTGCCCCTGCCGAGCCTGCTGCCCCTGTTGATCCCGTTGCCCCTCAGCCTATCCCCGATGTTTCCGATGCTCCTGACACCTCTGTCCACACCTCTGTCGGTGTCGGGAGTCCCTTAGCTGAGCCCACTTCCGTTGCTTCCACGCCTGTCACCACCACCACTGGCCCTCTGTCTGCCGAGCCCGTTTCTTCTGCCCCACCCGAGCACCCGTCGACCGTAGTTGAGTGCGGAGAGCCCTCAGTCTCCACTGCTACTGTATTTTCCAAGAGTGTCGTGGCGTCTGTCCACACTTCTGTGCCACCGACCTCTCCGGCCGACTCGCTGCCACTTTTGTATTCTTCTTTCGTTGATGCTGCCTCCACTTCTCACCGTCCCGCCCGGCCTCGCACTGAGGCCAGGCCCCCACTTGCGAGCGCAGCCCCTTTTGTTCCCCTACCCGCTGAGCCCGTCACCTACGCCACCAAAGTACGCCAGCCCCGACCTGCACTGCCCCGACCGGTGCGTCCCTCTGCACCACCTCCCCCTGACACTGTACTTCAGAGCATTCGTGCTCTCGAGGGGGCGGTGAGTGGCCTCAGAGGTGACCTTCGGACCCTGTCCGCCACCGTCACTGCGATGGCTAGCCGCTTTGACCTGCTCCCGCAGATTCACTACTGTCTTACCCAGGTCCTGGAGCGTCTCCCCGCGTACTCGTACCCACCCAGCAGGTTCCCACCCACACTTCCACACACACTCAGCCTGCTACCACTTCCACACCCACACCTGCTCAGCAGCCTGCCCCACTCCCACCACCACTTCTGCCTCAGGACGGAGACGGCACAGCACCACCTTCTTAGGCACCCTTGATGCCATCGATTATTTTTGCCGGTGTGCTGCCCGTTTCTGCTGGGTCCTGTTGCATTTTTTGTCCCCCCCTCCCCTCACTTATTTTGGGATTCTCATTCTGATCGCATCTTTATATATCTTTTTTGGGTGAGAGGGAGAGTTTTTGGTGCCACACATATATATCTGTATCACTCCTATATCTGCATGCATCATGTCCGCATCATCTTTTCCGTTTCATTATTTTCTTATTTTTCATCGTGCATGCATCCTCACTTACCCCTCACATTACTTGTCTCTCGGTGTGCCCCACTTTTCACATTGAGGACACTGTGCCATTTAGCTTGGGGGAGTGAGTTCTCACGTTCTTTTTTTGATTTGTCACCTTTATTTTTAGTTTTTCACTCCGTTTCCCGCTTTTGCACTTATTTTCATTTTTTTCCCTTTATTTTACCATGCATCACGTCTTATTTTTCTGTGTGCCGCAATGTAATTAGTTCTATTTTCCCTTTATCTTTATTTCTTTCTTTTTCATCTCATGCTAGAGATGACTTTTCTATGATGATGATGACGTGGAGTTAGCTTACTCTATTTGCATGCTTTATTTGTCATGTCTTAGACTTTATTTCTGATATTATATGCTATGACTTGCCTTGCATCTAGAGATAGTAACCCACACTTTTTCCACATGAAAATGGATGAAACTTTATTATTAGCTGAGTCTGAATATTCATATGTATGTTATCACAGAAAACACACCAAGATTCACGCATTGAATGCTTATATCTGGAGTACCGATTTCTTTTCCTATATCACTTCTATATGCATGAATTGTACATTTCACTTCAGGATGATTGGATGATGTTAGCTATGATAAATCTGGATTAGTTAGCTTTTTTGTGATCGAAACTGAGTAGATTAGATTACCCTGTTGAAGTTGTCGTGCATGTCTTATAGAGTGAACCGAGAGATATATTTATTTCTTTCTCCACAAATCTTGAACATCATTTCTCTACTTTTAAAATCATTGGTGAATCTCCCCTTAGAGATTCTATTTTATGGCATTTCCCCCGCTATTAATTCCTAGCCCCAAATTTCTTATTCAAAAAAAAAGAGAAAATATTCTTGTATATCATTATCTCTCTTTGAGTTGGGATCGTTGTGTATATATGCTATATCAAAAAAAACAACAAAAGAAAAAAAAGAGAAAAAGAAAAAAAAGAGGAAAAATCCTCAATAAAAGATCACATTTCACTTTCTTTCTTTATTCTCTCTTTTCGTGTTCATTTTCATTGCTTTTGGAGCTTTACAAAAATGGGGATGTGAATATTTTTTATGCCACCATGCTTATAGATAAGCTTGGGGGAGGGAATCCATTGATGTGTGAGAGAGTGACTACTTGACGTTGCACGACAACCTAGGCTAAGTAATATTCTATACTCAGTGAGATTGTTTCTAGCTTTACGAAATCCAAAAATCTAAGCCTAGCACTCATTTCATGAAATCCATACTTTTCTATTCTCTCTATTCTATTGTGTGATACTCTTATACTCCTCATAGAAAGCATTCAATTGAAAAGTGTGTGATCTGCGATTTGTATACCGCTTCAAATGATTCAGACGATGTTAATTCTAAAATTATTCCGTTTTTCATGATTATATCGTTGTTCGTGGGTTTTCTATTTCTATTTGCACTACTATACTATGATATCAAAATAAAACTCTTTGACATGTATTTTTCATTCAGTGCATGCTATATGAGTAAGCGGAACCCACGTCCTGAGAAAATGATCTAGCAGCTTACCTCTTCGCTTCTTTCTTTCTTTTTTATTTTTACTTCGTTTTTCATTCTTCTCCGTTTTTCATTTTTCATTTTTTCGCCGTTTTCGTTTTCCGAATCCACCGGGTTCGCCTTTTACTTATCTTCCTCGAGGACGAGTAAGAGGTAAGCTTGGGGGATTTTGATCACTCCTTATTTTACACTTTTTTCCCGCATGTTTGCATGCCATTTAGATCGCCCAAATCATGTTTTTCACGATATATCGACGATATTGCGATGCTTTTCACGATTTGTTGTTTTTGTCGCATTTCAGGTGATTTGGAGCGATTTGGAGTGATCTCGAGATGCGCTTACTCCGGAGGGTCACCGACGACCTCCCCAAGGGGTATTTTACTGTTGAAGAGGAGCGGAAGAAGAACGGACGTCACAGGAGCGACGAGGAGGCCAAAACAAGCTGTTTGGGCATTTTTAGTGTCCCACTCGGCCGAGTGAAGGAGTCACTCGGCCGACCAGCAAGACACCGCTCGGCCGACCAGATCAGACACGATTCATATGTGCACTCGGCCGAGCGACGGAGACCACATCGGCCGGGTGACGAGATCCCGTCCGCCCGAGTGGCGCCCAGACGAAGCCATTCAAAAATCGCCAACTTACTGTTTTTCGGCTGCCTGAGCTTCAGAAGACCCACTCGGCCGAGTGGATAATCCCGACCGCCCGAGTACCAAGAAGCCATCGGCCGAGTGACGACAACTCACTCGGCCGAGCCGCCCCCGAAGTGAAGACCCCTGAAGATCAAGACTTACTGGAAAATTACAGGGTTTCTCACTCAGCCGAGCGACTTTTGTCACTCGGCCGAGTGTGACGCGCTGCCTGTAGCGAAAATTGCGGATTTCAGGCTGCGCAGGGGTATTTTGGTCATAGTTTTTGGACGATTTTGGGGGGTATTTAACCCCTGTTTTTACCCTAGTTTTAGGGGGCTTTTCTCTTAGATTTTTGCAGCTTTTTAGATTAACTTTTTAGCTTTATTCTTGTGATTGGAGAGAGGACAAAAGTTGATTTTTGTTGGATTAATTGAAGAACTCCATTGGTTTGCCTCTCTCTTCTCCAAAAATTCTATTTTTATTGCTTATCTCAATATTGTGATGAATTCAATTGCTTATTTCATTGATTATTCTTGTGTTTGTGCTATGAATTGCGAGTAGTCTCCACGTCTTGGGGCGTGGGGATGAACCCTACAAGCCCAATTTCATATTTGTGATGAATTGGTAGAAATTTTGCTAGAATCGTTGTTAGGGATTAGTTTGGGATCGATTTACTACGGATAGCTAGGAGTTCATACCGATTGGGATTTGCAAGAGATTGGATCCCAATTCGATAGGAAACCCTAGAAATCCGAATTGGGTTGGAATCAAATTTCCGAGGTATCGGTTTGCAAGAGATTGGACCGATACTAGGGTTTCCGGTTGCAATTCCGTTCCGATACCCGTTTGCAAGAGATTGTACGGGTAGGAACTATCCCAACCTTGGTCGTGGGCCGAGTTTGCACGAGAGTGGGCTCGGTGCGCGATTGAACAATGATGTTGATCCTAATGCTAGCTTCCCTAGGCTAGGGTTTGCAAGAGATTGGACCCAAACCTAGGATAGCTATAGACCGGCAACAGCGCGAGAGCGTGAGCTTGGTTCTACATTCAGTTGCAACTAGTTCATCCAAAATCTTATTCTAGCAATTTTGATAACGACGAACCACATTGACGAGATACGATGAGTAGCGGGAATTCCCCATTCCCTATACGTTCTTTATTTGATTTGATATTTCCGTACTTTGTCTGACGATTGTGACAGGATCGCCAAAGGCAAATTTCTCTCTTCTTAAATAGCCAGGTTGATTGGAACAAGCACGGTCATTCGTCCTCCCTGTGTTCGATAACCCGCTCGCTGCTATACCATGCACTTGCGGTAAAACTACAACCGTTCTTTGGGTCACATCCCGGAGCGATCACTTGTATTATGTTTGTGTGAGTTGAGATATTGGTAGGTGTGTGTGAGGAGACAAGAGTTTGTTGCACTTTTGGGCTCTTGGTTTTTGGGTTTGGAGTGAGAGTTCTTTGATGTATAAAAGATATGTATGGATATTTTGATGTATAAAAAATAAAAATAATTCATTTTTGTCTCTTGTTTGTCTTTCTGTGTTGTGTTGTCTGAGTTGGTTTGAGTTGGAGCATTGTACATACTTCCCAGCACGTGCGTAGTGGCCTGCAAAGTTTTCTGTTCCAAGCAAGACTTCACTTCTCTCTCTGTCTTTCTTCTTCACACCCACTGCTCTGGGAATACCTGATACAGATTCGTACATATCTGGTATCTTGGGGATCGGGGAGTAACAAATGGCCTTAAGTCATAGTTCCATATTGCCTATTATTACTTGAGAGCTACTGTTGATAATTTTGTATGTTATATCCATGTTGCAGCTCTCATTGGGTCGTTCAGTGAACTCATTCTCTAATGAGCCCATGTGTCTCATCTAAGATTTTGCTAAATCAAATGATCATGAGATCATCTCCACTAACACTTAGCAAAGACAGAGCACACAATAGTCTATCTGATGTATCGATGTCTTTTCTTGATGCATCTATGACTACGAACAATTTTAGACTTGTGCTACTAACGGTCGAAACACTTCTGATCGAGATCCTCATCTCAATACATGTTCGATCTTGCACTAAGTCTCAGGACTTTATTTAAGTATAAAATGCAGACAAACATTATGATTATACTCAGATAAACATTACCAGATAGAAGACTATCATTTTGAACAAGATGTCCCAATTATAAATAATTGGCCTTGAGGGCACACATTTCCCAACATCTCCCACTTGCACTCAGCCCAATTATTCTGGTATCACATACCATTTTTACACATGAGTCTCTTTAGACGGTCAAGTGATAGAGCCTTTGTGAATGGATCTGCTAAATTTTTCTTCATCAGAGACACATAGGAGGTCTATATCTTTCTTTGATTCTATGTGACACTGGAAGTGATATCTATAAATAATATCATTGTTATCTTGGTTCCTTGACCAAATCTCTAGTCCTTGGCAAGACCTTGAGAATTGTCTTAACCGCTTTCAGCATCCTTCTCCAAAGTTAGATTGATATCAACTTACTGCACCAGGTGCAAAAGTAAAATCTAGTATTGTACATATCAAAGTATACATGATAGATCCAATTATCGAAGCACATGGATCACTATCACAATCTCTCTCTAAGTCAGTCATTGAAGACATCTTCTTGAAAGATTTATTCCATGATGACGGGTGTGAAATCACCTTTATCATGCTAAACCACTTTAGAATGGTGTCTATGTACCAGGACTAGGAGAGACTTAACATCATGTCAAATCTATCTCTATAGATTTATTGTACACATGGTGTAAACAATGCTTTTGCCAAGTCCTTTATGGAGAATTTATTTGACAGACATCCTTTTAATAGAGTTAAACATCTTAACGGTTGTTCCATATTAAAAGTCACATCATCCACGTACAATACAAGGGTGACTTAAGAATTGCTATTGGTTTTATGCAATCTACACGCTTCTCTTTCGCTTCCACTGACCTTGAGACCTTTTGGCTAAGTCATGTAACATTTACATCCTTCTGCTAAATTTAGTAGTCATAGGTGATAGAGGATATAATCTGAATAGGCTTGTGCATGGCTACTGGTGAGAACATTTTGTAACCAACCTACCTTTGCATGTTGCTATCTTTTTCATCTGTACATATTTTTCTCCTTGAAGACCCATCAACAGCCAGCGGGAACATTTTTCGTGGGTATGTTTACTAAGGTCCATACCTTATTAGTGTGCATGGAATCCATTTTAGATTTTATTGCATCAAGCCTCATTTCAGGGTCTCTACTTTGAATGGCCACTGGGAAACTAATACCATCATCATCAACCATGATTCTATCCACGACCCCTTCGTCTATGAGAAAACCATAATGCCTCTTAGGGGCTCGAGGAAGCCTGTTAGACTTCCTAATGACTGGTTTTGAAAATTGGTTCTGCCTTTCCCACTGGTTCCGACACCTGTTATGTTTTAGACAGAAATTCTATGGCATGGCTCTAAATGGAGGTTTGTAATTTAGCATCACTCTTCATGAATTGTACCATGTTAAACAAAGTGTGATTCCATATGTGACCTTACAGAGAATCACATTCTCTTAAATATGCAAAACATTCATGGCTTAAGTATTCTCCTCCTCGATCTAATCGAATGATTTCTAATACTTTGCCATCTTGTTACAACATTCTTTAAATCGCTTAAAAGCATTGGACTTGTGTTTCATTAAGAACACATGTCCATACTTAAAGTGATCCTTTAATGATCATAACCAAATAATCCTTTCTCGCTAATGTAGACGAATGTCTACATACATCCGAATGTACGAGACCCAAGAGTTCACCAACTCTTTCCCTTCATTATACAAAAGGAGTTTTGGTCATCTTATCCTTGAGACAAGACTTGCAAGTGTCATATGACCCATAATTTAAGAAGCCTAAAGACCCCTTTTTATTTAAATCGCAAGTCTTTCTCTTTGATATGACTTCGTCTACTTTGTCAGAATACGATTCATTTGTTTCTTTGTGTTTTCATGTATTAATAATTAAACATCATTATTGTTCAAAGTATATATACACTACAATCTCAGATTCATGCAATTTTACCATCAAGGAAATAAGTTGATAACTTTTCATTGATTGTAAATAAACTTCTGTCAGACGGAGATTTCATTGCATATATAAAATTGGGAATATAGTATTGCTTCAAAATCAAATGGTGGTGTTCGCCATGGTGTACTAGTCGTCTCCTACGGCTCCAACAGCAATGCTTGCTTTGTTGCTAGCCTTGAGACCAACCTCTTCTTTTCAACCTTCTATTCCTTCTCAGATCCAATAACCATTTACAAATATGAGAAATCGCATTGGTATCAAATACCATGCTTTTAGAAGTCATGAAAGTAATTATACTTTGTATAACAATTATACTGGAAATTAAGGCATCCGTATGCCCCTTCTTCTTTTGTTCCAGGTGTAGGATCTGGAACTATAGGGAGAAAATACTAGGGGTGAATAGTGCTTTATAACAATAATAAGGAAATTACGCCAAATTAAATATCCTTTATGCAACCTTAATGCGGAATAGAAAGAGAACAACAAACTTAGAAAAGCAAATGCAAACAAATGATATACCCTGGTTTGGATTCATCGAGTCTCCCCAACTCTGAGTCTCCCCAACTCCTTTGAATCCTACTTCAGCAACCCACTAGAAAACCCGGTAGTGATTAATGATCCACTAATACCCACTTGCCAAAACCCGACAAGTGAAAAACCAATACACTTCCTTCCACTTTCCACAACCCGAGAATGGTCTACTCTTACAACCGAGAGGATCTTCTCAAGTATCAAGAGGAAAATAGAACCGAAATATGAAAAAATTTCCACAACCTATGCCTTGAATAATACTCTTCAGAATGAGGCAATGAGGTGTGTGCGATGTGCTCTAAATAATGAGAGTATGAGCACTTACTACTTGTCTCAAGAATATTAGCAATGAATTCTAGAAGTTTGATCTTGAAAGCTTTGGGGACAAGTTGACACTTAGAGCTTGAGCTTGAATATCTTTAAATGATCTTTAATGCTCTAGTGAAGAATTGATGACTTGAATTCACTTGAGAGCGTATTGAATGAAGTCTTAATATTTTGGCTAACTTTTCAAGTCAAGACATCAAAATGGGCACCAGGCATCTGTACTGGGTGGGGTTTTGGAGAAATGAATATGCATGAGCACCCAGCGTCTGACGATCAACTACCAAGTCCTGGGTAGGCTGAAAAACTCTATTTCAAGTCTGTACAAGTTCTAACCCTATGCCACTCAATGATATATGATCTAGAGTGTTGTTAGTGTTATGTGTGATATTCTATCAAGTCTATTCAAGGCTTAACATGCTAATTAAACTAAGAAGTAAAGAAAGAAGGATATACATGTTTTATTCTCTTCACTTCCTATTGAATTCCTTAAAGACTTCCATTTGAGTTTGTTGAGTCCAATGCTTTGACTTCCTTGCAATCAATCCTTGCTTTACATGCTTCATTGATTGATGGCCTTGCATCAATGATCCGAGTCATCATCGTCATTTGATATGACTTTGTCTATATTGATGATGCTTTCATTAACTACAAAACATAAGGATTAGTCACAATTGATTATGTTTGTTTATCATCAAAACCATATTTGGGGAAACCAATATTCAACATTCTCTTCCTTTTGATAATGACAAACAATCATAACTATAATCAATAATAATTGTGCTTGAATATAGAAAATACTTACTCCCCCAGTATTGATGCCAAACATTTTATTCCAAATAATCATATGAATAATAGTAATCAATGCTAGTTAATGATTGTGTATCACATGAGTTGCATACATTATTCATTAAATCCATCAACATATGAATACACAAAGCATGAAACATATGGTGATACATATAGAGATAGTTGAAGCATGAATAATGAGATCAAGTCAATAAACTTAATTGAAATCAACTTTAAGAATAAAGTGAAGTATGAACTTCAAAACTCCCCCTGAATCATATAACATTTTCAAAACTAATTTAGACATATTATGATTCATGGAGTTAAAAACACCCATGGTCACTCTCCCCCCTTTATGATTCATTTGAGAGAAATCTTAAAATCTCAAGCATATTCCAACAAAAATACTCCAAGCAAGCTCTCAAAGCACTCATATGGTGATCTCTCCCCCCCTTTGTCAAAATCTAAAAGGATGGGGGGAATAGCACAACAACAATTAGTGCTCATATAGAGTACAACTATATGATGGAAAAAATGATACCAAAACACATAAGTAAAGGTGTTCTCACTGAACCATTTGTCTAAGCTTTGTAACATCAAAACTCATAAGGAGAATAGTATTCAACATTCATATTTGAAGTGCATAAAATAAAATAATTAGCAATTTAGTGCCAAATTTCCAATGAGCATCACACACACACACACACACAGACACACACACACACACACACACATCAATTTAGTATTCACTTTGACATCTCTCTTCAAGATAAAGAGCAAGTCCTTGTTAATGATTTGGCTAAGGCTATGAAGCTTGAGGAGGACATGTACCGTCAAAAAAGTCGCCTAGACTGGTTCACTTTGGGGGATAAAAATACCAAATTTTTTAATGCTATGAAATCAAGGGACACTCACAACAATCTGGGTCATCTGGTGGATGTAAATGGTCGTCAAAACGGATTATATGAGGATCTGAAAAAGGTCGCACCTATTTTTATGAAGAGCTCTATAATCAGAATCACTACTGGAGTAATTTCCCAAAGCTTGTACCTAAGCGAATCTTAACTAATGAGCGTTCTGCATGGTTGAACATGAGGGTTTCAAATGAGGAGATTAAATTTGCAGTTTTTCAGATTGGCGCTGACAAGACGCCAGGGCCAGATGGGTATAATGGGTTCTTTTTCCACCACAATTGGAGCCTGTTAGGGGATGATGTTACTGCTGCAGTGAAATCTCTCTTCAGATCTGGTAGACTCTTACGTCAAGTAAATCATACTTTTCTAACGCTGGTTCCAAAGAATTCCAATGCCACTGGACTAGGTGATTATAGGCATATTGCCTGTTGTAATGTCATCTATAAGATTATCAGCAAAATAATCTGTAACAGAATTAAGGTGGTGATGCATGAACTCATTTCTCCTAATCAGGCAGCATTTCTTAAAGGGAGGATTCTGTCAGATTGCACACTCATAGCTCACGAGCAGATCAGAGATTTCAGAAATCCTATGGGGGGAAGAGCTTGTCTTAAATTGGATCTCAGTAAAGCCTTTGACAGTGTGAATCGTGACTTCATTTATTGTATTCAACTTTATTAAGACCACAAAACAAGATGCTCATGTCCTTAGCATTTAAGCTCTCTAATCGTTCATTTTCATTGTGTTGCTCTGGCGTAGGTTTATCAACTTGGGTGAAACCTTCATTAATGATTGTCCACAAGGCCATGTCAATGCCCTTTATATGGATGGACATCCTTTATTTCTAATTGTCGTAACCGATGCCATCAAATAAAGGTGATCGTAAATATGAATGACCTTCTTTTTGGTTATTAGGGTCTGTGGAATAAGTATATGGAATTTGTTCCATGAGGATCAAAATTTCACTAGACTTTGAGTCCAAAGAAATTCCACTCTGATATCAATTGAAAAACACACCCTAGAGGGGGTGTGAATAGGGTGTAGGCACAAATTAAAAATCAAGCACAAGATCAACTAATCCAAATCAAAGAAATAAGCAAGCAATGATTTTTCAACGGAGTGGCTCCCCACTTAGGCTCACCGTCTTTATTCCGACCCCAAACCCTTGAGGCTTTCACCCTCTTTTAAAACCAAAAAGAGAAAACCAAACCTATCATACTTCCGGGTAGTGATCACACCGTACAAGCTATTATTTTCAAAAGTTAAAGCACAAAGATAGCTTCTGAATAAAGCTATTCACAAAAATGATCTAATACCAAAATAAAACTAAAAATAAGTCACCGTGATGTAGAACATCCCTCAATGAATTCGTAGGCACAAACCGTGTTCAATTCTGACGTGTGTAGAGAAAATTGTCTCCTTTTCAGATCCACGCCTGCAAATCTCCTTCTTCTTCAAGCACTTGAAGCTTTTATGAATGGAGGATTTAGGCCAGCTAGCAATGATGAAAAATCACTAGAACTTTTGGCTATATGCTTTGACGATTTTCTCCGAAGGATGGATCTCCTTTTTTCGGAGATGAGGAGTTTTCTTCAATTTGAAACTCTTGTCTTCAAATCTTCTTTCAAATCTTCAATCCAATCTTCATTGATCTGATAGATCTATCTTATTTGGAAACTTCTCTTCAAATTGGTCTTCAAAAGGATGAAAAACTCCTCCAAATTGATTGAAGTCAAACTTGGACGTTTGACTGGTCAAACTCTACAGATTGACACAGCCGTGTTGGCACTATTAACATATTTTCAGAAACTTTTTTTTGACATGGCCATGTGGCAGGCCATGTCAAATCCAGCCTGCCCAAATCATCTTTGGCCCTTCATGCACATTTCAAATCTAATTCGCACTACTCGTGCTACTGATACGAACTGCCCGTGCTGCTGACAACACTTATGATGCCCCGGTTTTTGCACATATTATTGCTGTGTAACCTCTAATTGACCTGAAACTTACTAGATAGACATATAAGATCCAAATGACTTGTTTGGAATCATCAAAATTAAGTTTTGGCTTCAATTAGGGGACTAACTTAGGCCAACACCTATTTTTGGAATATTTATGAAAGAGGGGCCACCGTACCCTCCTCCTCCCCTCTCCACCTTAGACTGAGGAGGGGAGGGGAGGAGGAGGGGTTGTCACCCATTCCTCCCCTCAACAACAACAACATCACATTCATCATCTTCTCCCACCATCAACCCACAGCCAAATCCACACCTATGCACAACTCCCCACCAGTCGAGAACCCAACAACAACCATAATATCATCATCACCATCATCATCGCCTTCATCTCCTTCATTTCCTTCTTCATCTTCTTCCAACAACAACATCATCAATCATAATCATAATCTTCTTCTTCCTCTATTCACCAACACAACCCAATGCCCCACCCCCAAGCTATGACATCATCGCTTAGTCTAAATCACCTGCCCCTCCTCGACAGTACTCCCCTCTACCACATCACCCAACCAAGATCTTTCGTCGGTCAATCCAGACTTTGCAAGCCCCGTCATCTCCCATATACTCATCCCATACCAGCTCAAGCTCTGACACACACCCAATCAATCACTCTCCTATCTCTAACAAACCCCCTGAGCACCCACAACCCCACCGGACCTTCCCCTCTCTTCTGCCTACTGCACCGAGACCCCAGAGACCACTCCACAATCCCCTCGTCCACCAACCACCACCATTGGCTTCCTCTGTCTCCCCCTCTGTTGCCCAATCCCGTAGCCGCCATGAGCTCCCCTAGCCTCCCCTTTCTCCCACGAGCAACCCCAAGATCACGATGGAAATCTCTATTTCCCCAAAGCAAAACCCTACATCGTTGTCAACCTGAGCAAACCCTGAGCAAAACCTTACCTTGTCATCAGCCGGATCAAAACCATAGCAAACCTCGAGCAAACCCCTTGTAAACCCTGAGAAAAACCCATCCCTCGAGCAAAGGATATAAGAGATTGAGTGAGAAGAATTAGAGAGACATACCTTATCATCACCGCAAGGTACATGTCACAGGTCACCAGTCGTCGATAGCCACTAGAGAGAGACATAGCCATCAGAGAGGGAGATCCACAATCGAGAGAGAGAGAGAGAGAGAGAGAGAGAGAGAGAGAGAGCAAACAAACGAGTGAGCGAGCGAGAGTTTCAACTCCCATGAATCAGACAATCTTTGTATTATGAGAGCCAAATCTTTAGAAGTTATAAAATTATGACATGATGTTGTGATATAATTTGACTTATATAAAATGATGTTTATACATTACTTATTTAATCTAAATTAGGGAAAATGTCATGAGTATGATCTTTTCATAGAATGTGTATATTGATATTGAAAATCATGATTGAAAATGTATTTTTAAGCCAAGCCAAGGATGATTGATAGGATTTGAAAAGTTTTTATTGGGTATCTAAATTTATCGCGTATATTTCTATGGACTAGCAAAAAGATAGTTGGAGATGTGATTCGAGGTCAATATTGCATATTTTACCCCGTATTTGACATCATTTTGCGTAAATTTGATGTTCGTTTGAACTATAATACATGCATTTCGTAATATCCTTTAATATCAGAGTTTATCATGTATTTATGCAAAAACTTTTATTTTATGGCCTAAACTTGTCCCACATTATTTTTCAAGTGAAGATTAGAATTTTCTTGGATTTGTGGGAGCACGTGGATATTTTTCGGGATTTTTAGGACCCAGAAACCATATTCTAAAAAACAAATACACACACACACACACACACACACACACACACACATATGAAGCACCTGCAATGCACGCACGTTTCAGTGCGTGCGCCACACACACCGAGTGGCCGGAGCGAGTTCTACCGGGTCAGACGCAGACTCCGACTCGTTTGCTGTAATACAGACTCAATAATGCTTTTTAAGTGTTTTTTGGGTATATCTTATGGTGTTTGGGTCCAAATCCAGTTCAAGTTCGACCCAATACGAGATTGGGGGGTCCTTAGCCCCCAAAACCACGCTTTTTCTAGCAGCTATTCATTATTCTGGAGTTTTATCGGGCTTTGGAGCGACGGCTTTGGAGCTTGAGCAAAGGAGACACACTTTAAAGAAGATCTAGGAATTGATTGAAATGAATTGGTGATAAAGTTCTTATCTTTTATATTATACTAAGTTAATTCCTTATATTATGGATTAAAGATTATGCTTTTTATAATAAAGATTACGTCTTTTCTATCAATACTTGGCTAATTCTCTTGTGTGTTGGTTATAATGTAGTTAGGATTATGTAATCTTTGATATTGATGTCTTTTGCCCTATTTTCATGATATATTTAGGGATTTACTGATTTCTACATATTCTATTTGAGTGTGATCATTGTCAACGTGAACATGCATAAATTTAATATAACCATTGTGGGCTTATTAGATATATGATCCTAGCAGACGTATCATTCTTGAACATTGGATCTGCCAATGTGGTTTTGATGATAAGCAAACATAATTAATTGTGACTAATACCCAAATTTTGTATTTAATGAAAGCATCATCAATATAGATAAAGTCATACCAAATGAAGACGATGAGTTGGATCATTGAAGCAAGGACATCAATCAATAAAGCATGGAAATTAAGGAATGAATGCAAGAAAATCCAATGTTGGACTCAACAAGTCCAATGGAAGTCTTCAAAGAATTCCATAAGAAGTAAAGAGGATTAATGTGTAAAGCTTTCTCTTTCTTTACTTCATTGTTGAATTAGCATGTTAAACCTTAACTAGACTTGATAGAATCACCTTCATGACACTCAGACCACGTTAGATCATTTATCATTGAGTCTCATAGGGTTAGAACTTGCATAAGCTTGAAGTAAAGCTTTTCATCCCACCCAGGTGCCTGGTGATTGTTCTCCAGACGCCTGGTAAACATGCACAGTCAGTTCTTAAAATGCTACCTAGAACAAATGCCTAAAGTTCTCATCCTAGACATCTGCAAAAGTGTGTTAGACTCCTGGATGATGAACTACAGACGTCTGGAAAATTCGATATGATCTTCCAGTAATTCAGTCTCTGCAGTCGGACTGAATCAGGCATCTGAAGTTATGTTACCATACGTCTGCAAAATATGTCAAGCGCCTGGATGATATACATCAGACGCATGGTAATTTATGAGCAAATTTTCAGTAACTAAATCTATACAGTCAGTCTTGATCAGGCATTTAAAGTTGTGTTACCAAACGTCAGTATAGTTGATCAGACATCTGGATGATGAACATCAGATGTCTGGTTATTCGGACCAAAAATTCTAGTAACTTAGTTTTTCACTATCAGTATGATCAGGCACCTGATGCCTTCGTGACAGATGTTTAGCAGTGGACCAGACGTCTGACATGTGTCCGTTAGACTGCATTAATGATCCAGTCCGAACAGTACAACAGGTGTTTGTCCTATCTAATTCAGGCACCTGGTGACTATGATTTCTACCAGTTAATAGCTGTTTCCAGCAGTAAATACTTGGGACCTTTCTGTGGTTTTGGACAGATTTCGGTGGCTTATAAATAGGGCTTTAATGTCTTGACTTGAAAACTCTTTAGACACCTTTGAATACACTCTTAAGTAATTGCAAGTCATTTTATTCTTCTAAAGAGTATAAGAGCATTCAAAGCCATTCAAGCTCAAGCTCTAAATATCAACTTGTCTCCAAAACTTTCAAGACAAAGATTCTAGCATTCATTGCTAATCATCTTGAGACAAGCAGTAAGTGCTCATTCTCTGATCATTTAGAGTACATCACACACAACTTCTTGCCTCATTCTTCAAGGTATTATTCAATGCATAGGTTGTGTTAATTGTTTCATATTGAACATTTCGGTTCTCTTTTCTCTTTGATATTTGAGATATACTCTCGGATTGTGAGAGTGATCCATTCCCGGGTTGTGGGAAGTGAAAGAAGAAAGTGTGTGTGGTCTTACACTTGCTGGTTTTTGTCAACTGGGTATTAGTGGAACACTATTCACTAGCGGGTTGGCTAGTAGGTTGTTGGAGTAGGATTCCAGAGAGTCGGGGAAACTCGGTGAATCCGAACCAGGTTAAATCTGGTGTTTGCGTTTGCATTCTTTGTGTTTTTCATTCTCTTTATTATTCTGCACTAAGGTTGCATACGGGTTTTATAATTTGGCGTAATTTCCTTATTATCATTATAAAACACTATTCACCCCTAGAGTTTCTCCCTATAGTTTCAGATCCTACAATCATGACCCTAGCTGGCACCTAGGTTTAACTTCTTCATGATATTGATACTTGACTTGATTACATATGGCATTACTTTATTGATCTTGATTGTTATATTTTCTGATATTTTCATTCCCTAGCCGGATGAAACGTCGAGTTATCAAAAATACATTAATATCATCGATTACAAACACCCTAATGAAATTATAACTAACACATGATATTCTGATTGATAACCTATCAGCTACTTCTCCGTAATAAGTTTAGGATTACTTTTTAGTACTTAAATCCTTTGAAACCATTACTTCGCCTTTGAATGGTGGTAGCTTTCTTATTAAATTAGTACTCTTGATAATTGGAATTTGTAATATTGTAGGTTAGTTGTCTAGTGGATTCGATCCTGGTCTCACTAGATATTACTTGATCATCGAGTAGTGCTCACATCTTTTGAGACGAGTCAGATATAGAAAAGTTTTGATCACAAGAAGAAAACAAGAAGTAAAATCGCTTGAGAATCAAAAAACCTTTTGATCCAATCTCAAAAGATAGAGATAAAGCTCTATGGATTGAAATCAAGATAGGCCAGCAATCTTTTTAAAACTTAAGTAAGAACTAAACCAAATTCGCCAAAATATGAGAGAGCAATGAGAAGATGAGAGCTTTGAAAAACCTTTTAGAAATTTCTTTGAAAATCTCTTAAAATTCTGTTTTCTTTTTGTTTTACTCTTAAAAATTCTCTCAGTATATAAATATGATTTTTGTACAAAACAAATGTGGAAAGTCATCTCCCAAGGGTTAGAATCGACAAAATCTCGTCAATTTTCGACCGTTGGGGGGCCAAGGAGTTGACTTGTGTACAACATGGAGTCAACTAACATGCTGGGAGTCAACTCCCTGTAAACAGGATTTGACCACTAGCAGCTTCCGGTAAGTCACTAGAGTAGGTGACAAAGAGCTCGTCTACTACTACTCAAGGACTAGTCAACTACCTCAGTCACTACTCGAATAGTTGTATGGTACCAGTTGACTAGTCTGGTTCAGTTGACTCCAGAGCTATTAAAATTCAATTAACATCTTGACACACCTAAGATATGTTATGAAATAATGTAGGCTATCTCTAGAACCAAGGAAATTGATTTTTGAAAGAGTTTAAAACATTTTAAAACATTTAAATCACTTTCCAAAGTGTGTGTACAAGCTTCAAATTGTGGCTTTAGCATTCTAAGACAAGTACAAATACATAAAATACATCACTCACACTACTAGGAGTCTTGATGCATTTTCCTTGGCTCTTGACTTGTCTTGAAAAGCTTTTACACTCCACAAATCCTTGGATGAGCTTCTTCATTGTTGAGCTCCAATCCAATTAGCTTTTCATTTATCAAGCAATAAATTTATATCATCAGTGTATTTGAGCTTGAGTTGACCATAGTTGACTTTGATTCCTACACTCACAAATCATCTCATAAAACATCATTAGCCATACTAATTGTTTGCTTATCATCAAAACAAACTTAGGGGTGATACAATAACCAGTGCAATATTCTTTTAGCAGCTATTATTTTGCAAGAAATTTTATTTTGCAAGAAATACTGTATTTAATCATATTAAATAAAGATTGTTTAATAATTGCTTGTACCATGAAGCAATGTCAAACACAGTTAGGTTCGATTACTAACGGTAGAGCGAACAAATATTTCTCTTAATTATTTAGCCAAAAATCACATTATTTCTAAGTCCACATGTTATCACATATCATCCATCATCACATCATAAGAATTTTAAAACGCTTTAAAATTTTCATCCAAAAATTTTTATCTCATAAAAGTTCTTCAAGATTTAATTTTCATTAAAGCATTTTTGTTATCTCATAAAAAACATGAAAATAAAATCTTAAATAAAATAAGAATTTTAAATGTCACAAATTCACAAACTTTGCAAATTGCAAATTATCCTGTTGTTAGGTGATTATACTAATAGTCACCTATTAGTCAACTAACGCAGTATAGTTGACTAATAGTCATATGCTAGTCGACTAATCTATGATCAAGAAAGTTACACAATTTTCTATCTGGTGCTTTAATCAACTAGCAATAATCTACTAGTTGACTAATGCACTGTTAGTTGACTAACATGATGAATTGGATATTTACGCAAATCAAGTTTGGGGCATATTAAAAACAATTTGCATTTGTTTAAAAGTCTTTAAATCAATATAAAAACTAGTTTATAGTATGGCAATGATACTGCTATAAGGAAATATTGTTAGAAATTTAAATAGATTAAGAAAAGCTGTGAAAGACTAATAATCAAAATTTTCAAAACTCTTACAATTATACCATAGCATGAACTACAAATACCAGAAATTAACGCTGAGATAAAAGACATACCTTTGCACAGTATACTTTAGTGATACCCATAGATCCAAAACTTTTTCGGTGAAGTCCCCTAGCTCAATTCACTAACCAACACCTTAGAATATTCATGCTAATGATGCGTCCCTTTATGATTCATAAGCTGTCTAAGAACTCAACCCAGCTCCCAAGCTTTGTTAGAGCGAGAGAGGAACAGAAGCAAAAAAATTATTTTTGGCTCGAGAGATTCTCCCTCAAAGTGGTTTGCATTTCTCCACACAAGAGATCTTGTATGATTGATCTTTGATTTCTCTAGGTGGGATCTCTTTATGTGTTGTTGTTGTAGTTGTAGAGGAGAGGACCCCATTATACAACACTAGAAATCATCCAAATCTGAGCTCCATTTCAAATTCGAGTTGAATCCCAACTCTATCCATAAACATGCTATTAAGAGGAAGGCCTAATTATTGGATATTCTAATCTCATTAGAACACTAGATTTGATTCCAAATGTTAACCTAAAATAAGCTGAGCTTGTTAGAGTCATACTCTAGATATTCAGTTCGAATTAAATGGCACTTTTGAATCAAATCTTGTACCAAAACGTAAACCCTAATACGTATTATCGTCTGTTAGTCGACTAGAAACCCCCTGCTAATCGACCAATGACTGCCAAAAAACAACTAACGCATCTTGCATCAGTTTAGTCGACTAATGGCTAACTATTAGTGGACTAAGGGCTACCATTAGTTGACTAATCTGGCCATTAGTCGAGTAATCTACATCAATCAACTAATGATCCTTCATTAGTTGACTAATCATATGCAGAAACTTGTTTTTAGGAGTTTCTATCCTTTCTTCTTTAGTTGAAATGTTCGTAACTCTTTACGATCATTTCATACATGCACTCGTAACTCTTTACAATGCATTATATTCTCTCAAATAAGTTTGATCACAACTCTTGTGATCGATCCCTTGTATATCACATATACATAAAGTTTCTTCCTTCACTTTTCGCGACGAGCCGTCATATGTGTGAGACTCTAAAAAAATTGATTCCTACTTTAGTAGTGACATGATTATATCGTGTCAGATGTATGGTAATGGAGCTAGTGTGCATGTCGATCACCATTTTGGAATCATCAATATCTAGTTGGTGTGAAACTGGAACCTTTTCCAACAAATCTAGGCCTATCGATGACAACTACCATGTAGTTCGGTCCCTTCATTAAGAATATATCGCTAATGTGTCTGGGATACAAAAATTATTAAACCACACTACACCTTAAATCCTTGAGTAAAATGCAATCACATATTTAGTGGTTTGGATGCAACTTGTTACTCTTAAAAAGTTCATCCTTTCCACCCTGTCTAGGGATTTACTATAGATTCATTGACTCGCTGTGACACTAACCTCCCATTTCAGAGGAGAAGAATCCCTTTTAATGGCCACTTTCTTCATATGCTTCTGACTACACCTAGCGAGTACCTACGTACTAGGTGTCATGCCAAGGTTTCGTAAAAGCCAAAGTATAGCCTTCCATGTGCAAGGTGCTTTAGCACATCTCTTTTCGTAAGGACTATGTTGCACCAACTATTACCTGAGTGCTTCTATTAACAGTTAGAGTATGATTACCATATAGAATCATCTTAGTGAGTCGTTCAGTGAACTTGTTATCTAACAGACATATGTGCATTGTTTCATGATGTCCCTACATCCAGGGCTATGAGACCAACCATTACCATCTAATGGTAGAGATCAATACACACTGGTCTATCTGGAATATCAATGCCTTGTCTCGATATTTCTATTACCAGGAACATTTAGAATATATGCTTAAATGGAAGCATTGGATCTCATTATCATGATCTCATCATAATCCCAATGTCCCTCACATATATCCACGAACTTTACACATGCAATATTAACACAATAACATTCATACTCAGCAGTGTAAAAGGCAATCACATATATAAAGAATATACCATATAACATACTTTATTTTGATTAATATGTCTTCACAATTACAATAATTATTTGAACATCATACATACCCCAACATGATGCCCATCAAAGCCTCACATGTTATCCCCTTAGGAGTAATGGCCAAAACCTCACCTATTATCCCCTTACGAGTAACAACCATATGGGCCCCTCGTCGCTCCTGCACCATAGTGATAATGAGTTCCCCAACCCCATGCGTCTTATCTGTCTTAATTTTCCAAAAAAATTGGCATATGAATTCAACATGTAATCTCTTGCTTTTAGTTTAACTATATCACTCTCTAATCTCATCCTCATGCCACAAATATTTCTTAATGTAAGGAAAATTAGATGCACAAGAGTATGGCAGTATCGCATATGATATATCTCAACATCAACTCTCAATATTATGTCCTGAATATTCTTCTCATTCCAGGATAACAACGTGGAGTTACTTACTTTACAAAGTCATTCAAGAGTTTATGATTATCGACTACAAATTAAACATACCACCAGATGTATTGTTTACTCAAGTGTATGAAAATAACTACATGGTTTAGATAAGGTATTAATGAAAGTATTAGTATGACTAAATGAGATTATATATTCCTGATTTATGTGTATCCTACTTTATTACAACAATAACAATAGTTAAACTACAAATTAATGAGAGCATCATCATGATCAATTGAGATTACCACACCCATAACTCACTTAACATTTGATTAAATCATCACTTTATAAGATCAAGCATCTAAATGGAATTATTCAATAATCCACACAAACCACAAATAAATCAAGTTAATAAGTTGGTTTAGGAACATATTATAAGTTAATAACTGGATAGCTAGCACAACACATTAGAACTAACGCATAAAATCAAATTTGATAGAATTATTATTTGTAGTATTATTATTTGTAGTATTACTAATAATTTGATAGCATTATTATTTTGCAGTATCAACTGTGACTTAACACAACACATTAGAATAACAAAACAAAATTTAATATAATAATTTTTAAAAATAAAATATAAATGGGAACCTACCTATGATGCCGCAAAAGAAGTGTCGGCTCTGATGATGAGTGTGCAGTAAGTGGGAATCCGATAGCAACACTTAAATGCATCATATGGGGTGTACACACCGTAAACACAGAGCACATGGAAGCAGAGCTGATAATGGGCTCAGGCATATGGAAAGGGGTCGTAAGCTCAGCTATAAGAGAGAAAGAGATCACTCATGGAAAGAAAGGGGAGCTCGGGGGGAGCACAGGGGCTACACTAGGAGTGGGGTGCTCGGCACAGGGAGGTGGAGCTCAGCGTGCCTTAGGGGAAGGGCTACGTGAGCTTGGGGTGAGCTCAAGGCTCAGGACACGACAGTTCGGGGCTCGAGGATGTGGGGGGATGGGAACTCACATAGGGAAAGATCATGGGATACTAAGCTGAAGTGCAGGCAAAGGGGAACTCAACACGACACATAAAAACTTAGGCAAAGCTCAGGGTGGACCACCAACACAATAGGGTGCACATAAGCATATGGCATATATGTGGCAGAGCACCATGGAAAGGGGCCGAGAGGGGGCTCACATAGTTAGGAGCACAATGGGGAGTATTGGCTCACGTCAGGCTTGGGCAAAGTTGGGCGTGGTGGAGGCACGTCATGGTGTAAGGGAGAGTGAGGGGAGACGGGGCGACGACGAGCAGGTTAGGTTGTTGATGGAAAATAGTCGATGAGGGGGAGAGGATGGGTCTGGTTTGATAGAGATAAAGTGATATCTAGGATGACGGATGGAGAGGTCGGCAGGCGGTCGTGGTTGCCAGAGGTGGGAGGAAGGTGCTAACAATGAAGATGAGTCACTGGAGATGGAATGGTGATTGTGAAGTGTGTGTAAGGATCGTCGATATGGCTATTTCAATACTAAACAACGGAAATGATTAGTATTGTCAACAATTAGGAGATATACAAAGTAACTTGTATATTCCTTTAAATATAAATAACTTACGGTGAAAGAATCAACACAATTAATGAAACAAAATAAATTAGCAAACCAGCCAAGCAAAAGCAAACACCAAGAATTTATCATGGTTCGGATCCTCGTGATCCTACGTCCAGTCCTCTACCCCGTAGAGAATTTCAATCCACTATAACACTTGCCACGCAAGCAACAACATACAAAAATGGCAACACTCTTAGTGTCCCAAACTTTGTACAATCTCTACACCTAGAGATTCAACTTTAAAAATGGAGAATGAAAATAACACCTAAAGCCTTGATGAAGATTTCGAATGGAATTCAAGGAAGAGGTGTAAATGAAAGATTCAATGTTTCTAGATTTAGAATGGAAGAAACACTCTTGAATGTTTCAGTCTTCAAATGAAGAAAAAATATCAGAATTTATTTCTTCAAATGAAAACAATGGCAGTATTTCTCTCTTGAAGATGATAGAAATTAATTTCTAGAGAGAGAAGTTGTAAAAGAGATGATTGAAAGTAAAGGGGGGTACTCATCTATTTATAGGATTGAAGGGAAGTTATAATAACTAAATCCAAACAGCTATAAACTGCCCCCAAACGGATAGAAAAGATCAGTTCTAAAAAACTGTCAAAACGGCATTAGCCTGCCAGGGAAAATGTGTTGGTTGGCTAATTTTCAAATGACAGAATTTGACCGTTAAAATTTACAGACGTGAATCTGATATAGAAATGAAGTTAACCACAAAATTTCATGGTCAAAATCGAAAAGGAAAAATTAGCCTGCCAGAAAAATTTACCTGGTCTGCTAATTTTTAAAAAAGGAGTTTTGAGAATCTGAAAAGCCTATATTGTAGATAAATGATAGGAGCGACCCTAGTCATCTAAGATAATTCATCACCAGGCTTAAAACCTATAAAACAAAAAATTGCATCGATTACATAAAATCCATAGATATGACTACATCTGAATTTGAGAAGACTTCGCGCAGACAGTGATTAGCGATAATGTCCAAAGTGCAAATGTTGCGTAGTCGGATATCTGCACAAAAAGAGTTAGGATAGGAGAGATATAAAGTTTGTCACATCAAAACCATTTGGAATAGAAGTATAGAATTATGAAATTCCAACATTCTTCCTCTTTTTGATGATGACAAACATTTAATAATAAGAATTAAGTAAATTCTTATAACTCCCCCTCGAGTAAATGACATATTATGGTGTTTCTCCCCTTTGTCATTGTCAAAAAGGATATTGGCGTCAATGACCTTTTCTTTTGGATACCTGAAAAATAAACATTTAAGAAATGGTATCCTCTACAATATAGGATTTGGGGGATTAGTCCTTAGGAAACCAAATCCATGTAGAATTTGATTTTTCCACATAATCATATGAATAAACATTATTATTCATATATGAATCAACATATAAATCTCTATCATGCAGACAAAATCTTTAGGAACCCAAATATGTAAATGAGTGGGTTTCCTAAGCACAAAATGAGTATGAGCATAGACGGATGCATGATACTTATTAGGCACATTAACAATATTATGTTTAACATCCAAATAAGATGATACATTGGGTTTGGTAACATTCTTATTTGAATAACCTAACCCATGTCGATGATTTATAGGATATTGAAATGAGAGCAAATTATTAAGATGATCCTTTCCTTTGTTGAACTTTTCAACATTAGAAGATATCTCGTTGTATTTCATCTTAAGTGATGAAATATTTGTATCCATTTGAGATATGCGTGCATGCAAGTCATGGACTTCTAATTTTAGAATTTCATTCTCTTTGATCAGCGCCACATTCTGAGTAAGTAGTTGTTCTTTTTCACAAGGTAACATATCATGAGATGCAAGTTTTGAAACAAGTGCCTCATGTTCAACAATCAAAGTGTCGTTGTTATGTTTCAAAGAATTATACAAAGAATTTAACCTCTTAAAGCGCATATTCAAATCATTGAATGCATCTAACAATTCTTCATTGTATAAACTACTTACTTGATTGTTGTCATCTTGAGCCATGAAACACACATGTGCACTTTGTTCTTTTTCTTTCTCATCTTCATCTGAAGATTCGTCCCATGTTGCTGTAAATGCCTTCTTCTTCTTATTTACTTTATTGAAGTTCTCAGCATTCTTTGAATTTGAAAGTAAGGGACAATCATTCTTGAAGTGTCCTGGCTTATTACAATGATAACACAAAGAAGAATTTTCATTAGTATTTAAAAAATTCTTATTTTTGAACTTACCTTTGAGATACTTCTAGAACTTTCTTGTTAAGTATTCCAAATAATAATCATCATCTGATTCATCGTTGCCTGACGAAGCATGAAAGGCAAGGTCCTTCTTGTGGGTGCTTTCTTTCTTTCTTTCTATCTTCAAGTTGGACTTCATATGCCATAAGATTTCCAATAAGGCTTTCGACTGTGGAGTGGATTGGTCGTTGGCTTCTTCAATTGTCGTGGTCTTGTTCTCCCATTCAAGAGTCAAAGCACGAAGAATCTTTCGGACCATCTCAACTTGGGTATAAGTCTTCCCAAGTGCGATCAATGAGTTGGTAATATCTGTGAAGTGTGTAAACATCTCGCCAATTGTTTCGTTGGGCTTCATTTTGAATAGTTCAAATCTGTGAACAAAAACAGAAATTTTAGTTTCATTACTTTATTAGTGCCTTCATGTGTTACCTCGAGTGTATGCCAGATATCATATGCTGATGTGGCATGGGAGACTCGATTGAATTCATTATTTTCCATTGCACAGAATAATGCATTCATCGCCTTAGAATTCAATGTTGCATTGGCCTTCTCTATAGTTGTCCATTCACCATAAGAGGTTGTTGGCTTGGTATAAGATGTCTCCACAATGTTCCAAAGTTGGAAGTCGATTGACTGGAGGTAGATCATCATTCGTCGCTTCCAATATGAGTAGTTGGAGCCCTTACGGTAGAATGCCCTTCAGGAAATTGTGGTGTACTTGTTGAAGCCATCGATCACCAGAGATGCCAATTGTTAGTTTGGAATTAGACATGTCTCTTGAACCAGGCTCTGATACCAAATGTAAGGATCGTCGATATGGCTATTTCAATACTAAACATCGGAAATGATTAGTATTGTCAACAATTAGGAGATATACAAAGTAACTTGTATATTCCTTTAAATATAAATAACTTGCGGTAAAAGAATCAACACAACTAATGAAACAAAACAAATTAGCAAACCAGCCAAGCAAACGCAAACACCAAGAATTTATCATGGTTCGGATCCTCGTGATCCTACGTCCAGTCCTCTACCCCGTAGAGATTTTCAATCCACTATAACACTTGCCACGCAAGCAATAGCATACAAAAATGGCAACACTTTCAGTGTCCCAAACTTTGTACAATCTCTACACCTAAAGATTCAACATAAAAAAATGGAGAACGAAAATAACACCTAAAGCCTTGATGAAGATTTCAAATGGAATTCAAGGAAGATGTGTAAATGAAAGATTCAAGGTTTCTAGATTTAGAATGGAAGAAACACTCTTGAATGTTTCAGTCTTCAAATGAAGAAAAAATGTCAGAATTTATTTCTTCAAATGAAAACAATGGCAGTATTTCTCTCTTGAAGATGATAGAAATTAATTTCTAGAGAGAGAAGTTGTAAAAGAGATGATTGAAAGTAAAGGGGGTACTCATATATTTATAGGATTGAAGGGAAGTTATAATAACTGAATCCAACCAGCTATAAACTGCCCCAAACGGATAGAAAAGAGCAGTTCTGAAAAACTGTCAAAACGACATTATCCTGCTAGGGAAAATGTGTTGGTCGGCTAATTTTCAAATGACAAAATTTGACCGTTAAAATTTACAGACGTGAATCTGATATGGAAAGGAAGTTAACCACAAAATTTCATTGTCAAAATTGAAAAGGAAAAATTAGCCTGCTAGAAAAATTTACATGGTCGGCTAATTTTTTTAAAGAGCAGTTTTGAGAATCTGAAAAGCCTAGATTGTAAATAAATGATAGGAGAGACCATAGGCTTCTAAGATACGTCATCATCAGGCTTAAAACCTTATTAAAAAAATTACATCGATTACAAAAAATCCGTAGATATGACTACATCTGAATTTGAGAAGACTTCGCGCAGACAGTGATTGTGATAACGTCCATAATGCAAATTGTTCGTAGTCAGATATCTGCACAGAAAGGGTTAGGATATGAGAGGTATAAATTTTGTCACATCAAAACCATATGAAATAGAATTATGGAATTCCAACAGTGTGGGCATATGTGCACGGGCGTGGTGATGGATGCAGAGAGAAAGAAATGTGCAACAAAGAGGGTGTTTTTAGGGGGTTTATCGTTAACATTTATTAATATAATATTAACTAGTTAGTTAATTAATTAATTTAGTGAAACTCCTTAGTAAATGGTAGTTTGGGGATTAGGCGTGAACTTATGGGCTGTGACCAATTAGGGTTTATTATTATTATTTTGTTTTAATATTTATTTTCATGTTATTGAATGTTATAGGATTTCGGCTCGAGGACGTGGGAGAACCTGGGATGGGTTCGTACTTCCCGGGTATCCTGGGGAGCGAGGCGTTACACGACCCAATCTCCTCCGATATTTAAGTTAGAACGTGACTTAAGGGAGGGAGCTTAGAGCTGCTGGAGATAGACCCACGGAGGCTCATCCCAACTCTAGCGTCGCAAACCCTTTTGAGGAAGAAGTATTAGTTGGAGTAAAAAATGTCAGAATATCGGATCTCGTACCTCCCCCTATTTTGTTCATCTCCAATGTATTTATAGACCTCCGATGTCCCTCCAGTGATGTTGGGAGGATAAATGTCTCCAATTATGGTGCCACGATCTTTCCCCCTTAATAGGGGTAACCGTCGCCCACGTCCCTGCTATTTATGAGCTCACCTTCAATCCCACGTTTAATTGGTAGGAGTGCAACAGGTGATGGCATATGGACTTTGACTGAGTTAGCTTCAAGATTCTTTCTTGGGCTTTGTGGGCCTTCGTCGCTCGTTGAATGAGCCTTCTCGGGTGCCGACCCGATGACGCAACATATGCAATCAGACCTTCTCGAACTAATTCATACGGTCTTAGCTGACTTCAAAAATACCAAGAGCAAAGGAGGAAAACATTATTATATCACCTTTGTTAATGATTATTATAGGTTCGCTAGGGTGTACCTTCTTAGAACTAAAGGTGAAGTAGAAGAGATGTTTATTATATACAAGGCCGGAGTAGAAAACCAACTTGATAAGAAAATCAAGAGAGTTAGGTCTGACAGAGATGGAGAAATAGTACCAATAAAGGACTATTGTAAGAAGAATGGAATTATACATAAGTTTAGTGCCACTTACTTACTACAACAAAATGGTATAGCTGAACGTAAGAACAAAACCTTGAAGGAAATGATGAATGCTATGTTTTTGAGTTCAAGGATGTCTGATAACATGGGGGGGAAGCTATTCTTTCAGGTTGTCATGTTCTTAACCGTGTATCCCATAAGAAACTAGACAAGACACATTATGAGATGTGGAAAGGATATACTCCTAACCTAGATTTTCTTAGAGTATGTGGGTGTTTGTGTAATGGTCCTAGTACCCTTTACGTGTGTGTGTGTATAGTAATTTTGTTGTGTGCCTAGTAATTCCCTACATGAATGGCATGGTGGTTATTATTATTAGTATTATTGTTAGTATTAGTTTTAACATTATTATTGTTATTGTTGTGGATGTTGTTGTTATTCTTATTATTTTTAGTGAGTGTGCCTTTAGTTAATTTTAGTAGCTAAGAGATGGGCTTACATCTTAGTTGTATTGGGCTTTAATAGTGGGCTTGGATTATTATGAAGAGATGAGAGATTTTTATTAGAATGGCAAGCTTGTAAATATGTGGGATTCTAGAAGAGAGATTTTTATTTGTTTAAATCCTCCATCTTTCTACACCCTTCTACTTATTTCTTTGCTCTTCTTTTCTTTTCATTTTAATGCCATCCTCTCTCTCTCTCCCTCTCCTTCTCCTAGGGGCTGAATTTTCCTTGAGCCAAAAAAAGAAAGAGAAAGGAAAGAAATGGAAGAGAGAAAGAGAAATTAGGAATAGAAATTAGGAAGAGAAGGGGGGATTCTTAGAGAGAGGAAGAAATTGGAGGAGGAAGAGTAGGGTTTGGGATTTTGGGTTTGAAGTTTGGAGCTTGGAGATTCAAGGTGGAGTTCTCTTGGAAATTGGAGGAGGGATTCATCTTTTTGGTTGAGGTAGGAAAACTAACTCCCCTTAGTATGTTAATTGCATGGTAATTTTTAGAATCAAGTTCTCATCTTAGGTTGGATTGCATCTCCTTGTTTAAAAGTTAGCATCTTCTCATTTGGTGATGTTAAAATTAGCATTTTGTTAAATGGTTTGAATTATTGTCCAAGATGCCATCTTTATTGAGAATCCATGAGAAAGATGACAGTTTTGGTGTTGTTAGTTCACTTTATTTGTTAATTCATTTGGAAAGTTGAAATCTTTATTGTGTTATTTGCAAGATTGGACTCTTTTTCATGCCAGCTAACATCTTTATCAAAGTTTAATGCATATGTTGGTGTTTGGATGAAGAAGCTAAGGCTTAGATGATGAAACTAGTTCTTTACCTTGGGTTGTTGAGATTTGGGACAGAATTACATGCTATTTGTTTGGCTTAAATCTCATAAATTAGTATTGAGAATGTCTTGAAAATTTTATGGCTGAAGGATAGGACCCTTAACTCCAACTTTCATGTTGAACACCTCCTCTAATTCAGATTAGAAGTAGGGATGAAAATTCATCCATTTCAGCATGTCTGTTTTTCCTCAACCTGGACATATTTCACCGAAACAGCGATCAGTCCCTCAATTCTTAACTAAATGGTGTGTTCTTAGTCTCGTTGGAACTTCAAGCCCTACAACTTTGTAGCATTCCTTTTTTTCTGAATCTGTCTGCATTTAGGAGTAATCTGGTCCTTAAGTCAGGACAGTTTCTGTTTCACTTTCCAGCACTTGTATACCTTGCCATAAATTCTGTATTAAATAGAATACTAATCAGAACGTCATGAAAATTGATATATGCACTCACAACACCTATATCTACAACTTCATTTATATTTCATGACTATGTTCTATACAAAAATATGGAGTAAACTGCGATTGAATGTGACTGTTACGAAATTCTTAGTAAGCTGTAATGCAAAACCTTCTTAATGAAAGTTGCACTCTTATAAGCATGTAAGTAACTAACTTTATGGCAATGTTGTGCTAATGAGATCAAGGTTGTGTACTTTTTTTTCATAAAGAAGAAAGGTAGCATTTTGTGGTAGCTCCTTAGCCAAAGTTTCCTAATAAACTTCTCATCCTTAATATAAACCAAACTTGCTTGATAGTCGTACTCATGTCGCATGTTAGCATGTTCATGTTCAATTCATGATTAACTTTCATGTTGCTTATGCTTGCATTGTTGTTTCGTTTAACATTACCTATATGTTGCAATTATCCCTTTAACATGATAAAGTTGCCACCTTCACTACATATTATGGATTCTCATGTCATGGTGCCCTATGTTGCCATTATTGCTTCACTTCATGATATGCCATGTATGTTGAAATTTCCATTAGAATTGTTGTTGTTACTCTTTGTAGCCATGATAATTATGCATACCAAGTATTTGTGAAAATGCCAAGTGTTTAAGTATGCCATGTTGGGTTACTATTAGAGTTGTTGTTGTTATCTTTGCGGCCATAAAATCATGCACATCAAATATTTGTGTAAATGCCTCAAGTTCAATTAATGATGATGTGAATATGGTTATATGTTCTATGTCTATCATGTGTTGTGGAAATGCCAAATGAATGACAAGGAATGCATGAAACAAGGAATGAAAAGGGGAATGCACAAGGCGATGCATGTCACAAATGTGTGGTGAAATGTGGAAAAAAAAGAATGGAAAGTGTTATGTTTCATGAAAATGATTATGTCCTCTTAAATGTGGGTGACACGGGGATTGGGGACACTTTGTAGTGGGAAAAACATGAGGGGCTGGACAGTTATGGTGGTTGGTGGCCCTCCTGTCCTGCTCGAGTGGCGAGAAGTGGCGGAAATGAGGAGAATTGGAGAAAATGTGAAGGGGAAATAAGGAGAAACATGGCTCCTTTAGTAAGAGTGTGTCTCGGGGAGTTTGCCTGTTCCACCCCAACTGGGGGTGAGGTCCAGTCCCAAGAGGGTCTACCTATTACTTCGGGTCCAAATCACTATTAGATAACTTACATTACTTTTGTAGTATTATTAAATGTTTCTTACTTGTGCATACCTTACTTGTTGCCTTTCTATGTTGTATACCCTTGTTACATACATCTCCTATTGCACTTATTGCCGCTTGCGTTTATTTTACTTATGTTGCCTCCCTCTCTTGCTGTTGTACCTTTGTTTATGTCATGCAATCATTGCTTTATGTCATACATGTGTTCCCTTTAGCTCATTCCATATTTCATTTGCACCTTGCTATAAATGCATGTAAAATAGTTGCATTTTCATAATAGCATACTAGAGTGAGTTGGCATTCCTACTGGGTCACGCGTTGACGTGCCCCCGTTGACTTTTTCAGGTGTGGTCCCTAGGAATGGTAGGTGGAGCTGGAGGTTGAGGTTGGAAGGCTGTTGTTGGGAGTTGGAGCTTAGATTGGGTGTTGAGGGATGAATGGAGAGCTATGTGTACTTTGGTTTTTCTTTTGGGGTGAGAGAGGCTTGTTCTATATGAATTGATGCAATGGGATGTTTGAAATGTATATGAAATTGTTCAGTGTTTGGCTTTTTGTATTTCTCTATGACTTTGTGACGTTCTGTGTTTGTTGGTTGGTTGTTTGTTGAATACTACATGTACTATTCCCAGCAATGCGCAGTGGACTTGTAGATACATTTTTAGTTCTCGTCATGTACCTTATCTTTCTGGGTATCCCAGGGATGGGGACGTAACAGGTGGTGGCCCACGCAGGTCCCCTCACTGCGGCTGTGTACAGAATAGTACGAGTAGTGTTCGTGTGTTTGTGGGTAGTTGAATTCTAAGGTGGGTAGAGTCCAGCCTTAGGATGGGACCATATATCCAGATCTTGAGGTATAGAATCCTGATGGTTGAGATTCGAATGTTGGTTCAATATGAATGAATTATGTATTTATGTGTGTAGGCATGTGTGCATATACATCTATAGTTCTATAAGTGTTGAACATGGTTTTTTGAGTATATTGAGATGATATACTCAGGTCCATATGACTATGATATTTGTATGAATAATTGTATGGCTCTATGATTGTATTTGAAGTATATATGTTAATACATGGTTGACCTATGAGTAGTGTGTGAAATTGAGTTATATACTTGTTTGAGGTGCGAATAGTGTATAGATGTACTGTGTTGTGGTTATATATTTTATGTGATACGCACATGTAGAGTGTGCAGATGCATGTGTGGATCTTTGAGTTCCACCCATGTATGTGTGGCTGTGTCTTAAGAGTATTAGTGTCATGTGTTGATATATGTGATTAGTATATGTTACATGTATGGCTGTAATCTGGTACGCTTACACCTGTGTATGGATGAATATATTTTTGTATGGTTATTTATTTGTGTTGATATTTATATAGTAGACCTTGTGTGATGATACATATGTGAATGTTGGATGGATGCTAGGAGACATACATGATTGTATGTATGATTGTATGTCTGAGTGTAGAGGCACATGTGTGTATGTGCTAACATATGGTAGCCTATGTGTAGTATGTATTATAGAACTATACAGTTGATTGAGCTCTAGGTGAAGTGTAGATATGGAATTCCGTTTGTGCAGTCCATGCGTGGATCTTTGTGTTCCACTCATGTATGAGTGTGCATGTCCTAGGAGTATTAGAGTAGTGTTATATATATATACTAGTCATAACCCGTGCCCTAAGGGCACTGTTCATTTAAAATATTCCCATATCAAAATCTAAGATCCCCAAATTTTAAATGAACAACAACAATTAAAGCATGATAATTGTTATTTAGTTTCTCCAAAAAGATTAGTTCTCTCCAAAATTAGTGCCGTCAAAAATTTTAGTTCCCCCAAAATTTAGTTCACTCCTAATATAACACGTGCCTTAACGGTGTGGTTCATGTAAAATAGCCCACCCTCAAAATCTTGGATCCCATTAATTTTACACAAACAACAATATTTAATTGTTAATTATTTCACTGCCCTAAAATTTAGTTCCCTAAGATTTAAATCAACCCAAAATTTTCAAAAAAATTAATTTCTATCAAAAATTTAGTTTCCCCATAAAATTTAGTTCCCCTTAAAATCTTAGTTTCACCCATAAATTTTACAAACTCTCAGCTACCTATTGATAATGCAATTCACAATATATGCATAGTGGCAGCTTCAAGACATTGACTCTTGAGTGATAATGATGTTCTTTGTCTTCATGCCTCAGTAAGGCAAAGGAGCAATTCTAAAGCCTTACTGAATAAAAGGCAACTGAAAACCAAAGCAGGGTGGGCTTGGGTAAATAGAATTGGTTCAATAATTAGAAATAAAACAACTAAGCATTTGGTCAGATTCATAATTTTACTCATCATGTTTGCACCATGTTTGTCAGAGCTCATAGAGCATAGACGAAGCAACACTCTAAGAATAAACATTATGGAGCAAACTGACATCAACAACAATCAAGTGGGCTTTGCAAACCACTGATGATCCAAACAGATGTGAATAGTCATAAATCAAAGAACATGCTGCCTTATGAGAATCAACACAAAATCGGTAATCAAAGAACAAAGATAGCATTTTCCTTTTTCACTTTAGAACATCCTCTATTCTCGATGATAGACAAAAATAGACATGTTTTCAAAATTCAATATGACTGCATTTTAGATTGTTAATGTGCCTTTGAATCAATCACGTGAGCTTCATAATTCCCAATACACTGATTTCATAATTTTGAACCAAAAATATGAAATCTTGTAAGATATACATATAGCAAATAACATAACTTGCAAATGCTTTAAAAATGTACAAATAACACCCACATTTAGCACTTTTGTACCTGAAATCCTTTCAATTAAGTGCAATACCAATAAATTCAGATTTTGCCCCAATATAAAGTGATTTAATTTCCAAAGAGGATTTAATTCAACTGTTTAGGAGGAAGGCTTCAAATATATTGCTTATAGTTGAATAAACAATACAAATGTTGAACTTAAAAATTCCCTTCGCATCTGGAAAATATTCCTAATGAATAGAAAAAAGATTTAAAGAGAATAAAAGGAACAAAATTATTCATGCTAACAACACCTAGCCAACACTTTCAAGAATCAAGCCACCTGAACATGTATGCTTACAGTAAATTCCAGGGTAACAAACAAAAACTCGCCGCGTCATCAATAGACCGAAGGGGTGATAGCATCATTGATCTTCAAGATTATTTTAACTACTTGTGTCGCTAGAAAAATATGTTGTTTCACAATCAATGTATCAAGTACATTGTGCTCTTGCATATTGTTGGTCCCAAAAACTTTGTAATCTATGCCACAATACAGCTTAGTCTACTGCATCAATAAAGAAAAGATTCAGTCCATATTGCAAAGGATATAACAAAGATCCACTCTACCAACAATTCACTGCCAGATGACTGGATCATAAGAAGTTCCAATGTTCAAGAAAAGGACATGGACTTTGTTTTAAAAATGTGGAAAGAAATCACGTAGCGATATAGGACATCAACAATAAGCTAACAGCACACCTCTATTCCTAAAATTTCCAGTTATAGTGGAAGCATTTAAAAGTTGCATGGCATTCGTATATTGTAGAGGTTGCCTAAATAATGTTATGCTCTGGATTTGTAGGATATATTTACCTGAGCTCGTAAAAAACAAAACAAATGAATAGAAATGTTGGTACCAAATATGGAAGCAACAAAGATAGCCTTTTCCTTATTCACTTGAGAAAAGCCTCTGTTCACGATGGTAGAATAAAAATGGGCAGGTTTTCAAAATAAAATATGACTAAATTTCAGAACGATTTTACACCACTAAAACTTTAGTGCGAGAACATGAATTTAACTTTAGTTTGTTAAGTAATATGACATTAGAAAATATTACACCACTAAAACAACACGAAGAGTCAGCGTTGTCCAAACTATGAAATTAGAATTTCATAATAGTAACTTTACGACTGGTGTACATAAGATGAGCGTAAAAACTTGTGGATGTAGAGATAAAATATTAAATAATGCAACAAATAAAGTAAGTGAATTATTAGATATTTTATGCCAAGACAAACCTCTCAAATATTAAACATAGTCATAAATTATTCTAAGTAACAAACCAGTGTACATAACATACATTTTGCAATATGTCTAAATGTGTTCCAATGATCTAGTGAACATAACATACATTTTGTTTCCTATAGTAAAAGCGGATTACTATCATCATCCAATGATTTCGTATGGATCACTGGTGATTAAAGCACAAAATCAAACTCCAATCCACACTCTAAGAATTTCAATATGAAAATTGACTTAATTTCTCACTATTAAGCTTTGTTTTAGATATTCAGATTGAAAGATTGTTAAGTTTGAGGCAGTGGGTACCAATATTGCACCATTAAACAAAGAAAACTACTTGAAAAAAATGAAGGTTAATGTTGTATTGATTTCAAATGCAAATGAATGGTTGACCTCCGAAGTATCAAGCAGCCACATGGTGCATATTTGGGTGGAGTGTATTTGGTTGCTCCCTTTGTAATTTATCACCACATGTACTTGGCAACTAATAATGAGGAGCATTAGGAGAATGTTTGTAGCATTCATGTTTGGCAAGTGATTTGGCCTATTGGACCAACATAATTATTTCAAAACAAATTAATGATCATATCTGACTGTGTGAGTGGGAGGAATTTTAATTGTTTGAATCAAAACCGTGTACATCACAAAAAAAGTTAGTACAAATTACCTGAAAATATCAATGGAGTCATTACTAACTCCTATAAGAGCAGATTCAAACATCGTCATTTAAAGAACACATCATCCTTAGTGATTCTAGTATATATCATTGATCCCTTAAAAAACCTCAAATATCACTCACAAAGTCCATTCTTATTGAACATTACACGATTAAAATAAATTAAACATAGCAAATTTACCTGTAGAAACTCGGGGATCAGAGGCCATAATAGCCACCCCCACCTATGCCATTGTGACAAACACCTCAAATTAAACATGGTCATAAACAATTCTACCTAACAAAACAGATACTCCAAGATTGTTTTATAGGTCTAAACGTTTTTTCAATGATTTAATGCACAAAACATACATTTTTTTTCTCTGCTTAAAGCAAATTACACTTATTATCCCATGCTTTCGTTTGGACTGATCACAAAACAAAATTCCAGTGCACAAAACAAATTTTTTCCTTCTTTCTATAGTGGAGATAGTCGTGTGATCTGTTTTTCTTATTTCCTTATTCAGTTACTCTTTTGCTAATCAGCACCTGCCACACCTCTATCATAATCCTAATGACAGTTAAATCCTTCTTCCACTTGCAACCATGCTGTCTATGCCATATATATAATAACAGAATTTATAATATAAACAACTGACTCCCTGTGGAAGTCTTAACCAATATAGAACAGACATTGAAATAAAATGAATTTCCTAATTCTAAAGAAACTACCCACCATAAACCCAGCCATAAGCCCCATTTGGGAATGTTTAAGCATGTTCACTGGGTAATACTTCTCACAGATATAAATTTTTCCCTTGCTTTTAAGACTTCTCTATACACCTTAAATTAATTATAAATAATGTTCCAGGCTTCAACCAATAGTTTGCAAATTTCCCTTTATTCATATGCATGTAAGCATATTAAATTCCATAAACTTTGTTAATCATAGCCCAAATCCTCTTTCAGATAATTAACAGGCTGTAATTCAAACACCCATGGCCATCTTAAACTACATCAAACCAGATAAAGCAAGATAACAACCTTCCCAATCATACAACATGAATAACAGCAACAGTAAATCAACAATAAGCACTATAACAATAAAATCATTGCAATTCACAAAAATGTACCGAATTACCTATATGTATTTCGGAGCTCCCTCGATTTGAGGCAGGAGTCGTTTGTGCTGGCACCTAGGGAAATGATCACTCTTCAAAATGGTTCTTTACAATAACTGATCTGCTCCTATAATTCATCACATGCTCCGGCTCGACCGTAGCGTCCGCATTCGGCGTTCAGAACCATACTATCTAATAGAAGAAGAGATCTAAGAATTAAAACCATACAAAGCAAGAGAGAAGGGGGAAAAGAAGTGTAGATAAAAGGAAAAATGATTTCTTTTTAGAATAAGGCAGTTTATTAGAAACCCTTTATTTAAACAGCCTTGATCGCATCTGAGCTCCACCTCATTTGATTTAGAATTCCTAGAATCAATCCCTCATGAAATTTTTCAAAGGAAGCTCAGGAGTGAGAAGTTTTCGGAGTGACTGAGGTGAGAAGTTAGATTTTGGATAGGGATAAGGAGAGAAGATGATAAAAGTCTTCTTCTTTTTACTGTGAGGAGATAATTCCTGTGAGAGGGGAAGATATAAATCTCAAAATCCTAAACTTAAACCAAATAAAAATGAGTAATCATATCTCTGAGGTGGGTGACTAAGTTGATGAATTATCATAGCTCTGCAAATTTTAGATGTTTAAAACAATTTTTGGTCGACAGAGTTTTTTGGGCTCAAATTTCAAATTTCAAAAGTGTTTCCCTCCAAAACTTTTATATTCAACTATAAAATTTAAATTTCAAAACTTCCACCAAATATATAATAGAAAACACTTTTTCAAACTAATTTTTTGGGCTCAAACTTTAAATTTCAAAACTTCCCATATGACTTTCATATTCATAGTGCACATAACTTATTTTATCGAACTAATTTTGACTGAAAAAATATAATGTTGCATTTGATGAAAAAGTGACCATATATTATACCACTGTTGAAGTTTAAGGCCCCATTACTTAAGCACCGATTATTGCCATATGCAAAAGCTAGCATTCTAGACAAATGCTTCAATCATCTTAAAATTAATGCATGGTGTTAACTTGCATGGTCAGGACTATGTACGTTTGCATGATGCTACTTCAATCATTATATTTTATCAACATTAAGTTAATGCATTAACTGTAATTTTATCAAAAGCCCTCTATATACTTTCCCTTCAAAGCGGTACCATTTTAGAGTAATGAATAAACAGAGTAAAGTTCCAAACCTCTAAATTAATTCATTCCCATGGCTGCCTGCAATCAACATATTTGCATGGTATTTTTCAGACATCACACAGGGCAAATTACTTGGATCTTCTTCCACTATATCATAAATAACAATATGATTTGTTGAATCACTCAACAATAATGTAATTTGTTTTTTCTTATGCCTGAACAAATGACATGTTAACATGCAAGCATAGACAGTCCATTGTAATTAACCACATGCAAGCTTAGACAGTCCACTGTAATGACATGTTAACATGCAAGCATAGACAATCCACTGTAATTAGAGTGGAAGTTAATTAAATGACCTGATGCTTGGCAAAAATCAATTACGAACATACTCACTGTAAAAAGATAAAATCAGTGTGTTAGTTAATTAAATGACGTGTTATACATCATAAATCGATGAATTAATTGAAAGAAACTCTAACAAAACTGAAAAACATAATCACTGGCTTTTTACCAAGCTAAAATGCTACCATTCCAAATAAAGTTGGGAAACTGATTTCCATATCTTTGAGCCCGTTGCGTTGATTCAACATCACGAAAGAGCTATAATTTATAAAATAAAAAATGCTACCATTCCCTCGCTTTGTAGAACTGCATCTGATTCAAATAAAAGCGTAGTAAATAATAAAAGAACATCTAATTGAGTTGCATTTCTCCGAGATCGACCATAGCATATATAACAATAACTTATGCAACATGCATGCTTCAGCATGGGGCATTTGAAATAATAACTAATCTCTCAAAAATCTCATGGCTTATTGAATTTTTGAACTTTATATTCCACCACAGAAAGTAATGCATCAGATCTTACTCATGTACAACATTTTTTCATGTAATCACATATTACATTATAACTTCTTCTTGATTCTAATTTGGAAGGAATCTACAACTTTGTTAATTATGGAAGCAAGTTGATCATAGCTTTGTGTTAAGCAAACAAAGCTTAAAACCAAGCTTGAAATAGAAATAAGTGTCCTGAAAGAGAAATTAAGATTTAATGAATCAAGCTAAATCTGAGGCTTTTTGTGATCTTTTTAACCTTCTAACAAAAACCTAATGCTCACATGTCAGGACACCTTGCAGCTTCTATTTCTCTTTCGAATAACCCAATGTATATGTACAGATATGCGAGCATCAGGTTATCATACTCACTACAAATGAGGTCCACTTAATTAAATGTCATTTAATTAACCAATGCAAAGAACAATTACTGTTATACATCAAAAATCAATGACTTAACTGAAGAACATGCAAGCATGTCATTTAGTTAACCACTATTCCAAAAAACTAAAATTAGAGTGGTAGTTAATTAAATGACATGTTAACATGCAAGTCCAGATAGTCCACTGTAATTAACTACACGCAAGCATAGACAGTCCACTATAATGACATGTTAACATGCAAGCATAGACAGTCCACTGTAATTAGAGTGGAAGTTAATTAAATGACCTGATGCTTGGCAAAAAAACTTGTTTGGAACCAACCATGCTCTCCTCATATCGACAAACAACCTGATAGCCTCCATCACATGCCTAGCCAATTTGTCATCATGCTGCTGAAATGTAGCATCACATGGTGGCTTTCAGCTTTAATATATACTCTTTTGAGGATATCTGCATCAATAAATGTAAGGTACAAAAATAACTTAAGATTTAGTTGGCAAACTAAGATCAGTATCAATAAAAAATTTTGAGGTAGCTATAATCTCAAGTTCATTTACAGCGATGATAGTTGATTTTTACAGGGAAGAAGATGGATGGCTCAATGTCAGCTATATAGATATCGTTTTCACAAATTACGGCAAAAAACGAAAAAATCTAAGTAATGTGATAACAAAGAAATGCAAAACAGAGGATAAGTCGCTCAGAATTCAATGGAAGAATACTTTTTACTCATTAACAATATAGTTTGATGGCTAAATTATTTATACCTTTTCTTTAATAGTCCTCTAAAGATTTGATTCATTTGTAGAATGCATTTGTTCCTCAACAGATTTATTCATTTGTTGAATTGTATATTTGATTTGAACAGTAGCATTATCTATTATCCAGCATAACTACTTCATGGATGTGCACTAAAACAGCATTCCAGCTCCGAACTGATTATCACATTCCAGTTCCTAATTCTCCTCACTGCATTTTAATCAAACACCTTCAGGGTATTGATGCTGCTCCTTCATCGACTATTAATTCAATCGATCTCACCAAGTTCAATGTTGAATTGCATGAGAGGATAGAATATTAGATCAAAATCGACATCTGTTCTTTAATCCTTCGCATTCAAAAATAAGAATAGAATTTACTCCAAAAATTAGATCAAACCCAGCCTTAATAAGATGACAACATACCGAGCTGATGTTTCAGTTTAACCGGGTTCACCTAGCAGCAGCTCCATCTAACGACAATGATGAAATCTACAATCAGAGCACATGCTAAAAGATCTACAAAGAAATGGTACTGATCTGCTTACCTAGTTCAAACATAAGATTAGAACTTACAACAAAAATTAGATCAAACCCAACCTTAATAAGATGAAAACTTAGCGAGTTGAGGTTTTAGTGTAACCAGGTTCATCAAGATGTGTCTCCATCTATCGACAATGATAACATCCAGAATCAGAGAATATGCTAAAAGATCTACAAAGATATGGTACTAATCTGCTTGCCTAATTTTCCCTACTCACATCAAATTAAATAAACCAATTGAAACCAAATTAAATTGATTTAAGCTAAATTTACAACCTTTCCGTTGATGAACAGACATCAATCTTTAGTTGCGCTGTGCATCGACGCCTCAGATCCAAAAACCGCTCATCTTCCAAACATTAAAAAATCAAATTAAATAAACGAAAAATATAAATCCCAAAAATCGCTCAATAAAATATATGGGGAAAATCATGAGAGAACTTACAGACATGCGTTGAGCCGTGCCGTGCCCCCGCCTCCTTTCTCCCTCTCACCCCCAGTAACAGATGCTGGTTCGGCTGAGAACTTTTGATGGCAGAAAGGTTTTTAGCCCTGTTTGGGGGGAGACCGTAGATTTTTAAATTAACTTCCGAGGCCAAGGCATAATGCTGAGAACCTTTGATGATAGAGTTTTTTTTTAATTTCTGATGCTGAGAAACCTTTGATGCGTGCTTGTTTTTGATGAGAGTGAGTTTTTAATTTCCATAGCACAAAGCCCTCTCTTTGTTCGGAGTGTCAGAATGATATGATGTGAATATTAAATCCCTCGCGTTGTTGTCCTTGTGGGCATCATTATCCCTGACGGGTCAGAAATTAATGCCACAGAGAGACCCACACCATGAGTGTTGTCTGTTGTCAAAGGGGATTCAAATCCCTCGCGTTCAGCTAAATACAAAAGCCTCTCCCTCTAAAAAACAAATTTTTCCCTCCAACGTTTTCATATCAATGCTTTCAACTTCAAAGATATCACAATAGTTTCCCTCAAAAATTTCAAAGTTCCACCCAAAATTTATGATTGGATTTATGACTGTGACAAAAATTTTATGACTGGACTTATGACTGGGACAAAATTTTTATGACTGGACTTATGACTGGGACAAAATTCAAAATATGCTCTATTTTATAGAATAGATATATATAGATATATATATATATATATATATATATATATATATATATATATATATATATATATATACATACATACACATATATATTGGAATGAGCGTGTTTCACGGAGGCAACGATTTCGAAGATCCGGTCGGTAACCGGGCTCTGTCCGGCGATGGAAGCAAGAAGGCCATGCCTCTTGAACCGGCGATTGAGGATCGCGATAAGGCTCCTGACGACGGCTGGAAAGTCGTGCGGGGGCGGAAAAACCAACGCAACAACAGATTTGGGGGCGGGCAGTTCAGAGGTTCTTGGAAACCTAATGTGGGGAGGAATGAGGGTAATTTGAAGATCCATGAGCGGGCCAGAGGAGGTAGAATGGAAGAGCACGAAGGCAGATCCAACAAAACTGGGATGGTATCAAAGAAAATCACATCGGATGCTGATGCACGCAAGCTGTTTGATAGAATACCAGTAAGGCCGAATTTCTCATTGCATATCAACACCTCGGGTAAGAAAATTTCCTGGTCAGATATTTGTTCTAATAGAAGGACTTATGAGGATTCCCTTGCTATGACCTATGTTCCACCTGAAGTTAAGGAGGATGGGGTGCAAATTGGTAGGGTCTTGGGTCCAATGCTTGAGAGAGGAGGTGAAAGATGGAAGAACACACTTGTCGGATACGTCCTTCGATGTGCCCTACTACGGTCAAATAAGAGCATGGGTCGAAAGACTATGGAAGCTTAAGAAAGGGATCCAAATCTATAGCCGAGAAAATGGTTTTTTCTATTTTCGTTTTGAAAGTGAGGCCGAATGTGAGAAGATCTTGCATGGTGGGCCGTGGTTATTTGATGGTCGCCTCACGGTACTTCAGAGATGGACTCCAACGCTACGTCATGATCGGGACATCCTCCTATCAGTCCCTGTTTGGGTCCAGTTTCATGGGCTCCCTCTCAACATGTGGACGCTAGAGATCCTTAATGTGGTCGCCTCGGTTGTAGGCGCGCCAATTTGCCTTGACCGTGCAACAGCAAATTTGGAGAGAATATCTTATGCTAGATGTCTAGTTGAAGTGGACGCTAAGAAACCCTTGCCTAAATCCGTAGAGATCCAACTGGATGATGGTATGCTGAATATTGAAACCAAATATGAAGGGGAGCCACCTAGGTGCAGCCATTGTGTATGTTTTGGACATGGAGATCTACAATGCCCTGATTTGTCTAAGCTCCCTTCAATCCAAGATACTGGAAATCCTGTCGCATCGGCGTCTGTTGACCCAATAAAAGTTGGTGTTCCTTAGAATCTCAATGACAAGCTCAAACCGGGGAATTGCTTGGACTTGGAATCGAGTGGTGTCCTAAATGATAACATCAACATACCTGCTGATCCTGTCACTATGGGAGTGCTTAATGCAACTAATTTGGAAACTAATGCTGCACAGAATGCAGTCAATGCTGTCAAGAGTGATGCGAAAATAGCTGTACAACCATGTGATATGCTCTTCAACGAGCTACCTCATGTTCCTTCAGCCGTCCCTACCCACAGTGCACAGCCAGGTATAAACAAGACTTCACCTTCCCTAGTAGATAACGGGGATGGGGATGGGTTTGAAACTGTCCCTGAACCCATTACCTATGTTAACCCGGAATGGGAGTTAGAGACCCAGGAATTGGTGGCGTCGGTTGGTATTCGGGTTTCAACTAAAGACCCAACCCTTGAGGTTGCAACAGGCACCCTACCTACTGCTACCCGAAGAAGTGCCAGATTGAAAGAGGGGAGCTCTCAACCATCAAATTGTGATCAATGACTGTTCTCATCTGGAACACAAGGGGTCTGAATAATTCTATTAGGCGTAGAGATCTTAGAGATATTATGAAGTTACAGAAACCATCTATGGTAGCATTGTTAGAGACAAAGTTGAAGACTCTGAATGTCAGTAAAAAGCCGTGCTTTCCCCAGCATTGGCTCCATCATGACAATTTCTCCACGCATAGGGGTGGGAGAATCATGGTGGGTTTCGACCCTCATGTTTGGCAAGCTTCTGTGGTTTCATTTTCCTCCCAACATCTTACTACCATGTGCATCAATGTGGGTGGTTTCTCCATGGCATTTACAGCAATTTACGCGTTGAACACCGGGTCTGAAAGAAAATTACTTTGGCATCAGCTTGAGCAGGATTTCAATAATCTACACAAAGTTCCCTGGCTTATAGGGGGGATTTCAACTGCGTCCTGTTCTCAAAGGACAAACATGGTGGCCGCAAATTGGATGATTCCATGTTGGAAGACTTCAATAATTGTTTCACCAATTGTTCTCTTCATGAACTAAAGAGCACTGGCTCACGTATGAGCTGGTGCAACAACAGGCTGGGCAAAAAGAGAATTGCTGCTCAACTTGACAGAGTCCTTTGCAACGGTGATTGGCTTGCAAAGCTTACGGATTCCTACATGGCTTACTTGGATCCTCTCACAAGCGACCACGCCCCCATGGTGGTTAATTTGCACTCCCAGGTATCGCCCGGCCCCAAACCCTTTAAATTTTTCAATCACTGGACAAAACTGACAGGTTACCAAGAACTGGTGGAAGCCAGTTGGGGCCAATACATGCATGGCTCCCCTATGCTCTCCGTGATCCAAAAGCTCAAACGATTGAAGAACACCTTGTGTTCTTGGTTCGTTAATGTCCGAGCTGAGAACCTTATATCCACCTGCCGCAAAACACTTGAAAGCATAAGGGGCCGGCCAGCTTTTCATTCTGATGAGGCACTCCAGGCAGAGGAAAAGAAAACCCTTTTGGAACTTGCAAAGTTGATGAATCTTAAAGAGGAAATGTATAGGCAGAAAAGCCGACAACAGTGGCTAAGCCTTGGTGACAGGAACACCAAATTTTTCTACAACGCCATGAAATCCAGGCAAGGGTTTAATAATTTGGGACATCTAGTTGATGCTAATTGGAGGCAAAATAGAGCCTTCGAGGACCTGAAAGTGGAGGCCCCAAAATTTTATGAAAACTTGTACCACCAGGCTGACTCCTGGAATGTTTTTCCTCGGCTTATTCCTAAGCACAAGCTTACTGTTGAGGCTGCACATTGGCTGGAGCGGAGTATATCCAAAGATGAAATCAAAAATGCGGTTTTCCAAATCGGGCCAGACAAGGCGCCTGGCCCATATGGTTTTAACGGTTACGTCTTCCAACAGCATTGGCCCCTAATTGAAGGTAATGTGATCAGGTCAATACAGTATTTCTTCACGTCTGGAGTGATGGCACCCCACCTAAATCACACCTTCCTTACCCTGGTTCCGAAAAGTCCAAATGCATCAACCCTGGGGGATTATCGCCCGATATCTTGTTGTAATGTTCTGTATAAAATCATCAGCAAGGTCTTATGCAATAGGCTTAAGGAGGTTATCCATCATCTAATCTCCGCAAATCAAACCGTTTTTCTGAAGGGAAGGTTACTCTCGGACTGCTCCCTCCTAGCCCATGAGCAAATAAGAGATTTTAGCAACCCAATGGGCTCCAGAGCATGTATCAAGTTGGACTTGAGAAAGGCCTTCGACAGTGTTAACAGGGAATTCGTGTACTTCATGTTACACCAGCTGGGGTTCAATTCCACATTCATTAACTGGATCAAAGAATGCATCTCCACCCCTACCTTCTCTGTATTAGTTAATGGCTCCCCTGAGGGCTACTTCACGGGTAACAGAGGTCTCAGACAAGGTGACCCGCTCTCCCCTTATCTCTTTGTAATCGTCATGGAAGCCTTCTCCCTCTTGGTTGGTAAAGCAACACTCCTTGGTACCATTCAACCCATGCGGCGTACAGGTTCTATCTCTCATTTGCTCTTTGCAGACGACCTTCTCATCTTTTGTAGATCTAATCATCGTTCTTTTATGGCCATCAAAATGCTACTTGATGATTTATCAAAATACTCTGGACTCCTTACCAACTGGAGTAAAAGTTCAGGTATCTTTAGCAAGGGTACCAAATCGCCTTCTGCTCTCGCTGATCTCCTTGGTATTCGGAGAGCTTCCACAATCACTACATACCTGGGGCTCCCCCTCTCTACCAAATACCCTAAGTCTCCTCAATACACCAGGCTTATTGACAAATGTAAAAAGAGGCTCCTCGGCTGGACATCGACTTCCCTATCGACATCGGGCAGAATTGAGCTTGTTAGATCCGTTATCTATGGTATGGTTTCCTTCTGGTTGCAGGCTTTCCACATCCCCGCCACTGTCATCCGTACTATCTCATCTATGTGCAGAAGATTTATTCTTGGGGGCTCCAAGATCTGGTCTTGGTCTGATATTTGCAAACCCAAAAATGAAGGTGGTGTCGGGCTTAGATTACTATCGGATATTAACAAGGCGTTTGGGGTTAAAATGACTTGGAGACTACTCTCAAATGAAGGAATATGGGCGGAATACATGCGGGAAAAATACGGTGATCCGAACTCCTTGTATTCTGCCGTTGGCCTCCCTACTCAATCGGGGACGTGGAAATTCATTCTTCAGTGTAGAAATGTCTCTCAAAAGCTAATTAAAAGAGTGGTTAGGGACGGCAAATCCACCTTGTTCTGGCATGATAACTGGCTCCCCATTGGCCCCCTGAAAAATGACCATCCCATTCCTACTGGAGCTAGCAACAAGCGTGTAAGCGACTACTGGCAAGACACGGGCTGGAAGTGCGACCCAACCATTGACTCCATCAGGCCGCTCCTTCACAACTTCAGCATTAGACCTGGGTCGGATTATTGGAAGTGGGAGCCTGGCGATCTCTTTAAATTTCTTGACGCTTGGAACGGTACACGGCAAAGAGGTACTCCCTTCCCCTACCACAAAATTATTTGGCACAGCAAGCACATCCTGAAAATGGCGATCACCCTCCTCCGAGCTTTTTGTGGCAAGCTGCTTACGAAGGAACATCTGATCAAGTGGGGGATTACTGTTGATAGGCGGTGTGTGCTATGTGACTGCGGCCATACCGAGAGTGTACAGCACATTTTCTTTGAGTGCGAATTCACAAAGTACCTCCTGGAGCTCAGCCTGCTGAAGCTTGGCTTACAGCGACCGTACCCTGGGACTCTCCATGCGGTTGGGGACCTCTTCCTTGCCAAATTTAGATCTAAAAGCTTGCTTAGCCGGCTAGCTAATGTTTCCCTTTCCGCAATCGTTTGGCACTCTTGGAGGGAGAGGAATAGGAGAATATTTGATAAGAGTAAACGTTGCAAAACCCAGGTCTTTGCAGACTTGTCAGCTGATACCCGGATTGCCCTACAAGAAGAGGACCTTGATGACGCAGAGGCTGCTGAAGCTCTATCAAATTGGAACTTTAGGGATATGGGTTAATGTCCTCACCAGTGATATGGAATTGGATTTGTATGTTTGCCCATGTTTTTTGGGGGTCGGGGAATGCTATGGGAGAGGATAGTAGGAAGTGACGGCGCTTGTGCCCTATCCTTCCTCTATCTTCTACCTGTATCCCTCCCTGACCCTATATATTGTATTGTTTTGTAAATACAGCAATAAAGATCACACTGATTTTCCAAAATATATATATATATATATATTACATTTGACAGCATTTTTTGAATCCTAGGGCTGACTAGGACAAGCTGACTAGGACAACGGGGTTGATAGAAAGACGGTTCAGATTCAATCTTGATAAATCAACGGTTGAGACAAGAGTTTGTGAAAAAATTTGGAAAGAGAAATCAGAACTTTTGGAGGGAATATATTTTGGGGAAATAACCAAAATTTTGAAAACCTAACTTTATCTCCTCCCAAGAAACGCGACAGCCTTTTTCTCTTCCCCCAAAAAACCCTCAGCCTATGCCTCTTCATCTCGCACTGGCACTGCCCACCCCTGTGGAAAAACCTCCGCCCACATCCAAGACCCACATCCAAGACCCATGCATCGTTTGGATCGCGCAAAAGAGCGAGCTAAAATTTGGGGAATCCATAGAGAGAGAGAGAGATCAATGGACCCGAGAGAGAGATATGAAAATCAAATGGGAGGAGTACACACACACACACACACACACACACACACACACACACACACACACAGAGAGAGAGAGAGAGAGAGAGAGAGAGAGAGAGAGAGAGAGAGAGAGAGAATGGAGAATCCCAAGAAATCTCTTCTCTGGCTCTGCCTGCATGCGTTAATTCGGTGAAGAAGCTCCAAAGGCGAGAGATCGGGGGGTTCCCGCGGTTGGCATGTGGGGGCATCCTTGAACGTGACCGCCTGCATGCATGAATTCGGTGAAGAAGATCCAAAGGCGGGAGATCGGGGGGTTCGCGCGGTTGGCACGTGGAGCATCCTCGAACGCGACCGAGAAGTTTTGGAACATCCAGCTTCAGGTAGGTTATCTGATGGCTTCGTCTTTGGTTTCTTCAGTTTAGTAGGGTGTTGAAAGTTTCCAATTTTTGATATGGGAGTGGGTTTTGATCGACTGATTAGGGCTTTCCATGCCTGTTGATGTTTTAAATTTTGGGGTTTGATGTCTAATTGGTTACCCATTTGGAGAATAGATGTTAATTGAGATTGGGATTATTGCTCTGAAATTGTCTTTACTGGTAGCTTGCTCCTAATGCTCTCCCTAATCGTAATTCGTTGCTCTGAATCTATGTGCTACTAGTAAAGGTTACTTCTTGACAGGGAGATTGTTAAAATCTCAACCGATATTCCATGCAAAGGAGATTGTTTAAAGCTCAACCGATATTGAAGGAGTAAGTTCAGTTACTTTCATGTTCTTTAGTGATCTCTCATTATAGGAACCAAAATATTGAAACTGTGTTTTACTTCTGGTGTCAGGGATCCTATTTCACTTCCAGAGAGAGAAAGAAAACATCTCACTGATGTCCAAGAGTTTGTACTCCAAGTGGATAATAGGGCTGTCGAGAGATCAGAATTTGACAAGAGGGTAAATATATGAATTTATTCACAGTCTGAATTTGACAAGAATGTCGACTGATCATTCTGGGAGAAAATATTACCAGTCTGAATTAGAGCCACCCTATGTATTCATTGCTGCTACTGCAAATGCAAATCCTGCGATATCATTAATTCAAGAAGTACCATCGATGGCAACACCAGATATGTTTAGTTGATAATATTATCTATGTTATATTGGCTGTCAACTTGAGTGTAGAAATCCAGTCTTTCATCAGTTTGATGCAGTGTAACGTTTTTAAGAAAAGTGTAGACTTTAAACAATGTTCATTGTATGTACATAATTTGTGTTTTTGAAATTTTTTGAGAATACTCCATGTGGATACCTGAATTTTGCGAGTATAACCCTATTTTTGCAAGTACCTGATTGTCGGATGAACGTGCTTATTCCAGATCCACTGTGATGTAAAAATGAGGCTTGGTTTGCTAAATGTCCTAGCTCCAAACTGGTCACTTGGGCATGTTACAAAGAGAGAGAAGCTACACGTGTCTCTGATCTGAATTGCGATGCTGAACCCCTGCTTTCCGAAGATCCACCAGCTGCCAAGAAAGGAAACCAAGGTCTTTTCTCTCACAATTGTATCCCATTTTCCTTTGTTTTTGTTTCTTTCACTTTTCTTCTTCTTCACATCATTTTTACGATAGTTGTTTCAAACGATGGCGGTGCAGGTCACAGTTTGTGAAGTTGGTGGGGATTGCAGGCTAGAGAGTCCTGAATGGCCTTTGTCACTGGGAGAATTTGGTGTTAGGTGCTAGAGTTGATCATGCACACACACACATCTATATTTTAAATACAATAATCATTACCATAATTCATTTTGAATAGTGATTATATATACCATGATGTGTTGGTTATGTTACAGTGTCTTTATTGGCTTGAGTCATGAAATGATTCCATATACCTGAGAAAAATTTATACCTCACTGCTACTTATGCATGTCTGGTTTCATCAGGCAAATTGGAATATGGTTGTATCTTTATATGCCTCCTCTACGAGTGATCATCAGATTCAGCTAATGAATTAGGATATATCTTATATATATTTTGAGAGGTGAATTAATTTATCACGTCTTATGTTAGGGATCACATCAACTTTATATAAAATAGAAGTATTGAAACAGCTGAATGGGCAGCATCTTTCTTATTTTTGCCTCTAAATTAATTTTCGCATGGGACACATTGCTTTTCTATTTTGTTGGAATCTAAATGGCGAAATTGGTGTCATGTAGGTTGTTGGAACTCCCAATTACATGTGTCATGAGCTGCTTGCTGACATTTCCTTTGGATTCAAGTCAGATGTCTGGTCTCTAGGTAGGATATTTCTACAATTATAACATGAAACATGCTGTGATATTACTTGATGTGTTAGTCTGGCTTTTTTGTTCGACAGGTTGCTGTATGTATGAGATGGATGCTCATAGACCTGCTTTCAAAGATTTTGTACGTCTGTTATCATTGCTAATTGACTCATTAAATGCTTCATTATAACGTGAAATCATCAGTGCCTAATATTTTGAAGTGGCTATTTTAATTGTAATAACATATGATGTTTTTGCTATATGTTTTGCACGGTTTCAATATCTACAACAGGAATAAGAAGTGTGAATCTGCAACTGTAATATGGTACTCATTAAATTTTACCCATTTTAAGGCGTAGCATGTTTGAGTTGATCAACAATGAATATTTAACATGTATATAGTGGAACCTTGCGCTATTAGTTTTTCTGAAAATAAAATAACTTAAGAAATTTGGTTAGAAAAAATGTTTGCTGGAGAGAGGATCGGGAGCCTTGATTTTTTTGAAACACGCCAGAATTCATGATTAGTTTTTCCACTTTCCTAGAAGCCTGAATGCTGGCGTTCTAATAGCCAAATTTATGGTTTCATGTTTTCCACATTCTTTTTATATTTATTTTTGGTATCTGTTATTTTCCAGGTATAGTAAATAATGTTTGAGTATATCTCTAGGGCAACAGAGTCGGTCACATGAAGGCATGAGCTGATGCACAACAATATATTTGATATGAAAATGCTCATTCCAATGATTTCATGCGATGTAATGAATATATCCGAGTAAACTAACATGATTGATTTCAAACAGAATAATGGAAATTTTGGTGATATTGAGGGAGTTGCGAGAGTGAAGAGGAGAAAGGGACCTCACATAAGAGAAGACTTTAATTTGATGCATGCTATGATAAAGGCAGATTTTTGGCTTCTTTTTATCTCTCTTATGTTGGGATCGGGTTCAAGATTGACAGTCTTTGGGTTACAATGAGAATAATGTATTCGTCCATGATCAGCATATGGAATTTTCTTGGACGTGTTGGTGGAGGTTATATCTCTAAGATTAACATAAGGTATTCCCAAATTTTTAACATAGAATTTATTGTTTAACATAGAATTCACAATTTAACAAAGAATTAACAATTTTTTGACATAGAATTTATTGTTGTTGTTTGCATGCTCACATACTAGAGAAATCTTTTTTTTCCTCTCATGAATTTGTTGTTGTTTCATCTCATTTTAAGAACATGACATGTGGCTATCCTACTTTGAATATGTTCTGGATAAGATACAATCATGGAAAATATTATGATTTGGAGTCTCATAGGTTATGAACCCAAGGCTCTGCATCCAACACTTAGGGCTTAATTACTACAGAAACAAAAGAATATAACTGAAAATATGAAGCCACTAATATAAATATTAATGATATCTGTTGCAACATTTTACTAACTAGACAAACATAGAAATTGAAAGAAGTGGGTTTTCACCAACCTTTTGTCATATAGCCTGTAACAATATAACAAAAGGGTGATGAATAATTTGACAGCAAGAGTAAATACAACATGAAACTTGAACAATCTATCTCTGTAACAAATATGCTAATATTTTGAAACACTTGACAATGGGTAGATGTAGTATGCTTCAGTTATTACTGTTAGAATGTTTATTCACTATTGTTTCTCAAAGACCATCTGATTATAAAGAAATGCCCATGATTTTTAAATAGACTTGACTTAAAATGAAGAAGATGATATATGGATAGTGATCCAAGTGTCAATCCTTGATGAGCAGTGTGTCAAACATGGACACTTCAAGCAAATAGGGATAGGAGCACATTGATTTTGTTTGAGATAAATATGCTAAAGAGGCGCATTATTATATATTTGAAATACCACTCATGTAATCGAAATGTCATATATTTCAGAGATACAGATGCATAAGTTATGTGTTTTATTGAAACATGTATCCTGTATCATGTATTAATATCTTGATATCTATCATGAATCCAATTTCAGAATATCCATATCGTGATGGTTCTACATATTTATGGTGGGTCACTGACTTTTATCCTGTAGATCAAAGACAGAAGTGTATGTGCTAGATTGCGACCTACTTGGGAGGATTTGAGGAGCAACTTAACTGCTAAAGGACGTAAGCGGTTTGAAGTTTATGTATGTACGATGGCGGAAAGAGAGTATGCTCTGGAGATGTGGAGGTTGCTTGATTCTGAAGCCCATCTGATCGGCTCCAGCCAACTATTTGATCGCTGTCTGGATTATTTAGAGTTGTCACTGTCTAATATATGAGAGAAATATGTTAATATGTTGCATGCACATATCCAACGACATGTTCTTTTTTATTACTATAAATCTAGCATCGGTCAGAATCGTCAGATCATGTTTTATGCATATGATTTTGAAAGTTTCAGTCTTTTGGGTAACAATGACTATTATATGAATTGGAATTCCAACCTGCTTAATGTAGAAAAAAAGTCTGATTCTTTGTGTTAGTTAATATTGCCAAAAAGAAGCTAAAAATCTATTTTAGGATATTCTCTTTTGTCTTTTTATTTATTTCATAAAGAGAGTTATCACACCAGATTTTTTTAATACTGATGGGAACAATAATTGAGTTACATTGAGTTAGTTAATATTACCTATCTGGGTTTTTTAATATGGCTCATTTTTTAATCCATACGGCAGACCCTTCTTTGATTATGTGCTCACGGCTCTGTGATTTTGTGCTCACCCTTTATGATTATGTTTTCATGGATCTTTGTAGTGTATCCATTGATTAAACAACAATTTAAATCGAAGCTCTTGATGCACCCAAGCTTTCGCTATTTTTTACCCTTTTGCAGCTGCGGTGCTGGCATCTTCGGCCGTGAGGGGATGAGGGACAAAGAGAGCTTTGGTTTTGGGTTCACCTAGGTACTTGTTGTTCATTGCTTTGAACATATATCTATTTTTGTTATTGTTACCTGAAAGTTAGTAACAGAATTTATGATTTGTTGGGTATTCAATGTGTAGCATCATTCAATTGGTTTACCGTGTAACTTGATACACTCCTTAAATTTTAGTGTTACGTATTTAAATGCCTAACTCATTATTTATAGCTGATGTAAATAATCACAGAGATGTAAGTCGAGTGGATTCAAAAAAAAGTTCGGGTGCTCCCATAGAGATTTTTTTGAATCCTCACGACACATGGCTCTTTATTATATGTGACAAAAAAATTTTGAATCCCGAAGGCTCCCTTGACGAAGGCACCAGCGACCGCACCGACGGTGCGCGCGAAATTTGTTTTTGCTAATTTGTTGTTCCGTGCCGAAGGCGCCCGCGTCGAAATTGTTGTTCTACGTCGAATTTATTGTTCTGCACAGAAGGCGTCCGTGCCAAATTTGTTGTTCTGGGTCGATGGCGCCTACGCCGAATTTGTTGTTTCGCATCGAAAGCGCCCATGCCGAAGGCGCCTGTGCTACTAAATATTTTTATGCGAATTTGTTTTTCTTTTAAATTTTGGCTGTGGAAATAATTTTTTGGGGAACAAATATTTCGCGATTGAAAATATTAAATTAACTGTGCACGTGGGCACGGGTTATGACAAGTATATATATAGAAAAAAGATGTGTATGGTTACCTGTCTGGTTATAAGCGGGTATGCATACACCGGAGTTGGATAGATATATCATTATGTAAATATCTGTGCGTGTTGGTATTGTTGTGTGAGACTTTATGTGATGGCGTGTATTTGTGTGCTTGGATATATACTAGGAGACATACATGGTTAAGTAATTGTATAAGTATTTGCTTATCGGTGTTTTGCTCTCGTATATGCTCAGGATAGAGTGACCCTACAGTATATATCTGCTCACCCTAGGCTTTGTCCTCAGTCGGGAAGTCCGAGAGTGGACTTTATTTTTAAGGTGGGTAGAATGTAATGGCCATAGTACCCTTTACGTGTGTGTGTATAATAATTTTGTTGTATGTGATCGCACCCCGGATACACACCCGGAGCAACGGTTGTAGTTTTACCGCAAGCGCACGGTATAGCGGCGAGCGGGATATCGAACACAGGGAGGACGAAGGACCGTGCTTGTTCCAATCAACCTGGCTATTTAAGAAGAAAGATTTGCCTTTGGTGATCCTGTCACAATCGTCAGACAAAGTGCGGAAATATCAAATCAAATAAAGAACGTCTAGGGAATGGGGAATCCCCGCTACTCACCGTATTTCATAAATGTGGTTTATCGGTATCAAAATTGCTAGATTGAGATTTTGGATGGACTAGTTGCAACTGAATGTAGAACCAAGCTCACGCTCTCGCGCTGTTGCCGGTCTATAGCTATCCTAGGTTTGGGTCCAATCTCTTGCAAACCCTAGCCTAGGAAAGCTAGCATTAGGATCAACATCATCGTCCAATCGCGCACCGAGCCCAATCTCTTGCAAAATCGACTCGCGATCTAGATTGAGATAGTTCATACCCGTCCAATCTCTTGCAAACGGGTATTGGCGCGGAATTGGAACCGGAAACCCTAGTATCGGTCCAATCTCTTGCAAACCGATACTACGGAAATTCGATTCCAACCCAATTCGGATTTCTAGGGTTTCCTATCGAATTGGGATCCAATCTCTTGCAAATCCCAATCGGTATGAACTCCTAGCTAACCGTAGTAAATTGATCCCAATCTAATCCCTAGATATCAATTCTAGCAAAATTTCTACTAATTCATCACAAATATGAAGTTGGGCTTATAGGGTTCATCCCCACGCCCCAAGACGTGGCGACTACTCACAATTCATAGCAAGATCACAAAAATAATCAATGAAATAAGCAATAGAATTCATCACAATATTGAGATGTGCAATAAAAATAGAATTTTTAGAGAAGAGATAGACAAACCAATGGAGTTCTTCAATCAATTCAACAAAAATCAAAAATTGTCTTCTCTCCAATCTCCAAAATAAAGCTAAAAACTAAATCTAAAAAGCTGCAAAAAATCTAAGGAGAAGCTCTCTCAAACTAGGGTAAAAACAGGGTATAAATACCCCCCAAAATCGTCCAAAAACTGTGACCAAAATACCCCTGCGCAGCCTGTTTTCCGCAGTTTTCGCTACAGGCAGCGCGTCGCACTCGGCCGAGTGACAAAAGTCGCTCGGCCGAGTGAGAAACCCTGTAATTTTCCAGTAAGTCGGGGCCTTCAGGGGTCTCTACTTCGGGGGCGGCTCGGCCGAGTGAGTTGTCGTCACTCGGCCGATGGCTTCATTGTACTCGGGCGGACGGGATAATCCACTCGGCCGAGTGGGTCTTCTGAAACTCAGGAAGCCAAAAAACAGTAACATGGCGATTTTTGAAGGGCTTCGTTTGGGCGCCACTCGGGCGGACGAGATGTAGTCACTCGGCCGATGTGGTCTCCGTCGCTCGGCCGAGTGCACATAGGAATCGTGTCTGATCTGGTCGGCCGAGCGGTGTCTCGCTGGTCGGCCGAGTGGCTCCTCCACTCGGCCGAGTGGGACACTAAACATGCCCAATCTGCTTATTTTGGCCTCCTCGTCGCTCCTGCGACGTCCGTTCTTCTTCCGCTCCTCTCCAACAGCAAAATACCCCTTGGGGAGGTCGTCGGTGACCCTCTGGAGTAAGCGCATCTTGAGATCACTCCAAATCGCGCCAAATCACCTGAAATGCGACAAAAACAACAAATCGTGAAAAGCACGTCGATATATCGTGAAAAACATGATTTGGGCGATCTAAATGGCATGCAAACATGCGGGAAAAAGGTGTAAAATAAGGAGTGATCAAAATCCCCCAAGCTTGCCTCTTACTCGTCCTCAAGGAAGATAAGTAAAAGGCGAACCCGGTGGATTCGGAAAACGAAAACGGCGAAAAATGAAAAATGAAAAACGGAGAAGAATGGAAAACGAAATGAAAATAAAGAAGAGAGAAAGAAGCGAAGAGGTAAGCTACTAGATCATTTTCTCAGGACGGGGGTTTCACTTACTCATATAGCATGCACCGAATGAAAAACACATGTCAAAAGATTTTATTTTGATATCATAGTATAATAGTGCAAATAGAAATAGAAAACCCACGAACAACGATATAATCATGACAAACTGAATAATTTTAAAATTAACATCGTCTGAATCATTTAAAGCGGTATACAAATCACAGATCACACACTTTTCAATTGAATGCTTTCTATCAGGAGTATAAGAGTATCACACTATAGAATAGGGAGAATAGAAAAGTATGGATTTCATGAAATGAATGCTAGGCTTAGATTTCTGGATTTCGTAAAGCTAAAAATAATCTCATTGAGTATAGAATATTACTTAGCCTAGGTTGTCGTGCAATGTCAAGTAGTCACTCTCTCACACATCAATGGATCCCCTCCCCCAAGCTTATCTATAAACGTGGTGGCATAAAAAATATTCACATCCCCAATTTTATATAGCTCCAAAAGCAATGAAAAGAAAGAAGAAAGAAAGAAAGTGAGATGGGATCTTTTATTGAGGATTTTTCCTCTTTTCTCTTTTTTTTCTTTTGTTGTTGTTTTTTTGATATAGCATATATACACAACGATCCCAACTCAAAGAGAGATAATGATATACAAGAATATTTTTCTCTCTTTTATTTTTTTTGAGAATAAGAGATTTGGAGCTAGGAATGAATACTGGGGGAAATGCCATATAATAGAATCACTAAAGGGAGATTCACCAATGATTTTAAAAGTAGAGAAATGATGTTCAAGATTTGTGGAGAAAGAAATAAATATATCCCTCGGTTCACTCTATAAGACATGCACGACAACTTCAGCAGGGTAATCTAATCTACTCAGTTTCGATCACAAAAAAACTAACTAATCCAGATTTATCATAGCTAACATCATTCAATCATCCTGAAGTGAAATGTACAGTTCATGCATATAGAAGTGATATAGGAAAAGAAATCAGTACTCCAGATATAGGCATTCAATGCGCGAATCTTGGTGTGTTTTCTGTGATAGCATACATATGAATATTCAGACTCAGCTAATAATAAAATTTCATCCGTTTTCATGTGGAAAAAGTGTAGGTTACTATCTCTAGATGCAAGACAAGTCATAGCATATGATATCAGAAATAAAGTCTAAGACATGACAAATATAGCATGCATATAGAGTAGGCTAAATCTAGCGTCATCATCATCATAGAAAAGTCATCTCTAGCATGAGATGAAAAAGAAATAAAGATAAAGGGAAAAAAGAACTATTTACAATGCGGCACACAGAAAAATAATAAAAACGTGATGCATGGTAAAATAAAAGAAAAATGAAGAAAATGAGTGCAAAAGCGAAAAATGGTGTGAAAAACTAAAAATAAAGGTGGCAAATCGAAAAGGAACGTGAGGACTCACTCCCCCAAGCTAAATGGCACAGTGTCCTCAATGTGCAAAGTGTGGCACACCGAGAGACAAGAAATGTGAGGGGCAAGTGAGGATGCATGCAAGAGGAAAACGTGAAAAGAAAAAAGAAAAAAAATGAAAAATATGATGCGGACATGATGCATGCAAAGATAGGAGTGATACAGATATATATGTGGCACCAAAAACTCTCCCTCTCTCCCAGAAAATATATATAAAGATATGATCAAAACGAGACTCTCAAAATAAGTGAGGGGAGGGGGGTGGACAAAAATGCATCAGGACCCAGCAGAAACGGGCAGCACAACGGCAAGACTAATCGATGGCATCAAGGGTGCCTAAGAAGGTGCTGCTGCGCCGTCTCCGTCCTGAGGCGGAGGTCGTGGTGGGGGCTGGACAGGCTGCTGAGCAGGGGTGGGTGTGGAAGTGGTAGCAGGCGGAGTATGAGTGGAAGTGTGGGTGGGAACCTGCTGGGTGGGTACGCGGGGGAGGCGCTCCAGAACCTGGGTAAGACAGTAGTGGATCTGCGGGAGCAGCTCGAAGCGGCCAGCCATCGCAGTGACGGTGGCAGACAGGGTCCGAAGGTCGCCTCTGAGGCCACTCACCGCCCCCTCTAGAGCACGAATGCTCTGAAGTACGGTGTCAGGGGGAGGTGGTGCAGAGGGACGCACCGGTCGGGGCTGTGCAGGTCTGGGCTGGCGTACTCTGGTCGCGTATGTGACGGGCTCAGCGGTGAAGGGTACAAAAGGTGCTGCACCAGCAAATGTGGGCCTGGCCTCAGTGTGAGGACGGGGCACCGGCTGGTGAGAAGTGGAGGCAGCAGCAACGAAAGAAGAATATAAAAGTGGCAGCGAGGTGGCCAGAGAGGTCAGTGGCACAGAAGTGTGGACAGACGCCACGACACTCTCAGAAAACACAGCAGCAGTGGAGACAGAGGTGTGGACAGAGGTCTCAACGGCGGTGGCAAAAGAGGGCTTGCCGCACTCAACTATGGTCGGCGGGCGCTCGGGTGGGGCAGAAGAAACAGGCTCAGCAGACAGAGGGACGGTGGTGGTGGTGACAGCCGTGGGAGTGGTGGAAGTGGGCTCAGCTAAGGTACTCCCGACACCGACAGAGGAGTCGGGAGCGGCGGAAACATCGGGGATAGGCTGAGGGGCCACAGGGTCAACAGGCTCGGCAGCAGGCTCGGCAGGGGCTACAGGGTCTACAGGGGCAGCGTGGGCCTGCTCGACCTCCTCGGCCTCGAGCACGTAAGCAGCAGGGATGAGAACATCCATCGCAGGGAGCCAGTCAATGTGGGCTGGTGCAATCTGAGTCCGAGCGGGGCTCGGGAGAATCATGTAATCGGCACCGTAAGGGCCGTGCAACCAGACCCAGTGACGCTCACCGTGCGAACGAAGCATCTTCATCCGGGCCATAACATCGATCGACAAAGAAGTGGGGCCCGATACTCGTCGCAGGTCGTCAGGGAAATCCTCGCCGGTCATAAGAGCAAGCAAGGTGATCAGGCCGTTGCAGCATATCGGTGAGCGAGCGCCCACCGATACAATGATGTGGTCTAAAAACCATGCCACGATATCGATCACGACGGCAGGGACAAGCTCATCGCCATCCCTAGATAGAGCTCTGGGACGTGTCATCGCGTAGAGCATGTAGAGCTCTGGCGTAGACATCGTGCCCGGCTCATATCTGGCCAAAAAGGTCGTCGCCATAAGGCGCTGAGCAATACGTAGGCAGGGATGGACAATGGCCGAGGCCTTGGCCCTACTAGGGTCAAAGGCAGCGTGGAGACCCGTAATCCGGGCCCAGAAGGCACCGGTGTCGAAGGAAGGTGGGGGGATATGGGTGGGGCCGTAACCACGATCGGCTCCGGGGACAGCGGGCCACGAGAAAAATGCTCTCATCATATCGAGAGTGACCTGGCACTCCCGGTCCATGAACCGAAATGAGCATCCCTCGTCGGTCCGGGCGATCGAACTAAGAACCTCAAGTGTCAGGCGGATAAACGTATCTGCCGACACCTGAAAGAAATCTCGCCAGCCCACGTTGTCGTACAACGTGAGCATCCCCTCTTGTACCCCCAGGCGTCCTAGGTCAGCAGGTGTGCAAACCTGGAGGGTACGATTGAGCGCTGGGAGATACGCTCGAAGACGGCTCGGTGTACGTCGTCTCGGAACGTAATCCCGAGCGGCCCGACCAGTGGAGCCGGTGGTGGTGGCTGTGGAGCGGCAGGGAGAGGCTGTGCGGGCTGTGCGGGCGCTGCAGGCTGTGCGGGGTGGACAGGGCCTGCAGGCTGTGCTGGGTGGACGGGGTGTGTGGGAGAAGGCGGAGGAGAGTCCTCCAACTCGTGGGAGGGGCCGGCGTCATCCGACCGCTTCCACTTGGCGGAAGCTCTCCTCGACCTCGGCCGTGTCCGGGGCGGCATATCGGCCCCGAGCGCACGCCGAAAAACGTGCAAAGTGTGGCGTGTGCAAAATAATAGAAAGAGTGTACCCCGACACGCCGCGAGTGCTAAGCAGTGGAAGCGTGCGAAGACAGCGCGTCCACGAAGTCCAAATCAGTCCGTAGAAGCTCCCCTGGGCTCCCCTAAGCTCCCAAAAACAACCTGCGCGTGAAATGGAGATATCAGCGGGTAATATTCAAAACGTATGGAGCATTAGGGGTATAATAGATAGATATAGAAATTAATTTGGGTTTGGGGGTCATTTAACACATAGATCCTCAAAAAATACACAAAAAGAGGCGAAAAAGGCGAAATAGGGGGTACCGGAGGCGATCGGAGCGGCGGCCGCCGACGGCGACTCGGGCGAGGCGTCGGCGGGTGCTCGGCCAGCGGTGGCGGGCCGAGCAGCGGCGCGAGGTGGCCGGTCGGGCGAGTGGGGGTGCGAGCGAGGGCAATCGGGCGAGGGGAGCTGAAGAGTCGGGGTGCGATTGGGTTTTGCGTTTCGAAAATCGCGCCCCCCCCCCCTCGGCCCTTATATAATAAAAGTTACGACTCGGCCGAGTGACGTGGTCACTCGGCCGAGCGAGGTCAATGGAAATTTCCTCCTCGCCTACGCTTCGGCCGAGTGGCCTTACCAGACTCGGTCGAGTGGAGTAAGTCCATTCGGCCGAGTGGCTCAAGCTACTCGGCATGACTCGCCCTAGGAGGGTATCCGTTTTACTCGGCCGAGTGGAAATATATACTCGACCGAGTAGCAGTTATATTGAAATCAGGAAAATAAACAGAGAGTTGGGTACATCAGACTTCCCTCGTTCGTGAGCGGCTCGGCCGGACGAACTTGTGTACTCGGCCGAGTGACTAGTATACTCGGCCGAGTGAGCCTTGTGTTCTGCTGTTTGTCTTCGTTTGGGCTCTAAACTCCGTCTTTCTTCCTCCAGTCGATTCCATCTTCCTCCTAAGCGTCGAGCGCCTTCTTGGGGCGCTCCTCGTCATCACGTTCATCCTCCTCATGATGGATCTACCTATCTCCTCTCCTGTCAAGAAAAATAGGACCCGTTATCACAGAATTTTTGGGCGAACGACTCAAAACACTAAAAATTTCTAAAACGAAAATAAAGAAAAAGTGAAAATAAAGCGAAACCCATCGGGTTGCCTCCCGACAAGCGCTCGTTTAAGGTCGTGAGCTCGACCCCCTATGATTTTCAATTAATGTGGGATGTTTGGTGCATATGAGATGCACCCATCAAACTTTCCGGGGAGAGCGCTTGGATTTGGAAGTTGCGGCGTGCTCTCCCTCGGTGGTCTCCCATCTCGAATAGTGTTGGGGGGAGGCTCCCCCAAGCTAGCATTTGCTCCGGTCAACGGCTTCACCGGTGATGCCGATTTCCGTACCGGCGGAGCTTTCTTTAGAGACTTTAATTTCGAGAGCTTACAGAGCTCTCGAATCCTTGCGACATCAGCGTCGCCTTCATCATCTTCAGCGGAGAGGTCGGGGAATCATCTTTCTTCTCATTTTGGCCTAAATCCGGGCCTTCCTCGAAATCTTCATCGAATAGAGCGCCAATAGAGTGGGGGATCGCCTCCTCAATTACGTCATCAAGGAGGTCCATGTAATCAAGCTCCTCGTGGTAAGGCATGTGCTTCATAGCCTTAGGAATATGAAGCTCCACCTCGATGTTGCCGACGTTTAAAGTTAGTGTACCTTCGCGCACGTCGACAATGACTCCGGCGGTGGCGAGGAATGGGCGTCCAAGTATCAACGAAGTATCTCCCTCCTCCTTAACGTCCATGATCACGAAGTCACATGGCAAGCATATTCCCCCCGGGACTTGTAGCGGGATGTCTTCGGCGATCCCCACCGGCCTTGTTATCCGTCCATCGGCTAATTGAATGCGCATGTCAGTGGGTTTCAACTTTGTCCCGGTGTTTAGCCTTAAGAACATGGAGAGAGGCATGAGGCTCACACTAGCCCCTAGATCAACCAACGCCTTTTGAAGAGGAACGCCGCCCAAGGTGCAAGGAATCCGAAAACACTCCGGATCTTTAAATTTCACCGGCTCCTTCTCTCTCTTGGTGAACCAAGAGCCCTCCTCGGCTAGCATGATCTTCTCCTTCCTCTTTCTCCCTGAAATCAAGTCCTTTAAGAATTTAGCATATGTGGGGATCTCCACGATGGCGTCGAGGAAGGGAATATTGAGGCTAACTCCTCTTAGATACTCGAGAAACTTCGCTAGCCTTTTCTCCATTTTCGCTCTAGCGAGCCTTTGGGGGAATGGGACCGGTGGCATGAAGCGCCTCTCCTCGATCAATTGCTCCGCTCTAGATTTCTCCTTTTCTTGTGGCTCCTTCTCCTTATCAACTTCAACTACCGGCTCAATTGGCTCCAAACTTTCCTCCACGGGCTCCTCGGTAGGAATCATGGCGGGGGTGGTATCCTTTCCGCCTCTAGTGGTAACGGCAACTACGGCATTGATGTGGCCGGTGTTGCCCCGTGGGTTTTGCTCGGGTTGCGCCGGCAATCGTTGAGTGTTCCGATTGAGCAACACCAATTGCTCCGATATTTGAGCTACAACGGTATTAAGGGAGTCTTGCCCCGCCTTCAAGGTAGCATTGACCTTATTTTGCTTGACCATAAACGCCTCCACTCTAGCTTCGAAGTCGGATCGTTGTTGAGTTTGTGGAGGGTTTTGATTTTGATTCCTCCACCCTTGATTGTATCCGGGCGGCCTATATGGTGGAATTTGTTGCTTCGGTTGGAAATTTTGTTGTGGAGGCCCCCTCGACGGATAGTGTTGTTGTTGGGGTGGTGGTGGTCGAGCTTGTTGAGGTGGTTGTTGTGGCGGGTTCAAAGCTCCTTCATTGTTGGCGTAAGAGAATCCGGGATGATTTCTTGCGACCGGATTGGCCCAATACCCTTGGTTCCCCGCGACATATTGAGGTACTTGCTCCAATGATCCTTCTCCTTGCTCCCCTCCCACGTACATGGCTTGAGATTGGTCTTGCCAATCACACATTTGGTTGGTCGGTGCGGAGGTGGATGGGGCTCCTTGGGGCTCTGTGATAAACTTCTCCAATCTCTCCACTACCTTGTGGAGAGAATCAAACTTGCTTGTAAGCTCCACTACGGCCTTCGCCTCATAGATACTAGTTGGCTTCAAGGAGGACGTGGAGTGTCCTCGCTCATCGCCCCATTGTTGGTTGTTTGAGGCCATCTCCACAATTAGGGCCGTAGCTTCCTCGGGAGTTTTTGATAAGATAGCACCATTCGCCGCGGCATCAATAATTTGTTTGGTCCCCGGTTGGAGACCGTTGTAGAAGCTATGAACTAGCTCCCAATCTTCTATGCTATGGTGCGGGCATTGGTGCTGCAGATCCTTAAAACGCTCCCAAGCTTCATAGAGCATCTCTTGGGGGTCCTTGCTTGAAGGACATGAGAGCACTCCGGATCTTCACCGTCTTGGATGGCGGATAGAACTTGTCAATGAATGCACTCGCCAACTCGTCCCAAGTGGTGAAAACACCCTCAGCCTGCGTCCTCAACCAATAGAGTGCCTTGTCCTTTAGCGTGAAGGGGAAGAGACGCAGTCTGATGGCATCGAGGGAGACCCCCGGCATCTGAAATGTGGCGCACTTCGACAAGAATAATTGGATGTGGTAGTGAGGATTTTCGTGGGCATTCCCATGAAATGGATCATGCTGCATCAGAACCACTAGTCCAGTCTTTAGCTCGAAGTTCTTGTCAGCCGCCAACTCCGGCATGGCAATGGATGAGGTAGTAGAAGAGGTCTTAGGCCGAAGCCTATCTCGAATAGAAATTATCCTTGCCATCCTTGCCGCCAATTGTTCAGCTGTTTCCGGGTTGGTCATAAACTGCCCTTCTGGATTTTGTCTCCTTTCCGCTCTAAGTCTCCGCGCGGTACGTTCGATCTCTGGATCAAACAATATAGCTTCAGGGTCCGCCGTAGATCTCGTGTACATGCACAGAGAAAACAGAGTTTCAAAGAGATGATTAATACCGTGGGAGGGTTAGGTAAAAATAAAGAAATGGAAATAATAATGATAATAATAAAAAAAATAAAAAAGGAAATAGCTAGGGGTGGTAAGATCAAACGCGATATGCCTCCCCGGCAACGGCGCCAAAAACTTGATCGCACCCCGGATACACACCCGGAGCAACGGTTGTAGTTTTACCGCAAGCGCACGGTATAGCGACGAGCGGGATATCGAACACAGGGAGGACGAATGACCGTGCTTGTTCCAATCAACCTGGCTATTTAAGAAGAAAGATTTGCCTTTGGCGATCCTGTCACAATCGTCAGACAAAGTGCGGAAATATCAAATCAAATAAAGAACGTCTAGGGAATGGGGAATCCCCGCTACTCACCGTATTTCATAAATGTGGTTTATCGGTATCAAAATTGCTAGATTGAGATTTTGGATGGACTAGTTGCAACTGAATGTAGAACCAAGCTCACGCTCTCGCGCTGTTGCCGGTCTATAGCTATCCTAGGTTTGGGTCCAATCTTTTGCAAACCCTAGCCTAGGAAAGCTAGCATTAGGATCAACATCATCGTCCAATCGCGCACCGAGCCCAATCTCTTGCAAACTCGACTCGCGATCTAGATTGGGATAGTTCATACCCGTCCAATCTCTTGCAAACGGGTATTGGCGCGGAATTGGAACCGGAAACCCTAGTATCGGTCCAATCTCTTGCAAACCGATACTACGGAAATTCGATTCCAACCCAATTCGGATTTCTAGGGTTTCCTATCGAATTGGGATCCAATCTCTTGCAAATCCCAATCGGTATGAACTCCTAGCTAACCGTAGTAAATTGATCCCAATCTAATCCCTAGATATCAATTCTAGCAAAATTTCTACTAATTCATCACAAATATGAAGTTGGGCTTATAGGGTTCATCCCCACGCCCTAAGACGTGGCGACTACTCACAATTCATAGCAAGATCACAAAAATAATCAATGAAATAAGCAATAGAATTCATCACAATATTGAGATGTGCAATAAAAATAGAATTTTTAGAGAAGAGATAGACAAACCAATGGAGTTCTTCAATCAATTCAACAAAAATCAAAAATTGTCTTCTCTCCAATCTCCAAAATAAAGATAAAAACTAAATCTAAAAAGCTGCAAAAAATCTAAGGAGAAGCTCTCTCAAACTAGGGTAAAAACATGGTTTAAATACCCCCCAAAATCGTCCAAAAACTGTGACCAAAATACCCCAGCGCAGCCTGTTTTCCGCAGTTTTCGCTACAGGCAGCGCGTCGCACTCGGCCGAGTGACAAAAGTCGCTCGGCCGAGTGAGAAACCCTGTAATTTTCCAGTAAGTCGGGGCCTTCAGGGGTCTCTACTTCGGGGGCGGCTCGGCCGAGTGAGTTGTCGTCACTCGGCCGATGGCTTCATTGTACTCGGGCGGACGGGATAATCCACTCGACCGAGTGGGTCTTCTGAAACTCAGGAAGCCAAAAAACAGTAACATGGCGATTTTTGAAGGGATTCGTTTGGGCGCCACTCGGGCGGACGAGATGTAGTCACTCGGCCGATGTGGTCTCCGTCGCTCAGCCGAGTGCACATAGGAATCGTGTCTGATCTGGTCGGCCGAGCGGTGTCTCGCTGGTCGGCCGAGTGGCTCCTCCACTCGGCCGAGTGGGACACTAAACATGTCCAATCTGCTTATTTTGGCCTCCTCGTCGCTCCTGCGACGTCCGTTCTTCTTCCGCTCCTCTCCAACAGCAAAATACCCCTTGGGGAGGTCTTCGGTGACCCTCTGGAGTAAGCGCATCTCGAGATCACTCCAAATCGCGCCAAATCACCTGAAATACGACAAAAACAACAAATCGTGAAAAGCATCGCAATATCGTCGATATATCGTGAAAAACATGATTTGGGCGATCTAAATGGCATGCAAACATGCGGGAAAAAGGTGTAAAATAAGGAGTGATCAGTATGCCTAGTAATTCCATACATGAATGGCATGGTGGTTGTTATTATTAGTACTATTGTTAGTATTAGTTTTAACATTATAATTGTTATTGTTATGGATGTTGTTGTTATTCTTATTATTTTTAGTGAGTGGGCCTTTAGTTAATTTTAGTAGCTAAGAGATGTGCTTACCTCTTAGTTGTATTGGGCTTTAATAGTGGGCTTGGATTATTATGAAGAGATGAGAGATTTTTATTAGAATGGCAAGCTTGTAAATATGTGGGATTCTAGAAGAGAGATTTTTATCTGTTTAAATCCTCCATTTTTCTACACCCTTCTACTTATTTCTTTGCTCTTCTTTTCTTTTCATTCTAATGTCATCCTCTCTCTGTCCCTCTCCTTCTCCTAGGGGCCGAATTTTCCATGAGCCAAAAAAAGAGAGAGAAAGGAAAGAAATGGAAGAGAGAAGGAGAAATTAGGAATAGAAATTAGGAAGAGAAGGGGGGATTCTTAGAGAGAGGAAGAAATTGAAGGAGAAAGAGTAGGGTTTGGGATTTTGGGTTTGAAGTTTGGAGCTTGGAGATTCAAGGTGGAGTTCTCTTGGAAATTGGAGGAGGGATTCATCTTCTTGCTTGAGGTATGAAAACTAACTCCTCTTAGTATGTTAATTGAAAGGTAATTTTTAGAATCAAGTTCTCATCTTAGGTTGGATTGCATCTCCTTGTTTAAAAGTTAGCATCTTGTCATTTGGTGATGTTAAAATTAGCATTTTTTTTAAATGGTTATGAATTATTGTCCAAGATGCCATCTTTATTAAGAATCCATGAGAAAGATGACACTTTTGGTGTTGTTGGTTCATTTTATTTGTTAATTCATTTGGAAAGTTGTAATTTTTATTGTGTTATTTGCATGATTGGACTCTTTTTTATGCAAGCTAACATCTTTATCAAAGTTTAATGCATATGAAGAAGCTAAGGCTTGGATGATGAAACTAGTTCTTTACATTGGATCGTTGAGATTTGGGACAGAATTACATGCTATTTGTTTGGCTTAAATCTCATAAATTAGTATTGAGAATGTCTTGAAAATTTTATGGCTGAAGGATAAAACCCTTAACTCCAACTTTCATGTTGAACACCTCCTCTAATTCAGATTAGAAGTAGGGGTAAAAATTCATCCATTTCAGCATGTCTGTTTTTCCTCAACCTGGACATATGTCACGGAAACAGCGATCTGTCCCTCAATTCTTGACGAAATGGTGTGTTCTTGGTCTCGTTAGAAAGTTAACTTCAAGCCCTACAAATTTGTAGCTTTCCATTTTTTTCTGAATCTGTCTGCATTTAGGAGTAATCCGGTCCTCAAGTCAGGACAGTTTCTGTTTCACTTTTCAGCACTTGTATATCTTGCCGTAAACTTTGTATTAAATAGAATACTAATCGGAACGTCATGAAAATTGATATATGCACTCACAACACCTATATATATACAACTGTCTTTTATATTTCATGATCATGTTCTATACAAAAATATTGAGTAAACTGCTATTGAATGTGACTGTTACCAAATTCTCAGCAAGCTGTAATGCAAAACCTTCTTAATGAAAGTTGCACTCTTATAAGCATGTAAGTAACTAACTTTATGACAATGTTGTGCTAATGAGATCAAGGTTGTGTACTTTTTTTCATAAGGGAGAAAGGTAGCATTTTTGTGGTAGCTCCTTAGCCAAAGTTTCCTAATAAACTTCTCATCCTTAATATAAACCAAACTTGCTTGATAGTCGTACTCATGTCGCATGTTAGCATGTTCATGTTCAATTCATGATTAACTTTCATGTTGCTTATGCTTGCATTGTTGTTTAGTTTAACATTACCTATATGATTGGCTTTCAGTATTTCTCTATGACTTTGTGATATTCTGTGTTTGTTGGTTGGCTATTTGTTGAATACCACATGCACTATTACCAGCAATGCACAGTGGACCTGCAGATACGTTTTTAGTTCTCGTCATGTACCTTGTCTTTCTAGATATCTCAAGGATGGAGTCGTGACAGTTTGGCTAAGGTATATCAATCTGACTTTAAGAAGCCTAACATTGGACCTAAACCTATAACATTGTGTTCATATGTTATTCTCAACACAGGTGATGAGCTTGTGTCCGCCTTTATGATAGAAGAAGACCCATAAACTTATGATGAGGCAATGAGGTCCATTTATGCTAGTTTTTGGAAAGATGCTATCAAAAGCGAGACTGATTCTATTGTTTCTAACCAAACTTGTGAATTGACTGAGTTACATAAAGGTAGTAGACCTATTAGTAGTAAATGGATCTTCAAGAAAAAGATGAGAGCTGATGATTCAATAGAAAAGATCAATGCTAGACTAGTGATTAGGGGTTTACCCAAAAGAAAGGCTTAGACGATTTTGATACTTATTCTTCAGTGACCAAGATCACTACGATAAGGACTTTAAGTGTCTTAACTGCAATTCATGAGTTAGTTGTACATCAAATGGATGTCAAGACAGTTTTTTAAAAAATGGCGACCTAATGTCCAAACCCAAGGGGTTTGTGATTGTTGGTCAAGAGAATAAGGTATGCAGGCTTAGAAAATCTCTATATGGTCTTAAGCAAGCACTTAAGCAATGTATGAGAAGTTTAATAGCACTTTAGTGAGGAATGACATTATTGTGAATACCTCTGACTCCTGTATTTATTCTAAACTAATAGACTCAGATTGTGTGATTATATGCCTATATGTAGATGACATGTTGATTTTTGGGAAGAATCTGGACTTGTGAATGATACCAAGAATTTCTTATCATCCCAGTTTGAGATGACAGACCTAGGAGAAGCTGATGTTTTTTTGGAGTTAGAGTTATTAGAAACTCCAGTGGCATCTCCTTGTGTCAATTGCATTACGTGGAAAAGGCGCTGAAAAAGTTCAACGGTTTTGATGTTGTGCATGCTAGAACTCCCGATGACCCCAGCATACATTTGAAAAAGAATTTGGGCGAGAGTGTTTTTCAATCTGAATATGCTAAAATCATAGGAAGTGTGACATTCCTCATGAACAATACTTGACCTGATATAGCCTATGCGGTTAGTAGGCTAAGTCATTATACACATAACCCTAATAATGAACATTGAAATGCACTTCATCGTTTGCTAAAACTTCATCGTTTGCTAAAACACTTGAAAGGAACTATTAATTGGTATATGCATTTTAGTAGATTTCCTACTGTTTTAGAAGGATTTTGTGATGCAAACTAGGTTTTAGGTAACGATGAAATTGGTTCAACTAGTGGTTTTATTTTTTACTTTGGGTGGAGGCGCTATATCATGTAAGTCTTCCAAATAGACATGTATAGCACGATCCAGCATGGAATCTGAATTTATTGCTCTTAAGTTGGCAGAACAAGAAGCATAATGGTTACGGAACTTTTAGCAGATGTGCCATTATGGGGGGAAATCTACGTCAGTTTCACATCATTGTGATTCTTAAGCAGCTATTGGAGTTGCTAAAAATAGTGTCTACAATGGGAATAAAAGACACATTCTCATCAGACACGGTGTGGTTAAATTGTTGGATACAACGTCTATTGGATATGACGATTGTTGACATCATGTTTGATGATAGCAAATGTGTGTGAACGTTCTAATGTGTGTGCTAAGTGTTTGCAGGAGTGGTGATCACGTAAATCTCCAAATAGATGACTTGGTCAATTTGATGGAGGAATTTCTATACATATAGCAACGCAAAAGATGGAGAATTTGCTATACACTTAACAAATAGGACTTGGTCAAAGAGATGGAGATTATAGCTACAGGTATTGGACCAAGTCAAATTGGACAGGATCTTATTCAAATCAATTTAAGATTGATTCATATCCCCATTGCCATTCTAATCCAATTCCAATTCAAATTCCTAATCCTATTAGCATTGCAACAAGATCTAATCAAATATGCACAATCCCAAACCATCTTGCTTTCCTATCTCCAAGGGGATTGCATCCTAGCCATGAGATCTCCTCCTTAGCTGCATCCCTAGCCTAGAGATCTCCTCCTTGGCTGCAACATACCCTAGCTCTTTCTCCTATAAAAACCGAGCAAAAAACGTGACAAAAAAATGCGGCATACATTAAAGGACTTTGGCCAAAACAAAGGGAAGGCCGCAACTTTGCAAGGAGGTTTACACATTGCGCATCATCTTCTCCTTGCCAGGATCCCTCCTCTATTGCTAAACTCAAGTCCAAAGCTAAAAACTTCCAAAGGCCGCTAGCTTCTCCTCCACCTTGCGCAAATTACCCATAGACATCAACTTAGCCGCAAGCCAAAATCTCCTTGTCCAAGATCACCATTGCCAAAGATATACTCTCCATCATCTCCAAGCCTAACTTCTCCAAGGCCAAATAACCTCCCCTACACTCCCATTACTCTTGGAGATCCATTAGAGACATTTCTAGAGGAGGAGAACTTGAAGGAGAGGAGTGGGTTAAAGATTCCAACTCTCGCAAGTCATCTTTGCCGACCCTTCATAGTGCCATCAAGGAGTTGCTGCAATATCAGAGGCCAGGCCGTAAGTTGCTATTGAGGAGACAAGGGCGCAACTTTCAAAGACATCCAAGGCAGCAACTTGAGTTGTAGACGTGACAAGACGACTACTTCTTGTCAGACGTGATCTGACCCGTGTTGAACGACAGAGACAACACACCATCACTGAGCTATTCTAACCTCTTATTATTATCTTTGTGATAGTTGTGTAGATCTCTGTAGGGGAAACTTTATCGCTTTTTGTGTGAATTTTTGGGGTCTTGTCTAGTGGTGGTCTAGACAAGAGGAACTTGACGGGTGTCGTCAAGTGAGAGCATATATTATGATTGATAGTGGTAAACACCATGAGTGGGATACTGAGCCTGGTGAGTGTAGAGACGTTGGTTCTTTAGCTATTACGGTTGTGTATGTATACTATTAATATAATATTTTCTTTCGTGGGATGGACGTAGGTTGTGGTGATCGATCGAACCATAGTAAATCTGATGTGCATCTGTCATTGCATATTATTTACTCTGCATGTGTTTATAACTGCATGTGATTTCTCGTGGATTGCACGAAAATTTTTTATTAGCCTATTCACCTCCTCTAGGCTTAGATCCAGATCCAACAAGTGGTATCAGAGCAGGTTAGAGGATCTTGGCTCGATTGACCATGAATAACTCTATTGATTGTGCTTTTTCTGAAGGTCAGTTCATATCACGACCCCCTAAATTTAATGGAGTAGATTATGCTTATTGGAAATCTAGGATGAAAATCTACTTGATATCTGTTGATTATAAAGTTTGGCACATTGTCGAAAAAGGTTATAAGTCACCTGTTATTAAAATTGAAAATATTGATATGCTTAAACCTGAAGACAAGTGGGATGATAATGATTGGAGATTATATTCTTTAAATGGAAAAGCTAAGAATGCTCTTATATGCTCTCTTGATAAATCTGAATTTAATCGTATCTCACACTGTCAAACTGCGCATGAAATATAGCATACACTGGAGGTGACACACGATGGTCACATGTGAAGGAGTCCAGACTTACGTTGTTGAGCACGGAGTACGAGAGCTTTCACTTGCTACCATCAGAGTCCATATCAGAGATGTTTGTGAGGTTCACCAATACGTCTACAAGTCTAGCTCCCTTGGTAAGCTATACTCTAACCTTGAGCATGTAAGGAAAATCTTAAGGGTGCTGCCAAGATCTTTCAGGCCTAAAGTCACTGCCATCCAAGAAACAAAAGACCTATCGTAGATGAGAGTGGGGGACTTGATAGGCAACTTAATGTCTCACGAGCTTGAGCTGCATAATATAGAGGTTAGAGAGAAACCAGAGGAGAAGGAAACAGCTCCAACGCCACTAGCTCTTCAAGCTAGTGAAGATGACGATGAGGAGGAGGAGATATTGTTGATGGTCAGAGGCTTCAGAAAATACATCAAGACTCCTCAAGGAAGAGCTGACATGCAACAAAGTTTAATCGTTCTAACCATTATAATCCTTCTAGAATTTATTTGAACAGACTGCTATTAATAAAGTTAAATGTTTTAAATGTAAAAGCAGAGTCACGTTATAAAAGATTGCCCACAAGATACAACTAATGTTGCAGAGAAGAAATGAAAATCTGTGGGGGCGAACGTGGGACATGGATAGCGAGGATGAGACTGAGGAGATTTTAGCCCACTCCTCCCTTTGCTTCATAGAAAAAGATGATAATGTAAAATCTGGTAGTTATTCTAAACTTCTAGTTATTTGCAAAGCCATGGAAGAGGAAATTTCAGAGCTAGAATCCACCCTAGAAGATGATAGAAATTCCAATGAAAAAATGCAACAAGATGACTATCACATGTCGTTAGAAATTAAGGAGCTAAAAGGAAAAATTGTTGCATGTGATTTTACCATTGCTTTGTTGGAAAAAGAGAATTCTAGGTTGCATGAAAAAGCTAATTGTCTTTCTTGTCGTTCTTTATTGAGTGATTTAGGATGCTTAAGCAAGATTTAATTAAGCTCGAAACTGAAAAAGATTCTGTGATTAGAGAGCTCAATGATAAATTGTGCATACTAAATAACGAGCTTAAAAGAAAAATAATTGAATTTAAAAAGAACGAAGATGACAATAAGAAGGCTTTCATAAGCAAGTGCACTTTGATTGTGAATGCGAATGCTTCATTAAAATCCAAAATCACACGTATAGAATTGTCACTAAAGAAAGTCTCTATCGGAATACAATCGTTGGATACTATTCTAGAGAATCAATTTTATGGCAATAATAGACGTGGTCTTGGATATGACATGAAACATGCTAAAAAGCATATTTATAAGAAAATTCACAATGAGCCATTGAAAGTGGAAAATATTTATGCAAAGTGCTTTACTTGTGCTAGTGTTGGTCATTGTCACGGTCGCTTTTCGGTCGTACGGCTTCCGTGCGCATACTTTTGTGCGTATGCGTATTTATTTTAACCTCTTCTTGTATCCAAACCGTTTGATGTGATATGTCGTTGTGACCCTCTGAGAGAGTACTGATTTGTAAGATTTTTCGTGAACATCATTTCACGGCTCATTCTTCCACAAATTAGCTTTGAATGAAGGGGCATCGTAACTTTAGACTTCGTCGTTTGATCTCTTTATTTTTTAGTTCCGTTTTCTGTTACCCTCGCCCGTGACCGACCATTGTAGCCTCGATTCTCTCGTCGATACGTTTATCCCGATATTATTATTATATTTTTCGGACACCGTTTAGTTGGTCTTTCACACTAATCACTTTCGGCTCATCCTTAACCCAGCTTGTCCCTAATTAAATCTTAATTAAATCTGATTTAATCTTAACCATAGGATCATGCGTTTCATGTTGTCTTTCCCCTAGCTATTCACCGCACTCTATTAAACTAATTCTACCCCTCCCTCACACACTCTCTCTCCCACTTTTTCCTAAATCTACCCTTTTTATCCCCCAAATAGCAAACAAAACCACCCTCATTACAACTGCCACAAGCCTAGGTTTTCTTCTCCTCTAGCAGCCGCTACACACATCAACCCTCTGGCCTGCTCTCTTCCTTGCACCGCCGGCCTTCCCACCTCCGACCAAGCTTGCCGGCCACCACGTGCATCACCGGAGCACCCCAACTCCATGAGAACTGCCGCAAAAGTCTCCAGCCCACACATTAGATCCGCCCAGATCTATCTACTGTCGCCTACCCCTCCACTTGGCTGCCGATGACCCTAGCGGTGCCCTCTCATGGCCAACTCAGGCCGGCGACCCCCGACAACCCACCATCATCTTCCTCCTCCTATTTGAGCCGCACAAACCCCATGTTTCCCCTTAAAAACTGTCATTTTTCACACGAACTGTCGCTGCCCTCTCAGATATCCGCGCCCGCTCAAATCCGTCGCCGGCGCCCAACCACCCACGTCCTCCTCTTGTAGCTGCGGCGTCCCCCTCAGGCACTTCCCTTGCGCCTTTGTCCATACGTGTGTCGTTGCCACATCAAAACAGACCTACCACTTCAAAACTGTCATTCTCCTCTCCAAAAACTCACGCCCAGCACTGTTCACCACCGGTCACCACTCCTAACAGTCGTATTCCGACCCCCTAGCACCCCGACAACCACTTTCCCTCTCCCCGTTGCTGTGTAACCCTCAAACTACCACCGTATACCACAAAACTGTCGTTTACTCCACAAAATCTACTGTTTCCTCTCCCGTGCTGGCTGCGCCATTGCCGCGCATCCTCTCGATGGCCGCCCAGATAAAAACGACTGTCCCCTAGGCCGTAGACCCTTGCACGGCCTCCCTTTGTCGCTGGCATTCGTGTTGCTCGTCGCCGTTCGCGCGTCGTGCCACTGTGGTCGCTAGCTGTCGATCGTATCCTTCGCGCTACCGGAATTCAACCCCTGACGTTGCTACTCGACATCAGTGTAGCTCTCACATCATGTTAAGGTATACCTGAACCGTAGAAACCCACACCCACATGTTAACAAGATAAAAACTATCTTTTCATTGCTTTGGTAACTCACTAATTGAAGATAATGAATACAGGACTGTAGGTTTGGGATGATTGATTTGGAGCACATAGGAAGATCTGGACCATTGTTGAACTGAGACTACGGACGTTGTTCAGGCAAGTGAAATTTGCACCGTAACTTGTTTAGGCCATGTTTTAGGCCATTTTATAAAATTGCGTAAAAGAGACTAGGCGGCGAAATGATAGTCGCCTAGACGACCATATTTGATCTAGTTTGACAACGAAACTAGATCTGACACCATAATTGATCTAGCTGGAAAACGGAGCTAGATCTGACACTTTTACCATGCTTTCATTCATGCTGCCATGTCATGTTTAATTTCAATTAACGTATGCACTTTAACTGCTCATTTCCATGACATGTCATGTCAGGCATCAAAATGTTTCATCGTGATTGCATAGCACACGCTACAAAAATTGTAACTATTGAGGCTAGGCACCTGCTTTGCGGGCGCAACCCTATGCCATATTGAAAAACACTTCCTGGCTCGTGATCCAGAAGTGAGCACAATGTTGTTGGGAAACCAAAGCTCGATACACGTTGAGGGGTAGGGTTATGCGATCACATAGTATAGAAGTGTGCCCGTACAGCTGATTCAGCTATAAGACGTACACTCTGGGATTGGGGTAGGGTTAAACTATCACGCAGCGTAGAAGTGTCCCTGTACAGCCACTTCAGCTGTAAGGAGTAAACCCTGTGCATAATGTGAATGCATGTTTCCTTCGTGAAATCATGATATCTTGTTTGTAGCTTTTTGCTACATCGTGTCGTGCAAATGTTACCTTTCAAGTTCATCTTAAACTACTACATTCATGCTTATGTCTAAACTGCTGCATTCATGTCATGTCATCTCCATTATTTTAGAACTGCTAGTTGTACACTTTTGCTCTTATGTTTCCCTGCACAAAAGTCTCCTTTTCTCTCTTTGGAGATTTTTGCTAACATGTACCCTTTTCTCTTTGGGTGTCACATTCAGGTTTTGAGCCTGATTTAGTTGCTGAGGACGACAGGTTGCTGACGTCCAGTTTGAGGTTTTCGGTTCTACCCTTAGTCTCAGCTGGTGACTCTCGTTTAGTTGTTGTTACCTTCTTAGTAGATGTTGTTAGGTTGTTCAGTGCGCAGCACCATTACTTGTTGTAGTTTCGGCCATGCTTAGGCCTTCTTTTCGGACTCTGTACTTTTCTTTATGACTCTCTGTATTTTTGGAATAAAGTCTGTGGGTGTTGAACATTGGGTAATTTTTATTGTCTATCCTTCTTGATTATTATTATTGTTTCGTCATAATGCAAAGGGCCTGATAATGGATTGAATTACCAAACGCTTATCAGACTGCAGCTTCACAGCTCCAAGTCTGAGCGGACCTCTTCACATCTCGCCTTCCATACTTGGGATGCGGGGCGTGACAGGTTTTAGTGGTGGCCCATGCAGGTCCTCTTTGCATCTGCGAAATATCGAAACAACAATAATGATAAAAACATCCATTTAAATATTCGGAACATTCAATTCATGAATTGATTCTAATATGAAGGTTTTCCTTGTCTTAGATGGTAGGAAGACTTGGATAGACATCTAGGTCTGATAGCCAGGTGCCTTTGTCAAGACTTAGTTTTACTTGTCTTAGGTTGCCTTAGAAATCTCTCACCCAGCCCTGACCATATTAGACTTCTAGAGCTTTTCCTTTAGCCGTTCGTTGAGTCCATCAATTTCGGGCCCAGCAGAATGTAATCTTGTTACTCTTAGGACCCTTCCTCGAGACCTATATTACAGTCTAGTCTATTAGAGAGTCTTAGTGTTAAGTTTCTCTTGATCTTTAGTCGACCTGGTAATTAGAACCCCTGATTCTATCATTTTCCTGATCAGTACACTTCTGTGTTATCGACCGTAGACTCCATCGTAATTTTTCTTGGATTATACCCTAAGCGTATTCGTCGTGCGATCATAGTCTTTCTCTCGATTCACGTGACCGCTTCATGACGATTAACATTAATTCTTCGATCTTCCATATTGCAAATCCTGATTTCTCTAAAGTATTTTCAATATTCATTACTAAATTTTTTTTCGCTCAGTTTAACTTCTTTGAAAACCCCCTTATTATATAATCAGAGTTCTTGTTTTCGATTGAGTTAAAATTCATTTCTGGGTTTTGAAAAGTTCCTGGTCGTAATCTTTAGTTACCATCTCGTAACCCTTTTCTAACCCGTATCTTTCGTATTTCGGTTCTAAAACTTTATTACCATTTTGATAATTCAATATATCATTCCTTTCTTTCTATACTACTAAGTTTATTATTTTTAACCACTTACTATACATACTTTCAAGCATATTTTTTTCTAAGCTAAATAGAACTTCAATATTCTTATATATATATATATACTAGTCATAACCCGTGCCCATAGGGCACGACGAAGGTCGTCTCCTGAGTGCGAAACCGAGGAGGACAGTCAGTGCACGGGTGAAATGGTGAAATGATAATCATCTCCCAAATGCATTTTTATTCCTCCAATTAAGACATTTTTTTTTCAAATGGGAGATCATTATTTTTGGCATTCAGAAAGGTAGCTTGTTATCTTTCCTATACAACCATATCAAAGAAAATCTAACCTTAGGGAATTGTGTTGCTATCTGTATGTTTCCGCCCAACGTTTACTGTAAACTACCATTAAAACAGGATTGGAAAGAAATTATATCAATTAAGCGTGTGTCCTCTTAATTGAGCGATATCAAATCGTGGCATGTTTGGCATCAATTAGAATTAGAATAATGTGAAATCCCCACGCACAACTCACAATTAAAAAAATTGAGCGATATCCCCACTCAGAACTCCCAATTAGAATTGGAAAGAATTGTGTCATCGTTGGCATCAAGCTTGGTGAATTATCTTTGTTCTTGGTTGCATGTCTAATCTGGATATAAGTGTGAGCAGTCTGTCACAATCTCTATCAATTAAAAATAACTTCCAACAAGAAGTTTTTTGTCGCATTTTTATGTTTAGTTGACATGAAATGGAAATTTTTTATGTTTAGTTGATTTTAATCCCTTCGGAACAGTTCACTTTGGACCAAAATCAGTTGGAACTCAATCAGTTAAATGAAAACTGCGCTTTGGAACTCAATCATCAAAAATTTGAAACTCAATCTGCCTATTGAAACTCAATTTGTCGAAGTCTGTGTACTTTAGATAGGGTAACCCATGCACAGTCATAATGCTAATGATAATGGTAAGCTGCTAATCCTAAACAGTTTATTATAATGATAATGATAATGATAATGCTAAACTGTTTAACAAATTAGACCGTGTTCACCTGGGCTAATCCTAAAAAAATAATTGGATCGTGTTCATTTGAACGGTCCTAAACGAATAATGCTAAACTGGTAATCAAAGGGCACTTTTCATTAGCATTATTAAATGAGGACCATGCAAATCAACACAGTGAATAATTCAATGAGGACCATCATAAATGATTCAAATAATTAAATTAATGCTGAGGAACCATCATAAATAAAGTGCTTATTAAATTAATTAATGCTGAACTGGTGCTTATTAAATTAATGCTAAACTGGTAAAAAGTTTCAAATAACTCATTGGCACGGTCATAAATAAGGTCAGTAACTTTAAGAATGATATTAACTGGGGAACTACTGTGGAACTACATAAAAATGACATTTCCTCTAACCAAAAAATGTAGAGTAATTCACCTAAACAGACAAATGCCAAAAAATGAAACCCAAACACTCAAAAAGGTCAGTTACTTTAAGAAAGCATTGATTTCGAACATGAAAAACAAATGCCAAACATTGATTTCAAATGTCAAAAATTAACCAAAAAATGTCAAAAATTAACCGAAACCCTAGGGATAAGAAATTAATGAATGAAATTGTGAGAGAGAGAGAGACAGAGAGGAGAGTACCAGAGGACGTCTTGAATCGAGGACGTCGCAGATGAGTTACGTTTGTGGGATGAAGGTTGAAGGATGAAGAGAACAGTTTGTTAGTGGGAATTGAAGACAACAGGTTGTTGTTGGGAATTGTTGAGAACTTGTAAATGAGGGCATGGGAATTGAAGACAACATGTTTTTATTTTTTAGAACCATTCCTTTTCAAAACAGTCGTAGGATCCAAAGTTAGAACCGTTTTTTTTTCAAAACTCAGTTTTAAATAATTGTGTGAGTAGATTATCCTAGTCATAATTTTGGAGACACGTAGGACAAAATTGAGACACATAGGACAAAACTGCCATATAGGACAAAGGTCATGCATTATATAATAGATATCACTCAAAATCTCATCTCTTGTCCAATTTCTCTTGTACAATATCTCTTATCCAATTTCTCTTGATAACATCCCTCTTTTATAATATAGATATCTCTTATCCAATTTCTCTTGTCCAATATCTTTTATCCAATTTCTCTTGATAACAACCCTCTTTTATAATATAGATATCTCTTATCCAATTTCTCTTGTCCAATATCTCTTATCCAATTTCTCTTGATAACATCCCTCTTTTATAATATAGATATCTCTTATCCAATTTCTCTTGTCCAATTCTCTTATCCAATTTCTCTTGATAACATCCCTCTTTTATAATATAGATATCTCTTATCCAATTTCTCTTGTCCAATATCTCTTATCCAATTTCTCTTGATAACACCCCTCTTTTATAATATAGATATCTCTTATCCAATTTCTCTTGTCCAATATCTTGTATCCAATTTCTCTTGATAACATCCCTCTTTTATAATATATATATATATATATATATATATATATATATATATATATATATCAGTTCTAAGTTCATCGTCCTCAAACTTCAAAAATCTTTGTATAAATCTATTTCATGTTGCAAACCAATTACTACCTCACCCTACTCATTATTTTCGTCGTCTAAAACATTTTCTGTGTCTTCAAATTTTACAGCCTGCTCGCTATTTCTACATATCTTTATAAGAATAGATATATACGATATCATATTTTACGCATATCCTTCTTTCATCTATTTAATTATTTAAAGCAATATTTTTTTTGTCCCAACCCAACCGGCTATGTCCTTATCTTCACCTTAACGACACTCGTTCTTCCCGATCTTATTTCGTTATGCTTTTGGTTTCGGTCCCCTTTTCGATTGCTTAGTCATCCCATTAGTTCTTGTCGTTGCCTGTGTCAACTCTAATTTAGTAGTGGGCCCATTGATTTTTGTGATGTCGCTGTGGTGCATGTATCTAAGTAGAGTGTGTGGACCTATATGGGTGTACTACCCTTGGGATATTAAGGAATGTCTCTTGTGTTATGTATGAATCTCCAGTGTTATTCATGATATATGTGAAGTTATATGAATGATATTAGTTATGTATATGTGGACAGCTATACCACTTTAGGAATGTCTGTATATATATTGGAAATTGTATTGGAGTATATACTCGTAGTGTATGTAGTTTGAAGATACTTGTAAATGCTTGATATATATGAATTAGTAAGTCATGCGCGTGTTAGGTGTAATGATAATAGGTGTACTAATAGTTAAGTGAGTAGGCCTATTATATGACCTATATGTTAGTACGTGTGAGCGTGTGCTCGTACGTAGATATGTATTGTGCTTAGACTTAAGTAGTTACGTATTTGCTGCATGAATATGTGTGATATACGTATGGTAATAGGATTATAATTTTGTTTGGTATTGCTTGCCTTTATGGGATGTTGTGTGTGTACGTGTATACCATGAGGTATACACGATTATTGTATGTCGTGGCTATGCATGGATATGTATATGTAGTAGTGTATTGATTATATTTAGTATTGCTATGGTATGAATATATTACATGTATGTGACTATACGATGAATGCATGTATTAGAGAGTGTATTATAATTATACGTGTGCTGATATTTGTAATATTATTATAGGGTCTAAAATGATTGCATTATGTGGGCTTTACTTGACTAAATATAGTGATTGATATTATGGTATGTATGTGGTTATGTTGGTAGATGTATATATATTGTAGTGGTATAGGTATAGGTATAGATATCGTGTTATGTATATAGGGTATTCTGATATGGGTTTTGAGTCTCACTCAAGCTTAAGTGGGTATACTCTAAGAATATTGTTACATATGTCGCGGTTGCGTATAGTACTGTGAATATGGTAATGGATGATGTATGTATAGTGATAAGATTGGTTGTGTGTGGTTGTGTTACGCACATGATTATGGGTGGCTGTACCAGTATATAGTTATAGGTGTTGGTCTTGTGGTATAGTTATTTACTAAGGACTTACATGTTTGAATGTATATGTGCTAGCTAAACTAGGTGTGTAGTTGTGCTAGGTATATTGTGGTATGAGTGGTATGTATGACTGATATATTAGCGTGTGTGGGTGTGCACCATGCACAGGTAAGAATGCTTAGTTATAGGTATTTGTGACTATGGTATATGTGTTGTGTCTTGAATATAGTTATAGGACTGTATGTGATGTGAATATACGGTGAAGTATCTGCGTGCAGTTGAATAACTATATATTTGTGAAATTATGGTAATGATGAATGTAAATTAGATATAGTAAACTTGATTTAATATTGTGTGGTGTGATTACATGTGTTGATTTGTTTGGTGTTGGATGTATACTAGGAGATATAGGGATTAGTCTTCCGTGTTGTTGTGCATGAGTAGTTATCTCTACGTGAAGTACTACGATTATATTTGCTAGTGTGAAACTATTTTTGTGTAAGTATGTATACCTTGGTTATGTGATAAGTGTGTGATAGTTATATAAGGGATGTATGTGACTATATGAATGATTGAAGTACAAGTATGAATTTGACCCTTTATGTTAGTTATGAGAATAGAATGTGCATATATACATACCTGGTTGTAGTATAAATGTCTGACTATCTAATGCATATATAAGCACTTGCAGTGACTATACATGGTTTGAATCATAGTGTGATATATTTGGGGTCGTTACTAGACTGGCTAGTATATATTATTCCTCGTTAGAAAGTCCGAGTACGGACTTTATTCTAAGGTGGGTAGGATGTCACGGTCGCTTTTCGATCGTACGTCTTTCATGCGCGTACTTTTGTTTGTACGCATATTTGTTTTGACCTCTTCTTGTATCCGAACCGTATGATGTGATATGTCGTTGTGACCCTATGAGAGAGTACTTATTTGTGGGATTTTTTGTGAACGTCATTTCACGGCTCATTCTTCCACAAATTAGCACGAATGAAGGGGCGTCGTAATTTTAGACTTCGTCGTTTGATCTCTTTATTTTTAGTTCCATTTTCTGTTACCCTCGCCCGTGATCGACCATTGTAGCCTCGATTCTCTCGTCGATACGGTCGTCCCGATATTTTTATTATATTTTTCGGACACCGTTTAGTTGGTCTTTCACACTAATCACTTTCGGCTCATCCTTAACCCAGTTGTCCCTAGTTCAATCTTAATTAAATCTGATTGAATCTTAACCAAAGGATCATGCGATTCATGTTGTCTTTCCTTAGCTATTCACCACCCTCTATTAAACTAATTCTACCCCTCCCTCACACACACTCTCTCCCACTTTTCCCTAAATCTACCCTTTTTATCACCCAAATAGCTAACGAACCCACCCTAATTACAACTGCAGCAAGCCTAGGTTTTCTTCTCCTCTAGCAGCCGCCACACACATCAACCCTCCGGCCTGCTCTCTTCCTTGCGCCGCCGGCCTTCCCACCTCCAGCCAAGCTTGCCGACCACCACATGCATCGCCGGAGCACCCCTACTCCATGAGAACTGCCGCACAAGTCTCCAGCCCCCACATTAGATCCGCCCAGATCTATCTACTGCCGCCTCCTCCTCCACTTGGCCGTCGACAACCCCAGCGGTGCCCTCTCACGGCCCACTTAGGCCGGCGACCCCCGACAACCCACCATCATCTTCCTCCTACTCTTTAAGCCGCACAAACCCCATCTCTCCTCTTAAAAACTGTCAAGCTTCACACGAACTACCGCTGCCCTATCAGATAGCCGCGCCCCCTCAACTCCGCTGCCGACGCCCAGCCACCCACGGCCTCCCCTTGCCACCACGGCCTCCCCCTCAGGAGCTTCCCTTGCACCTTTGCCCACACGCGTGTCGTTGCCGCATCAAAACAGCCCTACCACTTCAAAACTATCATTCTCCTCTCCAAAAACTCATGCCCAGCACTGTTCACCACCGGCCACCACTCTTAACTGCCGGAGTCTGACCCCTTGCACCCCGGCAACCACCTACCCTCTCCCCGTTGCCACGTAACCCTCAAACAGCCCCCGTATACCACAAAACTGCCGTTTACTCCACAAAATCTGATGTTTCCTCACCTGCGCTCGCTGCGCTGTTGCCGTGCATCCTCTCGACGGCCGCCCAGATACACACGACTGTCCCCTAGGCCGTAGACCCTTGCATGGCATCCCTTTATCGCTGGCATTCGTGTTGCTCGTCGCCGTTCACGCGTTGTGCCACCGTGGTCGCTAGCTGTCGGTCGTACCCTTCGGGCTACCAGAATTCAACCACTGACGTTGCTACCCGACCTCAGTGTAGCTCTCGTATCGTGTTAAGGTATACCTGAACCGTAGGAACCCACACCCGCATGTTAACAAGATAAAAACTGTGTTTTCATTGCTTTGGTAACTCACTAATTGAAGATAATGAATATGGGACTGTAGGTTTGGGATGATTGATTTGGAGCACATAGGGAGATCTGGACCATTGTTGAACTGAGACTACGGACGTTGTTCAGGCAAGTGAAACTTGCATTGTAACTTTTTTAGGCCATGTTTTAGGCCATCTTGTAAAATTGCATAAAAGAGACTAGGCTGTGAAATGAAGTCGCCTAGACGACCATATTTGATCTAGTTTGACAACGAAACTAGATCCGACACCCTACTTGATCTAGCTTGACAACAGAGCTAGATCTGACACTTTTTGTTGGATATGGAAGACGTTTGTACACCCTTGTGGGGGATGTACGAGGGAATACGGACCTCGAACGTCGCGTACACGAAGTGGTGTACAAAGGGAATCTGTTCCCTTGCGGAGAGGATCTCTGGATTAATGGGAAAGTCGCATTATATATGCATAAGTGCATGCGACATATGGCTAATAAAGGGGGAATATCTTAAGCTTATATTGTACCATGCATATGGTACAACTTAAGCTTATAATGTGCCATGTATCATGGTACACCTTAATTAAGTTGTTCCAAAGGAACAACTTACCCTAAAATAACTACCTTGGGGGCTATAAATAAGACCCAAGGGTAAGCCATTTCTTACACCTTTTGCATGAAATTCATGCATGCATCTTCATTCTAGCGAAGCTCTGCAGAAATCCTTCATCTCCCTCTATCCAAGTTCTTAATCTAAAGTAGAGATTTAGATTGTGGATTTAGTAGCCTTACTCCGTTCGTGAGTAGACTCGATCCGTCGTGGCGAATCCGAAGGCGAAGTTCGTAGACTACCGTGCAGCGTACGCAAGCATAAGTCTCAACTTCATATTATCGATCCTAACTCTGTTTTGGACATGATCCTACATTGGTATCAGAGCCATAAGGGTTCGCCCCGGTCAAACCGCCGCCCCGTCGAAACTATGAACGAGTCGTTGTCTTTTTCACAAATGGGTCTCCTACTATTACGGATATAGTAGGAACGCTTCGTGACGGAGAGAACGCAGCGGTTGTTCTTTTCACGTTAGGGTCTCCTATCATTACGGATATGGTAGGAACTCTCCGTGACGGGAAGAACCGACCGTTCACGTAGTATGTTATTTTTCATTTTTTTGGCACACGGCCATTAGGAAATAACTAATTTCTCGACGAACGGGTGCTTCATCGACGAACGGGTGCTTCATCGAGGAAGATGATGGTAGTTATTTCCATCGGTAAGAGGAATTTGGTGCATGTGCACCATGGCCAAATGGGCTATGAAGGCTATGCACCCCCCCTTCACTTGCGGAGGGGGTTGGCTACGGCCAATAACCACCGGCGACCACCCCATCAAGGGGGAGGAGTGTGTGCGGCAACCCCATTCAAAGGGGGTGGCCGGCCATGGCCAAAGGGACCATGGCCGGCCAATGCCAAATGGCCTTGGCCATGACCGGCCATGGCCAAGCCATGGCCGGCCAAGGCCAGGCCGGCAGTGGCCGGCCGTGGCCAGGCCGGTAATGGCCGGCCTTGGCCACGGCCTGCCGGCCAGGCCGGCCCTGGCAGTGGCCAGGGCCGGCGCCCTGGCCACTGCCAGGGCCCGCGCCCTGGCCACTGCCAGGGCCCGCGCCCTGGCCACTGCCAGGGCCAGGCGGCCCTGGTAGAGGCCAGGGCCGGCTGGCCTACCCTGGCAGAGGCCAGGGCCAATGCCCTGGCCTCGGCCAGGGCCTGGCTAGCCTTGGCCGGCCTCGGCCAGGGCAGAGGCCCTGGCCGAGGGGGCCAAGGCCCCTGGCCGGCCAGGGCAGAGGCCCTGGCCGGCCCTTGGCCAAGCCCCGGCCAGGGCAGAGGCCCTGGCCGGGAAGAAGTTGCAATTCAAAAAAAAATTGGTCGACCAATTTAGTGTTTTTGGTCGACCAATCCGACAGAAGGTCTGGGTCGATTGCAAACTTGCCAAATGACCCATACGGGGTAACAAAAGGCCTTGGTCAAACTCGAATGTGTCGATTAGTCCATACGGGGCTAACCACAGTGCCGACTAGTTCATACGGGACTAACGATTTAATGAAGTTTTTTTTGGGCTCTACTCCTTGAAGACTAGCCATAGTGCTCTACTTCATGCGAGATTAGCCAAGTCATTGTGCTCTACTCTACGGAGATTAGCCAATGTACTTATGACGTTGTGCTCTACTCTTCGGAGATTAGCCAATGTATTTTGAATTTTTGAAAAATACGTTTTTCAAAAACGCTTTTCCGCTGCAAAGTACTATAAGAGTACTAACATTTGATAAAGTGAGGGAGAAATATTGAACGTTACTCTAGATGGTGATTGGAAACATAGTGACCTTTCCGACTCTAGAGTAACATCTTCAATATTTTTCGAAAGTAACTTATCAAATTATGAATATCATTCCAAGTGGGAGTTGATTTTAGAACTATCCATATGGGATATTCTATTGTCATTTCAGGTGGGAATTATATCTGAAAAATACGTTTTCAAACTCGTTTTCCGCTGCTAGTACTATAAGAGTACTATTGTTTGATAAGTGATGGGGGAATATTGAAGGTTGTTCTAGATGGTGATTGGAATCATAGAGACCTTTTCGATTCTAGAACAACATCTTCAATATTTTTCGAAAGTAACTTATCAAATATAATATAATTCCAAGTGGGATTTGAATTTTTAGAACTATCCAAATGGGATACTCTATTATCATTTCAAGTGGGAGTTATATTTTAAGAATTTTTATGCAATGTTTTGATCGAACCTTCGGTTTTGTGTCTTTTGCAGCATTTTAAAAGTAAAATGTCTTCCGCTTCAAAGAATATCGTCGCTGAGTTAAACAAAGGTGAAAAACTCAACGGCGATAATTACAAACTTTGGTCCATTAAGATACAATACGTTTTAGAGGAACAAGAAGTGCTCGAAACTCTAAAGAACGTAATGATTGAACCAGAGTTGCGCACTACGACCCAACACAGACGAGACAAGGAAGCTTTTGATGCTTGGTCTCGGAAGAATAAGATAGCGCGCATTACGTTATTAAGCAGTATGGCTGATGACATAATGCGCATCTTCCGAGAATATGACCTAGCCATGGACATATGGTCCAAGCTAGAGGAGAAGTTCGGTGGCACATCGGTGTCCAAACTTCGCGCCTTAACTATAAGGTTCGATACATATAAGAAACGTCCAGATCATTCCATGGGGAAACATCTGCGACATATGGCGAACCTTATCTCAGAGTTAAAGGACGCAGGTCATGTGCTCACGGATGAGCAACAAATCCAAGCAGTCATACGTTCCCTACCAAATGGGTGGGATCAGATGAAGATGCATCTCACTCATAATGAGAGCATCAAGACCTTCAAAGATGTTTCCAAGCACCTCGAATTAGAGGAAGAGCGGCTTGCGGCTGCCAAGCCAAGTGCAGAAGTGCACATGGTTGCTAGTTCCTCACACGGGGGAAAGAAACGTAAAGATCGTTCGAAGTCTTCTAATGAACGTAATAAGCAACCTGAGTCCACCAAGGAACCCAAACATAAGGGTGGGCACAAGAAATGGCACAAGAAGAAAGACTTGAAAAGGATCAAGTGCTTCAAGTGCAACAAGCTCGGTCACTATGCTCGTTCGTGTACGAGTGGAAGTGACGAGGTAACTTGTAATACTAGTTACATATGTGTTTCTAGTTCACTATTTCTTGTTGAATCTAATCCATTTTGGGATAATTGATTCAGGTGCCACCGACCACATAGCAAAGGACAGATGGTCCTTCGTGGAGTATCACCGGATACCCCAAGGAATGAAGTGGATCAATGTAGGAAACAACACAAGTGTTGTAGAGAAAGGCGTTGGGAATTACAAGCTAGACTTGGACAACGGCCACACTCTCCTACTTTATGATGTTCTCTTCATTCTATATATTCAAAGGAATATTAATACTGTGGTCAATTTAATGGGTCTTGGTTATAGTTGGTTCCTTCATGATTGTAATATGGACCTATTTTGTAATAATTCCTTTATTGGAACTGGGTTTGTATTTCAAAGGATTTATTGTAATAAGTACATTGTATTTCCTCATGTAATGAAAATTTCCTTGTGACAAATTCTTTGACTAATGAGTCTAATATAATTTGTTGGCACGCAAGGCTTGGTCATTTTGGACCAATGCGTATAGATAGACTTGCCAAACGTGGCCTTCTATCCAATGTTTCAAAGGTTGAAATGTCGACCTGCGAACATTGCCTTGTGAGGAAATCTTGTCGCAAGCCGTTTGGAACCGGCACAAGGGCCGAGGTTCCAATACAGCTTATCCATTCGGACATATGTGGTCTGATGAATGTCAAGACAAGACGCGGGAAGTCCTATTTCATCACTTTTATTGATGATTTCACCCGATTCGGTCTAACCTATTTGATATCCCACAAAAGTGAAAGCACTAAACCTGCTTTAAAAACTATATGAGTTTAGTGGAGAATCAATTAGATCACAAGATTAAGGTCATGCGAACCGATAGGGGTGGTGAATATCAATCAACAAGTTTAAAGGAACTTTGTGATGAAAAAGGCATAGTACATCAGGTAACTATGCCTTATACTCCTCAACAAATTGGTGTTGCAGAAAGGAGGTATAGGACTTTAATGAAAAATGGTCCGTTCAATGATGGAGCAAGCTAACTTGCCAATCACCTTTTGGGGTGATGCATTATTGACGGCCGCTTTCATTTTGAAACGCGTACCCTCGAAATCAGTTAGCTCCACTCCTTATGAGTTGTGGAACCAAAGGTCTCCTGTCTTAAACATTTTGAAACCTTGGGGTTGTGCATCCTACGCACATATTTCCTCCCATAAGTATGGCAAACTTGGGCCAAGGGGAAGGAAACGTATCTTTATACGATACGCAGAAAACTCCAAAGGTTATATTTATGTTAGTCAGGAAGACAATGGTGGGCTAATTGAGTTTGAGTCGAGGGATGTCACTTTCTTGGAAAATCGAGTTTCCAAGACAGGGCGAGATAAGTCAGGACTTATCTCTATTTGAGATTTATGATCAAGAAGGATTACCTCATTCGAGTGGGAGAATTCTTGGTGAAAACGAAAATACGTTTCAACCTTCACCAATGGATTATACGAATGACGATTATCCTATTCCATACGGGAATAATGATCCAAGTGGGAGCAATTCTAACGACATTCCAAGTGGGAGTGATATTATAATTGATCTAAATTCGAGTCAACAAGGACTTGAAGAATCTCAAATACAACGTAGTAGTCGTACAAGGTTGACTCCTCTAAGATTTGAGGATGAATTTCCGCAAACCTTTATGATTTTACTACAAGATGATGACAAGCCTGCTACTTTCAAACAGGCCGCATCATGCCCTGCGAAAGACAAATGGATGGAAGCGATGAAGGAGGAATTGAAATCCATGAAAGTTAACCAAGTCTGGGACTTAGTTGACTTACCCAGAGGACGTAGAGCTATTGGGAACAAATGGGTTCTCAAGATCAAGCATAAGGCTGATGGCTCTATTGACAGATATAAAGCTCGCCTTGTCGCGAAAGGTTTTACACAACAGGAAGGGATAGACTACGAAGAGACTTTCTCACCTGTTGTTCGTTTTACCTCAATTCGCCTGATTCTGGCAATGGTAGCTTGCTTATACCTCGAATTACATCAGATGGATGTAAAGACTGCCTTTCTCAATGGAGAATTGGACGAGGAGATCTATATGGAACAACCAACAGGGTTTGTAAAAGAAGGAAACGAACATAAGGTTTGTAAACTTCGTAAATCCATATATGGTCTTAAATAATCCTCGAGGCAATGGTATATACAATTTCAAGAAGTTGTCTTATCAAATGGATTTTCCATGCTTGATGAAGATAACTACGTATATATCAAGAGGATTAAAAGCAAGCATGTTATTATGTCTCTATATGTAGATGACATTTTAATAGCCGGAAATGACAAGGGCTTTATGATGAGTATCAAGACTTGGCTTTCATCAGTATTTGAGATGAAAGGCTGCATATATCCTTGGAGTTAAGATTTCAAGGAATCGTTCGAAGAAACTTCTTTCTCTTTCACAGGAGACTTATATAAAGAAGGTTCTAGAACGATTTAATATGCAGGACTGCAAGTCCATTGATATTCATATAAGCATATGCGATAATTTATATCTGGAATTGTGTCCAAAGAACCAAAAGGAAAAGGAAATTATGGAAAAAGTTCCATATTTCAGTGCAGTTGATAGTCTTATGTACGCTATGGTGTGTATGAGACCGGACATCTGTTTTGCCGTTGGAAATGGTAAGCTGTTACCAATCCAACCCAGGGCAAGAACACTGGAAAGCGATTAAGAGGATAATGCAGTATCTTAAAGGAACTGTAGATTTGCAAAAGACTATGATAAAACCAAGAAGGTAGACATAAGGTACATATCTACGCATGAGATGATAGAGGATCAGCTTACGAAAGCGATCCCCAGAAATGTGTTTTATAAACACTTATCATCCCAAGGATTGCGTATGAGCTGAGTTGTACCAATATATATTCCCATGTCTAAGAAAGATCAAATTTAATAAAAGAATAAGTTCTTTTTCAAACATTGCATATGAATATCTCAAGAAATGTTTGTGTACATTTTTTCTCAGCTGAATTGTGTGTATGTCGGACAGATAAAGGTTGGCTCTCTCACATGAGCAACCGCCTTATCTTATCAGATGGATAAGATAGAGATGAGACTAGTTTAAAGTCAAAATCATTAGACGAATGATTTAGAGTCATGACTTAAACAAGATAGTCGAATGAAAGATCTGCATCATATGGATGCTTACAAAAGATCTGAGATCTGTATCACAAGGATATTTGAAAGAGATCTCGTAGGATTTTTAAATCCTATCTGTCTTATGCAGGATGAGAGTCCGTGAATATTTCACGAGTAGTAAGGGGACTCAAAAAGATAGACACTGTGGTGTCTGATCTTTTCATCCGTACAACATCATTAAGACATACTCTCCATGGGAAAGGAGTGATGTTGTAATACGTGTTCATACCACGTATGCATTTCGACCACTGAGTTAGTAGCAATAGTGTTTGCTATTATGTGAGACTCAAAGGCCATACGGGTCTTAACTCTTACCCTCAAGGACTCCAATTGGTTCCTTTAGATTTGACGAGATGATCGCTATCTTAGCGTGTTACTTATGGGCTATGATAATTCGGCTCGGCGGGGCACGTTAGAAAAACGAATCAAGTCAAGATCAGAAGGTTCGTAAGAAGAGGAAGATTGATTTCATATTCGCATTTGGACTTTAATGATTCAAAGCTGGCCAGCCAATTGTAATCCAGATGGGATTCAATTGTTGAATATAAAGTATAAGAAATGTGAAGAAATAATCTAGGGTAAAGCATGCGTTGAACTACTCAACTTTGCACCTTCGAGGTCGTTGTGTATCTCTAACAAGTGCACAACAACAGACTCTACGCGCATGACGGTCGCACGGTCTATTTCTCGGTATGATAGATGAAAGAACTAAGGGAAAGACGTTCTCTTACAATCCCCTCAAGTGTGAGTGGGAGATGTTGGATATGGAAGACGTTTGTACACCCTTGTGGGGGATGTACGAGGGAATACGGACCTCGAACGTCGCGTACACGAAGTGGTGTACAAAGGGAATCTGTTCCCTTGCGGAGAGGATCTCTGGATGAGTGGGAAAGTCGCATTATATATGCATAAGTGCATGCGACATATGGCTAATAAAGGGGGAATATCTTAAGCTTATGTTGTACCATGCATATGGTACAACTTAAGCTTATAATGTGCCATGTATCATGGTACACCTTAATTAAGTTGTTCCAAAGGAACAACTTACCCTAAAATAACTACCTTGGGGGCTATAAATAAGACCCAAGGGTAAGCCATTTCTTACACCTTTTGCATGAAATTCATGCATGCATCTTCATTCTAGCGAAGCTCTGCAGAAATCCTTCCTCTCCCTCTATCCAAGTTCTTAATCTAAAGTAGAGATTTAGATTGTGAATTTAGTAGCCTTACTCCATTCGTGAGTAGACTCGATCCGTCGTGGCGAATCCGAAGGCGAAGTTCGTAGACTACCGTGCAGCGTACGCAAGCGTAAGTCTCAACTTCATATTATCGATCCTAACTCTGTTTTGGACAGGATCCTACACTTTTACCATGCTTTCATTCATGCTTTCATGTCACGTTTAATTTCAATTAACGGTACGCACTTTAAATGCTCATTGCCATGTCATGTCATGCATCAAAATGTTTCATCGTGATTGCGTAGCACATGCTATAGAAATTGAAACTATTGAGGCTAGGCACCTGCTTTGCGGGCACAACCCTATGCCATATTGAAAAACACTTCCTGGCTCGTGATCCAGAAGCGAGCGCAATGTTGTTGGGAAACCAAAGCTCGATACAGGTGGAGGGGTAGGGTTATGCGATCATGCAGCTTAGCAGTGTGCCCGTACAGCCGCTTCAGTTGTAAGGCGTACACTCTGGGATTGGGGTAGGGTTAAGCTATCACACAGCGTAGAAGTGTGCCTGTCTAGCCACTTCAGCTGTAAGGAGTAAACCCTATGCATAATGTGAATGCATGTTTCCATTGTGAAATCGTGATATCTTGTTTGCAGCTTTTTTGCTACAACGTGCCGTGCAAATGTTACCTTTCAAGTTCATCTTAAACTGCTACATTCATGCTCATGTTTAAACTTATGCATTCATGTCATGTCATCTCCATTATTCTAGAACTTCTAGTTGTACACTTTTGCTCTTATGTTTCCTTGCACAAAAGTCTCCTTTTCTCTCTTTGGAGATTTTTGCTGACATGTGCCATTTTCTCTTTGAGTGTCACATGTCAGGTTTTGAGCCTGATTTATTTACTGAGGACGAGAGGTTGCTGACGTCGAGTTCAAGGTTTCTGGTCCTACCCTTAGTCTTAGCTAGTGACTCTCTTTTAGTTGTTGTTACCTTCTTAGTAGATGTTGTTAGGTTGTTCGGTGCGCAACACCATTACTTGTTGTAGCTTTGGCCATGCTTAGGCCTTCTTTTCGGACTCTGTACTTTTCTTTATGACTCTCTGTATTTTTGGAATAAAGTCTGTGGATGTTGAACATTGGGTAATTTTTATTGTCTATCCTTCTTGATTATTATTGTTGTTTCGTCGTAATGCAAAGGACCCGATAATGGATTGAATTACCAGACACTTATCAGAATGCAGCTTCACAGCTCCAAGTCTGAGCGGACCTCTTCACGTCTCGCCTTCCATACTTGGGATGCGGGGCGTGACAGTCATGCATCCTACTATTGCAAGTTTAGGAACACAAATATGAAGTTCAAACAAATATGGGTTCCTAAATCTTTGTTGACTAACATGAGTGGACCTTGTTGGATTCCAAGGTCTCACATATCATCTACCGTGTAGGTAAGATGGAGATTTGGTGAGGAGCTTTGGATTGAACGTTTTCACTATTTATGTTTCTTAGCCAAACGACGACCGCAAAGGTATGGTTTGTATTCTTTGAACTTAATGCATACCTGTATAGCATTTTATATGTTTCTTTTGTATGCTTGACTTATTTTTATTTGTGTGTTAGTTTACTTAGTTCATTATATATATATATATATATTAATCAAAAAAATTTAAAAAGATTAAAAGCAAAAAAAATTGTGCTTACTGTATATCTTTTCTCTTTGTATCATTCAAGTAGTACTATTGAATATCATTCATATCCTAGTAGAAATCATTGTATTTTGTTATAGTTACATGTGCATGTTATAATTCTTAAATAGTCTTGACATGTTTAATGAATTGAATAATATGATTTCTATACCTACACCTTCACTTCCACTTGTATTGAATATTGTTGCACAGTTGGAGATTCTTTTATGAAATAGTGGAAAGTGAATGTGGGATGAAAATAACTGAAAAATCTAAGGGATATGACGTGTATTTGCCATAGATAAAAATTGAGCTCAAAAAATTGAACATGAAAAAAATTAAAATACATGAATATTGCTCCGTATGTAAAATGGATACAATTCATGGCAGGTATACTACCCACGAGTATCCAACATATGCTTTATGGGTAATCTTTAGCGTTGGTGTATGTTCCTCGTCAAGCAAAGCCATCCCCACATCTAATCATCCTTATAGGCTATGCTTTTGGGGGTGTGGTATCTTGAACTCATTTTTAATGAGGTGGGGAAATCAATCCTAGTGATATCATGTTTATTGGAAAATGTGTATTGGTTTTGGTTGATTTCTATGAGAGTTTCTTCCGTTGTGCTTCAATTATTTAATCATCACACTTACACGATGGTGTAGAAGTCTACGTTACACTTTTCATTGAAATTGAAGTGCTTATTCTAAGAAAAATGACATGCAAGTTCTAGTTGTGATTTATAACACTTTATTTTTGCATGAGACATGAATTAGACTTCGTTTATACACTTTTGATGATAATAAAAGGGGGAGAAAATATTGAAGTTTGATGCCTTATATGTGCATATATGAATATTGGTTCAAAGGGGAGCATTAATGAATAATTGGATATGTGAATATATGAATATATGTTCAAGGGGGAGCATGAAAATAAGGGAAGCACGCCGTGCTTATTTGTATTATATTAGTTTTACATCATTGCATGCGTGTATGCTTGTACATCAAGTGGTATAGTGTTGCATACATCCTCCCATTATCACACTTCACGCACATGTCACGATGTATTAATTGAAACATTAGTGCAAATCTTATAATAGTTTGTCATCATCAAAAGGTGAGATTGTTGGATACAATGATCGTTGACTTCGTGTTTGATGATAACGAACGTGTGTGAACGTTCTAATGTGTGTGCTAAGTGTTTGCAGGAGTGGCGATCATGTAAATATCTAAATAGATGACTTAGTCAATTTGATGGAGGAATTGCTATACATATAGCAATGTAAAAGATGGAGAATTTGCTATACACTTAGCAAATAGGACTTGGTCAAAGAGATGGAGATAATAACTACAAGTATTGGACCAAGTCAAATTGGAGAGAATCTTATTCAAATCAATTTAAGATTGATTCATATCCCCATTGCCATTCTAATCCAATTCCAATTCAAATTCCTAATCCTATTAGCATTGCAACAAGATCTAATCAAATCTCCACAATCCCAAACCATCTTGCTTTCCTATCTCCAAGGGGTTGCATCCTAGCAAAGAGATCTCCTACTTAGCTGCAACCCTAGCCAAGAGATCTCATCCTTGGCCGCAACATACCCTAGATCTTTCTCCTATAAAAACCAAGCAACAAAGGTGACAAAAAATTGCGGCATACATCAAAGGACTTCGACTAAAACAAAGGGAAGGCCACAACTTTGCAAGGAGGTTTACACATTGTGCATCATCTTCTCCTTGCCAAGGATCTCTCCTCCTTTGCTATACTCAAGTCCAAAGCCAAAAACTTCCAAAGGCCGCTAACTTCTCTCCACCTTGCGCAAATTCCCCATAGACATCAACTTAGCTACAAGCCAAAAGCTCTTATGCCAAGATCACCATTGCCAAAGATATACCCTCTATCATCTCCAAGCCTAACTTCTCCAAGGCCAAATAACCTTCCCTACACTCCCATTACTCTTAGAGATCCATTGGAGACATTTCTAGAGGAGGAGAACTTCAAGGAGAGGAGTGGGTTGAAGATTGCAACTCTCGCAAGTCAACTTTGCCGACCCTTTATAGTGCCATCAAGGAGTTGCCGCAATATCAGAGGCCAAGCTGCAAGTTGCTATTGAGGAGACACGGCCACAACTTTCAGAGACATCCAAGGCCACAACTTAAGTTGCAAACGTGACGAGACGACTACTTCTTGTTAGACATGATCTGACCCGTGTTGGATGACAGAGATGACACACCGTCACTGAGCTATTCTAAACTCTTATTATTATCTCTGTGATAGTTGTGTAGATCTATGTAAGGAAAACTTTACCGCTTTTTGTGTGTCTTTTTGGGGTCTTGTCTAGTGGTGATCTAGACAAGAGGAACTTGACGGGTGTCGTCAAGTTAGAGCATATATTAGGATTGATAGTGTTTAACACGGTGAGTGGGGTAATGAGCCTAGTGAGTGTAGAGCCGTTGGTTCTGTAGCTATTACGATTGTGCATGTATACTATTAATATAATATTTGCTTTCGGGGGCTGGACGTAGGTCGTGGTGATCGACCGAACTAGGGTAAATCTGATGTGCATCTGTGATTGCGTATTATTTACTCTGCCTGTGTTTATAACTGGGTGTAATTTCTCGTGGGGTGCACGAGAATTTTTTATTAGCATATTCACCCCCCTCTAGGCTTAGATCCAGATCCAACATAAACAACTCCTGAAAAATGGAGTAATTTCTTTGGAATATGTGAGGTCCGAAAGAAATCTTGCAAATCCACTAACCAGGGGTTGCCAAGGAAAGTGGTTCTTGATTTGTCAAGGACTAAAGCCCATGAGTTAAGATAATATGGTTGATACCCAGTGTGGTCTAACGAAGCCATATGATTCTTAACATACACTAAATTTCCATGCCTATGGCGCGTGTGGTATTGTTTTTGAATCCATAGCCAAGTTTGGTGGTGCTATTAAGAAGCACTTAATGGATTCACTATGAGATAAGTCCATAACTAGTTTTTGGTCGTGCTATAGAGAAGCACTTGATGGATTCATCATCTGTTGAGAGGTTGCACAATATGCTCTTAATGGTTCCATATCCCTTGTGGTGGTGCTATAGAGATGCACTTGATGGACCACTTATGTGAGTGTGAAGGTTTGGCCGCCTTCCATGAAAGACCAGGGCAGTCTTTCTAGAGCACTCATGAGACCCGAGGTGTGCACATGGCCTTAGAGTGCTTGATATATATCATGGAGTTTGCACATACTCAAGATTACAATATGTGTTGTGGTGGGTCTCAACTGAACTCTAATAAGTTCAAGAGAACTTCACTCATTAGGAAGCAAGTTGTTGCCTCATTTCACTACGTATCAATTCAACCGAAAGACATTGATGCTTAAGTATATATCCTTATTTTACCCAGGAGTTTTTTGTTTCTTTTCTCGAGCCATTAGTGGGGGATTGTTTGAAATAATAGGCTCTCAAAAGAATTTGTTTCATTCCCACTAACCCTTTAATCCCACATTGCTTGGGTTGCCTTGAAGGAGTTTATTAGGGAGTTGTTGAGACTTGGGGGAGTGCCCAAGGGCTATGACTCTTTTGTGAAGGGGAGAGGACCTACATGAGTATTGGTCCACCACACACACGTGTCGCTTCCGCCTGCCCGCTCGCCTGCCGTACTGTGGCGTGCCGTGGAATGCATGAATTTTCTTTTTTGGACGCCATGGCTTTCCTTTTTTGCCCGCCTGCCTGCCGTACTGTGTCGTACTGTGTCGTGCCGTTGTTTAGTCGTTCGTTATAGCAGTATATAAAAACAACAATAGATGATAAATAACATCATCAAATCACATCCAGTCAGTCAAATTTGCAATTTTAATTCCATCTTCTTTCATTCTTTAACTTTCACTCAACATAGATTTGGTCCGTAATTATTTTTTGACTACTAGATGTGGTTACTATAATCAGTGTTCATTCAAGAAATCAAAGAAGTTTGTGATGTAGCGATATACCCGACATCTTTTTCCTTGTGTGTATTTTAAGGTAATTTTTTAGATTATTCATACAAGTTTGTTTTGAGTCACAATGATTTTATAACAACCTGCACACATATAGATCAAGTCCTTTTTGGACCAGTTATGCAATTAACAACCACTTTTCTGAGTCAAATTTCCCAAAGTACACTTCACAATATCCCAAACGAACACAACGAGTACTTGATTCGTCGTGGCACGGTCTAATTAAGGTGTGGAATACATCCAGCATGGTAACCACTATATAAAAATGGACATGCAGAACATTTTGCTTTCACTAAATGTTTGTTTCTAGCCTTTAATTACTTGCATGATATATTAAAATAATAAATAAAAATGTAAAATGCCAAGAAAACATGCAACAAAACTTGTGGCCAAACTAGTAAAAAAATGGCATCCCTTTTTCATGAAATAGTTGTTCCTATTATGGTTGTTTGTTTTGTTGGAAATGAGTTTTAAAATCTCAAGGGGATGTGGACTTTGAGTTTGGAAAGAGTCGGTTTATTATTTGGCTGGAAGGAAAGTTGAGTGGAAAGTATAAGTTGTAGAAGATGTTGGGAGCCCATGCAACTTTTTAATGGTTGGATGTGATAAGAAAGGTTGAAGTAGAAAGTTATTGAAGGGCTCTCATTTTAAATGCAAATTTAAATTTGAGTGTTACTATAAAATTAATTAATTATATTTAAAATCTATTTTAAATTAATAATATGTTTAAAATAAAAATATTAAATAATGTTAAATTAATTAAAATTTTAACCTAATTTAATATTAATTAAATAAAAATATTATTAATTTAAAAATAAAATAAAAAATGTTAATTTCTTTTTAAAATTACATAACAATAATAATTTAGTCTAAATTATTAATTTAAAATATTGATCTAAGTTATTACTATTTAAGATAATTTTAAAAATTAAGTTAAGTTCAAACAGTAATTTTAAACGATTTTTATGCTAATATTTGATTAAACGATGTAAATATGTTTATTTATTAATTGATTAAAAATTTAGCAAATAATAATTCATTTAAACCATAATTAAACATTAATAGTTTAATCTTTTAAATCTAAAAAATATTATTTTAATCTTAATTAACTCCTAATTAAATTATAAATAATTAAAACATAATAAAACTAAAATTAATTTTAATTAATTGAAATTTTACTTAAATAGAGGGAGAGAGATAGAAATAAAGGGAAGAACGGGAAAATTGATAGGGATAGAAAAAGGAGACTCGTCGTTCCTAGTGATTGCATCATGATCATCGTCAGCACATGCATCAAGCTCGTCATCGTTCATTTCTGGCATCGACCTTGTCACCATTGTCACCTGCATGAGCTTGTGGTCATTGCCAGCATCGAACTCAGAGTCATTATCACCCACATCAAGTTCGTCATTGTCACTATTAGTATAATCTCATAATCATCCTTGAGTGCATCAAACTCATTATCAACATTGCCCGCATCGAGCTTATTTTCATCGTCGTCCTCATTGGCTACATGAGCTTGTCATCGTTATCGATGGCAGCAAACTCGTCATCTTAGCTAAACTCTTGATGTCGCTAGTTGCAGCTATAATGAAAGTTGACGTGAAAGAGATGTAAAACAAAGAAAGCGGCCCATTGTGAATTGATTCCATCCCCAATCCGCACAAAATGCATGGATTGTGGCTGTAAAATTTCAATGATGTGGATGTCACCACTTTTACTCCATGACGCCAAAATTTAGGCGTTGAGATTCGTTGAAATAAATAATCGATCATGTGAAAGTGGCCAAAAATTTTGACGTCGACGCACTGACAGTGCAAATCACATGGGGTTTTTAAGATTCTTGAGTCTAGAATCCAAGAAACAAATAACCCTCAGAGGAAAATTACAAAATGTTATGAATTAATGGACACTCACACTATTTGATGCTTGTTATGTAAGGAGGAATGTATAGAGATATTCCTACTTCTATGTTACAGATGAATTGACTTGCACACCATGTTTACATTCATGCATTTGATGATTGGTTACATTCATGCATTTCATGATTGGTTATATGAAGAGGAATTGATAGAGGCATTCATACTTATGTCACCAACAATATCCATTAAACCATCATTTAATGAAATGTGTTACAAGCAGATGAAGAATCTGAATAGATTTGTCTACCCACACATATAAGGTTATTGTGTAAATAGAGGTTCTCAACCTCACTTTTGTACATCTCGATATTGTTCTCTACATCAATAAAATTCTACCTACCCCTCGTCTATCTACCACTTGTCTATTTCTTTGTATTCTTGTTATATTTCTTATTATAATTGATCTTCGTTCTTTGTTGTTCCAGAACACATCATCGGCACATGGCTCTACAAAGTCTAAGCTTTGATCTTCGCTCCTAAGGTAGTACACGGTAGAAATGTAGGATTTCTTTTAAGTTCAAATTCTATTGTTGAAATTATTTTTCTTATACTCTTTTTTTTTCATTTTTCAATTTTTATTGACACCAAAAGTTGTCATATCAAAATCACCACTTTAAATTAGTGTTGACATCTGAAGTTATCGCATGAAGGATGTGTTTCAGAGTGTTTTCTCACTACAAAGCGTTGACCGTGGAGAGCCCGGTCAACGTGGTCAAGGGGCCCGCTTTGGGTCCCTCGGGGGCTTCGAATCGGTGCAGAAGGGGCGAGGGGAAGCCTCGGCCCTGGTTGAGACGCTCGGCCTCGGACGGGTGTGCTCTGCCTCGGCTGGTAGGGGGACGAGGGGTAGCCTCAGTCGCCCGGGTAGATGCACGGCCGATGGGTGGCGAGGGAGAGTCTCGGCCCCGATTAGGACGCTCGGCCTCGGTAGGACGTGCTCGGCCACGGCAGGCTGACGGTGAGGGGAAGCCTCACTGTCCGGCTGATCGAGTGGTCGGAGAGGGGCGAGGGGTAGCCTCGGCCCGTTGATCTGCTGTCCACCTGCGCAGACGAGAACGCTCGTCAGGGGGCCGGACCTTGGTTCCGGCCAAATCCCCTCCGATGCCTAAGTCAGATAGAGATCTGAGAAAGGAGGCCCGTCGGAGACGGTCCGACTCGTGAGGAGATCGTAACGGCGTCTCTCGGCGCGAGCGGGGGAGGAAGGAGATGAATTGGGGGAACGAGGTCGTTGATGGAGTGCCTTAGGTTTTGTTACCTCAGATGCCGTCCCCGTGAATGATGCCCACCCTCCCCTCATATAGGTGGCTCGTCCTGATCATGTGCCATGATGTGACATCATGGCCATCATTCATGGGGACGTGCAAATGTGGGAAGTTTTGACCTCCACTAATTGCGCCCATCTTGATGAGGAGATGAATGTCCTGAAGGTGGCCATGATGGCTGGAGTGATGGACTCGGGCGGTTGCCATATTTGGCGGGCCTTGATGGCTGGCGAGTGATGGCCATTCAAGTCGGGCCATTAAGCTGAGCCATTTAAGCCAAGCCATGATGGCTGGTGAGTGAAGGCCATTTAAGTCGGGCCATTAAGCTGAGACATTAAGCCGAGCCATGATGGCTAGAGAGTGATGGCCTTGGACGATTGCCATATTTGGCGAATGTTTCCTTGACTTGGGCTCCGATTTCCTCCACTGTGGAAGTGGGCCTTCGTCATGTGTGGAGAAGCGCGGCCCGCCCGTGAGATCCTTGGGCCGAGGCCCCAAGGTCGTAGTAGTCTGGTTGACCAGTCGTAGTTGACTTGGCTCTTCCGGGCCCGGCCAAACTAGTCCCGTTAACATGCCCCCATCTTCTGAGCTCTACCATTGTTGAGGTGGAGGACGGGAGATGTAGTATAATGTGGAAGAAGTTGTACTCTCTGCAAAACTTTGGTCCGTCTTACGGAGTTTGGCCAGAGACGATAGATCGTCAGCCCGAGATTCGTTCGGTCGTGGGGGAGTCGCCCATCGACTTACGGCCGACGAAGGAGATCCGTTCGGTGGCGAGGGGAGTTGCCCCTTGACTTACGGCCGACGAAGGAGACTCGTTCGGTGGCGAGGGGAGTTGCCCCACGATTTATGGCCGACGAAGGAGATTCGTTCAGTGGCGAGGGGAGTTGCCCCTCGACTTACGGCTGACGATGGAGATTCGTTCAGTGGCGAGGGGAGTTGCCCCTCGACTTACGGCTGACGAAGGGGATTCGTTCAGTGGCGAGGGGAGTTGCCCCTCGACTTACGGCTGACGAAGGGGATTCGTTCAGTGGCGAGGGGAGTTGCCCCTCGACTTACGGCTGACGAAGGAGTTTCGTTCAGTGGCGAGGGGAGTTGCCCCTCGACTTACGGCTGACGACGGAGATTCGTTCAGTGGCGAGGGGAGTTGCCCCTCGACTTACGGCTGACGAAGGAGTTTTGTTCAGTGGCGAGGGGAGTTGCCCCTCGACTTACGGCTGACGATGGAGATTTGTTCAGTGGCGAGGGGAGTTGCCCCTCGACTTACGGCTGACGAAGGAGTTTCGTTCAGTGGCGAGGGGAGTTGCCCCTCGACTTACGGCTGACGATGGAGATTCGTTCAGTGGCGAGGGGAGTTGCCCCTCGACTTACGGCTGACGAAGTAAGGATCTTGTGAAGACTTTCGAAGATTCCACGGCTGCGCTCTGCCACTACTTCGTCCCACTCGGGTTGATGCAGGAGCTGTTCGGCTAGCGGAAACCCAGCAGCACAGTCGGTGGTGCTTCGGCCAGATCGGCTCGGTCACGATCGGGGGAGCGGTCTGGATGCTCAAACTCAGACGATGGCGTTTTGGCCAGATCGGCTCGGCCACGGTCAGAGGAGCGGTCTGAATGCTCGATTGGTTCAACAGCTCCGTCGCAGTGGAGATAACTTTGTAAGCTCGATAAGGTGGCTTGGCGCTGAGACTCAGATACTTGGCAAGGCGGTCGGACTCGTCTGGTCGGCCTCCCCCTGGGTCGGTTGAACTGGTGTGGTCGGCCTCCTCTTGGATGGGGCGGCCTCGTCTAAACACGGTCCCAGTTCCATTTCCAGCTTCTGTCTGGATCATATCTCCCACTCCAGCTCCAGCTTCAGCTCCAGCTCTGGCTCCTGCTCTCGCTCCGGCTCCCGCTTTTGTCTGTTTGGCGGTACGACTAAGGTAGCTCGGCAGGGGCGGCACGGTGATGGGAGCTCAGCCCATATGTTTGGCGATGGCAGCACGGTGTTGGTATGGCGGACGTCGAGATAATGGCCAGAGATGGTGGTAGGGCCATCGATGAAGGCCGAGTCGGGGCTAAGCCCGACGCTTGCGAGGGTCGTTGGTGTTGTCTCTTGTCTGAAATCGATCGAGATCTCATTCTCCTTGGCGGCCTTGCCGAGCCGCTTGTAGCCCCGCGTCTTCCAGGCCCGTCTTCGGATCTAGAAGCACTCCTTGCGCCTCCCCCTCAAGTTGGCCGAGGCTGCAATGCCGGTCGTCGTGTGATCCGGCGTTGTCGCGGCCATGACAGCCTTATCTACAAGCTTTTTGTGAGACATTTGTTGAATCCGGAGGATGTGGCTTTTAATCACCATCTCGCAAGAAGTTTAAGAGAGGAGAATTGTTAGGGAAGCTCTTGTAGTTGTCTGATAGCACACAATTAATTAGCAAGGGGAAGGAGGATAATTTGACCTTTTTGCTGGGTCGGCTTGGGTCGTCGTCATCGGCACCGGTAGAGCTCGGATCAAGTTTGCTGAGATCTGAAGGTTAACTCCTTGGTGCTCGTTCATCAATCAGGAGGGTTGATCGAGCGAGGTGGTGGATTCACCGATGCTCGCACAACCTCGGGTGCCTGGATCTGGATTGAACACTGCTGGGGGGAGCTCTGATCCACGCCGCCTGCCCTCGTAAAACTTCAATCGAGCTTGCCGGAGCTCAGATGCGCGTCGCTGGCGAACTCCTTCGATCGGGCTAGTTGGGGAGGAGCAACTTTGAGAGTGCCTCGTGATTTGAGCATCCCCTCTCCTGGCGCGTTCGGCGTGACCTCCGTCCGTTCCGAACCTCGCTCTCCCCCTCGTAGCAGTACATCACCGGAGATCGCCGGCTACTGGAGCGGATCTGGAATCCGTCCCATCCTCTTGTCGGATCAAGAGGTAGAGATCTTGATCTCGGCCGTCGTCGTCCGCGATCAGCCAACGAAGAGGGATCAGGGCTTGGACGAGAAGTGCGCAGCCACCACCCACCTCCTCGGTCGGTCGATCGCCAGCCCCGCCGAGGTTTGCCTCGTCTGATCGCCGTCCGCTCCTCCACGTCCTTGCCAGGTGTGATATTGACGACAGCACTCTTGGAGAGTGTGGAGGCGATGGATCTCCGGCCAGTCTGGTCACTCCTGGGACATTTATGGGCAGGGCCGGCCATCTACAGTTTTCAACAAATGGTGGATCTGGATCAGGGGCCATGGGACCAGGGCGGCAGCGATCGGACGGTGATGCTAATGCTGCGCTGCTTTGGCAGGAGCAGAGGACGATGACACACGCTCGTAGGAGGGGCACACGGTGAGGGTCGGCGGCGGCATCACGTGCATGTAGAACTGCGGCGAGTGCTTCAGGATCCGGAGCTCCTAAACCTCATTCCGCAAGCGGTGGTTCTCCTCTGTCAAGTTCTCGCATCACCTTTTCATGAGCTCGCAGTCCACCTCCGTTTGCTTCAGCTTGGTTCTCGCTTGACCGTTCTGGAACCAGACCTCCACTTGTCTCGGCCGCCGGTTCAACCGCTTCGTCAACGCTGTTGTCTGGGATGGGAGGATCTTCGGTCTGGAGGAGTTCGGCAAGGAGCGGCGCGGATCGTTCCTTGACTCAGTGGCCTTCGATCGATTGACTTATCGTGCCCGGATCTGGGCGGATCAATCGAACTTGGATCGAGTTTGGGAAGAATCATAGGAAGAAGATCAGGAGCCCGAGGGGCTCGGTCCGTCAAGGAGGTGATCTTGGTTCGTCGAGGAAGCCTCGGCATCTGGTCTTTCGGACCTTTGATTAAATGAAACGAGTTGTTGTCGATGTGGATACTAACATGGGTGTTCGTCTCGTTTCCCACAGACGGCGCCAGATGTTTCAGAGTGTTTTCTCACTACAAAGCGTTGACCATGGAGAGCCCGGTCAACGTGGTCAAGGGGCCCGCTTTGGGTCCCTCGGGGGCTTTGAATCGGTGCAGAAGGGGCGAGGGGAAGCCTCGGCCCTGGTTGAGACGCTCGGCCTCGGACGGGTGTGCTCGGCCTCGACTGGTAGGGGGACGAGGGGTAGCCTCAGTCGCCCGGGTAGATGCACGGTCGATGGGTGGCGAGGGAGAGTCTCGGCCCCGATTAGGACGCTCGGCCTCGGTAGGACGTGCTCGGCCTCGGCAGGCTGACGGTGAGGGGAAGCCTCACTGTCCGGCTGATCGAGTGGTCGGAGAGGGGCGAGGGGTAGCCTCGGCCCGTTGATCTGCTGTCCACCTGCGCAGACGAGAACGCTCGTCAGGGGGCCGGACCTTAGTTCCGGCCAAATCCCCTCCGATGCCTAAGTCAGATAGAGATCTGAGAAAGGAGGCCCGGCGGAGACGGTCCGACTCGTGAGGAGATCGTAACGGCGTCTCTCGGCACGAGCGGGGGAGGAAGGAGATGAATTGGGGGAACGAGGTCGTTGATGGAGTACCTTAGGTTTTGTTACCTCAGATGCCGTCCCCGTGAATGATGCCCACCCTCCCCTCATATAGGTGGCTCGTCCTGATCATGTGCCATGATGTGACATCATGGCCATCATTCATGGGGACGTGCAAATGTGGGAAGTTTTGACCTCCACTAATTGCGCCCATCTTGATGAGGAGATGAATGTCCTGAAGGTGGCCATGATGGCTGGAGTGATGGACTCGGGCGGTTGCCATATTTGGCGGGCCTTGATGGCTGGCGAGTGATGGCCATTCAAGTCGGGCCATTAAGCTGAGCCATTTAAGCCAAGCCATGATGGCTGGTGAGTGAAGGCCATTTAAGTCGGGCCATTAAGCTGAGACATTAAGCCGAGCCATGATGGCTAGAGAGTGATGGCCTTGGACGATTGCCATATTTGGCGAATGTTTCCTTGACTTGGGCTCCGATTTCCTCCACTGTGGAAGTGGGCCTTCGTCATGTGTGGAGAAGCGCGGCCCGCCCGTGAGATCCTTGGGCCGAGGCCCCAAGGTCGTAGTAGTCAGGTTGACCAGTCGTAGTTGACTTGGCTCTTCCGGGCCCGGCCAAACTAGTCCCGTTAACAGGATGGATCTATTTGAGTATGAAATTATTACTTGATTTCTTATAAGTGATATTGACACCATTCACTTTGATTTGTCATTGACGCTTGAAGTTGTCATACTAATATTCATTTTGGGATTATCAACATGCATGATTATTACCATTTTAACACCTGAAGTTCTCTACTTGCCTCAGAATATTGCAACTCCCAAGCGCATGAGGTCAAGAAGTAATAAATCTAGTGTGTCTGGAGTCGTATTCCACGGGGACAATGTGCTCTACATTTTCACAAGTTTAATCGATTAAGGAAAATAAATGGTGAGAAGAGTATCGTCTCAAGCTACAAAAATTAGGTGGTAGGATAAGAAGTGTGAGATGTGATCTAGGAGTCACTAATGTTGGTTGGCCTATTGGGGGAAAGAGACGAGGATTTGTAGGTGCTATGGGATCATCTAGGGTTTATACTAGTTATGATTCCAAAATCGCTCATACGTCCTCTCATAGTGTGCATGAGGGTTTTATAACTCAATGGTGAACCTTTTGGGCTTGCACCACGGAAGATGCACTTGTGGGGGTCAAACTAATGGTTGCATCATAAATGACCTATCGTGTCGTCGATCTCATGGCATTAAAATAAATCAAGAGGGCCTCTCGGATTTTTCCCTCTCAGATCATAGCCCTTTCGGGTGATCATCAAAATTGTCGAGATTAATGGCACAACAAATCTAAGCATTAAAATGTGAAATAAACAAAGAAATCACAACATCACAAAAGCCCTAAAATCACCCACAACAGATACAGAAAGAGATTTAATTCATTATAACAAGAAATGAAGATTTTTTACTCAAAATCATCATCCAATACAATGTTACAATGCAACCAAAACAAAATACACCAGTGAGGGAAAGAGAAATCAAATCCACAATCTCTTGCAAAAGATGAAACCCCAAAATCCCTCCTTAAGCTCCTCCAAACCCTAGCTCCAATGTTTTCCCCTTCATTTCGTTTCTCTAAAGATAATGAAAATAAAGCCCTAAGCTTCCTATTTATACTACTCTAAACCATATTATATCTCCACCATTGATCACATAATCGACGGCTCAAAGTGCTTTGGGTTCGGCTGAAATCACCCAGAAGAAGGTCTGATGGATCGTGATCTAAGCCTAGAGGGGGGTGAATATGCTTATAAAAGATTTTTCAGATGCAAATAAATATTCCTACTCAACCAATTAATCACAGAGCCAAGTAAAGATATCACAGAGCAACCACAGAGTGCACACGAGATTTACCCTGGTTTGGTAGCCCCAATGACCTACTCCAACCCCAAAGAAAATACTAGATTAATAGTATCAAGATACAAATCATAAAGAGCTTTGTGCCCCCAATACTCAACTCACCAAGTAGGTACCAGACTCACCAAAGTGTCACACACTACTAATCTAGTGCAAGCTTCCTTTTGACTAGCTCCAACTAATCAAGAGACCAAAAACACACCAAAAATGATAGTCAAAATTATTACAAAGATCTGCTTAACGATATCACAGCTAATCAAGAGCCCCAAAACAAACCAAAAACGATAGTCAAAATTAATACAAATATCTGCTTAACGTTATCACAAATGTAAAAGATATGGAGAGTTAAGATCACTCAGTTTGTGATGGTTTCGTAGTCTCTATCAATCAGCACGTCATCAGGTAGGCTCTAACGCAAACGTTGTCCCAATCAAATTCCTGGATCTTATGTTCTTGTTCTTCAAAATCGGTTGTGCAAATCTACCTCCTAATGGTCTCTGTGTATAGAAATTATTTATTCTTTGAGTTTTGTATATGGATGTGCACAAAGCAATGTCTTCAATCTTGGTCTTACAGCCGCATGAGAAATAAAATAATGTTCTCGGTGGCAGAGAGAATCACGACAGCTGGTTGATCTCGACGACAACAAGGTCAAGTTGAAGCACGACAACAAGAGTAATCTCAAAGGCAGTAAGCGCTGGGCTGTGGGTTGTGCTTGAGGGGCTCACGGCTACGGAGACAACGAAGCACGGCATCAAGGAGTCACGGAAGTCTCGATAGCAAGGTTCAAACTCCATGACAACAGCAAGGATGGCAATATGATTCACGGCATGAGATGAAGATGGACTTGGCTTCAACTTGGAGAAGAACTCACATCATCAAGAATTTCTTCACAGCAGCAAGATTAATCGCAACATTCAACGATAGGCAAGGGGATCAAAAGAACGGCAGCAAGTTATCGTCTAAGGCAATGAGGGATCTGTCCACGACATCCAACAAGACTTTGGCAGCAAGAATCAACGCAATGATCTACGGCAGCAGGGATAAACGCACGGATCACGGCAGTAAAAATGAAGATGTTGCATTCTTTGTGTTTTTACCGGCTCCCTTCTTTGATCTTGACCTTTTCTTCAAATCTGTGAAGCCCACGACTATAGTTGCAGGCTACCATTGGGAGATGAGGTCAGCGGATGTGCCTCTTTTTTGGAAGATGGCGTCTATGGCACTTGAGCTTTTGTAGATGTGGGCAAAGGAGTGTGATGTGTGGGTGCTTGTTTTCAGCAGCAAGGTGATTTTGCTTGGAGATAAACTCAAGTTGCAGCAGTTGGCTTTTGGCTTTAGAGGTGTATACAGCAATGTGAAGCTATTTTATGGGAAGATGATTTTTAGACTAGGGTTTTGCATGTTGCTTGCGTCAATGATGTTTAGAGCTAGGGTTTTGATCTTTGTGGTTGCATCATCTTTTCTCCTTTGTGGGGTGTTTTTATATAGGTGTGTGTATAAGAGTTTTAGTCAAATCAAAATTACTCAATTATTTGATTTGATTGGGATTTGAATTGATCCAAATTTATTTTGTTGTGATTTGATTCTCAATATAAAGATAACTCCTTATCCCTCTATAATGACCATGTCTAATTAGCTTATTCACAAGTTTGCCACCTCCTCCATTCTTCCTCGTATTTACATCACTGCCATTTCGTTCAATTTGAAACTTTGCCATCACGTTCTTCTTAGTTGTTTGTACCTGAAACACTTATCAAACACATCAAAAATATTCACACCAGTTTGTTATCATCAAACACGAAATCACAGATCATTGTATCCAACAATCTCCCCCTTTTTATGATGACAAACAACATTTAGGATTTGATCAATATATGTTAAAAATATCATCGTGGCATGTGTTTGTAAAATGTGATGATGGTGGATGATGGTGGATGATGATGGACAATAATGTTCACGCAATGATGTTCAAGTATATGCTCCCACCATATTCATGCTCCCCATATCATCATGCTATTTAAAGACATATGTTCATGGCTCCCACTTGCACAAATATCATCAAATCTCCCAAAATACTATCCCCCTTTTATTATCATCAAAAGTGCACTAACGAATTCAATGTCATATACCTTGCAAAAAGAGGAGCATTATAAATCACAATATACAATTGCATTTAGACATATTTAGAATAATCAAGTCACATTCAATGAAAATTATAACAAAGACTTCTACACTATTGTGCACGTGTAGTGATTAAACATTAAGGTACATAGGGAAAAATTTAAAGAAATCAACCAAAGCAAATCCACTTTCCATGTAACATGACTTCATTTAGGATTGATTGTCCCCACCTCATTAGTAATGAGTTCAAGTGACCACACCCAAAACATGGCCTATAAGGACTCTGAGATGTGGGTGGCATCGCTTGATAGGTATAACACCAACGCTAAAGTTTAGTCTTAAAGCATATGTTGGATACCCCCGTGGGTTGTATCATTGACATGGACCGTATCCATTTTTCATATGGAGCTCTTTGTTTTCTTTTTCTTTTATAATCTTTGTTATTTTTGTTTATTCAATTCTTTTGAGCTCTACTTTTTATCCAAGGCAAGATACACCATATCCCTTAGGATATAGCTAATTATCCCCCATAACCACTTTCCAATGTTTCATGAAAGATATCTTCATATGTACATCAACATTTAATCTTGTGGAAGTGGAAAATGTAGGTGTAGAAATCCAATTACTCAATTCATTAAACAAGTCAAGATCATTTAAAGAGTCTAATATGCAAATGTAGTTATGACAATAATACAAGATTTCTACATGTATATGGATAACATTCATTAGTAGAGTTTTGATGAGCAAAAGAAGAATACACAATAAGCACCATATTTATAGTTTTGTATTTTTATTTTTAATTGTTTTGTTTTGTTTTTTTAAAAAGAAAGACTCTAGCAAACACAACTAGCACACAGAGAAAATCAACCAAGCACACATAAAGAAAGAAAATCTCATACTAGTTTTTATCATCTCCAATTCTAGACGTAGATGACCAAAACGATCATCAGCTAAGGTTTGGTGAAAGTATCTGCTAACTTGAATCTGTTTCAATGAACTCTACAGACACGTCCTCTTTAGTAAGATGTTCCCTAAGAAAGTGATGTCTTACATCAATGTGTTTAGTACGAGAGTGGTGTACAGGATTGCTAGAGAGGTCTATGGCACTCTTGCTATCACATTTAAGAGTGACTCTCCTAAGAAATAAGCCATAGTCAGATAATGTTTGCATCATCCACAATACTTGGGTACAACAACTCCCTAAGGCAATATACTCTGCTTCAGTGGTGGAAAGTGCAACACTATTTTGCTTATGGTTAGACCATGAAACTAGAGAGTGTCCTAGCATAAAATAAGTACCACTAGTGCTTTTTATATCAATTAGACTTCCTGTATAGTATGCATCTGAGTAAGCTATCAACTCAAAATTACCACCAGAGGGATACCAAAGGCCTATAGATGGTGTACTAATGAGATACCAAAAGATCATCTTAATGACTTTTAAATAAGACTCTTTTGGGTTGGCTTGAAAGCGTGCACACAAGCATACAACAAACATTATGTCTAGCCTAGAAGCAATCAAGTATAACAATGAACTAATCATACCTCTATAAAACTTTTGGTCCACGGCGATTCCTTGTTCATCTTTGTCCATCTTCATAGAGGGGCTCATTGGTGTTCTAATTCCTTTAGACTTCTCCATCTCGAACCTTTTTAGAAGCTCCTTGACGTACTTGGTTTGGGATATAAAGATGACTTCTTTTATTTGCTTTACTTGGAACCCAAAAAAGTATTTCAGCTCTCCCACAAGGCTTGTTTGAAATTGATCATGCATGACTTTATCAAATTTTTGACATAGAAGATCATTAGTAGCAACATAAATTATGTCATCAACATAAATTTGCACAATGAGAAAGTCATCTTTATCATGCAACAAAAATAATGTATATGTCTGCACTACCCTTTTTAAAATCATTTTCCAACGAGTATGTGCTAAGACGGTCATACCATGCCCTATGAGCTTGATTAAGTCCATACAAAGCATTTTCTAATGCGTGGAAAATCACGACTTTTAAATCCTGGGGATTGTTTGACAAATACATCTTCTTTTAGGTAGATATTAAGAAAAGTACGTTTTACATCCATTTGTTTAGTTTGACACCTTTATAACTTGCAAAAGCTAGCAAGATTCTAAAGGACTCTAACCTAGCAACTGAAGCAAAGGTTTCATCTACATTGATTCATTCAATTTGATTATATCTTTTAGTTACCAATCTTGCATTGTTTCTAATAACATTTCTAGATTCATCAAGTTTATTTTTAAACACCCATTTTGTGCTAACTACAGGATAATCAATGGGTCTTGGTACTAATTTCCAAACATTATTCCTAACAAATTGATTCAATTCATCTTGCATGGTCAAAACCCAACTTTCCTCTCCTAATACAGTTTCTACATCTTTAGGCACTATTTCAGATATAAAATCCCCATAAATGCATAGAGCGCAAATATTTCTGAAAGAGGAAAGAGTATGTATACCTACCGTAGGTTCACCAACAATCAAGTTGGTGGGCGATTAGGATTAAATCTCAACTCTCCTCTGTTAACTGCTCTTCCTGAATTTCCTACATGCTAACATCCTCTTATCTCTCAGGTTTCTCCTCGTTGTTCTTTGGAATGCATTCTTGATCTATGCTTTCTCCTCGTTTATTTTCACTGCAATCCAAAGACACCTTTTCAGATTCATTAAATTTAACATGAATAGATTCAATAATAGTTAAGATGCATTTATTATATACCATGTATGCTCTGCTCCTTGTTGAATATCCCATGAATACTCCTTCATCTGATTTGGATTCAAATGTGTCAAGTTGGTCTCTAGTGTTTAATATATAGCACCTGCATCCAAATACTTTGAAATAAGAAATGTTTGGAGCATTGCCATAACATAGTTCATAAGAAGTTTTGTTCATTAAAGGTCTTAACATAACTCTATTGCACACATAACATGCAGTGCTAATGGCCTCAGCCCAAAAAGTCATAGGCAAGCTATATTCATTTAGCATACTCCTAGCCATCTCTTTTAATGTTCGATTCTTTCTATCGACCACTCCATTTTGTTGGAGTGTCCTAGGAGAAGAGAATTCATGTAAAATCCCATTTCAAGACAACAATTTTCAAAAATTGCATTTTCAAACTCACCACCATGATCACTTCTAATTTTTATAATGGAAGTATTTTTCTTATTAGAAACCTGTGTACAAAAGTTTTGAAAATTTTCAAAGGAATCTGATTTGTTGGCTAGGAAGTAAACCCCAGTGTACCTAGAGTAATCATCAAAAAATACCAAACAAAAATTTTTACCTCCTAGGCTAGCAATATCGGTGGGTCCAAATAGATCCATGTGCACTAACTCCAATATGAGTGGGGTGTCAACTTCTTTAATGCTAGAAAATGTAGATCTAGTTTGCTTAACTTTTATGCATGCCATACACAACTTACGATTCTCATAGGTCTGATGTTGTAGTCCTCTTACCGGATTTTTTTTCAAGCTTCTTTAGCAATCCCTTGCTTGCATGTGCTAGTTTCATGTGCCATAACGTGGCCTCTTCTTCCCTGACAAGCAAGCATTTAGAAACAGTTAGTTCTTCAATCATGATTGTATAAACATTATTCTTTCTATTTGCTGTAATTATAACGTCACCTGTGGAGCTATCAATAATTCTACAAAATTTTGAATCAAATTCCACTTTCATACCTTTGTCACACAGCTGACTAATAGAAATGAGGTTGTGTGTTAGATTTTCCACCCATATGACATCTATAAGTTGAAAAGTGTCATTACCTACAACACCCTTACCCATTACCTTGCATCTTCCATTGTCCCCTAAAGTAACATTTCCTCCTTCTTGCTTTACAAGGATAAGGAACTTTTCACTATTTCCAGTCATGTGTATTGAGCAGCCAGAGTCTAAGTACCACTCACATCATTGTCCCTTAGCCATGTCATCTACCTACACATAAGACGAGCAAGATACGTGTGACCTATGAATCCAAATAGGTCCACATGTGTTTGTCACGGTACCTTTTGGAACCCAAACTTGCTGAAATTTTATATTTTTCTATACTTGCAATTGTAATATGCATGACCAACACACCCACACGTATAGCATTTAGGAAACACACTTCTTCCAACTCATGTTTCTTTTTAAATCTTTTTGTTAACTTTTGGATTGTCATCAATTGTATTTCTGTATCTTATACCACGCCTATTGTTGCAATGCACCTGATATCCAAGAATAATGTTTAAAAACTGCTTTCCAACTCCAAATTTTTTAATGGTTAGCTCAAGATCGTATACTTTAGGTTAGCTCAAGATCGTATACTTTAGATTTTAAGAACATGTTTTCATTGACACACATGGTACATTTACTGATAAAAGCCTTTTTATTTTCTTCCTCATTCTTTTTATAGTTTCTCATTTTCTTTTCTAACTCTATAACTTTTTCTTTACAAGTTTTATTTTCACTCACACGTGTAGGCCATATTTTACATTCAACTTTCTCATGCACACTATATTTTTCTTTTTTCTTTTAGCAATGGTAGCTTTATATGCATCATTTTCCGCTTTTAATTTTTCAACTTCTAGTGACATATTGTAGTTATCTTGCTACAATTCAAAGTTACCCTCTTTTATAGATTCTACAGCAGATTCTAACGCATCAATTTCATCAGCATATTTTCCCACAAGTTCATAATTTCATTCTTAGAGTTAGATTTTACCTTGTCGATGTCTCCCATCAAGCAGAGAAAGGAGTGGGGCAGTCTCCTCCTGAGTCGCATCCTCGCTATCCTCATCCCACGTCACTACCAAAGAGTTTTCTTTCTTCTCTGTATAATTATTCTTTCCTTGTGGGTAGTTCTTCATAAAATGTCCTTGCTTCCTGCATTGAAAACATTGCATTGTCTTAGTAGTATTTTGTTCAGATAAAGTATTTGTATGATTAAACTTATTAGAGCGATTGAACCTTTTTTGCATGTCTGTTCTTCCTCGAGGAGTCTTGATGTATTTCTTGAACCCTGTAACCATCAGTGCCTAGTGCCTGCTCCTCATCAAGATCATCATCATCTGCTTCTTCTGCATTGAAATATAGTGCCTTGGGTGTCTTCGTCTCAGATTTGTCCCTAGATTCAATGGTCTTTATTTCAAGTTTATGGTGTATTAGTTTTCCTATCAATTCTTCCATGCTTAGCTTTGTAAGATCCTTTGCGTCTTGGATGTTTGTGACTTTGGGACAGAATGAGCTTGGCAGCGCTATCAAGATCTTCCTTACTTGTTCCAAGCTTGAATATGGTTTTCCAAGAGCAATTGAATTATACACAATGTATGTAAACGTTGCATACATATCCTTGATGGACTCCGTAGGAAGCATGCGAAAGCTTTTATATTCAGTGCTCAGCAAGGCCAGTCTGGACTCCTTTACTTGTGGCGTTCCCTCATGTGTCACCTCTAGCATGTGCCAAATCTCTTGCACAGTTAAACATTGAGAGATACGATTAAATTCAATTTTGTCCTAAGCACAGATAATTGCATTCATAGCTCTACCATTTAAAGAATAAAGTTTCTCATCAGCATCATCCTATTTATCTTCAGGTTTTGAAATTTCAGAATCTTCAAATTTACTCGTGGGAGGTTTATAGCCTTTCTTAATAATATTACATACATCATAATCAATAGATACCAAATAAATTTTCATTCTTGCTTTCCAATAAGTAAAGTCTGTACCAGTAAACTTAGGGGGTCTGATAGTGGACTGACCTTCAGCAAAGGCTGAATTAGAAATATGCATAGTTCTCTAGCCTAGATCCAATAGCCTGGATTGATACCACTTGTTGGATCGTGACATAAGCCTAGATGGGGGTGAATAGGCTTATAAAAGATTTTTCAGATGCAAATAAATATTCCTACTCAACCAATCAATCACAGAGCAAATAAAGAACAAGTAAAGATATCACAGAGCAATCACAGAGTGCACACGAGATTTACCCTGGTTCGATCGCCCCAACGACCTACTCCATCCCCAAAGCAAATACTAGATTAATAGTATCAAGGTACAAACCATACAGAGATTCGTGCCCCAACACTCAGCTCACCAAGTAGGTACCACACTCACCAAAGTGTCACACACTAATCTAATACAAGCTTTCTCTTGACTAGCCCCAACTAATCAAGAGCCCAAAAACACCCCCAAAACGATAGTCAAAATTAATACGAAGATCTACTTAACGATATCACAATGGTAAAAGATATAGAGAGTTAAGTGTGCTCAGTTTGTGATGGTTTCGTAGTCTCTGTCAATCAGCATGTCGTCAGGTAGGCTCTGACGCAAACATTGTCCCAATCAGATTCCTAGATATCACGTTATCGTTCTTCAAAATCGGTTGCGCAAATCTGCCTCCTAGTGGTCTGTGTGCATAGAAATTATTTGTTCATTGAGTTTTATAGAAGGCTGTACACAAAGCAATGTCTTCAATCTTTGTCTTAAAACGGCTTGAGAAATAAAATAATGATCTCGGTGGTCGAGAGAATCACGATAGCTAGTTGATCTCGACGGAAAAAAGGACAAGTTGAAGCACGACAATAAGAGTAATCTCGATGGCAGAAAGATATGTGCCGCGGGTTGTGCTTGAGGGGATCACGGCTGAGGAGACAACAAAGCACGGCAGCAAGGAGTCACTAATGTCTCGGTAGCAAGGTTCAAACTCCACAGCAACAACAAGGATGGCAAGATGATTCACTATAAGAGACAAAGATGGATTTGCCTTCAACTTGATAGATGTTTGGTCGCTTGGTGATTCAACTGGGCAAATGAGCAAGATGTCTGGTTGCAACGAAGTCCATCCAAACCTTTGGGTGCTTGGTGATTCAACTGGGCAGATGAGCACTCAGACATCTGCTATGGAGTGCCCAAACGTCTGGCATATCCGAGTGTCAGCTGCATAGTTTTCCAAATGTCTCGCTCTGCTTCTTCAGACGTCTGATGGAACTATTTGTAAATTCTTCTAAACTCTTTGTTTTGCATGCCAAATCGAACCGACTGAATAGCCGTTTGACTTGGGGGATCCGACGCCTTGATTTCAACGTCCAGACATCTGATGGGGCCATTAGATGGTTGATTCTGCTTAGGTTGTCCACTTCCAGAAGTGTAGGAGATGCCACTGAACTCCAAAAAATCTGCAAAAATAGTCTTGGAATCATGAAAGGACTATCTTCACTATAAAAATATGAGAAGACAAAAATAGGTTATAAAAATAGTGTTTTATGCACAAATAAGTGATATGCTCAATATCTCATGATGATCTAAATATGCACATATCAGAGTTGAATTATATATAAAATATGCATAAATGCCCATGAACGGGGAGGATAAATATGCCTCACAATCACACGCTCAACTAGCTTTTTGCTAGTCCTTAATAAAATAAGCTATAAGCACATCAAAATTTTATCAAATAACCATGACACAACCAAAGACATCGGTTTTCAACAAAATCCGATAAACAATATGAAAAACTTATGAACAGGAGAGCAAATACCATAAAATTTTCTCTATCCAGCATACAATTAGCGACATATAAAATGATAACTTGCATTCATCACTGGTAAAGCAAAATATCATATCATAGTTTCATGAATTACACCAAAAATTTGGCATTCACAAATTTTCCATATTTACTTAACTCATGGATTTTGACAAGCTAAATCATGATTATTTTCTTTTTCTTTCTCTTTTTTGTATGAAAGCTTAGAATGGTACATGTAGTGAGTGTTGGGCGAATGACTCCCAAATCGGATGATTTTAATGCATTGGGCCAAGATGGACCCCTCAGACCTACTAACTCAAACCACCAAATTTCATTTAATCTTTTATGCACTCTTTCAAACCCCGTTTTCGACACCAGTCTCCAATGCTTCCTAATGGACGAAGACCCGGCTACTCAATAAAAGTTGGAAGAACCAGACATTTTACTCATCATTTTTTTATTTCTTTAAGTATATATCATGACTTAGCAAATCAAACCAGTTGCAGGGTGTTTTCTCATCGCAGGTTGGTTGACTGGATGGCTGGAGGTCAACATGATCACACGAGACACGTGCGGCCTCCAGGAGCAGGGTGCAGCTCGTTCGACTTGGCGAAGAGTGTGCAACCTCCAGGAGCAGGGTGCAGCTTGTTCGGCTTGGCAAAGAGCATGCGGATCTGAGCGTCGGTGTGCCGACAGGAGTCCTCAGCAAGGCGACGGCCTCTGTATGGGTGGAGATGAACGGGCTCGGGGGCGAGCATGTTCGGCTCTGGGCTGATTGGTCACCGAAGGGTAGCCTTGGGGAAACTGGATCTCCTTGACCTGAATAGATGAGAAAGCTCGTCAGGGGGGGTCGGACCTTGGTTCCGGCCAAGTCCCCTTCGATGCCTAAGTCAGAACGGATCTGAAGGATGCTCGGTGGGATAGGTATGGCTCACGAGGAGGCCGATACGCAAGTCCTCGGGTTGAGCCGTGGATGAGAAATATGAGGTGGGAGATAAGGTCATTTTTAAGAAGAATACCTCCGGTCTTGGGTATCCAGAGAGTGGTCCTTTTCTACGTTGTATCTCGAGTCGCTTTATAGGAGTCTTTCCTGTCCACGTCTACTCAACGTCCCCCTATTTCTCCCCAATGATCCACCACTTTAATGGTGCCTTCATGGGACATGAAGGTGGGAGTAATGGGGCTCCATAATAGTGATTAAGGGGGCGTGTTTTAAGGGGAGTGGTTAACTCCCACTAGAGTGGGTCAGCGATCGTGTCCGCTTCGGTCCGAGGCCAGCTTGACTCCGAGTCTCCGTGGGGGTCTTGTTCTTCCCAGGCCCGTGGGCTTGCGACACAGGCTTGGGCTGTTCGGTCAGGGTCCATCCTGGGAGGGTCGTATCAATTGCCCCCATCGCTCGGGCCGTTCGGATTCTGACGGTTCGGTTTGAGGGATGAGATCCGTGTAGAGTTGACAGGTACGTCAGTCGAGGCAATGGCATTGAATGAAGGTCATCATGAAACTGTCTGGTTGGACTTCTCCCGCCCTTGGGAGTGGAATTCGAAGTGTGGTCGGTTGCAGGATGTCGCCACACGTCCTTCCTTGAATGGCCTGATTCAAAGTTGCCTCTCATATAAAATCGCCGCCTTTTCGGGGTTTTCCTTTGTGCTTCCTAATCTGATCTTGCTCCTCCGACTGTTAACGAATTTCTCTTCGTCTTCCCTCTTCAAACCCTTTCAAGGTAATCTCCTTCTTCCTTTTCTAC